>OW240912.1:90524237-90638494 GCA_933207985.1 Pelobates cultripes | reverse complement strand
GGAATTTTGGGGTATACTACATGAGGCGGATCCAGTACAAGCAGCGCAGCTGGATAACCGTCAACAGCACAGGCAGACCGTTAAACTAAATGGCAAAGCAGTAACTGGTCTGAGAGACACCGGAGCCACTATGACTTTGCTCCAAAAGAACCTTGTTTCCGAACATCAGCACACTGGAGATACTGTGGCAGTGAGGGTGGCGGGAGGTGCAGTGTTCCGTTTACCGGTTGCCCGGGTTCACTTGGATTGGGGGGTGGGCTCTGGACACATCAATGTGGGGGTCATGAAAGACTTACCGGCCGATGTTTTGCTTGGGAATGACTTGGCCCCTTTGGTGTCCGCTTATGCTCCAATGGGACCTGCCGCTATCAACCCAGTGACTACCTGTGCCCAGACCCGTGCTGCTGGAACCAGCCCACCTGCTGCTGAGACCCAGGTAAGAACCGAGTCCCCAACTGGTACCCTAGAACAGACTTTTATTAGCTGGGATTCCCCAGAGGAGTTTGGGAGGGAAACTCAGACAGATTCGACCCTCCAGAAGTATAGGGACAGAGCAGATACTGGAGAGGAAGGATTAGATGGGGAACGGTATGAGTGGGTGGGGGACAGGTTGTATAGGATCCCCAAGCTTTCCCCGAAGAGTGTTGCCCCTCCGCCGAATCGACAGCTGGTGGTGCCTGCAAAATACCGGCAGGAGATTCTGCGGATAGGGCATGATGTTCCCCTAGCTGGACATCTAGGTTCCCGCCGCACAGCCTATAGGATCATGCAGAACTTTTTTTGGCCAAACTTTATTCAGGCTGTTCGGACATACTGCAGTACGTGTGACACATGTCAATGGGTAGGAAAGCGGGGGGACCACCCAAGAGCTAGACTTATGTCTATGCCTATCATTGGGGAGCCCTTTGCCCGCATAGCCGTTGACATTGTGGGTCCACTGGCCAGGGCTAGTCCATCCGGTAAGAAATATATTCTCACCGTGGTGGATTATGCCACTCGCTATCCAGAGGCAGGAGCGCTGTCTAATATAGAGGCAGAGACAGTTGCTGATGCCCTGGTTAGGATTTTTACCAGAGTCGGGTTCCCTCAAGAGATTCTCTCTGACCAGGGAACCCAATTCACCGCTGTGTTCACCCAGCAACTGTGGAAGGTGTGCGGTATTAAACCGCTGCTTAGCTCACCTTACCATCCACAGACTAACGGTCTCTGCGAGCGATTTAATGGCACCCTCAAACAGATGCTGAGGACCTTTTCTGACACTTGCAGAGACTGGGAGCGATTCCTCCCTCATCTGTTGTTTGCCTACAGAGAGGTGCCTCAGGAATCTACTGGGTTCTCCCCCTTTGAGTTGCTATATGGGAGAAGGGTCCGCGGACCCCTAGATCTCATTAGAGGCCACTGGGAGGGGGAGACAGAGCAGGAAGGGACCCCCATAGTACCGTATGTTCTGGAACTCCGGGACCGCATGGAGAAACTGTCCCTAATGGTAAGGATTACCATTGCATTGCAAGATGCAGGCATCTTGGCAGGGCCCGTATAAGGTGTTAGCACAGATATGCGATACTACCTACCTTATAGCCAGCTGTTCAGAGGAAAGGATCCAGCGATCCTTCCATGTGAACATGCTAAAGGAGTATCAGGAGAGACCAGAGAATGCCGCTGCAGTATGTGCCCCTGCTGCAGATGATACAGAGAGTTTACCCTTACCAGATCTGTTAGAGAGGGACCCCCAGACGGATCTTACTAGCCTAGTACAGCTAGGGGACAGATTGAGCTCTACCGAGAAGGGCCAGGCAAGACAGCTTCTGTGGGAAAAGCAGGCGACCTTCTCCCAAGAACCTGGTTACACTACCCTAGCTGTACACAAGGTAGAAACCCCTGGACAGAACCCCCTGCGACAACCCCCTTACAGTATCCCTGAAGCAGTCCGGGAAGGAATGCGGAAGGAGATACAGGAGATGACCCAGCTGGGGGTCATCGAACACTCCGATAGCCCTTGGGCCTCGCCTGTAGTCCTGGTGCCCAAGAAGGATGGGACCACCCGGTTCTGTGTGGACTACAGGCGTCTCAATGAGCGGACCACCACTGACGCCTACCCGATGCCCCGGGTAGATGAATTGTTAGATCGCATTGCCAGGGGACGCTATCTGACCACCATAGACCTGTGCAAAGGCTACTGGCAGATTCCCCTGGCCGAGGATGCTATCCCCAAGTCGGCCTTCGTCACCCCATTTGGCCTGTACCAATTTAAGGTCATGCCATTTGGGATGAAGAATGCCCCGGCTACCTTCCAGCGTATGGTGGATAGACTTCTTGATGGATTCCAGGAATTTGCTTGTGCATACCTGGATGACATTGCGATCTACAGTGAGTCCTGGGAAGAACACCTAGTACATGTAGGGGTGGTGCTGGACAAGATTCGGGCCGCTGGCCTGACATTGAAGCCAGAGAAGTGCCATTTAGGCATGGCTGAAGTGCAGTACCTGGGTCACAGAGTAGGGTGTGGGAGCCAGAGGCCAGAGCCAGCCAAGATAGAGGCAGTTGCTAACTGGCCCACACCTATCACCAAGACCCAGGTGTTAGCCTTCCTAGGGACAGCAGGGTACTATAGACGCTTTGTCCCCGACTACAGCACTATTGCTAAACCCCTGACTGACCTGACAAAGAAAAATCTTCCTAAGCAGGTCCTGTGGTCTCCAGCTTTTGAAGCTGCATTCCAAGCACTCAAACAAGCTCTTGTGAATGCCCCTGTCCTGGCTGCCCCAGTCCCTAACAAACGTTTTCTCGTCCATACAGATGCTTCCATGTATGGACTGGGGGCTGTGCTGAGCCAGGTCGGGGAAGATGGAGGAGAGCACCCTGTCGCATATCTCAGCAGAAAGCTGTTACCCAGAGAAGTGAGTTATGCGGCAGTGGAGAAGGAGTGTTTGGCCCTGGTGTGGGCATTGAAAAAGTTAAGCCTGTATTTATATGGACAGGAATTTTCCCTGGTGACGGACCACAATCCCCTTGTCTGGCTTAACCGGGTCTCAGGAGACAATGGCAGACTGCTGAGGTGGAGTTTAGCACTACAACCATATAACTTCACCATCAGTTATCGACCCGGTAAGCAGAATGGGAATGCAGATGGATTGTCCAGGCAAACCGACATCCTCACCCCATCTTAGTCCGGTCATCCCCACGTTGACCCGCTAAAGGGTCAAGCCGGGTCTGCCGGAGTGTCCCACAAGGGGGGGAGCCGTGTGACAGATTCATCTGTATTGCTGGTTCGTCTGTTTCCCTTTGTTCGCTGAATTGCCTGTTCATATAACCCCGTTCGTGTAATTTGCAAACTACCGATTGAAACTACCGAACGAACGACCACCCAGGAGAGGAGTGTGCTGCTGGTTAACCTCTTGGCCCCAATTAGAACGTTGTGGTTAACCGCAGACACCTCTCCATTCCATTCGTACGGGTGGTCGTCGTTCGCATGTCGACCACGAGGCAGCGGCCATTTTGGGACATACGAACACATAGCGGTGTTCGGTACAAACTGTATGGAACTAAAAACGGACACTTAAACTACCGAACACCGCTGGAAGCTGCTGCCTACCTTCCATTTCGACAAGGCATGCGAACGTCGGTCGTTCGGGAGTTTTTATTCATTCGTATGGACTTTCACCCAGACAGCCATCCCATGGAGTCATTCGTATACCGAAGGACTGGTGAAAGACTTTGACTCCATGGCGATTCGACTAGATACATCAGATCTGAGCGCTATTCGGTGAAAACATGCACTCAGATCCAGGCTGTCTGGGGATACGTTACACGAACTATATGCATTCGGTATTTCTGCAGTTATGTATTTTAATGTATTTTTATTATTGTAAGTTAAAATGGCGATTGTCTCTACCTTGGGAGATAATTAGGTTTCTTCCTAATTATCTCCGAGGTAGAGAAGACGGAATTATGGGCAAGATGGGAAGGGCTATTATTGAAGCCACTGCGATTGGCTACTGTATAATATATTTTACAGTCTTCCACAAGGTCCCCTCGGGGAGTGTCCACCTTGTGGAGACCTGCATAAATACCGGGCAGGTAGCCCCCATTAAACAGATCTTCATTTGACCCTCAACACGGAGCTTGGTCTCGTTTGTGGGGGAATTATTACTGGGACAGCGCTTTCGTTATTTTTAGCTGAGGAAGGCGTTCGACTGTTTTGCTGATCGGGAGTTGCCGTGTTCGTGGACTTCGTTCGGGAGTTTGGCGGTCGGCTGGATTTAAACTGCATTTCTGGAGAAGGGGATTATTGACTAAACGGCGGCTTCATTTAACCGACGGTACGTGTCGTAACAAGAGTCTAATGGGGGTAGGCAGTCTTTTCCAAAAGAAGGGAGCTTCCCACGAGAAGTCATGCAAGCATGAATTAGCAGTAAGGGAGCGAGCAGTGGACAGGAGAAGGTCACTGGCAGAGTGGAGAGACCAAGAAGGGGCATATCTCTGAATTACGGAAAAAATGTAAGAGGGGCTAGAGTTGGTTAGCGCTTTATAGATAAGGGTTAGTATATTGAATTGACACCTATAGGATACAGGAAGCCAGTGTAAGGATCAACAGAGGGGCGAGGTATGGGAGGAGCGACAACTGAGAAAGATCAGCCTGGCAGCAGAATTCATAACCGATTGTAATGGGGCAGTTCGGCTTTTGGGGAGACCAATGTAGTGGACCACCAGGCATGGGAAAAAGGAAACTTCCTTTTGTCCCCCACCAGGCATGGGAAAAAGGAACCTTGCTTTTGTCCCCCAGTCACAAAAAAGCCCGCCCGCGGAAAAAGAGCTGGTCTCTATGTCCCTGTGGGCACCGAAAAGCCTGCCAAACTCACCAGTGCCTCAAAAGCGTCCCTCACAACTGTGCCAATGTCACGAACTGTCTCCATTCACGGGGTCCTTGTGTGGAAACCAGGCAAGGGAAGCATCTCCATTCGGGATACGAATGCTTCCCCTGGGTGCCGTTCGTCTATACAAAATGGCGGCCACCCAGGGGAGCACTCATTAATTACTACCCTTGCGGTTTCACATTTATGTTGTGAGTGAGAACATTCTAATTGATTGGTGTGAACATTCTAGTGCCGTTCTCCTATACGAAATGGTGGCCACCCAGAGGAGCGTTCATTAATTGTTTCCCTTGCGGTTTGCAGTTTGACACTATGTTGCGAGGTGTTAAAGTTCTAAACGAAGATTCTAAATGGGAGGTATTGGGGTGGTCCCCATTCGGGAGGCATATTAATTCACTTTGTGGGAGCACTCCCGAATGAGGAGCGGCCAAAAGATACAAACAGGTGGGGAAATACACATAATATAGGGCAGGCAATTCACAGACCGGCATCGGTCCCGCCAGAACCAACTTGGAAAGAATTACAGTAATCCATGCGAGAGATTACCAGAGCATGAACAAGCTCCTTGGCAGCACTTTGCGTGAGAAAGGGGCGGATGCGGGTGATATTTTTAAGGTGGAATCGACAGGTTTTAGCAACATACTGGATATGTGGTGCAAAGGTGAGGCCAGGATCAAAGATAACACCAAGACCATCAAGTTGCAGGAAAAGCATCCAGAAATGCTACCTCTGCTTAAGGCTGTTAATGCAGGATTTGGTGCGGTGAGTCCTGGGGGTAGGTTTTTTATGGGGTCCAGGCAATAAGAGAGAATCTAAGGTTAGATAAGACAGACTGTGAGTGGGGAAGCATTGAGGTGTTACAAACAAATCAAGTAAAAAAGCAGATGAGAAAGAATTTCAATTTAAGGATATGAGGGAATGGCAGAGATCAGATATGTGAAAGTTATAAATAGGAAACATTATAAATTAACAAAAACAAACGTTTAACTAAACAAGAGTTAAGGATGAAGGGTGCAATAGTCCTCAATTAAGCAGTAATACAGTAGGGGATGGAAATAGATTGGAATACATTTGAAAAGTGAAATAGGAAAAAATAAGTAGTCCAGGTATTCTTAGATTATCCAGAAATGCTACCTCTGCTTAAGGCTGTTCTTGCAGGGTTTGGTGCTGTGAGTCCTGAGGGGTAGGTTTTAAAATGCTGTATGGGGCCCAGGCTCTGCTTAAGGTTGTTCCTGCAGGGTTTGGTGCTGTAAGTCATGTGGTAGATTTTGAAATGCTGTATGGGGCTCAGGCTTTGCTTAAGGCTGTTACTGCAGGGTTTGGTGCTGTGAGTTCTGGGGGTAGGTTTTGAAATGTTGTATGGGACCCAGGCTTTGCTTAAGGTGGTTTCTGCAGGGTTTGGTGCTGTGATTACTGGGGGTAGGTTTTCAAATGCTGTATGGGGCTCAGACTCTGCTTAAGGCTGTTACTGCAGGGTTTGGTACTGTGAGTTCTGGGGTAGGTTTTGAAATGCTGTATGGTACTCAGGCTCTGCTTAAGGCTGTTACTGCAGGGTTTGGTGCTGTGAGTCCTGGGGGTAGGTTTTGAAACGCTTTATGGGGCCCAGGTTCTGCTTAAGGCAGTTCCTGTAGGGTTTGGTGCTGTGAGTCCTGGGGGTAGGGTTTGAAATGCTGTATGGGGCCCAGGCTCTGCTAAAGGCTGTTCCTGCAGGGTTTGGTGCTGTGAGTCCTGGAGGTAGGTTTTGAAATGCTGTATGGTGCCCAGGCCCTGCTTAATGTGGTTCCTGCAGGGTTTGGTGCTCTGAGTCCTGGTGGTAGGTTTTAAAATGCTGTATGGGGCCTGGGCTGCTTAAGGCTATAATATATATGTGACTGTTTGTGTGTGTCTATGTGAATTTCTGTATATGTATGTATGTATGTATATATATAATGATTGTAAAGATTTTAGGAAGTTGACACATAGCCTTAATTGACCTAGGAAAGCCAAAAATCACTGGCACAGAATCAAGATGATGTAGAGTGATTGTTTATATGAATGCAAAAATAAAACTGTAATATATATATATATATATGCTGTATATATACATATATAAAACATAATATAAAAAGGCTTAGAATGCTTTCATTTATGTTATTCTGGGAGTATTAAATATCTTTGATATTAATTCTTCTTATTTTTCATCTAATGTACAAGTGCTCCATCAGCCACACCATGGGTTATCATCACTTAGTGACAGCTTGACTTGGCTGTAACTGATTGTATTCAGTAAAATCATGACCATGAGGTACAAGGTTACTTTCATTAAAACATATGTCAGTGCACCTCCATCTAGCCTGTAGTTTTTGCTCTATTTCTGTGTTGTGTTCTGACTGAGTTTATTTATCTGATTGATAACTTTCTTATATGAAGTTATGCAACTTATAAACTCTTGGTCTGCTGGTTTCTTTGTCTTTTCTAAAGCAAGCACCAAAAATCCATATATATAAACCAACAGTTGTATAGTGAATACTAAAAGTTAACTAATAAAAACCAATCACAGATTGCATATACGTAGTTAGTAGATTGTATTTAATGAATATATGAGGAAGCGCTATATAACAGGTAATCATGTAAAGGATATTAATAAGAAATATGCAGTATCTTGAAAACAGAGAGGTGGGTATACTGTAAATTTATTGAGATTATGGGGTTACAATTAGCAAAGCATTAACAGGCTTATTGCTAGACCTGTTCATTCAATTTGAACACAATTGAAGATTATGCTAGCTTTAGTGTACTAATAATCTTAATTTTAATAAGGACAGGAGGCGAGTATTTTGCATTAACTCTCTTTACTAAACTCCACAGCAGTAAAGAAAAACGTAAAGAGTAACATGAAATCACTGAGCAGCATAGTATATATAAGGGTCATGCTGCCTGTACACTTCCTCTTTCTTGAAGCGACATCCAAGTCCAGACTGATCTCGAAACGATAGAACCAACGAAACAATCAACAACGGTCTCTGGTGAGCAGAACTTGATGAGACTCCTGGTAAACGAGGACGGGAGAAGACGAAACGAAGCCTTTATCCTCGTAGGCGGAGTCGTGAGGGTAACCAAACCAACAACCAGTGGAGGTCCTGAAGAGGATTACACTGAAAGAAGAGTATGAAATAGGTTAGGTACTGAACCGTAACTGGTCACGCATGAGAGCCATATCAGAGTGTGTCAAACTAAGTGGTGATATACACAGAAGTGTGTGTAATGTAAGGTAATCACGTGTTATGTGTAATTATGTGGTGCAACGTACCCTGGTTGTCAAAGACCTAGTTCTGGGATGAGAGACGGGATAGAAACTGCGTGCACCCCAAGGAAAGTAGCAAGCACTGACAAGCCAAAACAAAAGTCCGTCACCTTGAGATCCACTCCCCCGAGGAGTCAGGGTAGGGAACAGAAGGGAGGGAAAATACTCGCCTCCTGTCCTTATTAAAATTAAGATTATTAGTACACTAAAGCTAGCATAATCTTCAATTTTATAACATGACAGGAGGCTTCCTATTTTGCAATTTTAATGCTGAAGGAGAGATGTCCCAGCAGAAGGGGGAGTGCGAAAATAAAAGGTACGGAAAGTGGATTCCCGAGACCAATCCGCCGCTCGGAGGATGTCTGACAGTGACGCCCCCGCTAGGAAGGCTGAGGAAGCCGCCGCCCCTCGAACGGAGTTGGCGCCGAAAGTAGGGTCTATACCGGCGAGGGAGAGGATCCATCGAATCCACTGGGCCAGTGTGGTGACCGAGACCGGCGCGTGGGGGCGGACATAGGAGACTAGGAGTTGGCCCGACACCGAGTTCCGGAGCGAGGAGGTAACCGAAACGTATCTGCGCAGGGTGGACACGACGCAGAGTTGCGGATCGTCTGGGAAAAAGGGGTAGAATACCGAGGTCGAACCCGAGTTAGTGCGACGGGAAACGTGGAAAGTGACCCCCTCCGGGGAAATCTCGAAGGCGTCAACGTCGAAGGCTCGAACGTCTGATACCCGTCGAAAGGACACGAGACAGAGCAGAAAAGCGCACTTAGCTGACAATTGGTGTAGGGAGAGGCGGTCATTAGGGAGCCAATCCCTGAAAAAACGGAGGACCAGCCCAACATCCCATAGGTGGGAGTACCTGGGAGCTGGGGGGCGGCGGAGCCGCATACCACGGAGCAGGCGGCAGACGAGAGGGTCTTTGCCGACTGGGAGGTCCCCTACGGGGGTATGGGCCGCCGAAATCGCGGAGCGAGAAACGTTAACAGACCGATAGGAGCGGCCCGACGAAAACAAGGATGAAAGGAAATTGAGAATCATGGGAATAGGTGCTGTAAATGGATCGGCGTCCCGTTCCATACACCAAGTAGACCAGGAGGTCCAAGCTGAAAGGTAGCAGCGTCTAGTTCCGGGGGCCCAGGAATCCCATAAGAGGTCCCTGGTAGCCTGCGATAGTCCGCTGACTTGCCAGGAACCCCGGAAAGAGTCCAAGCCACTAGGGGTAGTCGATCTTCCAAGAGAAGCGGGTGAAGATTCCCTTTGGGATCCGTGAGCAGCTCCGGAAAGGATGGAAGGAGGAGAGGATCCCTGCAGGAGGTGGCTAGGAGGTCCGGAAACCAGGGTGTTATGAGGACCAGAGTGACCTGTTGCGTCCGCATCTGGTGTAATGTTCTTGCGATCATGGCAAATGGGGAAAGGCATAGGCTCCGGTCGTTGGCCATTGTTGTAGAAAAGCGTCCGTCGCCTTGCTCTCCGGGTCCGGGAGCCAGCTGAAGAACTCCGGGGTTTGATGGTTGTTGCGGGATGCAAAAAGATCCAGGTGAAAGGGACCCCTCCGGGTCGCCAGGGCTCTGAAGATCCTCGTGTTCAGACTCCAATCGCTGACGTCCCTCCAGTGGCGAGAGAACCAGTCGGCCGTGAGGTTGATTTCCCCGGGCAGGTATTCGGCCTGGAGAACGATGTTGCGGGGTAGGCAATAGTTGAAAATGTCCTTTGTGATGTTTGACAGTAGACGTGAACGTGCGCCCCCCAGGCGATTGATATATCGGACTGCGGAGACATTGTCCATGCGTAGGAGGATGCAGCAGTTGGATCTGTCTCGGGCCAGGCTGTGGATCGCGAAGGACCCTGCCAGGAGTTCCAGGCAGTTTATGTGCATGGAGAGTTCCTGAGCTGTCCATGTTCCTCCTGTGGATATGGACCCGCTGGTGGTGCCCCAGCCCCACAAGCTGGCGTCTGACTCCAGTACGAAGTCTGGGGTGTCTCCGAATATGGCCCTGCCGTTCCAGGCTTGCATGCTGTCCAGCCACCATGACAGTTCCTCGCGAACTTCCGTCGTCACCGGGACGATTTGATCGTACGTGGGCCTGCGGCGTAGGTACCTCTCCTTGAGGCGTTGCATGGCTCTGTAGTGGAGGGGACCCGGGAATATGGCCTGAATGTAGGCAGAGAGGAGTCCCACGATCCTGGCCAGGTTGCGGAGAGGGATGGAGTCGCGACGGAGTGCTCTGCGAATCTCCTTGCGAATAGACGAGATCTTCGAGGCTGGAAGCTTTAGAGTGCATGTAGTCGAGTCGATCTCGAAACCCAGGAATGGTATCATCTGGGCTGGGGTCAACTCCGATTTCTGGCGGTTCACCACGAAGCCCAGAGATTCCAGTAGTGTTACTGCGAGATGAGTGTGTTGGTGCAGTCTGTGCTCGTTGGAGCAAAAGAGAAGCAAGTCGTCCAGGTAGATGATGCATCGGACGCCCCTGGATCTCAGGTGGGCCACCACCAGTTTCAGAAGTTTGGTGAAACACCAAGGGGCCGAGCTGAGCCCGAAAGGGAGGCAGGTGAATTGCCAAGGACGGCCGTGCCAGAGGAAATGTAGGAGGGTTCGGCAATCCGGATGTACTGGGACCGACAGGTATGCATCTTTTAGATCTAGTCTGGTGAACCAGTCGTTGCTTTGTAGGAGGTACCGCAGAAGGTGGATGCCCTCCATCTTGAAGTGGCGGTACGCCACATACGTGTTGAGGCCGCGTAGGTTGATGACCGGACGGAATTCTCCCGACTTCTTCCGAACCAGGAAAATATTGCTGAAAAAACCTCCCCCGTCGTAGGTCGGCTGGATAGCCCCTTTGTCCCGAAGTTCGCGCAGTTCCACGTTGACGAGGGATTGGTCGGAAGATGACATGTGGATGGGGTGAGGAGGTTGTGTCTGAAGGGGAGTCCCTACTAGGTCTATGACATATCCCTGTACCGTTTGTAGGATCCACTTGTCTGAGGACAGAGCGGCCCAATTCTGGAAAGAATGGGAAATACGGCCCGCGTGGCGGGTGCAAGGTAACAATGGAGGAATACGGGTGCTTACCTGTAGCAAAGCGGGAACGTCCGCGTCCGCGTGGTCCCCGGCCTCTGTCCGAGCCTCGTGAGAAAGGTTGTTGCCTGTACTCTCGTGTTAGGTAGAAAGGTGTCGGTTGAGTGCGGGGGCCTGAAGGCCAAAATCGGCTGGCGGCACGGCCCGGTTGCCGGCCAGCCCTTCAAACTCCTCTGGTGGTAGTGCTCCGGAAGACTCTGCGCATAGAGGACTGCGCCTTATTAAGTGAAGTGAACACGTTCACGTGTTTGTTAAGTTCCTTGAGGAACGGTTCACCGAACAATTTTCCTTGTGCCTGGGGCCCAATCTCCTTAGTGCCAAGCTCTGCCAATTTACCGTTAATACGGTATAGCGTTGCTTTCCGTCTCTCAGAAGAGAGCGTAACATTAGTGTTTCCAATGAAACAAAAACACCATTGTGCCCATTCGCGCACGTCGTGTGCCCATTCCTTGATGTCCTCGGCAGAGAAAGAATCGGCTCTGGCAAGGGCGTCATCTGCCAGGTACATGATACGGGCCAGAGGGCCAATGGAGTCCAGCAGGTTATCCTGTGCGCCGAATAGGCCTTTCTCTACCCCTCGTCGAGGGTCTCTCCCACTACGCATCATGAAGGTTGTCATAACCTTATCAAACTCGGGAGTGTGAGCCACTTTATCTGGCAGGGAAGGGCGTGGGCATTCGGATCTGAGCCAGTTGCGGACCTCTTTCTCCAGGGGCTTGCGAAGCCACAGGTGCATAAACCTGGAGAGGTGTTCTGGGGGTGACCAGTCTCCCGATCTGGGGTGGCGGATGTTGCGGGGATCAAACATCGCTTGACCCGAAGGGTCCAAAATGGTGTCCGAATCAAGAGGGTGTTCTGCGTCCGCAGTGTCTTCAGTACCCTCTGTCTGGGCCGCACCCAGAAGAGTCTCCCGCATGAGAGCAGAGACAGATTTTTCGTCCGAACCCCAAGCGTCGTCTGAATCAGAGATGTCAGCTTGCCATTCGTCTAGCACTGACATGGTACGTGAAGGCCCTTGCTCTTCGTCCGAAGAGTAATCCTGACGCGGGGTCGGGGTACTAGCTTTGGCAGATTTGCGCTTGGCATGCGCCTTACCCTTAAGAGGTTTTAGTGCCTGATCTTCGCCTTTCTCATGGCGTTTCCTCGGACGGGAATCCTCCCGGGTCCGGTAGTCGGACATATCCGAATATGAGTCCTGGCAAGGTCGCCTGCGTTTGGGCGCCTCTGTAGTGCGTGCCTTGGAGAGTGCCTTCTCCACCGAAGCAGCGACAGCTGCATTGATCATTGCTTGGAAGTCCACAGGGACGTTCTGGGAGTCTTCCATGGTAAGGGTAGGCTGATATAAATCACGGATAGGCACAGTATAAGTGGGGCACCCAGGTCTTAAATATATAGGCGTAGGGTCAGTTGACGTGGCACCTGTGGTGGGTAACACTCCACCCAGTATAAAAAACCCCAGCAGGGTATAGTTGGTGACCTTATAAAAAACTGGGGCTCACCCAGTTAGAGAGAACTGCAACAGCTAGTCTCCCAATAAGCAGCGTGGTACACAAGTACGTAATGGGGGCTCACCCCGGTTGCACAGGGTTGGTACCCTTAAGTGCAGGTCACAATAATAAGCAGGCAGCAGCACTGACCTGACTGACCCAGCCACAGAGTATAGGTATCAGTGTAGGTAATCCTGGTACTCACAGTGATGGAGTTCACAGCCACAGATTATAGGCATGCAGTGTAGGTAATCCTGTCACTTGCAGTGATGAAATTCACATCCACAGAGTATAGGCCTGCAGTGTACGTAATCCTGTCACTCACAGTGATGAAACTCACAGTCACAGAGTATAGGCTGCAGGAGTTCACACTAGGGCTTCAGACCAGCACAAAAGCAGGTGGAAGGGAGCTAAGACAGCAAGCACTGAGTCCCCAGAGAGATCCAGGGGAAAAAACAAGATGGCTGCGTGAATCTTGCGGTATTCGCGATCCAAAATGGCGGCCGCGAGTGTAGGCCGCAAGCCGGGGACTAAATTTAAGGCCGGCGCGAAAAAGATCGCGATTTATTCTGGTCGCGAGTAGGGGGCCCAGGAGGGCACCCCAAGGTAGGAAAACCGGCGGGGAGCCTGAGGGAAGCCCAGGGGGGAAGCCCAGGGAGTCCCAGGGCCAGAGGGGCAGGGAGGGAGAAACTAAAAGGGCTAAACCTAATCCTGCCCAGAGCCCTAGCAAGGCAATATAAATAAAGTAAATATACAGACAAAACAGAAATTAATTAAAGGCAAAGTAATTAAATAAATAAAACAGACTAATACAGAATAATGCAAAAAAGGCTCTGGAGGAGCCAAATAGTCTGACCTGTCTGCGTGGAGCAGTAAAGAAAGAGTAAGTGTACAGGCAGCATGACCCTTATATATACTATGCTGCTCAGTGATTTCATGTTACTCTTTACGTTTTTCTTTACTGCTGTGGAGTTTAGTAAAGAGAGTTAATGCAAAATAGGAAGCCTCCTGTCATGTTATAAAATTGTAATTGTCCTCAGAGACATTTTCTGAACATGTTTTGATGAAGACTGCTGGGATGCTGACATCATTTTATAGTCCCCTGAATTTGTGTCCAAATGGCTAATTCACTAGACCAAACTTAGCTCTGAAAGGTGAATTAACTGGATCAAATTTGTTGCATAATTATGATATAGATGATTATTGTAATAAGGGAATTTATCATCCGCGAATCATAAGGAATTCCCTTATGACATGGGCAAATAGAAATTAGGAACTGCCTATGTATACTAACCTCTCCCACTTCACGTTGCCCTGTTGTTGTTCTAGTAGCCCAAGAGTGTGTTCCTTGTGTGTATGTCTCCTGATCTCTGTAATCCTTTGACCTTGACTTGTTTAATCGTTTATCCATATGTCTCCTGTCCTTAACCTCAGCATGCTCTCTGACTTTTCTACCATTAGTCTGGCTACTCTAAAGAACAGTACATGGAAAGTCTATTTGTTGTCTTATAGATCTGTACGTTTTGGTTCCACACCAATCATGACATGGGTGACAAAACTCAGCCCACAAAACTCTGTAACATACATTAAATTATGTAATTTCTACATGTTAGTAAGTGCTAAAATCAGTTTGTGTCATTGATTTCAGATGTGGTCTCCCAAAAGGGGATTTGAACCTGGGAACTTTGCAGTCCTGGGATTGCATTATACATTTGAGCCATAGCAGTTTTGTTTAGGTTCAAGCTATTCCAGTTCTGTTCACCCTGGCTTGTCTGCAGCACTGGGGGCTGGACTTTGTCATATGCTGTGCTTTACCTTACCCTGATCAGTCATCAGCAGGGTATATAGCTTCGCCCTGTGAACTTTATAAAGTCTTTGATCCTGTTGTGTGTGTTACGTTCCTGTGGTCCAGTCTATTGATCCTCAACTCTATATTGACCCCGGCTTCTGACATCATTTTCTCTGACCTCTGGCATTCCTTGACTTTGGCTACTCTTCATTGATCCTGACCTCTGGCATCCTTTGACTTCCTGCTGTTTGTGTCCTTGCCTGTACTGCGACTTAGAACTTTATCTTGCACAGCCCCTGTGCACAGATTCACAGTCCAGGTGGTTTATCTGGTCATCTTGGACTGTCTATTTGCAAGGGTGAGCAACATATCTGTGCTATAGACTCCCAACTCAGGTAAGATCCTGACAATTGAGTGTTTGTGTCAGTGTGTAACACTGAGTGCTTGTGTCAGTGGGTGGGTGAAATTGAGAGCTTGTGTCAGTGAGCATGCATGACAGTGAGTGCTTGTGTCAGTGACACTAAGTGCCAGTGTCAACATGTGTGTGACAGAGAGTGTATCTGACACTGAAAGATTGGTTCACTGTGTGTGTGACACTGTTTGTGTCAATGTGTGTGTGCCAGTGGATGATTGTGTCAGTGTGTGTGACAGTAAGTGTGTGTGTTATTGAGTGTTTGTGACATTGAATGCTTTTGTCATTGAGTGTGTATTACACTGAGTAATTGTGTCTGTCTGTGTGTGTGACACTGAGTGAATGTGTCAGTGTGTGTGAAACTGAGTGCTCGTTTCAGTCTTTGTGTGCCAGTGAGTGCTTGTGTCAGGGTGTGCGCCAGTGAGTGCTTGTTTCACTGTGTACTACAGTGAGTTATGTGTCAATATTTGTATCAGTGATTGTGAGCGTGTCTGTTGTCATTATGACAAACATGCAACACCACGAGCAGTTTTCCCTATGTACCTCAAACAGTGTCCCCACACACATGTGCCGCAACAGACATGCTCACAATCCGTGTCCCTACACACAGTATACTTAAAGCAGCCTCCATACACATGCCACAGGTAAACTACCCATCATATACAACACCACAAACAGCATATATTACACCCTCTCCTAGCCTGGTATTAACCTACAAATGAAAGACACTACAAGTCTGTAATATTGAGGGAAAAAGCTAAATAGAAAGTACTATTGGTGCAATTTCTGATTCTGCACAGTTTTCATCACCTACCACAAGCAATAAATCCTCCATTACTACCATCCTTATGCAGGAAATGGGGGATGTTGAGGATAGTTCAAGTAGGCAAATGAAAACAGATGGAGGAAAGGTAGCGCCACAAAATAAGAAAAATTAAATAATAGACTAGTTTTAAAAATATATAATAAAATGGATAAATACACAATATGTAAAAGTCCAAAATAGACTGGAAAGTGTCTATGTATAGTAGATGGGGTAGGAGTGTCCAAAGTGAAACCTGTATATAGGGAGGTGGACACAGTATTTCTCAATGTGACATAGGTAAATCCTTGAAGTTCATATGAAATAGATAAAAGATAACAACTAATGGTGCAGTATGCCCTAGGTAGGGGCTGGATACAGTATAGAAGATCTATATGGTTCTACTCACGTTTAATAGAGCTATCTACTTAGCTCTAGTATGGATGGCGTACAGTGGTACAATCCCCACTTATGGGATACATGAAGTATTGTAGTCTTGCTTGATGCAGGGACCATATGAAAATATAAAATAAACAGCAATAATGCATACAGTATAAAAAACAGAGGTGTAATAATAAAATACCAAGTAGTTACTCACATTTTAATGAGCAGGCTAACTGCTCAATGAATACCGCTTGAGTGGTATAATCTCCACCTAGGATTCTTTGAAATAATATCCTCACTGGAAAATTAAAAGGATCTGGTAGCAGGTAAAAAGGATGGTGATAATAACAATAAAAAGAAATAAAATAAAATAAAAAATTATGAGATATAAAAAAATAAAATGGCTACCTCGCAAACAGAAAGTGGCCAAAATACCTTTATTTAAAAATACTGTTATATTAAAATACCACAACGCGTTATATACCATAATATTGTATAAGAACTAGGCTTATTTGTGGATACAATGAAAGAAAATATAAAAAATTGTGGTCAGTGGCCATATTTAAATATGGGTCGCACCATGTGACCTATCACAATAGCTTATGGGGCCAGTAGTTGTTGAGTCTGCGACCTTAATATTGTGTGGCAAAATTGGAAAGCGGGAGGCGAGTCCCCACTAATGTGTTTAGCACGCGACCCATCCCTCAGCCGTCGAGTCCTAATGGCGCTTATAATAGGCGTGTCCTAGTGATGTCCTGGGGGCAGTCATGTTACTATGATGTGGGTAGCAGCTAAAGGGATGAAGGGGGCGGGCATGGCCACCTGACACTACAGGGGGCGTGGGAGAGTGGGGGTAAAACATTGGGAAAATGCAAGTGAATTAAAATCGGCATATATTTAAAAAGAGGGCAGATATTATACTATGCCTTATAATAAATGGTAGTATAAGGGGAAAAAAAAAAATATATATATATATATATATATATATATATATATATACACACTAAAATACAGGAAAACATGGGATAAGAAGTATATGAGAAATATACTTTGAAACATAATACAAATAAAGTCAATAAAATGATACTTATACAAAGATATATAAGTGCACCCAAGAGAGTATGTATAGGGCTTATATAATTAAGAATAGAGATCTCAAATAAAGGAAGGGATAAGTTGAATATAACAGTTCAGAGTATGATATACTAAGTATTGATACAGCTAGTATCTGATAAAACTAGTAAAAGAATATAAAAAATTAAACAGGTCAAGATCTACATTTAAACCATCAGGGGCAAGAGTTTTTAAAAGGAACACCCAATACATTCATTTTTGTCCTAATAGTTTTTTTAAGGTCACCACCTCTCCAAGGCAATTTGCACCTTGTTTTTTGATATAAAAAGCACCTAAACACCAAAAATAACTGTTTGTTAAAATAATCTTAGTACCTTCAATAATGTGGATTTGTTTTTCTGGAATCTTTTTGTCTGTCTTTAGTCTATTTAAAACTGCTTCACATCCTTTTTCATGGGGAATTATGGTGTAAGGATTGGATATCGCAGGTCAGTTAAATAAAGTCTGGGTGCCATTTAAAATTTCTTAAACGTAGTAATGACATTGAGTCTTTAAGTATTAAGAGTGAAAAAGGAAGAGCAGTAAAAAATATATACAGTGAGGGAAAAACATATTTTATCCCGTGCTGATATTGAATGTTTGTCCACAGACGGAGAGATGATTAGTCTATAATTTTAATTGTAGGTGTATTTTCTGACAGAATAACAGTAAAAAAAATCCAGAAAAAAGCATGTAAAAAAAGTTATAAATTGATTTGCATGTCAATGAGGGAAAAAAAGGTATTTAATCCCCTATCAATCAGCAAGATTTCTGGCTCCCAGATGTCTTTTTGACAGGTAACGAGCTGAGTTTAGGAGCACCCTCTTAAAGGGAGTGATCCTAATTTCAACTCATTACCTGTCTAAAAGACACCTGTCCACAGAAGCAATCTGATTCCAAACTCTCCACCATAGCCAAGACCAAAGAGCTGTTAGGGACAAGATTGTAGACCTACACAAGGCTGGAATGGGCTACAAGACAATTGCCAAACAGCTTGGTGAGAAGGTGACAGTTGGTGCGATTATTCGCAAATGGAAGAAACACAAAATAACTGTCAGTCTCCCTCGGTCTGGTGCTCCATGCAAGATCTTACCTCGAGGATTTTCAATGATCATGAGAACAGTGAGGATCGGCCCAGAACTACACAGGAGGATCTTGTTAATGATTTAAAGGCAGCTGGGACCATTGTCACCAAGAAAACAATTGGTAACCCACTATGCTGTGAAGGACTGAAATCCTGCAGCACCCACAAGGTCCTCCTGCTCAAGAAAGCACAGGTATACGCCCGTCATTTAAATGATTCAGAGGAGAACAGGGTGAAAGTGTTGTGGTCAGATGAGACCAAAATTGAGGTCTTTGGCATCAACTCAACTCGCCGTGTTTGGAGGAGGAGGAATGCCTAAAAACATCATCCCCACCGTCAAACATGGAGATGGAAACATTATGCTTTGGGGGTGTTTTTTCTGCTAAGGGGACAGGACAAGCGCATTGCATCAAAGGGACAATGGACGGGGCTGTACTGTCAAATTTTGGGTGCGAACCTCCTTCCCTCAGCCAGGGCATTGAAAATGGGTTGTGGATGGGTATTCCAGTATGACAATGACCCAAAACACACAGCCAAGGCAACAAAGGAGTGGCTCAAAAAGAACGACATTAAGGTCCTGGAGTGGCCTAGCCAGTCTCCAGACCTTAATCCCATAGAAAATCTTTGGAGGTAGTTGAAGGTTCGAGCTGCCAAACATCAGCCTCGAAACTTTAATGACTTAGAGAGGATCTGCAAAGAGGAGTGGGACAAAATCCCTCCTGAGATGTGTGCAAACCTGGTGATCAACTACAAGAAATGTCTGACCTCTGTGATTGCCAGCAAAGGTTTTTCCACCAAGTACTAAGTAGAAGGGATCACCCATTAACATGCAAATCAATTCCTAACTGTTTTGACATGCATTTTTCTGGATTTTTTTTTTTGGGGGGGTTATTCTGTATCTCACTGTTAAAATACACCTGCCATTAAAATGATAGACTGATCATTTATTTGTCAGTGGACAAACATAAAAAATCAGCAGGTGTTCAAATACTTTTTTCCCTAACAGTATTTATGGGGCGGGGCATGACAGTCATGTTGCCCAGACGTGTTTGTGAAGAGCTCTCCAAGACTCGCTGCACTACTTGTGATTTTAAGCTGTTCCAGATATGCATTTGAAGCATTCTTCATATTGTCTATTATACAAAATATCAGACCGACCTGTGAATATTACCAGCGGTCGTCAGAAGCATCTTGGGTGACAAGGTCCAGCGAGGCCTACTGAGCACCGAGGTAGGGAGAGGCGACCAATCTCTTAGACTGAAGCCTGCAAAGCCGAACCTGCCACCCAAGTACCCACCCCTTTGGACCTATGGAAGTGATCCCTGTCAACACCGAGACCACTTCCAAGCTTCACCACAGAGCCGTGACAGTGTAGCAAAAGTCAGCAAGACCGACAGAAGTGCATCCAAGATGGCATATACCATGAGTACTCATGCTTCTGAGGGGGAGCAACCAACTATGCTTCAATGCTTGGAAGCCCTCATCAATGCTTTCTGGAGGAAGCTGTGAGATAAGGCAGCAATACCTGAAACCATGGATGCTCCCTCTCAGCTATCCCTCTACATTCCGAGCCACCCCATGACGCCCATCAAAGGCTATATCCGCCGGCAGAGGTACCGGCCCACACGGAGGCAAGCAGTCAACCGGCAAGCTTGGAAAACACCAATCTCCATAACCAGCATGAGACATGAGCAGAAAAGAGGAGGAAAGCAATAGAGGTCTCAATACCTGAAGCTGTCACCGTCGACCTTGAGTCTGCAGGTCCATGCTGGGAAGTGCTACAACTTTCCTAAACTGGGAATAGGCTGACTCAATTATCTCCAAACGAAAAAATACAAGTTTTACACATTTTTGAAACCACCCCAAAAACATATGGGAACCCCATAAAACATACATCACCTGATAGTCCTGATCTGGGGGAACAACATACTGAAAAATCACCCAGATCTGTACAGGGGTTCAAAAGTTAGCTGGACGTCTATTTTTGACCGACCGCACGCATGGTCTCATGCCCAAAATAGTTACAGAGAATTAGGCTGTGCAACCAGTCTATTTCGAACAGTCGAAGTACGTTCAAATAGCCGAACGGGGTCGTTCGTACACAGAGGCATTGAGTGTAATTGGTTCAGTAGATTATATCTACCGAACGGCGCTACATTTGTGCAATTCCAGGGAGTATAAGTCCCAACGGTGTCCGTGCTGCAGAGTGACCGATTTTTAGTTCCATGCACTCAACGACAAAACTAGCCACATTCGTATCCCAAGATGGCCGCCGCCATATGTTTGTGCATACAAATGCCACAAGTCGACCTTAGAATGTTAGGGTGTTCATGGTTTTTAGAGGTGTTAAGAAGGTTAATGAGGTTAACTAGTGCCACGCTCCAGGTTTGGGTGGTCGGTCGTTTGGTAGATCTTCCAGTATTCGAACGGCCAATAATAAAATACGGTAGATTTTATTCTATTTGAACGGTTAGACAAACAAAATGTCTTAACTTTAAAATTTAAAGACAGAGGGTCTGTCACACGCCATATTGAGACTATACCCAAGTCTGCTTTTTCCTGTTTAACCATTTTCTTTAATGTACCTACTTCTATTTACTCCTTTTAATATGCACCAGCACACTCCAGATGAATATTTCTCGGCTACTACTTATTTAGGAAATCTGTGATATGTCAATTATATATCTCTATAGCTGTCTAGGGTGGTTTCCTTAGCAAATTTATTACTTTCACCATGTCTATCCCCACCAGATGTTTCCTTATGTTAGTAATAAGTAATAGACATGCATGCTTAGCCTGATCATTTTCATTCTCATGTCTAGAAAATATATTTGTGCAAGATCATATTATAGTCTTCATATAAACAAATTTAAAAATATGCATGATTCTCTGAATACCAGCAAGCCTGTAATTCTATGCACAACCAAAATAAAAATTAAAATTATTATATTATAATTATATTTATAAATTAACTGCAGTTTATTAGTTAAATTACTTTGTTTATGGATCCCTTCTAACACCTCCATGCATTTGACTTACACAGCTTTCCTAAACACTTCCTGAAAAGTGAGATCTACTTGATACTACAATACCTCAAACTCAATGTCATACACAGTGGTCAATATCTATGGTCTTCATGAGAACCTCTTACAATAACAATTCCTTATCTATGTGTTTAATATCATAGAATCCAATGCTTTTAGTCCAGTAGTGAAGAGATTTTAACTTTTTACTTAACCCTTTCCAATACTCTACTGCAACTGCACATAAACATTAATGTAACCAAAGGTCATTAATTATTTTCTTTACTCCAAAGAATACTATGATCCTTGAGTACCATCAACCTGATTGAGAAAGACTATTTCTTACATTCACAGGAATGCAACATATATTCTAAGATTGACAGATTCCTAGTCCACCCTGCAAAGGCTAGAAAACTGGTCTGACCATGCACCAATAAGTCTTTCTTTAATAGAAAACTTTTCCTCTAAAGAACCAGGTACATCACACATAATTTAAAGCTTACTGTTTAAACATGAAATTGCTTTTATTTTGAGCAAAATTATGATAATCCATCCAGTGATAATATGCAAGTTTTGCAAGCACACAAAGGCTGTGTTCAAGATTAATTCATAAAATATGCCAGCCATGAAGGAAATTGGCCAATCGATAATTATCTCTGCGTAATCAAAGTGTCTAAATATTGTTAAAAAAGCTACTCCATCTAAAAAAACAAAACAAAACAAAAAAAACAGCCCAAAATCAATGACACTAAACACGCTCTTAATAGTTTACAGATAGTATGTACTACCTTCTTATGCCACATACTTTAATATATATTTTAAGCTCAGGTAAATAAAGTTGGAGCAATCTTAGCAGCTCAACTTAAACAAAATAAACTCTGGGGTGAAGTAACTTAGCAGATGAAGAGGATGGTCGCTTAAAGGACCACTATAGTGCCAGAAAAACAAACTCGTTTTCCTGGCACTATAGGGTCATTATGTCCCCCCCCACCCTCAGGGTCCCACTCCTGCCGGGCTGAAGGGGGAAGAAGGGGTTAATCACTTACCTTTCTCCAGCGCCAGGCTCCCTCGGTGCTGCTGAAATCTCCTCCCACTTCTGACGTCAGCGCTGAATGCGCATGTGTGGCAAGAGCCGCGCGTGCATTCAATCAGTTCATAGGAAAGCATTTCTCAATGCTTTCCTATGGACGACAGTGTCTTCTCACTGTGATTTTCACAGTGAGAAGCGTGGAAGCAACTCTAGCGGCTGTCAATGAGACAGCCACTAGAGGCTGGATTAACCCTAATGTAAACATAGCAGTTTCTCTGAAACTGCTATGTTTACAGCTTCAAGGTTAACCCTAGATGGACCTGGCACCCAGACCACTTCATTGAGCTGAAGTGGTCTGGGTGCCTATAGTGGTCCTTTAAGAGAAGAGCTCCACAGCAGAATGGGCTTATTAAACTAATCCCAAGATGACTCTCACAAATGTCCTTCAAAAAACTGAGATCTGTGTTGGGGAGTACCCCCTCAATCTCTGCAATTGCTTCCAAGTTTTCGCTGATACAATTTTTCTTTTACTGAGTCAACTGGCTCAGAGCATGTGGACAAAATGGCGTGGGAACCTTGGCTGCATGACCGTCACCCACTGAGTCCAAGTATCTATGAAGCCTTGGCTGAACTAAGTGGCCTGTGAAATTTGCTTCTGCAACTTCCATCCAGGTCAGACATGGCAGAAACGCTTATTAAAGTCAAAAGAAGCTTTGAGTAAAAATTGCAGTCACTATGTGCTGAGCTTCACGATATTGGGAAGAGAGTGCAGACTTTAGAGGAAGAGGGGGAAGCCACGGCCTCACAATGGGCAGGTACGCAAGACTCCATTATGCAGCATATTGAAGCCATACTTTATATACAAAGGATACTAGATGACATAGACAAGAGAAATGATCTTAGATTTAGAGAAACAGAAAAAGCTCTTCAATCAAATCTTAAACAGACCCCTAGATGGGCAATTGAAATGTGATTGGGCACAGGGCCATGCAGTCAAGAAATTTGCCACAGATAAACCAAGGGACTTAATATGTAGGACTTAATATGTAGGCTCCACCACTACACTACCACTACATTTTAAAAACTAACTAGACTTCAAACTGGCAAGTTGCTTAAAGGTCAGACTGTACTTATATTTCCATATATTTCACAAGCTGCCTTACACGCACACCAGGCATTAAAATCTTTCACAAAGGCCCTAAATAACCAGGGCAGCTGGAACAACTCTTTTGCTCTTTCCATGAGTCATTAATGGAAATTCTTCTCTAGTTCATTACCTGCTAAAGTTCTAGCCTTCCAGGAAGTGCTGACTGGACAGGCCTCAACATTACCTCCCTTCATGTTCTTCTACAACAAACAAAATGGCAACAATTAATGTAAAAGAAACAGCGCTTACACCCGACTCTCATCATTCGATACAGTCCAGAGAGAAGGAGATTATGATGGTGAAAGAACTTCTATATCCTTTATATTATGCTCTCCAGGACTCCATCTTAATGAGTTACAACAGCCCAACTATGCTAATGTTGGTTTTAGATTTTTCCTTTTTGACTTTCCCAATTCACCTTTAGCCTTTTCTTTTTGTATACATAGCGTCATCCACACACCTAACAAAAAAGGGTGCTTTACTCCTGTCACTTTTAGTGCATAGAGTGTCCACCTATGTGCTTATCTGAATTGTTCTTACTAATGCTCACATATACATATGTGCCATGTGATCCAAGCCCAGTCTGACACCAATACCTTACTAGCCACTACATGCCTCCTGAGAGGTGCCTCTTCCTAATTTGCTGGCATACGACAGTCCTTGAAAACTTTTGCACTATTTTCCTAATAAATACATTTAATCATAAAGCTCATGAGACTTCCTTCTCAGCTGATGAATTTAGAGGTGCACTTAAGACCTTTCCCCAAGAGAAAAGCCTGGGTCCTGATGGTCTTACAATAAGTTACTACAAGTCCTTTGAACCACATTTGTCTGGCCCTCTTCTGGCAACACCTAGCTCCCTGATACCTGATTCACATCTACCATCACCCATGTTGAAAGCCTCTATACTGGTTATACCTAAACCAGAGACATACCTTTCTGCCTGTGGTAGCTAAAGGTGAACTGTTGTAGGTGCCAGGCAGTGGAGGGGTCTGCGGAACACATTTGGTGGCACTGCAGAGGTTTACACCCCTTTTGGGATCAAGTAATAAAAGTTATTAGACTGATTTTGCCAGGAGTTAATATACTTCTGCAACTCAAGTTTTACTGGGCTGGTCCAATTCCCTTCCCAATTTGCAGCACCAGACATTGATGTGGCTAATGCTTGCTAAGGCTAATGTGCTCATTCCAGCATATCAAAAGCATTGGATGAACATGGCTGAAAAGTGTGATCAAGGTTGAGGACACTAGACACATGGAGGAAATGCATTGGTCAGCTAGGGGTCACCAGCAAAAGTATCTAAAGGTCTGGTTCCTTTGGTTGTTGCATTGGTCCTCCTTTTTGAACAGTACCTGCCCCTAGTGGTGTTCTCTTCAGACAGATGGAACTATACCTCAATCTGTTTCTGACTACAGAGAGGTGTTGTGAGGACCACTATAATAATGTTGAATTTTTTTTTCCACCCTTACCTGGACAGTTCATTCCTCATCATGGAGAAACATTTGCTTCCCCCATCACACTTTGTAACATCACTATGCTCTGGAAACCTAATTTATCAAAGCTACCACTTTGCCTTATCACTTTTAACTAATGACACCATTTTGTTTGTTTTTGTGATTGTTCTTTATATTTGTTCTTTTTCATTTTTTATTAAATCTAGACAAACCATTAACATCTTTGTTACTGATTTCTAATGCTCTTCTTGTGAAATATGACCTCTGTACTGTACACCAGATAAACTCTTACACATATCAAGGACACTTGCATCCCAGGTCTTTTGCTGGTACTGGATGTGGAGAAAGCCTTTGGCCACCTAAGCTGGACCTACATGCGAGCATTGTTGCAGCTCTTTGGCGTCTACGAGTCAGTTATTATCATGGTTATGACACTTTAATTGGGTCTATGAGCTTGGGTGTTCATACAGTCCTTTTTAAAATAAAAAGCAGCACAAGACAACGGTTATGTGTACTATCATTGGAACCTCTAGTTGTGAGGATATGGAGAACCTTGAAGCTACAGGGGGTAAAGATCAATGGAACAGAACAGTTTTTTAGCTTGTTTGTTTATGGCATTATTAAGGTTGTCTACACCTTTTGTTTCCTTGCCCAAGTTGCTAGCCAACTTCAGTACGGTATAATACTATAAGTTAAATACTAAAATAGCCCTTCTAATCAATATTCCAACTTCAAAGGTAGCAATACTCCAAAATTGTTTTTACTATGAATGAATGGATGGTTGATTATATCAATTATCTATCAATAGCCAGTGGTGAGAGCATGCAAAATAAATTATTAATACATTTACCACAGATTACAAATAAATTATATGACCTGAAAATGTCATCATTTTGGCCCAGGAAGAATGTATGCTTGTGCTCCCTGGTGTTATAAGCCACACAGTATACAATCTCCTTAGCAGCTGTGTGAATAATTTATCTAGCTATTAAAATGCCAAAAATAGTGTCATTGATTTTGAAATTTGTACCACTGATCTCTTCTCTGAGATCAGAAATGCAGCCATGAATGAACCTTTGGAACTTAGGCTCTCATGGGCTGGACCCTATCATTAGGTATTGGATAAAGGTGCAAGCTAATCCTACCAGCCACACTGTGGCATAAATTATATATTCCACAGGTCTGGCCTTCATCTCTGCTCATTTCTCTGCAGTGGACTCCTGCATTATGCATGATTTTATATCACCCAATTAATTATCTCTAACTACACAAGTTTGACCTATCTATGTTACGGTTATGACATTTGGCCTGATACTTACCTTCCATCCAGACCAGTTACTCGTACTAAGCATGCTATTATTATTTGCTGTTGCCTACTCATACTTACCCATATTCTAGCATAACTTGTTTTCTCATGTCTATTATTATGAAAATCTGTGCAGTGCTACTGTATATACTCGTGTATAAGTCGATCTCATGTATAAGTCGAGTGCAGTTTTGTGACCAACAATTGTGAAATATGCTATGCCTCGTGGATAAGTCGAAGGTAAAACTTGGGGCTATGAAGTTCTGTGATTTTTATAATTATATACACACACACTCATACAAACACACACACTGCATTATATACACACACTCATACAAACACACACACTGCATTATATACACACACTCATACAAACACACACACTGCATTATATACACACACTCATACAAACACTCTGCATTATACACACACACACTCATACACACTTTGCATTATACACACACACACACACACTCATACACACACTCTGCATTATACACACACACTCATACACACACTCTGCATTATACACACACACACTCATACAAACAATCTGCATTATATACACACACACTCATACAAAAACACACTCTGCATTATATACACACACACTCATACAAACACACACTCTGCATTATACACACACACACACACACACTCATACAAACAATCTGCATTATACATACACTCATACAAACACACACTCTGCATTATATACGCACACACTCATACAAACACAAACTCTGCATTATTTAATGCAGAGTGTGTGTGTTTGTGTGAATGCAGAGTGTGTGTATATAATGCAGAGTGTGTGTTTGTATGAGTGTGTGTGTATAATGCAGAGTGTGTGTTTGTATGAGTGTGTATATAATGCAGTGTGTGTGTATACAATGCAGAGTGTGTATTTGTATGAGTGTGTGTTTGTGTGTGAACTGGGTGGGGGAGGGCATTTTTATTATTTTTAATTTTAATATTTAAATTTTTTTATTTTAGTATTTTTTTGTATTTTATTATTTACTTTTTTTAATTAAAAAAAATTTTTATTGTAATTTTTTTTTATTATTTAATTTTTATTTTCATCCCCCCTCCCTGCTTGTTAGCTGGCCAGAGAGGGGGGCTCTCATTCCCTGGTGGTCCAGTGGATGGGCTGTGTAGGAGGGGGGCTGGCAGAGAGCTGTTACTTACCTTTCCGGCAGCTCCTCTCAGCTCCCTTCTTCTCCGGTCCAGTCAGCTCCACAGTAAGTCTCGCGAGAGCCGTGGGGTTACAGTGGAGGAGAAGGGAGCTGACCGGAGCACAGGAGAAGGGAGCTGACTGGAGCGCAGGAGAAGGGAGCTGACAGGAGCTGCAAGAAAGGTAAGTAACAGCTCTCTGCCAGCCCCCAACAGGACTGCCGGGCTTGTAATGAGCCCGGCGGTCCTGGTCTGTATTATGGCAATGTAAGTTGCCATAATACAGACACTGACTCGAGTATAAGTCGAGTGGGGGTTTTTCAGCACAAATAATGTGCTGAAAAACTAGACTTATACTTGAGTAAATATGGTATCTTATATCATGCTATTATGTGTTTGACCTGCTTGTTCTTGCTATTGTGGCATTACAAACCTGCTTGTAATTTTTTTTGCACATAAAAAATAAAGAATTATTATTTTTTTTTTTTTATGGTAATGTTACCCAAATAGATATATGATTTAGAAATATGTCAATGCTTTTTATCACCTTCGTAACATACAATTGTTGAATACGTTTGTGTAAACAGGGTAGAGAAGAGGTGGCTACCTCAACATTACATTGCCTTTCCAAATATTTGTAATTATTCCAAAGCAGTAATTCAAGCTCAAGCAGTTCAGATGAACTCTCCCCCTGGGCGTAAAATTGGGAAGATTTGGAGAGAGCTTCAATACCCTTTATAGATAACTCATAGAATCCCCCTTTTTAACCACTATAGTAACATTAAAGTGTGAGACAATTTATTTTTAAAAATAATTAATGTTTGGTGTAACTGTCCAAATATAGTACCTTTCTTGAAATAAATCAAAAATTGACCCAAGAGGTTTGTAATATTTCCCTAGACTTTTCCCCTCTAGTCTTACTTTTTCTGTTTATTCCCAAGCAACATCCCTTTTTTAAAAAAAGGGCACTAGCAATCCATTTGTTTTTAGCCTCTAAAGCACTGGCAATTGAAAAAAAGTGATCGCTGTCCCTTAGTGGCTGAAGTGATAGAAAAAAATCCAGTCTAATCATACGTATGAAAAATGGATTACAGTCTCAGGAAATACCAAGAGTAGAGTTGATGCCATTTTGGAGTCTTGGAGGTGTATGTTCAGAATCTTAAGCAAGGAGTAGACTGTGAGGTAGGACAGGGAGTCAATGTGACACTAGCTCCTATACATGATTGTAGCTTCTGGGTATTATAAGAGTATTATCCTTGCTCCTTCATCATTGTGCTTTACTCTCAATCCTGTGTTAGCTATACACCGGATTGCGCAATGTATTATTACATGTTTGATTGTTCTCCTCTATGTATTTTATATGCCTTTTATTTTATTTGGCCTTTTTTTTCCCTCTTTGGTTTTGTACCAACTTTCTAAGTAATTGTACTGTAAACATGTTCATTGACAATTTGTGTATACGAAAAAATGACATAGTATTGTATTTGAAAATATTTAATAAAATACATATTAAAAAAGCAAAAATTTTAAAAATACATAGAATATGTAAAATAAAATTCTAAAGCTTAACAGTGGTTTCATATTGGGAATCCATGCAATAAATATTGTGCCACATTTCAGTATGATAATTTAATTACCAATACAGTCACAATGTGAATGTAATGTCAGCAAAAGAGATAACGCTTCACACAGTCAGAGACAAACATACATTTATTTCTCTTCTATGAAAACTGAATGCCCAATTTATAGATTAGATGCAATCTAAAATTACACAGAGGAATAAATTATTTCACAAATTACAAATGAAAGTAAAATTATGTGCACTATTAAATACTAGGACAGCAAACTGAATGTTAATTTGAAACTATAGCATGTAAGCATTCTGTTGAGTTTGTAAATTATGCTAAATGTCATGTATTTATTATTACTTTTTACCTGTATTTATTTTGATATTTTGGTTACATTATAGTAATGTGCTAAGAAACCTGGCTGCATGAAAATAAAAAGTAGGGAAGTATTTCTTACAAATAAAAAAATCTTGGTGGGACCTATTTCTTCTTCACTTGCAGTCAATCACTTGCTAATACTTGCAGTTTTCACTTGAAGAACCTCTTCAGGTTCAGTCTGTTCGTAACATCAGAAACAATCAAAATGCTAATCCACTGTCTAGTAATGTCCTATCTGGATTACTGCAATTCAGTCCTATCAACCATACCTCTCCATCACATATCTACACTCCAAACAGTCATGAACAAATCTGCTAAAATAACTTGTCATTCATAACTTCTTTAAGCTTCTGCACTGGCTTCAGAGCAGTTACATAAAATTCCATTAAGTCCAGGCCCTTACCTACCAAACTCTAATTAGCACTGTATCTCTACATCTCTTTTGAGAGCATGTGTGTCTTCCATTTGTCACCTAGAATTCCTTACTTTACCTTGTCACACTACAACTACACAACTTTAAATATTTTCTGAAAATGTAGCATTATGGACCACATTAACCAAAGCATACCCTATTACTGACTTTATCAATTCTCCCAACAAGACCATATAATATTTGTATATGTACCTTAAGCTATAGTATTAATTGAAAATACAATTCTAGAAATGATACAGTTAATCAGTTTAGCTCCTTAGTCAAAAAACGATTTAGGCAATAACCCCCTCTCCTCATTTTTTTGATTGTTATTGTTTTTTTCTTTTTCCTTCTTTATTCCAATATATATTTTTTCCAGGCACTTTTGTTTTAAGGATACGTCTAATATATTTCTTTTTTTCCATTTCAAAGATATATTTTCTTGGTACTTTCTGTAAGAGTAATATATTCAATTACCATCATAATCTCTGCAAGGGCAACATGCCCAATTACCATACAATCATAAGCAATCATATTTCATGGTTGCAATTGACATTACCCCCCTCATCACGTAGGTGATATTTCCCTTTTCCTGAACCTAGCGCCTTCTTGTTTGATTGCGTACAAAATATTTTTGTTTAAATTGTGGACCGTTAGATTTTTTTAAATTATGTATTAATAAAAGTTACGTTTTAATTTTATAACAATTTATAAACCCCAAACACTCCAGTTTTTGTAGTTTGTCATTGTCAACAAAGTGTGCTGCACCATTTTCAGCGTATAAACTATTCTCTTTATCTGAACTCTTTACGCGAGCATGTTTTATTTATAACACAAGATGGAGGGATGCCAGTAGTACAGGACATCTTACACTGGAATATAAACGCACAGGCCATTCTCAATGTAAAACGTATCAGATAAAATTATATATTACACTACAACTAATTTATTTTCTTTTTTGGGAATACTGTCTGACAAAGATAACAACAATATATGATCATGTGCCCTGCACAGTACAAAGAAACAACATAAGTTTAGGTTAATTTAGAATGAAAACAATATAAAATATTAGGTCCTCATGCCGGGCTTGTGAAATCCTTGAGTAAATCTATTTATGTGACACTTCACATTATTTCAGCTCTGAACACTACTTCCTTTCTTGATCCACTTAAAGTTGATTCTTTGCCCATTAAGAGAAGGATGTTCACATGGCACTACATTAATTTCACTGGACACTGAGTTTTATCTATTTCAACAAGCACGCCTGTGTTAATTAGACCTCATAGAGGGACTGATTGTGAGGAAGGTTGCTCGCTGCCTCTGATCAATACCTGCAGCACAAATAGTACCAACAGTAAATTGCTTTGGTTCTTGAGAATGAAAATTGTTTTGTATGTATTCTGTCATTATTTTTATACTAAATTGGCAAGTTGTATTTATGTATTTATTTTTTATAAATTACGCATAGAAATTACAATTGACCTTTTAGGAGCAACAACAAATAAATCAGTGACTTTATCAAGGTTGCCTCTATGTTTAGGCATACAATAGATATTTTTTTGCAAATGCTAAGAGACTAAGACTGTCCACAGTTAACTGAGAACATTTTGTGTTTTGTTATTACTAAGACTTAACTGAAAAACACTAGTATTATATATACACTATGACAAAGTATATTATTAGAAACAGAATTGTGCTCTTTATAAGATTAAATACCTTCACATTTGAATGGTATTTTTAATATATGCAGATGAAATTCATCAGAAACCTTTCACTAAACAGACACAGTGGTGGAACTAATGTAGAGAGTGCCCTGGAGCAAGAAATTATTTTGGACCCCCCTCTAGCTCGAGGGTGGACAAAAGGTAAATCCCCATCTGACACCCCCAATGCTATGCCAGCTGGGGATCTACTATTTGCCCATCCTTGCAGGGTTGTGCGTTTAAATTTGATCATGTTTTTTGTATGGAAAATGTTTGCATTTGAATGCAGGGATTTGTTACAATGTTGTGTTGGCTTTTACACAGCTGTACTTTTGTGTGTAGTATTAATGTTTGAATTTAGGGGTGTGTTTGAATGTAGTATTGGTGTTTACTTGCTGGGATGCATGCACATATATGCATGCACTGCCCCATACATACATCATACATAGGTACACAGATACACATGCACACACACTCAGATACACATTGACACACACATTTACACACTGACAAATATATAGATAAATACACACATACATGTAATACTGTTTTTATTTTTATCCACCTTCTTGTTAACATATTTTATGTGCAGGAGGGTGTTTTCTCTGGGTCCTGCTGGCTGAGACTAATGGGAGTGTGGGGCTGACTGGATCATGCTCACTCCTAACTTCTTTCTCCCTTCTTGTGCCAGCTCCTGCCTGCCTTCCACATGGCTTTGTATTTATGTGGGAGGAAGTGACCTGCTTTCACTTCCTTCTGCATCACAATACTACTACTGTCTGAATTTAAATAACATATTTATGGATTCTGGTGCAGTGAATATTTAAAAACGGGTGCATGCATATGATTGTAGTTTGAAAAATAAGCCAATTAAAAAGGAGCAAAATAAACTTAGTGAATACTTTTCATTTCATTCTCTTGGAAAGACAGTGCTAATGTAAAAATTCAAAATGATGCTGTTCATAGTTTAATAGATTTGCTTCCACCCACAGCATGGTGGTTGGTACAAAATGGAGACATTAATCCTCCTGTTAGTGATATGGGGGTTATATTTACCACATATGCAATTATTATATTTACTTATGCACTAATGTATGTATTTATTCATTTAATAAAGTTTATTTTATTATTTATTGTTCAACCATCACATTACTTAACTATTGCAATGTTGAGTTTTTTATTTTTTTGTTACTTATTCACCTGCTGGCTGCTAGTGCAGACAGTAGGCAAATAGTCTGTAATTTTCTTATTTGCCTGAAAAAAGCTAGTGAATCAAATTTGCTAATGTGCATCTTCTCAGATACATTTGGTCACAACTCAGTTTCAATTTGATGCTTGATATATTTACATTTATGCATACTTAAAATGTATATAAATAAAATTGAGAGTTCATGCAATTAAGCAAAAAGAAAATAACTTGGTTTAACTTATCTCTTGGAAGTTGAAAATAGAATAGTAACAAGTCCGGTCCGTAATCATGGTTATAGAGGTCTGCAAAAGTTGTTAGCCAAGCCAAGGTTCTATTAGCCAAGATTAGGTACACAAGTTGTATTGAGGGGAGCTCATACGGCAAGTTTTTATCACTGGGAAAATCATAAACAAATTGAGCAATTTGAGAATACCTGCAGTTTCCTTTTAACACAGGTGTGGGTGACACCAGAAGCATAGGCAGGGCCTGATCAGTGAACCCGGAAGTGTTGCACAGTGTATCTGCCGCTCAGTAATCATGACAGCAACAGAGTTGCTTAACTGAAATTAAAGCATAACGGAAGTGAAATACAAAATAGGTTATTTACCCCACTGGCTTTGCCAAAACAAAACTAGCTTACAACTGAGAAAAGAAAAATGTATGTATCTTATTTATTTATATATAAAATATTTTACCAGGAAAGATACATTGAGATTACTCTCATTTTCAAGTATGTCCTGGTTCCACAAAACTTTGCACTGATACAATAAAATACAAAAATCAAAATTAATACACAAGATATACAACATTTAACATAGAACAGGTAGAAAATATATAATCAACCATGACCAACTGAACAGTTCTGTTGTGAACAGGCAGGCATGACCATCATATGGGTACTGTTAGTGGTATGAATTAGAAAGCTGAAGAGAGCCACCTTGCATTAATATATATACAATAATCAATAATGTACAGTCAACCAGCTAAATCAATTATATAAACCTGCCACCAAACAACTAAAACATGTGCTGTAGATGTTTAAGTTTATTAGAAGTGATTTTAAGGAGGCTGCCCTTACTTATAGCACATTGACACATTCACATGAAATTATAGCACAAGTAATACGTTGATAAAATGAATATGGAGAAGAGAAAACAAAACCTACCTTGGTGTAAATATATTTTTTAATAACTACAATGAGAGATATGCAATAAGAGGAGTGTGAAACTCCCCATAGATATTTAAGTGAACTGAGTGACACCAATATAGTTCCCTTCGAATTTCTATGAAACTTTCCAGAGAAAACCTGCATCCCCGAACTACTTCTAAATATATATGTCTTATTTCATTACTGTATTGCTGCAAGTGAGTTGAATCCAGAAGTTTGTGTTACCTTTTAATTGTGGGGCCAGGTGAACACATGCCCAACAGCTAAATACCTGGGGAAATGACTCCCCATCAGAGCAAGCCTTGCCTACTCACCGCCATCCAACACTAGTACGAACCAGAAGTGACATGAACCGGAAGTGCAACAAACCGGAAGTAGCACAAAGTTTCATCTGAAATCACTCGCAATGATGAATGACAACTACAAGCCTTGGGAGTTAACATATATGGAAACATTTTTATATTCATTATATCTTCTGTATCTTAGCAGGTTGCAAGAACAATTTGTTATGCACTTAAAATACTTTATGTATGTGGACACCATGCCAATCTTTGTCCCAGGTGTGGTTGTTCCAACAAATTTACTCAAGGTCAGAATGTGCAGTGCTCCAAAAAAAAGTAATTATTTTCATCATTTATAACTTTTCCTCTTTTTTAGGGGTAATTGTATATAGAAAGCGCTCCACTGAGTTTACTTTTAAGTGGATTGCTTCCACTTAGTTCACTCTGGTCTGATGTGTAACTCTTTTTTGCAATTTATCTGAGCATTGCATGTTCTGACCTTGGGTGGATTTGCTGGGATGTCCACTCCTGGGGAAAAGATTGTCAACTGTCTTGAATGTTTTCCACTTTTGAATAATCTTTTTCAATGCAGAATGATGGACTTTTAAATTGTTTGTAAATGGCTTTATAACCCTGTGCAGTTTGATGGGCAGCAATTACTTTTCGAACATCATTGTTGATGTATTTCCTCCTTGGCATTGTCTTAACACACACCTGAGTGCTCCACACCAGCAAACTGCTAAAACTTTGGCTTTTATAGAGGTGGTCAAACGGATGATCAATTGATCAAGGGCATTTGATTAGCAGCACCTATCTGCTACTTTGCCTGTTATTTCCTATGGAAACAGTAAAGGTATACTTAGTTTTTCACACATGGCTTCTCCATTGTGTCTTTATTTTTGTTAAATAAATCATGACACAGTGTAATATTTCATGTGTTGTTATTCATCTGAGGATGTATTTACCCAATTGTAAGACCTGCTAAGAAACAGATTATTTTTAATATATCCTGATATATGAAACCATAGAATTCAAAGAGGGTATACGTTATTTTCCCCATAACTGTAAGATAGATAGATAGATAGATAGATAGATGATTAAATTTTTACCATTAAACATTGATATAAAAATGGACAATGTAACAACTTCTGTTTCATATCAGAGTACTTTTTTAATACAGCAACTGCAATAGATATTACTACTTTTTATGTAAAATTACATTTTTAAACATTTAGAGTAAGGTAATTGCAATCTGACATCTTAAATGCCTTATGAAAATACATTGAATAAATTAATTCTATATATCCAATGAATCACATCTCATCTTTCTAAAAACTCCCTGAGCCTACTCTTAAAAAAAATCTCTTTTAAACCGAATGTATTCATATCATAGCAAACTTCATGAGCAATCTCAAACTGCGACAAGGTTGTCTGCAAAATAAATGGATTTAAGATCAAGCATTTTCTTAACTAAAATTTAAAAACGTAATACTCTAAATATCAAGTTACATAAGATATGATTCAAATGTTTACACGGGATTTGAAAAAACTAAAAGCAAAAACAGGCAAACCCTTCACTTTTATAGCATTTTCTATTGTGAATGCACAGCTCAATATCAAATAGTAAATGTGACAGTTCCCTATTAATAGTATGTGACTGAATTCCTGATAGTACCTAATATTATCTTAAATAAATATCTGGAGGAAAACTCGATCTTGCAAATGCATGGAACACTCTTCCTTGCAACACTGGAGTAATTGTTTTAACTAAAAATACTACTTACTCAATTATATGGCCAATAACATATGATAAACTAAATACATATCTCAAAAATTATACTAAAACCATGATCTATACTGGACAGGAACTAAGTACCTAGAGTACATCAAAACAAACATTTAATGAACATGTATATAAAGAGGAAGAATTTGAAAAAACACACTTTACCGATAAAGAGATACTCGAAGACTGCTTTATTCTGCACTAGCAAGCAACAGTAAACATTCCTGTAGATTTATTTTCTCAACAAAAATGTTTTGGACCATTTATTAGCTGCAGTTTTACTAGTCTTCAATGTGCCTCATTGGAAGTCTAAAGTCATTCTGCAAGTTCTCTTTTTATTAGTATCTTTGAAGAGTTTTTAAGTAGCAAGAAACTGTCTCACTAGAGCAACAATATCTGCTTTATATTTTGAGCAATATCACTTTTTTAATGTATATGACATTTTTGTTAAATTAAAAATAAACAAAAAACATTTTATATCACTTAATCTTAATCTTGAAAATAATTAGAATAATACCAGCAGTTTTGCTGGTAAGTTTGCTTTTATGATGTATTAATAAAATGCAATTACCTAAGCAATGCAAATAAATCATCTTTTTTGCACGACAGGTAGGCTACAAATATTATTTACATAGATAAAGGCAATCTAAAAATATAAGGAAGTATATTCAGTATGTATACAATTCTGCCTTTGGGATCTTATACCATTCAATTGTGCATGTATTTTCCTTGAATCAGTTTAAAAGGCAAAATAAACCATATTTAAAGCCTTGGGAATAGACAACTTGGTTAGAACCTACGCATAATTGGTCTCTATGGTTCTTTAGAAATGGTAAGAGGTGACCAGGTTTACCAGACAACAATCAATCATCTTGTATATAGTATCTAATGCATGAAGAATAATTGACTTAAAGGATAATTTCTAAAACTAATATTGATTAAACCAGCAAATACATACATAACATGACATACATTGGAGAACAAGGGAGTAATAGTACAACTGATAAGACTTCAATGTAACATTGGGATTTTTTTTAAATGAAACATGCTTAATGTAAAACGTCATTAGAGATAACAGTTTGCCTTAGCACATAGATGATTAAAGAAGAAAAACTGGATTACATTTTTAATTGAAAAATGAGTATTTTAATGCATAAATTTCCAATCTAGGCATATACTTTACCGAACATACTAGCTAATAAATATTTGTAATTGTGACAAACTCCCCTTTTCAAGTGAGTTTGCCACTAGTTCTTGGAAGGGCTACTTGCCAGCCTTTTACCCTGTAACTATGGCCCCTGCAATAGAACTGGTTAATATATATTAAACAGGCTCGTGCAATTGGGACTAAATAGTTTGTTTACCGAACATCCACACGAACAGAGACCACCCTGGAGCTTGTTAACACCTATTAACAACTTGGAACGTTTCTCACTGCAGTATTCTAATTGTTCGTCTGGGTGGCCGCGATTTCTATGAACAACCACGAGGTGGCAGCCATCTTGTTTGCATGAATGCAGGCAACAGTGTTTGGGCATGAATCTCATGGAACTGAAATTGGATACAGAAACTCCCGAACACCGCTGAACTTCCATCATCGCCTGCATTTGTTTCTATTTAGCTTATAAGGGCACTGTTCGGTGAGATCATTCATCTGGATGAAGGGAACAAGCTTCAGAGTAAGACTATTGACTCCGTTCGGTAGTTTGTTCGTTTGTTTGTTCGTTTACAAACTACCGAATTAGACCGGCCGCAAGCCCTGATTCTCTGGAACTGTTTTGGGCATGAAATCATGCGTGCGGTCGGTTTTCTGAACCCCTGCTCTGATCTGGGTGATATTTGGATATGTTGTTCACCCAGATCAGAGCCAAATATTTATGAGGATATGCAGGGGCATATCCTCATAAATAAATGCTTTAGCATTTGGCAGGCGGGGCGCACCCTGCGTGTGGCACCCCCCCCCACCCCATAAAATACAAATTTAAGAAAACACCCACAATTTTTTCAATGTTTTCAATAATATTTATTGCACAAATTTGTAAACTGTATATCAACTTGAAAAAAATGGAACTATGAAAAATAAATTAACTTAGAAACAAATTAAATTTAAATAATTAACATTTACTTAACAGCTAATACGCTTTCTATAAACAAAAAAAACATACAGCTCCAAAGTGACCACTCAGTCTATTTGGCAGAGATAATTTGCAATGATTCACATCCGCTGCCTTCGAGCCTTCATTTCTGCAAATATATCGATTACTTCATCAAAGCCAATCGTCCTTGCATATTCATGCACAATTGAAAGTATAGCCAGATTTGTCAACCTTGTCTCACTCATGGTTGAGCAAAAGAAATTTTTTATCAATTTTAATTTGGAAAAACTTCTTTCACATGAAGCAATAGATACACAGAGAGTCAAAAAGAATCTTAAACCCAGTGACAAATTCACAATAATCCCATTTAACTATGAACTCCAGGAACTGCAATGCCGTCCATTCCTTTGCTTCTTCAACAATGATCTTGGCAGCTTCCAAATGCCTCCGAACATGTTCAATTTCCCTAAAGATGTCTTCATTAGAGAATTCGTCAAAAATCTCAGTCAATTTTGGAGTATAATTACGAATATCTTTCTCTGTTGCCACAACCAGAGAATTTGGCTGAATAATAGCAAACATTGAAAGGATTTTTTCAATTGGCTGGGAACGAATTTCCAACTCATGATGAAAATGATCAAGGCACTCAAACATAGCCCTTTTCATTTCCTCTGGCAATGTGAGACAGCGACCTTTGCCTTCTCTTCTGGCATTGTTTTAAGGAGCTTTACTCTCCCTCTTTTTTCCATCGAAATGTCCATTTCTTTACAGTTGCATAACAAATGGCCTTCTCCACAATTTCACTGCGCTGATCTGCTAGAAACGCTTTCAAACCTTGTAGTTTCACAATGCACTTTTCAAGAGTGAGTCCCGCTGTTTGCAAATATTTCTGTGTGATATTAACTTCTTCTAGAACTTCACATCAGAAAAAAAGGTAACGCAAAAAAGAAAAATCACATACGGCAGACAGCAACATCTGAGCCGATCCTCTTGTGTCCACATTTTGTGTTCACAATTTTTCAAGGGCTGAAGTCAGTTTTTCAAAATTTGCCCTCACTGGCTTCACAGCATCATAATGAGCGCTCCATCCTGTTTGGGAAAGTCTTTTCACTGTCACACCTAAATTTTCCATCAGCAATTCCCAACGATGTATAGAAACCGAAAAAAAGGAATACACTCTCTCCAATGTTCCAAAAAAGGTCACAAAGGTAGCAACACTTCCAAATGAGTGCACCCCACATAGGTTCAGGGAATGGTTTGCACATGGCATAAACAAAGCCTTGGGATTAATCTCTTTTATTTTTGCCTGAACACCACCATGAATCCATGCCATAGTTGCAGCATTATCATATCCTTGACCACGGCAAAGGCTTATGTCTAGTCCATCTTCCTCCAGATGTTGCAGGATATTTTTTGTGAGCTCCGCAGCAGTCTTTTCAGCAACAGGAAAGATGCCCAAGAATGATTCCTTTACTTCAACATGGTCCCCTTCAATATTAACATATCTGATCACTTCACACATCTGATTAGTGTGGGACACATCAGGGGTGCTGTCAAAAAGAATCCCAAAGTACTTTGCTTTCTTGATATCAGCCACTATTTTGTCCTTCACATGATTTCCCAAAAGACAAATTAATTTGTTCTGAATTTTTGGAGAGAAATAGGAGGTCATTCTCTTTCCAGATGCAACAGCATGTTTCAGCCTCATGAAATGTTCCTTTAAAATGGGATCATAGTTTGAGAGCAATTCTACCAATTCGAGGAAGTTGCCTTTGTTTGCAGATGACATGGTCACTCTATGACCACGAAAGGGAAGATTCTGGTTACACCCAAAAGGCGATGCAAAATATCCCTCCATTTCCTTTTCTCTCTGCCCACTGTTGTTTGATGGACATGATCAAGGCATTTTTGTAGCTTCATTCCTGCTCTCAAGGACTTCCATTTCTCCAAGCATGTAAGATGCTGCTCAGAAGCCTCATGATCAGACACCTTTGGGTTCAGCTTCCACCACAATTGAAACCCAGTAACAAAACTGGATGCCCCTGTTACTTTGTCATCAACAGCAAAAAGTCTGCAGCAAAAACAAAACTTTGTTTTGATGGAGAGTACACCATCCACGTTCTAAGAATTTTTTCGCCATTAGGCAGAGCCTTATAGAACCATGCAGTGGTCAGCTGTCGACTCTTCCCTTTTGATTTTTCTTCTTGCCTTTCAACAGGACTGAATGGCCCATCTCTATTTTGGAAAGGTTCACCCCCCCTCTTAATAAGGTCCACTCTTAAAACATCTGGAACTGGAACTGGCCAAGCAGCAGCAGCGGTTACCCCCCGTTTCCTAAAGTGTACCTGTTATTTGGCTCTACTTCTATTCTCTTTTGTTTTGGCCAAGCAGCAACATCAGAATAAACTGACAGTCGAACAGTCTCCTCTTCTTCTTCTTCATCATCATCATCAGAGTCTTGCTGATGCAGGCTTCATCTACATCACTTTCACCGCTTTCAGATAAAATGATCTTCTCCAATTCTTGCGCTTTCACATATGAAGCTTCTTGAGAAGATACTTCAGGCATTTCACCTCTGGTTTCAACAGACTGAACGTCTTCAGCACTTTCTCCTACTGCGGTAGATGTTGAAGGTGCAACATATTTTAAAATTGATCCAGACATCGCCTCAGCTGACTTTTCTCTTGCCTTCTTAATTTTTCGTTGCTGAGACCCGCTTGGTCGATTTTGCTTCATATTGGTGTTTTCTGCAGAAAAATCCCAAATTTATTTTGGCTTTAGGGTTCGCTAGTGCGATATCTGTCTTATATTTCCTATCTTGGCATACCATTTGTAAACGTAGACAGCCCAGGGTATTGAAAGGAACACTATAGTCACCCAGACCACTTCAGCTCAATGAAGTGGTCTGGGTGCCAGGTCCCCCAGATTTTAACCCTACAGATGCAAAAATCACATCCAGCTTGCAGAATTTCCATAGGAAAGCATTGAGAAATGCTTTCCTATGGACTGTTTGAATGTGTGCATGGCTCTTGCCTCGCATGTGCATTTTGCTCCACTCGGGAGCTGACGTCGGTGGGGGAGGAGAGGTCACCAGCGCTGGATTAAGGTAAGTGGCTGAAGGGGTTTTAACCCTTTAAAACTCATTCAGCCACTTACCTTTCTCCAGCGTCGGGCTCCCTCGGCGCTGGTGACCTCTCCTCCCCCTGCCGACATCAGATCCGAATGCGCATGCGCGGCAAGAGCCGCGTGCGCATTCAAACTGCCCATAGGAAAGCATTACTAAATGCTTTCCTATGGATGTCCAGCGTCTTCTCACAGTGAGTTTTACAGTGAGAATTGTGGAAGCGCCTCTAGCTGCTGTCAGTGAGACAGCCACTAGAGGCTTGATTAACCCTAAGTGAAACATATGTTTTCAGCTGCAGGGTTAAAACTAGAGGGACCTGGCACCCAAACCCATTCTTTGAGCTGATCCTTTAAGGGGTTAAACACATTGGAAGAGAAACAGCATAGGAAAGGGATTTAGGTTAAAAAGATGTAGCAACTAGGGCAGAGGTTTTGTAGAAGAGGGCCAGGGCAGAGTTTCGGTATAAATGCTCCAGTTTTGTAGAAGGGGGAAGACCAGTGCTTTTGTAGAAAGGGGCTGGTGAGAAACTTCTAGAAAACTCCTGCCCTGCCCCTTTCTACAAAGCCCCTTGTCTCGCCCCTTCTAGAAAACCCTTGCCCTTCGCCCTTCATATAAAAACCCTGCACACTGATCACATAAATTTCATATACTTCCTACACATAAAAACCCTGCACCCCAATCACATAAATTTCATACACTCGCTACACATAAAAACTCTGCACACCCCCTTAATTAAAAAAAACAAAAACACTGCACACCCCCCTTAATAAAAACAGAAACCTGCACAACCCCCTTAATTAAAAAAACACCCCCTTTAATAAAAAAACCTGCACAACCTCCTTAATAAAAAACCTGCACACTACCTTTAATAAAAAACCATGCACAAACCTCTTAATAAAAAAAACCTGCACACCCCCTTAATAAAAAACAAAAACTTGCACAACCCCCTTTAATGACAAAAAAACTGCACACCCCCTTAATAAAAATCCTGCACACCCCCTTAATAAAAAACAAAAATCTGCAGTGCACATCCTCCCTTAATAAATAAAATACTGCAACCACCTTAATTAAAAAATAACCTGCACCACCCCATTAATTAAACCTACCCGCCTTAAATAAACCTCCCCCACTTAATTAATCCACACCCCCTTAATTAATCCACCCCTTTAATTAATCCACCCCCCTTTAATTAATCCACACCCCTTTAATTAATCCAGCCCCTTAATTAATCCACAACCCCCTTAATTAATCCACAACCCAATTTAATTAATCTACCCCCATTTAATTAATCCACAACCCCCCTTAATTAATCCACCCCCTTTAATTAATCCACCCCGTTAATTAATCCCCAACCCCTTTAATTAATCCCCCCCTTAATTAATCCACAACACCCCTTAATTAATCCACCCCTTAATTAATTCACTAATTAATCCACCTTAATAATCCACCCCTTAATTAATCCACCCCTTTAATTAATCCACCCCTTAATTAATCCTCAACTCCCTTTAATTAATCCACACCCCCTTTTTATTAATCTACCCCCCTTTAATTAACCCACCACCCTTAATTAATCCACCCCTTAATTAATCCACCACCCTTTAATTAATCCACACACCCTTTAATTAATCCACACACCCCCTTAATTAATCCACCCCCCTTTAATTAATACACCCCCTTTATTAATCCACCCCCTTAATTAATTTACCCCCCTAAATTAATCGACCCCCTTTAATTAATCCACCCCCTTAATTAATCCATCCCCCTTTAATTAATCCACCCCTTAATTAATCCACAACCCACCTTAATTAATCCACCCCTTAATTATTCCACCCCCTTTAATTAATCCAGCCCCTTAATTAATACACCCCCTTTAATTAATACACCCCCTTAATTAATCCACACCCTCCCTTAATTAATCCACCCCCTTTAATTAATCCATCCCCTTTAATTCATCCACCCCTTAATCAATCCACCCCTTAATTAATCCACAGCCCCTTAATTAATCTACCCCCATTTAATTAATCCACAACCCCCTTAATTAATCCACCCCCGTAATTAATCCACCCCCTTTAATTAATCCACCCCCTTAATTAATCCACCCCATTAGTTAATCCACCCCCCCTTTAAATAATCCACACCATTAATTATCCACCCCTTAATTAATCCACAACCCCTTAATGAATCCACCCCTTAATTAATCCACAACCCCCCTTAATTAATCCACCCCCTTAAGGAATCCACCCACCTTTAATTAAGCCACCCCCTAATTAATCCACCCCTTAATTACTCTACCCCCTTAATCCACAAACCCCCTTAATTAATCCACAAACCCCTTAATTAATCCACCCCTTAATTAATTCACCTTACTTAATCCACCCCCTTTAATTAATTCACCCCCTTAATTAATGCATCCCCCTTTAATTAATCCACCCCCTCAATTAATCCACAACCCACCCTAATTAACTTCCCCTCTTTAATTAATCCACCCGCTTAATTAAAACACCCCCCCTTAATTAATCGATCCCCTTTATTATTAATCCACTTTAATTAATCCACCCCTCTTAATTAATCCACCCCCCTTAATTAATCCACCCCCTTTAATTAATCCACCCCCTTAATTAATTCACAACCCCCTTTAATTAATCCATCCCCTTAATTAATTCACCCCCTTAATTAAACCAACCCCCTTTAATTAATCCACCCCCTTTAATTAAACCTCCCTCCCCTTTAATTCTTTAATTAATCCATTATCCACCCCTCCTTTAATTAATTCAGCCCCATCACATAAAATGACTACTCACATTTTGATGATGCCTTGCCTCCGAGACCGACCACCGGGTGCCTCATCGCCCGGATATTAGTTCCTTCCGCTGAAGATCCATGAAGGCGGACTGACAGCGCTGCGCCCGCAACACTCCTCCTCCTTCTCATCCTCCATGAAGTAAGTCCCGCCGGGCTGGCCACAGATGCTGCGGCTGTGCGCAATGTAATGATGGGGGGTGACACATGACACTGGAAGTCATGGCACCCTTCTGGTCAATGGCACCCGGGGCGGGCCACCCCCCCATAGTACGCCACTGGGGATATGTTATGTTTTGGGGTGTTTTCTGTACCTTGAGGAAAATGTGTGTTTTTCTACCTGTGGATAATTAGATTATTGTATTATATACCTTAATTGTTTCACAGGAAGAGGGGAGGGATGTATGTGGGAGTGTCGTTCATTGTTACACTGTTTTTATTGGCATGCATGTTTTGTGTCCTGTGCCCAACAAGGACCACCTGGGCGTCAACCTTGTTGGGAAAATTGCATAAAAGGCCAGTGTGTCCCGTTAAACTGAGATTCCTGCTTACACACCAAAACTGTGTGTCATCCAGTTATTGGAGGGAAAGAAGATTTGCTCCTGTGTCTGCTGTTCCAGCTTGCAGGAGATTCAACGGGGAAAGTTCTTGTAAGGACTAGAGCTAATTCCCTATTTGGGTCCTGAGTTCCCAGGACTGAGTGTCGTCCAGTGCCTGGAGGTGTCAGAGCTAATTTTCCCCTTCGGCTCCAGGAGGGAGGTGGCGGTTCCAGGGCCCTAGTCAAGCTACGGAGACTGAGGGAAAAAAGTGCTTTGGTTTGTCCCCTGGTTCGGCTAGCGTCATAGGAGGCGGTTCGGAGACCGGAACCCCTGAGTGCCTGATGATGATGGGAGTCGCAGCATGGAAACAGACCATCAGGGCCTGGTGCAGGGTAACTACACGCCCCCTGGTGTTGAGCACCAGCGTTTGTGCAGCCACATACCAAGGCCCTGATGCAGCTTCTGCGGATCCAAGAACTAGGAGCTTGAAGATATGCAGACCTCCCAGGAACTGGATAGGGAGGCTCTGCAGCAGATATATATCCAGTACAGAAACAAGGCAAGACTAGGACAGGCACCTAACAAAAAAACAAGACAAGACTACAAGAACCCAGAACTGGAACAGGACAGAAAGCAGAACCCAGAACATGTACACACGACATGAGGGAAACATGAACAGGGCAGGACAGGACTGTACATGAACTGGGAATACAAGACAAACTAAAACAAGACCAGAGTTACAAGGTAAAATAAGAGGAGACATAACTAAGTACTAATATGTGCAATAAACATTGGAGATTTAGACATACATAAATGGCCAAGAGGTATGCAGCCCACCACTGTGTCAAAGTACTCCAATTACAGTGGGTTCCTATACTGCCTAGATATGCATGACTAAATAAAAAATAATAAAACACACACAGCACTTACCTGCAAGAAAGGGGCAGAGGACGTGGAGCAACTGCCTGCAGGAACCAACTGAAACAAAAAGGATTAATGGGAAAGGAACGGGTGTGGCATTTAAAGGAATCCAGGAGACTGGGAATTCTCGGAATGGAATAAAGGAATGAACCAAGAAATCCCAGCATAAAGAAAACCAGATATGGAATAGAAAACCAGAAAAACTAAACAAGAATAGTAAAAAAGAGTACTGGATACCAGAAGCCATAGCCAGAAATGATCCGCAGCGGGAACAGGACGTGACAGCTAGGAAGCGGTCCTTTGGCGGAGGTACCCAGTCGGGGTGCCAGGTGATCCATTACAGTAATGAAACAATGGAGAAAGAAAAAACAAAAGATGTCAAATCAATTAATTAACATAATGGAGTAAACTTTTCACATAGAAAGTCAATAAATAAATCACATAGCCATCAGTTCCCAGTAGATATTCTGAATCCAGAATATACAGAAAATATAAGCATGAATCTGTGCACCAAGGATATACCACTCAAAAATTGTTATGCTTACTTGAATAAAATATAATTACAAGCTTTATACCTGAAAGAGTATAAAGCATTGGAGCATATAATATTATCAATTGTATAACTTATGGTATAAGTAATATTAATACTACTACACTCAAACACAGAGATTCCTAAATCCACCAACTCAGTTTAGCACTCCACACTACAATCCGAGCTGCTTCTGGATTCTCGGATTGTCAGACATAGTTTTGCCGACAGCATTTCATCTGTTCAGTCAGACTACATCAAGGCTGCCCGATGTTTGATTGAATAGACAAAATGCAAAGGTTGAGGTGTATTTTCATTGCTGGGACACCATAGTTTGTGCTTGTCCAAGAATCTGAGAATCTTATGGAATGTCCTTCCCCTCTCTGTTAGACTTTCCCCCAGTTTCCACTCTTTTAAATTATCTTTGAAAACTTACTTCTTCAGGATATCATATCAAGTAAACTGTTAACAAATTTACTCCCCGCACTCTGATTTCTGTCCTCAATGAACACTATCTTAGCTAGTCGCAACCTACTTTTCTACCCTACACTTATCTTTTGTGTCACTATACCCCACTCCATCTAGCATTTTAGCTCATTGAGCAGGGCCCTCAATCACTCTATGTCCAGCTCGTCTGGTTACAAATACATGTCTGTTAATCCACCCATTGTATAGGGCTGCGGAATTTGTTGGCGCTCTATAAATGATAATATTAATCAAGAGGATGTTAAAATCTTTAACATTTAGGCAATTAATCTGTATTCCTCAAAATAGATTTTGTAACTATAGATTAAAACTATTGATGATGGAAATCAGAGGTATAATTTAAAGATGAAGAATATTTAGGACTTAGAGGAACTTATGGGAACTACTCTATTTTTTAGAAAACTCTTTGCATTTTTTTTTGCAATCTGACTATGGAATTGTTTTGAATGCATATCACTGACCATAGCGGTCTTGATTGTGATGATATTTGCTCATAGGCTGTCACCCACTTGCGTATGAATTATAGTATAACTTTACATAGCTCCTCCTTCAGTGGTAGAGGAAATTGAGGATTTGATTTATGATACTCTAGCAGTGCTATCAATTTTTGAGAAATTAATTTGCTGAATGACTTCTCATATGCCTACTTTTTCCATAAAGTGCCAATGTTCTCTTTACAACTTTACTCTAGCCACGTCTGGCCCTGTCCTACATGTATATATCAGGACTGTTAATATGTAGATTCCATTAGTGCTTGTCATGGATGCATGCACTTTGATCATAGTTACATAGTTACATAGCTGAAAAGAAACTTGCGTCCATCAAGTTCAGCCTTCCTCACATTTGTTTTTTGCTGTTGATCCAAAAGAAGGCAAAAAAAACAGTTTAAAGCACTTTCAATTTTGCAACAAGCTAGGAAACAAAAATTCATTCTTGACCCCAGAATAGCAGTCAGATTTATCCTTGGATCAAGCAGTTATTACCCTACATTGAAAGATTATATACTTGAATATTCTGTTTTTGCAAGTATGCATCTAGTAGCTGTTTGAACATCTGTATGGACTCTAATAAAACCACTTCTTCAGGCAGAGAATTTCACATGCTTATTGTTCTTACAGTAAAAAAACCTTTCCTTTGCCTTAGATGACATTTTCTTTCTTCCAGTCTAAACGCATGACCTCGTGTGCTATGTAAAGTCCGGTTTGTGAATAGATTTCCACACAGTGGTTTGTATTGGCCCCAAATATATTTGTATAATGTTATCATATCCCCTCTCAGGCGACGTTTTTCTAAACTAAATAGGTTTAAATTTGTTAACCTTTCTTCATAGCTGATATGTTCCATTCCTTTTATTAATTTTGTAGCCCACCTCTGCACTTTTTCTAGTGCCATAATATCCTTCTCTAGAACAGGTGCCAAAATTGCACAGCATATTCAATATGTGGTCTTACCAGTGATTTATAATGAGGCAAAATTATATTCTCGTCCCAAGATTAAATGTCCTTTTTCATGCATGACAGTACCTTACTGGCTTGGCCACTGCTGATTGACATTGCACATTGTTGCATAGTTTGTTGTCTATAACAATTCCCAAGTCCTTTTCGTGAGTTGTTATCTCTAATTCGCATCCATTAAGGGTATACGTTGCTTGTGTATTCTTTACACCAAAGTACATAACTTTGCATTTTTCAACATTAAATTTCATCTGCTATGTGAGTGCCCAGTCCCCCAATCTATCTAAATCCCTCTGCAGCGAAGTAATATCTTGCTCACATTGTATTATTTTACAGAGTTTTGTGTCATTTGCAAACACTGAAACATGACTTTCAATGCTGTCTTCAAGATCATTTATTAACATGTTAATATAATTTTAACATGGGTTTTCTACTTTAAATGTCTCTTCTTAACACCATCTACTGTGTTTTTATGCATGTCCGTATCGATACAGATTTATCATAATAATAATAATAATAATAATAATAATAATAATAATAACAATAATAATAATATACGGCTTCATACGTTTTGGGAATAAAAAACAAAAACAAACTTTTATTTTACCAGTATATACTATACTATTATAAAGGATTCTATGGTACTGTCACTGGTATTATTACAATATTTATTAATCTTAAAATACTATTAGTAAAAAGTAATCTGGGCAAAGTTCTAAAAGTGGAGCAATCATTGTGGAAACCAATGGTATGTCAATGCTCATTGCTTCACTTTTAGAATTTGTTTCAGTATTGATCTGTACACATAACTGCCATTAATTTCTAAAATACATCACTGAACACAACAGCAAGAGATACATAGTGTATTCAAATGCACAACGTGTCTCTATTTATTCAACTCTCAGTGCATTTCAATAGAACTATTGTCTTTTATTAATGCTCTTATTTTCTAGGTCACCCGATGAGAAATTGGAACATTGTCTTTAATTACAATGATTGTTTTTTAAGTGTCTTGCAACATGCCAGAGTATTCACTTCATATTTATTAATTCAAACAGTGGAAAGATGAATTTGGAACTCAAAACATGTTTTTGTGATTTAACTCCCTGTGACCAAGGTGACAAAAGTAATATTCCATATGTGTGTTGTTCAGAAACATCAGTTATCATATATAATGAACATGTTTGCCAGACCAGAAGTTAGGTGGAGCTGTTACACGTATACATCTTTAAATGGATTAAAGTTTGTCCCTGGCGTTTTTATATCTCTATGACTGACTTTCTGTCTCTTGCTGACAATGTTCTGATATAACTCATGTTGTTTCTTATTATCAGTAAAGTTTAATGCCCTGCATTCATTCTGAATGCTCCACAAGTTCTTTCAGCAAGTGTAACTATCATAAAAACCCCCCTTTTATCATTAGTGTACCTTCTCAAATCATAAATAATTTTGAATGCAGATCTGGTTTTCGTCAGATACCATAATTTAATGTGTAAACTAAAGATTTTATAACATGACAGGTGAAACGGAAAATTATCGCTAATTTTATTAATTGTTCCAAATATCTAAATTAATACCAGATATGGTATTAACTGGTATATCTTAATAATTTAGATGTTGCTCCCAAAGTACAAATGAAATAGGATGAATCCAAAATGGAGTCTACTCACCATGTGGGCTATTCCAAAATGGAGTTAGTCACATGTGGCATGCATCACAATGGGAGTCAAATAACACTCTCCTGAAAGTATTACCCAAAAAAGAATGTACACTCGAAGAGATATGATTTAACAATTAATATCCAAACTGACACACACCTTGGTAGTTGTGTAAAAGATATATAATGTTTAATATACATGCATAAAGAAACAATATATATACACATATATAAAACAGTTGTGTTAAGGGTTCATGATAGTACAGAAGATACAAACACTGATAAGTGTGGGATAGTATGAAAGAGCAAGTCGGTTGTGGTGTGCCGGAACCGACGATGAGGTAGGCCTGCAAATAAAGAGGGCCCACCAAGAAGAAATGTATGAGAAAAGGAGTTAATGAAAGAGGAGTGGGTGGGAGGGTGATGCAGCGCTGACCTCGAACGGTATGGAGCCAGGTAAGGGGTGTCCCTTAAGTAGGGAGAAGGTGAGTCATACGCCCCTCCCACAATTACAGGCCAAAAGGCCTTAATACTTGTGTTAAGGGCTCATGATAGTACAGAAGATACAAACACTGATAAGTGTGGGATAGTATGAAAGAGCAAGTCGGTTGTGGTGTGCCGGAACCGACGATGAGGTAGGCCTGCAAATAAAGAGGGCAAAAGTAGAAAATATACTTTTATTACGAAACAAGCAATATACATACTTCAATCAGACATATCTTGAAAGGCATTTCTAACTTCTTGTACCGGGTTAGGTATGTATCTAGCGTATGCAGAAGACTTCCAGCGCCCTAGTGACTTGATAACATGTACTGGAATGTTTGCACTGGACGCTGTGGAGGCCGCCCCTATGCGGAAGGAGTGGCCCGAATAGTTAGCTGATTTTAGGCCTAGTTGTGTAAGTAGGGACCTGACGTGGGTCATGAAGGTGGTGGTAGTGAGTACCGAACCTTGTAGACAGAAAAGTGGTTGAGATGGTGATGCTTTGAAATGCTGAGTATAGGTGTCCAGTAATGTGACGGGGCACCACACGTTGTGGGTAGGATAGTATCTAACCTCTACCGGGGGTGCGTGTTGATTGGTTTTGGAGTGATGCAGAGCTAAAATATAGTAATCCATGTGTTTCGTTAAGTGTGAATGAAGCAGAATGTGAGTGGACTGGGATGTGTTGATGGCGGTAAATTCTCTTGGTCTCAAGAACCCATAAAAAGCTACGTATATGGCGGTTTTTTATAACAAGGTTTGTGTTGTTCGCAAAGGGTTTTAAATCTAGTAGGCTGGATAAATCCTTGAAAATATTGAAGTCTATAGGTAGCCTTTGCGCGGAACGTGGGGGTTCGGATCTCTGGATACCTCTAAGGATGTTTTTGATCTGGTAGGAGGACATGAAACTTGTGTTGTTTGGTTGTAATGTTAGCATGTGATGTTGTATGCCTGTCAGATATAGCTTGATTGTGTTGTAAGATAATTTAAGTTTGAGGTGGCAAAAAGAAGCAAAACCTAACAAAGATGTCATGATGAAAGGTTGTGTGACGTTGTGCAGTGACAGGAATCTTTTAAATAGAAGGAAAGCCCTGTCATATGTTCTCCGGGTATTGGTGGACAGTGCTAATTGTGCCAATGTCCTGCTATGTTGCATAATAGCTTATAGTCCATGACTAGCTGGTGGAAAGGTGGAGTGGTCGTGGCTGTACGTGCGGCTGACGGAAGTATTTGCCGAAAAGCCTGAAAATTGAAACGAGACAAATTGTCAGCAGCCGTGTTACAAACACCTGGGACATGAACACAAAACAAGAAGAAGTTATGGCATGCAGCCAGCCAGGTGAGTTTCCTCAAGAACCTCATAATGGTCAGTGACTTGGATCGGCCTTTGTTTATGATGTGGCAGGTAGCTTGGTTGTCTGAGTGGCAACGTACTGACGAACCTGCCCATAGATGACCCCATGTCACGGCAGCTGCCACAATGGGATACATCTCAAATAGAGCTGAGGTAGTGGAAAAACCTTCCAGGTCCTGTACCTCTGGAGGCCAGCTACCCCAAAGCCATTCATTCCCGTAAATTGCTGCAAAACCTGTGGTAGACGCCGCGTCTGACCAGATGGTAGGTGAGGAGTCAGACAATTTAGGGAGAAACATGCTTTTCCCATTCCAGGTGGTCAAAAAGTTTCTCCACATAAGTAGGTCTGCCGTGGCTTGGGTATCCAGTGGTAACCTGTGTGCATCATGTCTAAACAGTGGGAACATGGTTAGGAGCCGTGAGATGAAAGCCCGGCCTTGAGGTATAATGCGCATGGCAAAGTTCAGTGACCCAAGTAGAGACTGCAATTCTTTGCGATTGCAAGTACCGAGGTGTATGTAGAGGTTAATGTTGGTGAGAATGTTCTCTATCTTGGTGCGTGGCAGGCTGGCTTGCATGGTGGCTGAGTCTAGCATGATTCCCAGAAAGGTGATGACTGTATCTGGTCCTTCAGTTTTGGTGGGGGAGACTGGAACACCCACCTGTTTAAAAAGACTGATGGTTTCTATGAGGCTACTGGGAGGGGAAGTGTTCTCTTCGATCAGTAAGAAATCATCCAGGTAGTGTATAACTGTAGGGCATCTGGCTACATTTAATAATAACCAGCATAATGTTTCGGCGAATACGTCGAAAATGGCCGGACTACTTTTTGAACCAAACGTTAGGCGTGAGAAAAAGTAGTAGTGCCCGGCCCACTTAATGCCATGCAGGTGCCATAGTGTAGGGTGGATAGGCAATAATTTGAAGGCATTTGTAATGTCAGTCTTGCTGAGCCATGCTCCGACCCCTGCCTGCATGATAGCTGTAATGGCGTGATCTATGGTGGAGTATTGAAGTGAAAATTCCTTGACATCTTTACCTTCCAGGATATCTCTCCTGAGGTGCTCAGGAATCATGTGGGCAGGGTAAACCTCTTGGTCATCCGAGGTGATAGCTGGAGAAACTGATTGCGACTCCACCACTGATGGGGGAATTGCCGTGGCCAGTCCAGCCATAGTGAGGGCTGTAGTGACCAATTCAAGTTTCTCCAGCCTAGAATTGACCTTGCTCATGGATGCCATGAGGGACGTGAGCATGTCATGTATGTTTCCTGGGTTGGACTGGCTTGACCCTTCCCCAGCGTCCATGTTATCGGTTGAGGTGTGTAGTAATTTGTAAAGTTCCGCTTTCCTTGCTGTTGCTGGAAAAGGGATTTGTCGTCTCCTGAGTTCGCTAGTGATGCGAGGGATAGTCCATGATCTGAAAGATGCTGGACTAGCCGTATCTTCCTCCTGTGATGGGGTGTTTGTTCTAGCCGGAGTCCTTGGGATGGAGAAATCCTCTACCCCTTCTTGAGACATACTAGATTACAAAGTATATGGTTAGCGTAAAAAACCCCCAGGGGATGTACTGGTAGGCTAATTATGCCGGATGAGGCGAAAAAATTAATCTTGTTCTTTGGTGACAGGTGAGGCCCTGCTAGTTGCCAAGTGGCTATGAGAGGTTCTATCTATGCGTTGGCGCGAGGGGTTATTTGAGGCCACCCGACGTAGTGGCAGGAGTTCGTAGGCCTCTCGGTGACAATACAAGAAAACAGGGAAAGGGAGTGACAGGTGGCACCCTCTCTATAATTGCGAGGCGGCTAACTCACGTGTGGCCCGGGGGGCATTACCTCCGAAACGTTGAGGCGGGGTGTTGGCCTCGCGGACCACTAAACGATAGGCAGAATGCCCGGAGGGGGGATACCTATTTGGGCCTATAACCCCTAAAATTTGCCAGTACTCTATGTCCTAAGTAGAGGAGGAACCATATGTGATGTATGGCGTGAGCAGGCTTAACGTACCTGGTAGTATGTATGAGTTTGATAAGCGTTAGGTAAAGAAAATTGGAAAAAACCTAAAGGGATAGAAAACCAGATATGATAGTGTGAGAATTGGATCCTATGATACCAATTTAGACTAGTTAGCTGTGATGAGTTCTAACAGTACATATGGAAGGGGAATTTTATGAATGGTATTGGCCCGACTGGCCCTGTTATGTGGTATGGTAACCATGCTTAAGGGGTGTATGATATGTCTCTATGGTGACAAGATTAATGCGTATGATTTAGTAATGCTAGTGTTTGTAGTATAATATGGTGCAGGATTTAAAACAATACAGTCTATTTTAGGCCGTAAACGTAAGCCATGAAAAGAGGTAAGTAAGAGGTACAGACATATTTGAGAAATTATCCCAAATTAGGAAACAACGTGACGTATGAGTGGTTGAATCAAGACGTGTGATTTAACCCAAAAGTTTGTGAGATTTTTTGAGACCGTGTTCTTGTGTACTTGGTATGTTGTTTGAGTACACAAAGAAAAAGTCAGAATATATAAGTGCCATGTAAGAAACGTGAGTACATGGTATGATAGAAACGTAATTTCTAAACATAATTTATAACCTAAATCCTACATGAAATATCTGTAAAAATGTAAAAGCTTGTTTAAGCATAACTCCATAAATATATGTATATAACATGAAGAATTTCAATGTAACTTAATAATGCCATATCTGCTAATAGATTGAACCATAACCTAAATAAATACTTATTTATAAGTAGTTAACAGGGGTATTTGCCCCAGTCATATGCAAGGATTTCGTAATTTGCATAAATAAATAACAGTAATAACATGAAACCAACTATAGATACTGATATTGCAGAACAAGTTTGCTTAATACAAGAAAAACCGAAACCGACATGCCTGCCGGCAGCAAAGGGGTTAATATGCCTGTGACTTGGCCGTAAAGCGTGTGGCCGTAAAGTAAGGCCGTTTTAGAATCGCGACGCCGTGGGAAATGATCCGGGCGACGGACTTACGATTTTGCAGTCCTGTGGACTTAATCTGCGACGAAACACCGGGTATGTGCGTGGCTGAAACGGGCGGAAAACCTGTAAGGATTCCTGGACACAGCTACACCAAACGAAACCGCGGATTTTTTTGAAAAGCAAGATGGCGCCGTACGTGAACCGGAAGTGGATTCTCGTGCAGCGCTGACCTCGAACGGTATGGAGCCAGGTAAGGGGTGTCCCTTAAGTAGGGAGAAGGTGAGTCATACGCCCCTCCCACAATTACAGGCCAAAAGGCCTTAATACTTGTCAAATATTATATACTTTAACTAACAATGCAATACTACAACAATCTTAACTGCAATAATCTCACAATGCTAAATACACATCAACCATTGTATAATAAAAATGATTTTGCCCTACCAAAATGTTATCCAAAAAATATGATTTACCATTTAATCAAACCACCAAATAATAATTGATTAAACTAAAATGAAACTAAACTAAAATGAGACTAAAATAAAATAAAACTAAACTAACTAAAATAAAACTTAAAAATAAAAACAGCGATACAAATACTTATCAGTTGCCAGCTGCAAGATGTTCAATGCTCGGCCTGGAAAAAGAATGGTTCCCTTCCAGCACGTGGCTTCACCTTATAAAGGGACTGAGCATGTGACTTTCCTTACCCAATCCCTGTGTGCCATTGAATGGGGAGGAGTCAGGCATCCATCTTGGCCGCATGGCTCAGACAAAGAAAGTCTCCAAAAGGGTGCTCACTACTCCCCCTAATGGTACAATTCTAAAATGGCACTCAACATAACAAACTATATTAAGTGATTTCTAATGAATAAGACCATAATAAACCCTTGTCCATTACAACAGGAGGCTTTGTATTTGCTTAAGTCTCTCTTTACTAGAACTCCACAGCAGCACAGAAAACAACCAATCAGAAAAAAATTAGTTACTATAAAACCCCCCTTCCCGCGCATCATTTCCTCTTTCTTTGCTGCTCCGCATCAGTACAGGTCAGAGTACTACTGCCCCCTGTTAATATTAGTTGGTGGCATTGGGATTTATTACTTATTTACACTTGTTTTTAGAGTTTTTGGGGGGATTTTCTGTGCAGCTTATGCTTTCCTATATTTGTGTTAGACTGTCTTTGGATTCATGGGGGGTCTTGTGGGCCTTTCTGTGCCTATATATATCCCAGTGCCTTTTATATACCTTGCAGTATTTTATATATATCTTTTAGTGCCTGTTATATACCTTGCTGTATTTTATATAAACCTTTTAGTGCCTGTTATATACCTTGCAGTATTTTATATATACCGTTTAGTGCCTGTTATATACCTTGCAGTATTTTTTATGTACCTTTCAGTGCCCGTATTTATACCTTACTGTGACTTTTTGGATTCCTTCGGTGCCTTTATGTTCTTTACTACACCGCCATTTTCCTGCTGTGACTGCTCATATCCCCCCCAACCCCCTCTGTCTACTGTTTTTTTACTTTTCTCCTTTTCTTTCCCTCTGCCGTTTTTCTTTCGGCGGGTTATACTGTTTGGAGGTCTCAGGAGGCTTTAGGCATCCAGCCCCCTATGAGACCTCCGAGCGCCAGGATCGCGGCGTGCAGATCCGACGGTCCCGTACGGGGGTTACCGGCACTAGAGTGCTCCAGAACAGCGTAAGCACCCGGCGGCCGTAACTTATTTCCCGCATGGCCGCTTGCCGCGGCCGGCTCTCTAGACACACCATGTGCATCCGACCGGGTGAGGGAGGCTGCGCTTGCTCGTGCCCCCCCCATCATCTTGGGCATCACGAAGGAGCACTTAGTGACTAGGACCTGATGATAGGTCCTGTAATTGCTGGCTTGGTTGTAGGGGCTGTAACACCATAAAGATGCCAGGAAATAGTTCACCCTAAGGTAAGTCATTTCAGGAATGACAGAAATTTAAAACACTGTCATATAATAAAGGTCTTCTAACCTTATCTAAATAGATAAAAGGTATTATCATATCATGGCAAATAAAAAAAAAAAAATTCAGTCCTTCTGCAACTAGCTTTGCTAATAGTCAAATTTGATTGGATTATGTTACATACATACATTATCATAACGGACATGCATATTTTGACAGGAATTCATGAGACCGTATACACTACTGGATGTTTTTCATGCTTACTGCCAGAGTTCCTATGTTAGTGCTATTAGCACACTTTCTCCCATGTGGTTTTGGTATACTGTATGGCTTGCACCCGATTACCAAGATTCTATATATATAGAGGGAGCTCTACGTGCAGTTTGGTCTCCTGCTGCTGGCAGAACACTACACCTGTAATTGGCCTGCTATGTCTGTGCCACATTGATTGGCCTGATATGTCTGTGCCCCATTGATTGTCCTGCTATGTCTGTGCCCCATTGATTGGCTAGCTATGTCTACGCCCCATTGATTGGCCTGCTATATCTGCCATTGCTTGGCCTGATCTATCGGTGCCGAACCCCCTTTTGGCCACAGGCCTAGGGGGATATCACGGAGGACAGCCCAGTACCCACTACTGACATGGAGATAAGGGGTGTCCATGCAAGCACTGCTGCCATACTATCCAAGAGGACACCAGTATATGGCCACCTAAATGTGATTGGAAGGGTGAAGTCCCTTAACCTCATGCCCTAGGGGCAAGAACTTTTGAAGAACCACTGGTGCAAAAACCATGGTTTGCTCCAGCCTGGCGGTGACACATCTCCAAGGAGAATTTCGCACATGCAGGGACCAGTGCTCAGATGCCAACAGGGGACCTCGGTGTTTCCTTGTCTTTAGCAACTAAGTCTTTAGCTGCCTTTCAGGTACCTATCTTAGATATTGGTAAGTTTTCCTGCGTCGGTTTTAGCTCCTGACCCTTTCAATTGGTCTTTCCTTGCCTTGCTTCTCCGATCTACCATTTAACTTCTCCCCGAGGTACGTATTTACCTTTTATCTACATCAATTGTCATTGCTTTGTTTTCGTGCCTTCCAAATTTACTATTGCTCGGGTCATCGAGAGGCCTGACCTGGCCTCCTCCGACCTCCCGGGCTCTTGTGGATCGTGGAGAATGTCTCCAGCTTTCCTCAGGCTACGGACGGTCATCCTGGACCCCGCGCACACACGGGATCCGGACGGTCCATTGGTAGATTCAATCATTATTTCAGAAGGTTAATCTCTCATCATCCCTTTCTGTTATTATAGATGGGCAGGGCTCGAGGTCGTAGACTACCCCATCTACCATTGGTCGGGTTTATTACCAGTTGATCCCACCTCTCAAGTGAGTGATTCAGAGAGAGGTCTCGTGGTCAGAGGGACCCCCTCAGGACCTCAGTCCTATGCTGATATTATTAAATGATGTACCCTGCAATTGGTCACCCTGAGTCTAACATGGACTCTAGTTGGGATTGCAAGAGGGTGCGGCCCTCCATCACCTCGGCCTGAGATTGATATTTATTTACACGAGTAGAGAACAAACCCTCCTCATATTCACACACTGATTCGTTATTAGAGGGCGCAACCCTCCTCCATCCTCAGTCCGATACTGAGATGGATACAGGAGACAGGTTCTGAGTGTGCCCCACTCTCATAGCAAGAACCGGACATGGACGTAGACGCTACCTTTTGTTATTAACGGGTACGGCCCGCTCCTACTATCAGCCTGCTTCTGACACAAAGTTCGATTTCATTATTAGAGGGTGCGGCTCTCTAATGCACTCACGCACGATGGTGCCTCCCCATTGCTCAGCACACAGGCTTGTACCTGTACAGGCCAACGAGGTCTGAATAGAGGGGCGTCCCTCCGACATTCAATGCAATAGGGAGGTACGTGTCACGTACCGGGTTTACTGCTGATGCTTCAGCTCTTGTACAGGGGTGTAGTACCTCACCAGTATGCAAGGGAGACGATACTTCATAACGACTGGGTAAGGAGAGAGAACCCCTCCATTTTATTTACGTCCGGCTACTGACTTCGCTATAGAGGGCTACCTGATCGGGCAAGGTATAAATGTTTAGACTGGATTTCTCTATTTCTTCTCCTATAATGGATCTGCTGGGTCCGTACCACTGTATCCCACATGAGAAATACTCACTGAGTAGTTACTGGGGGAGTTTCCGCACCTTATTTTCACGCTCCCCTGAGATTTGATGGGACAACGTAGGGGCTGTTCGAACTGGATACAGCTCCCAGGTTCGACCCATTTTGTTGGTGACCCCATACCTTCCTATTGGATATATTCCTGGAAGACGGTACGGCCAACGGAGGTGCCTCGATTATTACAGGTGTGCAGGTTTTAGTATGATCTACCCTATATCATACAAACAATCACACTCTGTCTAGGTTATACAGACCATTGCGTACTAACGGTTCAGACAGTTTTTACCCATGGCAAGGTGACAGGTGATCCTGCGGCCTTCATAGAGCAAGCGTGCACGGTCTTACGTGACAAGACTGGAGAAGACCCACAACCGGGGCTGCAGGTACACCGTACGTATAGGCCGCATGGAAAGAACAGAATCTTCAGTCGACCTTGGTTTCCTTGGTTGTTAACAATCTTGGGATAGATGACAGGACTACCTCTGCTCCTCTGAGAACATGATTCAGTTATGGAGGACCCTCTTTCTAGGCTTTAATCCCTCATGGGAACGTCTGGGTTGTGGTTGTCCGCTAACCCACCTAGTCAACTAGCATCAAGGAGGCCTGCTTGAACCCTATGGGGAGAACCCTTGGTACCTTGACTCCTGCACATACGTCACAAGGTCGGGACGCAACCTACTGCTGGAGAAATGCTCTGGAGCGGTAGCAGGCTCAGATATGACTGCCGACATTCCTAAACTGGACAGCCTCTGCTTCGGACGGTTGTAGCTGGGACCTTGTTGGTACGCTATTCCGGTTCTCCTATCGTTAGTGAAGGGACTTTTAGTCTTACCTGTGTATTTGAGAACGCTATGGGTTCTCGAGACTCCAGGCTAAGAAGGGAGGTATTCCTATAGTTCGGTTCTCGAATTCACGTTCCTGGGTCCCTTGGTCTAGGGCCTACTTGGGGAGATGCGTACCCGGACAGTCAGGGATACAGGGACCTAAGGTCTCACCATATTATACCCTGTCTTGAAAGTGGTGTGCTGACCATGAGTCCCTCCATGAACTTTGACAGGTTGGACATGGAACAGGATCGTACAGACGATTTATCGGATTATTCACTCTCCCCCAATCAGTTGCCAATCTCGTAAATGGAAGTCTAACTTCAGACCTGCTCACCAGGGCCATTTCGTTTTTCATCAGCCGGCCTACACTTCGAACTGATTTAGAAGAATTTGCGGTTCTTTACGCGATAAGCACTGAGGACTCTTCTTCGTCTATGCAGGGCCCTATTTCCCTTGGATCCGGACCATCTGTCACTCCCCAACAAGGATATATTTGGAGGGAAATATTCTAGTTTTGTTTCCCCCTTTTGGTTGTATCCAGGATGCACAGTTCCCCAGAGTAGCCGATCATCGTTTCGCTATGCTAGTTCAGTGTTGGGACTTGGATTGGACGTCCCTGGGGAGTACCTTATTCTACCACAGTTGTGGTTTACGCAGTCCATTTGGAGTACTGGTAGCACTCTTGCCGGCATAATAGGTTCATTCTTGGACGAGACCACCAACCGGGTGGATCATGAGAGAACGATAAGACTCTATTCAGTTCGGTTACGGAAATGATGGTAGACTCAGACGCATTACCTGAGGTTGGAATTTTGTCTACAAGACCACTATACCTAGTGATCCCGACGCGATCGAAGGAGCCATCTCCCACATCAAAGGTTGAGAACTGGTGACAGTTTTCTCGCAATCCTAAGTCCACGGAGGACCCTCTGTGTTTTACAACTACAGGAAAATAGCTAATAGGTCAGCTTTGCAGTTCAGGGTCGCCTACTAGGAAACGGGTCGTAATCCCATGTACAGTGGATCCAACAATGGATGGAGTTTTTCCCGTATTTGGGATACATCGACAGCTAGCATCTTCATTTATCCACCTACTGTCACTTTTCGCAGTTGGAGGGCCCATTGGGGATTGCTCTGGTTATCTCCAGGAATAAGTACCAGCGAAACAAACGTTTGACATTTGTCAGAAAATAAGCATCTTTGATCAGTTACACTGGATGTCACTAGAGCATTCCGCAACTACCTGTCCACTGCTGAGATATCTCTCCTCCTCTGATCTCTCCACTGCTGTCCTACAACATGTCATCACTTGCCTTTCTTCCATCTCTAATTAGATGTCTTCTGAAACTCAGTCTCTCTAAAACGGAGCTTCCTGTTTTTCGACCTTATAATACTGATAGTTAGATACATAGTTACATAGTTACATATGTTGAAAAGAGACATGTGAACATCAAGTTCAGCCTTCCGATCCTCTTGTTTCACACTCCCTGCTGATGATACCATCATCAGCCTGTCCTTGCAAGCTTGCAGTCTTAGTGTTATTAGTGTTATCAGTGTTAGTGTTGCCAAAACCTGTTGATTCCACCTTAAAATCATTGATTTGATTGAATTGATGTGATTTCATTGATTTGATTGATAATTTAAATAGTTTTGAAGTCTCTTAGACTTCTCATCTGGTAGATATTCAGTAAATCATGGTGTGCAGGGTCTGAAACATTATTAGCAATAATAATAATATATCAATAATAATCAATGACTCACTATAAATCTATATTTCTGATAAGCAAACAACCTTGGGTGTTTTGCAGAGATATTTTAGAAATATTTAGTAAAGGCTTTGGTTACCAGTCAGAGTAGCATTTTTTTTCCATTATTTTTAATTTTTTAATTTTATTATTAATATTATTTTTTTTTTTTTACAAACATAAGAAGTATACAACCAAACAACTTAACAATATAAAGTAACTATGCAAAGTACATACATGGACCTTCCAGCAGAGATGAATCAAGATGATACTGGTTTCATGCTGGCAGTAAAGGCTTGTTTTCCACGAACTAAAGGGAGTGAAGAATGCAGTAATCAGTTTTGAAATCTATCTGTATATCACTTCCATATGTATATTGTGTGTCTTAGAATTTTTAAGGATTTTATAGGGTTTAGTCACTTGTCGTATCCCTCCTTGACACTTAGAGATTTTGTAGTGTTCTATCCTGAAATTGAAATGGATTTCAAAGGAATTTTTAACATTTGATTTACACAATATATCTAAAAATATGATTTATTGGGACGCAAAAATAAACAAAAAAAAAGACATTTATTGGTCTATTAATATTCAATTAATTTTCATTCAACATTTTTGGTGGTACTTACAGCTGTAAGTCTTCTGGTCTTAAGTCTAGGTTTGCATATCTGGTATATCACTACAAAAGAAAACATTTAGATTAGAAGAAGGAAAATGTTATGTTAGAAAATGTTGTTACTAACCCCTAATACAACTGTACCATACACAGAGTTGAATTAAGAGCAATTAGATTGGGTCTGACAATTAGATTGGGTCTGACAATTAGATTGGGTCTTATTACAGAATTTTAAAACCTTCATAACTCCCTAGTGTCTTGTATCTGGTGGAGAGAAACACACAGGACGCACTTTTAAGAATAAACATAGCCTATGCTAATCTATCACTTTCACGCCTCAACCAGCTCCATACCCTCAACATCAGGGTCCTGTGAAGCTGGACATAGTTGGGCCAGTAAAATAAGGTAGACAGTGATACCACATCACTGGCATCATCCAAAGGGGCAGGCCCACTCATACATTCTGCCTAAGAATTGGGATGTCATTAGGCTTGTGAAATTGAAAGGGCCACTATAGGCATCCAGTCCACGTCAGCTCATTTCAAAATTAATGATGTACAAGCAGCAGGTTAAAGTAATAAAACCAAATAAAGCTCATTGAAGTTGTCTGGGTGCAGTGTCCCAGTCCCACTTAGTCCTGCAATGCAAACCATTGTAGTTCTTGAGGAATAAAACTGTCTACAGACAGCCACAAGAGGGACTTCCTGCTTTCTAGATGACTTTTGGCTGCCTAACTGATGCTCGATGTCCTCACACTTTGCTTGAGGACATCCAGCATCAGCCAAATACCCATAAGAAAAGAATTAAGCATAACGCATGTGCATTAGGGTGCCCCCATTGGGTGATGTCGGGGAAGGCAGAGCGCCAACCTAGCACCAAGCGAGATAGGTGCTGGAATCGAGTAAATACAGTAAGTATTTATTAACCCTTAGACTTTTGTGAAGATGGTATTCTGGGGCGGAAGGGAGAGCAGATGTGGCCAAAGGGAACTATTGTGCTAGGAATATAGATTTGAATTTCTTAGCACTATAGTATCCTTTTAAGGTTGATAATGGAGACAGCACTGTTTGAGCTCCCTAAGCTTGGCACAAATGTGTTAAATTATGCATTTGCGCTATGTTTCAATGGGACAGATCCCTGATACCCCTTCTCCACTCCTTCCCTTACTTGCAGGCAGAAGCTCCTAGTGTGCAGTCTGGAACATAGAAAAATATGCAGTAAGCATAGCAGAAAGGGGAGCTGATGGCACACTAGTATAGAAAGACTGAATCAGCAAGTGCATTTGCACAGTGTGTAAAGTTAGCTTTATGTTAACTATTTTATATTGAGCCAGTCCAGACAAGTATGGTTCCCTTGTATCCCTCCTAACTTTGCGTACTTAATTCCCTCTGCACAAATCAAGTGCATGCAAAGAGTAGTAAAAACTAATTTATGTATTTATTTATTTCAAAGGACAAATTTCATACCATGACTAAGCATCTAACAAAAAATGTAAAAAAAAATTAGAAGATTTATACATATAAACTTTTTTAGATTTATGCAACTATTTGTCTAATTTTACTGTAGACACGAGGAAATACGTGTCAAATTAACATGAACATTTTAGAAAATATTCTCATTATTATGAGAGATAGTCTATTTATCAAACTTTAATAGTAATGCGGAACATTACTTCTGTTCCCTTTATGTAATCTTACAATGAAAAAAATGTTATTAAAATTTTTTTTTTAACTATGCTGTTGATGTTTAGGGCATGCAGTATGTGGAGAAATGCAAATACATATTTAGATATACTAGTACTGAGTCAGAACAGTAAAAGTTAAATTAATGTTTAGAGAATAGCACAAAATATACATATACTTTTTCTTCATTCTCTTTGGTGTAATTTGCCATCCATGCACCAGTGATTGCTTTTTTGGTGAGCCTTTATTAACTTTATCTTAGTGTGCTACTGAAATTACTTTTTTTTTTCTCTGCAAAGGGAGGAATTATAATGGCAAACATTAGTAAGCTCTCTGATTGTTAATATGAAGTTATAGAGTGGTACTATCTCAATGACAAAAAGCCTTTAAGTGTTTCTATGGAAACAAATCAAAGTTCACTAAGAAATGAAAGAATTCTTTAAAAAAATCTTGACATTTTTCCTACAATTGTTAAAACTAGAATGATGAGCCACATTTTAAACTATGAATGCTAATTCATATTATTTTTAACTATCCCAACTCAGTATAATGCAATGCGTTTGTTGTTTATTGGTTATCATTTGTACATGCTAAAAAATATATATATATTAAAATAGAATACAATACTGATTTAAATGAAATGTCAATTCGTAGCAAGCTAGATTCCATGTTTTCTAAAAAAGCTGTCTATAAGAATTTTTACTCAAAATGTCTTTGAGTGAAGCTTTACCTAATTACTTTTGTGCACTATTTGTATATTACCTTTAATAATCACCTGTGAGTAGACCTTCACAGAGAGTGATGTATTGGAGAGTCCAAATGATTATGACATGCACTTATGACACTTTTAAAGACATATTGGAAGGGGAGAGACAACATTATAGGGGAATTACAACTGTTGCATTGGTTGTGAGTAGGTTTTACTTTGAAGACCACCAGCGTAGTGCAGGGAATAGGCTTAGTCTAGTCCAGGGGTAGGCAACCATTTAGTAGCACTGTGCCGATACAGGATTGTGATGTCCCGTAGCGTGCCTGTCCTATTTTTTTTAAATTGAGGTGTGTATGCTGCCGTATTCTGCTTGTGTTATTTTTACTGTAATTGCTTTGTATCATTGTATTTGTGCGTATATGAGCTATTATATTGTATATGTTCATTAGTAGTTTATGGTATCGTGTATGATATATATGAATGTGGGCTGTGTATGAGGGCTGCTTGTGGAATTGTGTGTGGATGGCTATGTCACATTGTGTGTTTGGTAGTGTGTGTGTATGTGGGAGCTGTTTGGGTTATTGCATGTGAGAGGCTGCATGCGGGGTTGTGTGCATGTATGTGGATTGTTAGTGGTGTTGTGTTTGTGGGGATTGTGTGTATGTTTGTTTGTGGGCTGTTCATATTATTTGTATGATGGAGGGTTATTCTGCATTTTGGTGTATATCTAGCAGTGTGGGTGGCTTCCCTAGGTTCCAGTGGGGACCAGGCTGGCCAGGTATAGCTCAAGTATAGGAGCTGCTCTGCTACAGTGTGGATTCCCATTCACAAGTGCTGGGAGGAAGAGATCTGAGATAACTTCCTCTATGTGCTGCAATGCATAAATTGAGGATTGTCCTTCACCACCTCTTCGTATTAGCAGATATCTGAAGTTTTACTGGGACTCCTGATGGGACAGAGCCTGTTTGGCTCTAGCAGCCTTGAGTGCCATGCAAAGACTCTTTGGGTGCCGTGCATGGCACTAGTGCCGTAGGTTGCCTACCCCTGGTCTAGTCCATCTTAGTCTAGTCCATCAACACACCAATGGGTGCATTGAGTAAACATCCTGGATGCATTCACATAAATCATAATGCAATTGTGCTGGATTCTTACTTACTGGAAAGCTATTTTCTCATAGGCTTAAATGGAGGGATTCAGTAAGCAGAGTGAACCGTTAACTGTACTAAAAGAGTCCAGCTCAGAGCACATACATTTGACTGTATATTGTGGATAATGTGTTTTCTTCAATGGTCTTGTTTTGAAGCATAGTAATTTGACTTTAATATATATTCTGAATGGGGAAGTGGTTATGAGGTTGGGTCGTTTAAAGTGGGAAGATATATGGATAATTTATAAAGGGCTGGGGTAGATGGGGTTGCCTGAAAGGGTTGACACTAACCTCTGTGGCTTTGTTATTATAATAAGGTTTAATCTAGACTGTACCACCAGGCCAGCAACCAGTTCTGCTATGCTATGTAACCTTTTGTGGGCCTTTCCCAGATAAAATAGGACCCTAAAGGCCATTTGGACAAGAGTACACATGTCTGATCCTAGTATACAGAGTCTGGCATTCCAACATACAATCTGTTGTGTTTTTAGGTCCATCTTTTCACACACTGGGCAAGAAAGTGCTATAGAGATAAGTTTATTTTTTTTTATTTTTTTACTTATTCAACTTAATTTACAAATTTGAGGGAATGGCAACTTGTTACTTTCAAAGTATTTAGAGTTATGATTTTAAGTTTTTTATAGCATTGCCCAAGTTTCTGTCATCTCTTTAATATACCCTTAGAAATTGCTGAGTGACATTCCACGGATTGACATATTAATTTACTTTATATGTTTAATGTGGATTTAAAAAAACATATAGGTTATTACACATGTAGACATATAGACAGAGCTATAGAATTAGAATGGAAGCTGTGGCCTGAAAAATACTGTGGCCTTAACAACACTGACTATTAGGACAAACCGTATTCCTTAGTAAGATAACTCCATATATAGATGATCTTATAGATATGCCAAGGGTTGTAGAGAATATAGCTGAGTAAGGGGGCCATCAAAAATCGAACTCATACTTTGCCTAATGTAATAAAACAGAAAAGTCTCCAGAATTCTATTGAAGGTACTTTATCTCTATTGAAGTTGCCTCATCTTACCTTTAAGGTAAGAATTGTCTATGTAAAGCAAGAATACTTGTCAATTCATAGAAAGCTTTACTTTAACTAAAATATTTTGTATTTGACTTTTTATATAGTACATTTGAACTGTGATTTTTAATGCCTCAAAACATTTAAAATAAGATATCTATTTTTTTATCAAGATGCAAGCAGGATTATTTACTAATTTATTTTACTAAACTAAGTTGTAATTAATTTTGAATGGCAAAAGTGATGTAAAGATAATTTCCCAACTCATAGACATAGATCAGATATTTTTGCCTCCATTTTGCCTTTCAGAACTAATTAGCTAAAGTATGGTGAATAATAATGACTATGTTAATAACTATGATATTGATATGCTTAATGTTTTACACTGATTATTTCATACAATAGAAGCTGGATTATCATCACATTAGCCCAGATTAGGATTAAGATCCCACATGGACCTAAACTGTTTTGGGGCACCCTTCACTGCTCATTGAATTGTGCAAAGTAAATTCATGGTTCTGGACCCCTATCTAACCACGGGGCCTAAAGTAGACTCCTAAGGTCACTTAATTGTTAATACTGCTTTTTTTTTTTACCCCTTAAATTTTAAAAATAAAGCAACAATCGGAATTATGATCTCAATTGGCCAAATCAGTGTGAGTTCAGGACTGGCTCTATAAAGCTAACTTTAAAACAATTATTTCAAATTTTATTTCGATGAACCAACAGAACACTGAGCATGAAAGAACAAAGAAAAAGTAATAAACATAACTTAAAAAAAGCAGAGAAAAATAGAGAGACAATGAAACATTTCTCGGATCTCTAGAGCCAATAAAGCAATTAAACTTTATCATTCATCTTTACCATCACAAAATCTCATTATAATATTTTACAGAAGTGTTTGTACTGTAAATATTGCAGGTTCATTTAATGTGATCAGGTTCTGGTGTCTGAGACTGGCAATAGCACATACTCCTCTTTGACTTTTAAATATACAAAAGTTTTTCTTTTCTTTTTTATCCTCTTCATACAACCAGGGAATCTAATCAGATCAAAACATAAGACTTCTGCTACAGTGTTCTGCAGAAAATTCCTATTGAATAGACATTTATATTTTGCAATCTAGCTGCTCCAGAAGCAACTAAATTATTTATAGCTATAAAATCTTGTTACTTTCTGCCATTTATAAGTACAAAGAAAAATCAATACAAACATTCCTTAACAAAAAAATAATATTTTTGCTATATTAGTTTAGGTGCTATGGGCTTTATCTAATACTTACTTCACATCAAATATGTATTTGATATAACTAGCCGAGATGTGTTATAACATTTAACCTATTTTTATGCTTGTCATGACAATCTAACGCATGGAACAATTATTCTATAACTCCACGGTAGTTGTCAAAATGGAAAAAAATGGTTTCACATTTATAGAACAAAAAGGGAAATTTAAGTTCTCTATAATAATTACAGAAAAAGACAAACAAAACAAGCAAATAATAAATGTGGGTGAAACTGACAATATTCTCGTACACTACTGATAAGTTGTTTTCAGAAGACAAACTAATTTATAGATTTACAAAGATGCATTGTTATATTTCAGCACTAAATATTACAATATTTATACCTTGAAAAGTGTTTAGTGATGTAGACTAATGTCAACTGTAGGCATGAAACAAACAGAGAATCATCTAGCACCAAAAGCATATTTAGCCTTATTCTTTTAACTTTATTGCTAAATCCTTGTAACTCTTATTCAACAAACCAGGTTTAGGGGCTTTTGATGATGTAAAAAACTGTACATTCTCCAATGCCATTTCCCAGACAGTTAAATCAGTAAATAGATAGTGATTGTGGCACATAGTGAGAATTGTAGATTATGCTAACGTAGTGTACCTATAATCTTAATTTTAGTAATGACAGAAGGTGAATATTTGCATAACTCTCTTCACTGAAAATCTCCAGCAGCACAGAAACATAAACAACCAATCAGAAAAAAAGGAGGATGTTACACAAAAGGCCCTGTAAGGCCACGCCCTTCCTCTTTCTTAGTAGTGTCAATGGACAGGTAATAAGATATTTAAACCATGAAAACAAACGTATGGCAAACTCCCAATTAGTCAATGCAGAATTCCAGAGATCCAGAAGGGGAACTTCTCGAAGAAGATTGAAACGGTATACTTGACTCCAAAAGAGAACCAATTACACTGAAAGAAAAAGAAAAAAGTGAAAGGCATTTGAAATGGCCGATTGTCTGCATATATTTAACAATTGCAGTATTCCAACCATTATTGACATTGTAATAACATATATCCAAGTACATATTATCTAATTATCATAGAGTATTGACACCCCCCCTATAAAATTATCATAATACAGAAGACAGATAACCCTGATACATCCCACACAGAAAAAAGGGAGGGGAGAGAAATATGGGAGGGAAATACAGGGAGTGCAGAATTATTAGGCAAATGAGTATTTTGACCACATCATCCTCTTTATGCATGTTGTCTTACTCCAAGCTGTATAGGCTCGAAAGCCTACTACCAATTAAGCATATTAGGTGATGTGCATCTCTGTAATGAGAAGGGGTGTGGTCTAATGACATCAACACCCTATATCAGGTGTGCATAATTATTAGGCAACTTCCTTTCCTTTGGCAAAATGGGTCAAAAGAAGGACTTGACAGGCTCAGAAAAGTCAAAAATAGTGAGATATCTTGCAGAGGGATGCAGCACTCTTAAAATTGCAAAGCTTCTGAAGCGTGATCATCGAACAATCAAGCGTTTCATTCAAAATAGTCAACAGGGTCGCAAGAAGCGTGTGGAAAAACCAAGGCGCAAAATAACTGCCCATGAACTGAGAAAAGTCAAGCGTGCAGCTGCCACGATGCCACTTGCCACCAGTTTGGCCATATTTCAGAGCTGCAACATCACTGGAGTGCCCAAAAGCACAAGGTGTGCAATACTCAGAGACATGGCCAAGGTAAGAAAGGCTGAAAGACGACCACCACTGAACAAGACACACAAGCTGAAACGTCAAGACTGGGCCAAGAAATATCTCAAGACTGATTTTTCTAAGGTTTTATGGACTGATGAAATGAGAGTGAGTCTTGATGGGCCAGATGGATGGGCCCGTGGCTGGATTGGTAAAGGGCAGAGAGCTCCAGTCCGACTCAGACGCCAGCAAGGTGGAGGTGGAGTACTGGTTTGGGCTGGTATCATCAAAGATGAGCTTGTGGGGCCTTTTCGGGTTGAGGATGGAGTCAAGCTCAACTCCCAGTCCTACTGCCAGTTCCTGGAAGACACCTTCTTCAAGCAGTGGTACAGGAAGAAGTCTGCATCCTTCAAGAAAAACATGATTTTCATGCAGGACAATGCTCCATCACACGCGTCCAAGTACTCCACAGCGTGGCTGGCAAGAAAGGGTATAAAAGAAGAAAATCTAATGACATGGCCTCCTTGTTCACCTGATCTGAACCCCATTGAGAACCTGTGGTCCATCATCAAATGTGAGATTTACAAGGAGGGAAAACAGTACACCTCTCTGAACAGTGTCTGGGAGGCTGTGGTTGCTGCTGCACGCAATGTTGATGGTGAACAGATCAAAACACTGACAGAATCCATGGATGGCAGGCTTTTGAGTGTCCTTGCAAAGAAAGGTGGCTATATTGGTCACTGATTTGTTTTTGTTTTGTTTTTGAATGTCAGAAATGTATATTTGTGAATGTTGAGATGTTATATTGGTTTCACTGGTAATAATAAATAATTGAAATGGGTATATATTTGTTTTTTGTTAAATTGCCTAATAATTATGCACAGTAATAGTCACCTGCACACACAGATATCCCCCTAACATAGCTAAAACTAAAAACAAACTAAAAACTACTTCCAAAAATATTCAGCTTTGATATTAATGAGTTTTTTGGGTTCATTGAGAACATGGTTGTTGTTCAATAATAAAATTAATCCTCAAAAATACAACTTGCCTAATAATTCTGCACTCCCTGTATTTGCCTCCTGTCATTACTAAAATTAACATTAGTTAATTAGTTAGAAGTTCCCCTTCTGGATCTCTGGAATTCTGCATTGACTAATTGGGAGTTTGCCATACATTTGTTTTCATGGTTTATATATCTTATTACCTGTCCATTGACACTACTAAGAAAGAGGAAGGGCGTGGCCTTACAGGGCCTTTTGTGTAACATCCTCCTTTTTTTCTGATTGGTTGTTTATGTTTCTGTGCTGCTGGAAATTTTCAGTAAAGAGAGTTATGCAAATATTCACCTTCTGTCATTACTAAAATTAAGATTATAGGTACACTATATTAGCATAATCTATAATTTTACCACAAGACAGGAGGCGAATATTTGCATTTGTAACGCTGATGGTTAAGAAGAGTAAAAGAAGCATGAGAAACTTGACAAAAGTAGAATACTCTTGAAGTATTCTTATGTGTTCAATCCATGCAACGCATGATGTCTATAATAAAAGGGTAAGTTTTGCCGATAATTGTCTGAGAGATAGACCCGGATTATCTGGCCAATCTCTAAGGAACCGCAACACCACTTCTATGTCCCAGAGACGAGAATACTTAGGAGCTCGAGGTCTAGATAACATAGCTCCCAGCAACAGATGACATACCAGAGGAACTTGACCTACTGGGATGCCTTGTATGGAAACGAGTGCCACAGAAATGGCTGAACGCACTACATTGAGGGAACGATACGATCGACCTTGAGAAAAAGCAGAGATAAATAGTTCAAGGGATCAGAATCCCTCACTAGAGACCATTGACTCCAAGAGGACCATGCCGAGATGTAGCATTTCCTAGTTCCAAGGGTTCAAGAGTCCCATAAAACATCCTTAGCCGCTTGTGATAGGCCCAGGACTGACCAGGATACCCAGAAATCGTCCAGGCCACTAGAACGAGCTTCTGTTCCAGGATGATGGGATAAACTTCTCCCCTCGATCCCGTCAGAAGTAGAGGGAAGGATGGGAGAAGTGGGTGATATTGGGACATCTTCAATAGGTCCGGGAACCATGCTTAACCCTGCCAGAGAGGTGCTATGAGGTGGAGTGAAGCTTTGTGGATTCGTGTGTGGTGGAATACTCTTGCCCGCATGGAGAATGGAGGGAATGCATACGCTCCGTGTGTCGACCATGATTAAAGAAACACGTTCCCTGCCGTGCAGTGAGAATCAGTTGTAGTAGTTCGGTAGCTAGTGATTGGTTTGGGAGGCAAACAAGACCAGGTGAAGTGGGTTTCTGAGGTGATCTGGCTCCGCATAGGCAGTTTATATATTGCACTGCAGAGACATTGTTCATGCGGAGTAGAATACAGCAGTTTGACATGTCTTTGGCCAGACTGCGAATTGCAGAAGACCCCGCGACCAATTCTAGGCAGTTGATGTGGAGGTTGGCCTCTTCGTCCTGCCAAGGTCTCCCTGAAGAGGAATCCGTGCAGTGAGACCCTCAGCCCCAGAGGCTGGTATCTGATTCCACTATGAAATCTGAAGAGGAGCCAAAGATCGCTTTGCCATTCTAGGCTTTCATGTGTAGGAGCCACCAGTGGACCTCCGTCCTCACGTCTGCTGGTCGTAGGACTGTCTGAAATGTAGGCTGTTCACTTTCAGGTGTTGCCACGCCCTGTAGTGGTCCCGGAAATATCACTTAGATTAAGGATGACAGAAGATCCACTTTAAGGGCGAGCATTCGGAGGGGAATTGTGTCCATACGAAGAACTCGTCTGATCTATTTCTGCATGGATGTAATTTTTGAGGTTGGAAGGCAAAGTACACATTTCCCTGTGTCAAACTTGAAACCGAGGAACTGGGCCATCTGCGAGGGGGAGAGTGCCGACTTCTGTCTATTCACTACGAAACCCAAGAATTCCAGAAAATGAACAATACATTTTGTTTGCAATTGTAGCCTGGATGTGGATTTGCAGAAGATTAGCAAATCGCCCAGGTACACAGTACACTGCATGCCTCCGGATTGAATGAGAGCCATCACCAGTTTCAGTAGCTTTGTGAAACACCATGGAGTCAAACTGAGACTGAAGGGCAGACAAGTGAACTGGCATGCTCGTCCTCTCCACAGGAAATGGAGAAAGCATCAACATTCACAAGCGACCGGCACCGACAGGTACGCTTGGGTACAGAAGCAGTTGGGTAAACCAGTCATTTTCAAGGAGGAGGTCCTGAAGGAGGTGTATCCCTTCCATTTTGAAATGTCTGTAAACTACGTATTTGTTGAGGTTCCGGAGACTGATAACCGGTCGGTAGTCCCTTGTTTTCTTCTTTCCTAAAAATATGTTGCCAAAGAAACTGTCCCTGTCCGGTGCATATTGCACCACGTCTTTGTTGAACAGGGAGCGGATCTGTTCGTCCACAAGAAGGTCGTGCTCCCGTGACATGTGTAAAGGAGGTAGAGGAGAGGTTTGGATCGGTTGTGAGTAGAACTCTATGATGTAACTGTGTACCGTTTGTAAAATCCATGCATCTCCCGAGATTGCTCTCCAGTTCTGAAGAAAAAATACATGTTGTCAGCAGTACAGTTGGAAATAGGAAGGGCAGAAATGGGACTCACCTGTAGTGAAACGTCCACGACCTCTGCCTCTAGTTCCTCTGGCTCTGTCTTAGCCTCTGTAGTATGAGGACCTCTGTGTAATGGTTGGGTAGAAGTTGAATGAAGAAGGATAGGATCTGGATCCTGTAGACCAGAAGCGGCTGGTGGCTTGGCTGCGTTGCCGACCAGTCCTCCCAAAAACACCTCTGCTCAATGGGGCGAGGAATAACTGTTTGAGTGATGATTGCACCTTACAGGTTGACGTAAACAGGTTGACATACTTTTCTAATTTAGCAATGAAAGGTTCCCCGAAAAGAAGACCTTTCACCCGGGGGCCGAGCTCTTTTGATCCTAATTCCAGCAATTTTGTGTCAATTCTCAGCAGTGCTGATTTGCGCCGTTGGGCACATAATCTGTGGACTCACCCCAGGTGGCGTGCAGTGAAAAATCCAGAGGACACCCAGCAGTGGCGTACACACAAACCATGGGGCCCCAGTGTGAAAATGATCCGTGGCCCCCCTTATACTCCCACCCGACAGACACAGACACATACATAGAGACACACATGCACACATAGACACAGACACATACATACATACAAACAGACATGCACACATATATACATACAGACAGACACACACAGACACATACATACAGACCGACACACAGACAGGCACACAGACACATACATACAAACAGACACGCACACAGACACATACGTACAAACAGACAGGCACACATACACATACATATAAACAGACACGCATACAGATACATACAAACAGACAGGCACACATACAGACACACAAACACACACACACACACAGACAGACAGACAGGCACACATACAGACATACACACAAGACACATACATATAAAGACACATACATAAAAAAACAGACAGGCACACATACACACATGCAGACACATACAGACATACACACATACATACAGACACACACACACACACACAAGACCCACATACATACATACAAACAGAAAAGCACACACACAAATACAGGCAGACACAGACAGACACACATACATACACAGACAGGCACACACACACATACATACAAACAGGCAGACACACACACACACAAACTGACAGACACACATACAGACAGACAGACACACACATACAGACAGACAGACACACACAAAATGTTTAAGTCACCCTCCTGTTTCCTACCTTTAAGGTGCACGAGGGTGACTTTCCCTGGGGTCCAGTGGTGTCTCAGGTGGATGGGAGTCAGAGTTCCCACTCTGACTCCCTCTGCATCCTCCTGCGCGGTTAGCTCAGTGTTAGCTGGGAGGAGTGATGTGCAGTCACTTCATCCCAGCTCTGTGATGTCATCATGGGGGCCCGGTCACGCTGTTAAAGCCCCCAGCACTGACTGGGCCCCCTTACAATCCACATCCATCGGGTGGCCCTGACGGCATGGGCCACCCGATGGACCTCTTGGACGGCGGCCCCAGTGGTTTGCCGCATGTGCCGAGCCACAGAAGATGATGGCAGCGGATACCTGGTCACAGGGATCCACAGGGAGGCCGGGCCCCGTGGAGTGGCGGGCCCGATCGCAGATGCGACCCCTGCGACCGCGGTATGTACACCGCTGACACCCAGATAGTAGTAATATACACGTTGAACAGCAAAGAATAATCCCAGTGGATGAACAGGTCTGTAATAATTCATTGGTATTGTCTTTTAGACAGCCATATGTAGAAAATCCAAATATATGCTACACTCTTGTGAATGAATTCCAAGTATAAACATGTATTAATTCTTTGTACAAGCAGATTCAAATAGTTTGTGTAATCAGTACCTACCATAATAGGTATATTTGGTAGCAGGTTGTGAAATCTGTTTCCCCAGAGTCCAGACCGAGTGATTCCCGATTTGAAATGACAGAAAAAGGATGTCTGCCAGAAATCTTGCGGTACTCACGAGATCCAAGATGGCTGCCATTCACGGGCAACGGGCCACCAGCTGCAGCCTGCTGAAACTAACAGGTATAGTAAGACTAACCCTGCAAACCCACTCCACCCCATGCACACCCTTAACAGTGTCCCCCAATAGAAGGATAAGCGCGAAAGCGTTGAAAAACTGAAAAAAAGAGCCCTGAGGCTAATAAAGCAGAGGATAGTTAGTGACAGTCTGAGGGAATAGTGCCAGAGGGCGGAGGAGGGAAGAAAAGTCCAAATAATATACTAAACACCAATAAAACCTCAATAGTCACTGAAGTAATAGATGATAGGTGTCAGAGAATGTAGAAAAAAGTCTGAATAATCAATTTTAAAACAGTGAAATCCAAAAGAATAAGGTAGAACAAAATACTCTGACCTGTGCACTAGCTGGAGCAGCAAAGAAAGAGGAAGGGTGTGGTCTTACAGGGCCTTTTGTGTAACATCCTCCTTTTTTCTGATTGGTTGTTTATGTTTCTGTGCTGCTAGAGAGTTTCAGTAAAGAGAGTTATGCAAATATGAAGCCTCCTATTATGTGGTAAAATTCATAACAGGGAGAGCAAAATAGAGAAAGCATTTTATGCATGTATTTTAAAGATATAAATAAATGCAAGACTGCCTTTGGTACATCCACAAAGAATCAGCATGAGTATTTGCCCCTGGAAAGAATGGACTCCGGAGTATGATCTAAATTTAACATATATATACAAACTAAATTAAAAATAAAATATTTAGTTCAACCAACCTTTAAATCATATCTGCAACATTCATAAATCCGAGTCAGGCAATTTAGAATTGATCGCCATATAAATATTAATATATTGATGCAACCATATTCTGACACACTCTGTATAGTGGTTTATTAAAAGAACACTCAAGGCACAAAAGTGAATATTTTACAGCGCATGATGCACAAAAACAAATGTTGATTGTGTGATTCCATATGCAGGGTTTTGTAAAATATCATTGTATTTTATCCTACTTACTGCTACAATTTGCAGATAGAAAGAATATTGGTTTATTTGGAATTTTTCATTAATACAATTACATTTATTTTATTTTTTTAAAGAAAGAAACCAAAAAGCAAGTTAATTAAAAAAATTGTTATAGAGCTTTAGAGAAAAACACAAAAGCCTTCAATGTCAATAGAATAGGATCAACTACACAATGTGTAACAGGTTAACACCAAAAACCTGTTAAACCACTGTGAGTTTCTTTACACTTGATGATGATTGGCACACAGTGAGAAAAATATCATAGTACAGATGATATAGGCTGCTTAAATAAAGTATCAGAGCTTAAGGAAATACACACACACTTATATGATAGTAGCACAGGAATACCATGCTCTATAGTACATTGAATGCAGACTGTAAATAGTTGGAAGGTTTACAGTAAGACAAGTTAAGTAGCCTGATAAACCTCTATAAGATGTATCATCACAACTTTCATGATAGTCAAACACCAGTATAGAATCTCAGAGAACTGTTTTTTTTGGAGAACTGCTGAAATGTTTCCTCTTGGCTACATATCGATTGGCATCATTATGAATGTTCCTAACAAGCATTCATGATGGCATCATTATGAATGCAGCAATACTTCACACATTCACAAATAAACTACTGTGTGTTAGCCAGGAAAGAGATGGCAAAAAGTCTCCTTAAAGGAGCACAATTTGAAACACGTGAAGAGCTTTATGTGCACTTTTATTTTACAGAAAGTGCAGATTTCTATATAAATTGCCCTTTTTATGAATTAAACTTGTTATAACTGGTCCTGTTACTTCCTGGTAATTAAAGGAACACCATAGTCCTAGGAATGTTTCTGACACAATTCTAAAAACACAATTTAGGCCCCCAGGCCCTCTTAGCGCCGGATAAAAAGGTGAGTTTACTTATCACTTTCCAGCACCATGTAGGTCTGTCGTGGCGGCCACAGCCCATTCTCCACTTTCTTGATGATGATCACAGTCAATTAAATGCTTGAGGCTATCATGCATATGTGGGAAATCGCAGCGCTGTGTCAATCAGAATCTCCTCAAAGAGATACATTAAATCAATGCATCTCTATGGGGAACGTTCAGCACCTCCATGTAGAACATGAAGACGTTCCACCTTTTCTCTGAAATTGCAGTGTTTACATTAAAATGCCTGCAGGGACATTCATTAAGCTGTAGTTGTTCTGTTGACTATAGTGTCCATTTAAACTCAGTGGAGTTAAACTCAGGATGCAGGGAACTGCATAGTGCACCTGCCCTGCAAACAGTTCTCAATTAGCTGCATTGGGAAGCTTGTGATTGGACAGCCATAGAAAATATAGGCTGGGGAAGTAGGGGGTGGCTTGCAAAGGCTGCAGGTAAGAGTTCTGCAGCTTTTACAAACAGTAAAGATATTAGACTTGTACATGGCGAGAAATTTACACCAAATAATTTTTTCCTCAAAACAGAAAAGCTTGTGGGACATGTAACTTTCTGCCAGATTTCAGTTAGGCTCAGACTAATTCCAATGCTGAAATCCTACTTCAGGAACTGAATCAGATGAACAAAAAGAGAGGGAATTTGATCTAGTATATATGTTGCAATACACTGATGCATACACAGGCGCATTTTCCTGCCATTTTGTTCCTAATTTAAGGCTTTGATTTAATAAGCTTTCCAAAAAAATAAATACTGTTAGAAAAGTTTCCAAGTGATTTATCTACAGAAGTCACCATTAAAGTATATGAGAATTTCTGTAGTTAAATAGTTTGGAAATTTTTCCAACAGAATTGAATCATTTGGAAAGTTCGTTTAATCAATACCTAAGTGAGAAAAAGTAACCAATATTGAGCAAAAAAGGATGTGCAGTAAAAATAGATTTTTTTTTCACTGCTTCTCCTTTTTTTCCACATAGGCTCACTACTCGTTTGATCTGTTAATAAAATCTACATTTAGAGAGCAATTCATTATTTGGGACCTCTAGCAACTTGGTGGGGAGAAAAGGGGCAAATACTACATTTAACCCCTTAAGGACGGCGGGAGTGCCAGCCAGCGGGTAAGTGGGAATGATGGCGGGGGCGTACTATGCCGTCCACCGGCATTTAGAGCCGGGTCCCCAAGGATGGCATAGTATGCCCCCACCGTCCTTCCCACTCACCTGTTCACTGGCAATACACCGATGGCAATTGGGATTGGGGCTTACTTACCTGGCATCCCAGTGAGTCCCCCTACATCTGATCCGGCCCTCCTGGGCCATGTGATTGCGAGGTCTTAGTGAGGACCTCACGATCACATGGACAGAATATTGAAAAAATATTGAAAGTGAAAAAATATTGTGATATCATATACACTATAGAAGGTAACCCAAAGTAAGCATGTGAAATGTTTTTAACACACCTTACTTTGGGTTACCCTTTCATTGGGTACAAAGTGACACCTTCTATAGTGTATATGATATCACAATCTTTTTTCACTTTCATTCACATTTTTTTCATATTTTTGCTGCTTAATGCACATTGCACTTTCAATATATTTATTATGATAGCATATATACGCATTTTATAAATAGTTATTATGCATTTCACTTGCACAAACCTTCTTTTTAAATATAACAATAAAAATACATTTTATATTTCATTTTTATCTCTCTGGTACATATCTGTAGGCTAAGTTCTAACTTCAACCAAATACTTATTACCAAGGGTTATCCCCTTTAAAAGCCTGCATCATAGAGCTCATCTTTCTCTCCATCTAATTCTCATTCCTGGGCTACCATATGGTCTCAAAGACAACGTAACCAATCTGGCAAATTTCAATATGTATAAACTGAAAAATGTAATGTGCTATATTTGACCCTGTAATTTTCCCAAAAAAAACATAAAACCTGTACATTGGGGGTACTGTTTTACTCATGAGACATCGCTGAATATAAATATGTGTACTTTATTGCAGTAACAGCTAACAGTATTGTGGCATTCACAGTTAAAATGTCATGCAGAACTAAAAATATTACATTTCTTATTTACTCATTTTTTTTTATATTTTATTCATATTAAATTATGTTTAATATACAAATATTTGATGTGACTTGAGAGCCCTGTTTCTCCTAAACAAAATCATATATAAGTGTAGGTGCATGTAATATGAAAGAGGTGAATTACGCCTGGACAGACATATCGTTTAAATTCAAGGTTTTGTTTACATTTTGTTTTGATCACAACTTGTACAACTGCCTCATTCCTTAAAGGACCACTCTAGGCACCCAGACCACTTCAGCTTAATGAAGTGGTCTGGGTGCCAGGTCCTTCTACGGTTAACCCATTTTTTCATAAACATAGCAGTTCCAGAGAAACTGCTATGTTTATGAATGGGTTAAGCCTTCCCTCTAATCCTCTAGTGGCTATCTCATTGACAGCCACTAGAGGCGCTTGCGTGCTTCTCACTGTGATTTTCACAGTGAGAGCACGCCAGCGTCCATAGGAAAGCATTGAGAATGCTTTCCTATGTGACCGGCTGAATGCGCGCGCAGCTCTTGCCGCGCGTGCGCATTCAGCCGGCGGGGCGGAGAAGAGGAGGAGAGAAGGAGGAGAGCTCCCCGCCCAGCGCTGGAAAAAGGTAAGTTTTTACCCCTTTCCCCTTTCCAGAGCCGGGCGGGAGGGGGACCCTGAGGGTGGGGGCACCCTCAGGGCACTATAGTGCCAGGAAAACGAGTATGTTTTCCTGGCACTATAGTGGTCCTTTAAGGGGTTATATAAATAAAAAGAGATTCATACACAGGCAGCTATATAGAAACAGAAGAGATTAAGCTCTTGCTAGAGAGTTGTTTGTTGCACAGTAAATGTAGATATAGGCCTCCATTACATTCCTACAATGGTGTGGATTCACACGTCCATATTTAAACAGATCAGTTCACATAGGTTAGTATGTACTTACTGCTTACAGGAATCAGTAAAGGTTTATATGTGCTGTCACTGGGGAGTTCTCTCAGGGACATATGTAACTGATGAGTTTTAAAGATGTCACAAGATATAAAAAGTGACAACTGTAAAACCTGTGGGAAAATAATCCATGGATAACTGATCCTGAAAAGGCTCTAGATACATGATAAAAAGCAATATGTAGATAAAACACCAATTAATAATCTGCAGTGAGTCATTTCACCCACTATTCTTTAACATGAAGCAACCATGTGTGAGTCATAAAAATATACTTAAAATAATTGCGGTCTGTTTCTTCTCAGTTTCTTAATGCATTGAATCTTGTACCTAAAAAATAAAATATAGTTCCACTGTGTACTCAAGTTCACCAAAATAAAATCTGTGGACATTCACATTGTTGTGAAGTCACATGATATATTTGATGGTATAAATGTTACAATGGCTTAATACCTTTTTAATGTACCCATTACAGATCACACTAGCTGAACAACCAGTTTACAATGAATGTATGTGAAGGCCATTAGGTTATAACTCACAACATGGCCATTCTGGTATTACCCACATGGTAAATGCTGAGCATTGTCTTTCTGTTTTGGCATTCCGGAAAGGTCTGTCCACCAACATATGACAGCACTAATGTCACACTTGCATTTCACCTCCTTGTTTTATTCTATGAGTCTGACATCTAGATGCCCTTTTCTATATTTAATTGCATTTGATTTCTAGGTTATATTTTAAATTATTTGAAATGCATTACAATTTAAATAAATAATCCACCAGTAAAATCATCTACACACAAAAGGTTTCCTTTTTTTAAATTGAATTATTATGAATGTAGAAGAATGTAGAAGTGTATTGAGAAGCAAATGGAACTTCTTTGTCACTGTAACAAAGGGCAGATCACATCCATTGCTCATATGAAACATATATAAATGCAACAGTATGCAAATGCCTTGGTAGGAAAATCTAGAAACAGGCAATAAAACAGTGTTATATTATATTATATTATGGTCAATAAAATGTGGTTTTGGTATCAGTAAAAAAAATATATTTAATAACAACTTAAAGTAACAGACATAACAGAGCTGTTATACCAATTCATTATATGGTTAAATGAAACAGCATGTTTTCTTCATAACCTCAAAATGGGGGGGAACAAACACTGGTGGATTAGTAATTTGTCACCACAGCAACTTTATAATGCCGGTAAAAAAAATAAAAAATTAAAAAATTAAAAAAAACCTCACCTGAGTATGCATTTTTCACCCTATAAGTAACTTTAACCGGAGACAGACAGTGTATACGTTAACTTTGATTCCATTCTGTGTCAGATATATAACTGTGTGAATTTCTGCCATGTAAATTGCTAATTTAAACGAATTTACATACAGAAAGAATAATTTTATGTTTTATATCATATATCAAGTTGGTATTACGTTTTAAGCGTTAGTGGAAACTGTATTGATAGGGTTGGAAATAAGTCAGAAGTCAGTCACTAAGTAGTGGCTAGTGGCTCCTATAGTGAATAACGTACGCCACTAGCCACTAATTAGTTACTGAATTTAAGGAGTAGCGGCTGGGAGAGTGCAGACTCACTCAGGTTTATTCACCTAATTAATTTTTGAAAATTAAATCCAAGTAGAAAAAAAGAAGGTAAGAAAACTGATCTATCCAATTACAAGTAATAGCCATCTGTATTACTTAAAAAAAAGTTAATATTTGGGGTAATTTATTCTTAATATATTACTCTTTAATAAACTCATTCAATGTGTTAACTCCATCCAAAACCTGTATTAATGACGTTTTCTGGAGATGTTCACTAAAGGCAGAATTGTTGGGAATTTAAAGTTATTTCAAATTTTTTTTTAGGACAAAATAGCCAAACTGGCACCACAGTTAGCTTGGAGACATTGTCCTATATTGGTATTTAAATTAATTTACTTTGAGGTGAAAATGACTCCTGAATATAATATTTTGTTGACATGATACCCACCTCACCTCTTTTATCTGCAGTTGTTATAACTAATGAATGGTTTTTATCTTTAAAAAAAATAGCTTCATCCTTAGCTACGTTATACTTAAATTTCTTGTAATAGATCTTCAAAAATTCCTCTAAACATTAGGGCCTCAACTTAATATTTTTGGATAAGCTTTTTACATGTTTTAATATTTTGGGATATGTTTTATAAATTATTGTTTCAAATTATTAACCTACCAAAAATATATCTTAAAGGGACACTATATGCACTTATTGAAGTGGTGTGGGTGCAGTGTCCCAGGTCCCCTAATTCTGCAATGGTAATTATTCCAGTTTTTAATAAAATGCAATAATTAACTGTCAGAGTTAATTCCACCTCTCGCCACTGTCTTTCAGAAAGACACTAGAGGGACGTGCAGGTCATTAGGCAGCTTTTGGTCACCTGACACTGTACCTCCTCCCCCTCTATATGAGGACATCCAATGCCACCCAAATCCCCATAGGAAAGCATTGTATAATGCTTAACTATAGGGGAAGTCCTAATGCGAGTGCAGCGATTGTCGTGCATGTGCATTAGGTTTCCTCGCCATCTGACATCGTCGGGGGAAGAGATAAGGCGGAGCTTGACCCAGCTCTGAGGGACATTGGTACTGGAATCAGGTACGTAACAGAATAGGTTTTTAAATCATTTAAAAAAAATATCCAAATATATTGAATCATTTGAAAAGGTTTACCTAAAAATAAATTGAGGTCTAGGTTTGAGATATTATGGCACCTGATTTACAATAACATGTATGCATTTAACTTCTTTATTAAGTCTGTATGAAGATTTTTTAAAATATATTTTTAAATATATGCAAAATACCAACAATTACCCAATTTCCGATTCTTTCTTTTTGTAAATTAAACAGTATACAATTAAGGCAAATTAGACATTTATAGGTGCTAAACAAATAGAAATCAATGCAAAACAGCACGGCAGATTTTACACAGTATATCTCCTACTTACATTTAAGTCAATTAATAAAGTTGTGCACAGTGCCAGTTAATAAAGTCCAATGAGTCAGTTCACCCACACTTTTAAAATGCATCATCATTGTGTGAATCACATAAATATCTACTTAAAAGAATTGTGTTACTTCTCAGTTTCAGTTGGGTTTAATCACTTAACACTGAATTGTAGTGAAACCAAATTCCTAAATTAAACATCAATAGCCACCTGTAACTTGTGATTCAGTGTTTTTACTGAATAAATCACCCAAACAGTAATTACCGTATATACTCGAGTATAAGCCGAGTTTTTCGGCACATTTTTTGTGCTGAAAAACCCCCACTCAGCTTATACACGAGTCATGGTCTGTATTATGGCAACTTACATTGCCATAATACAGACCAGGACCGCCGGGCTCATTACAAGCCCGGCGGTCCTGTTGGGGGCTGACAGCGAGCTGTTACTTACCTTCCTGCAGCTCCTGTAAGCTCCCTTCTACTCCGTGCAGCTCCCCTGTCAGCTCCGTTCTGCTTACAGTGTAAGTCTCGCGACACCCGCGGGTCTCGCGAGACTTGCACTGTAAGCAGAACGGAGCTGACAGGGGAGCTGCACGGAGTAGAAGGTAGCTGACAGGAGCTGCACGAAGGTAAGTAACAGTTCACTGCCATCCCCCTCCCCTCCCCCCCCCACTGCACAGCCCATCCACTGGACCATCATATTATTTTAATATTATATTATTTTAATATCATTATTTTATTTTAATATTATTATTTTATTATATTAAATGCATTATTTTTTTTAAAATGGTTTTTTGTCCCTCTCCCTGCTTGTTGCCTGGCCAGGGAGGGGGGACAAAAACCATTAAAAAAAATAATGCAAATATTAAAATAATAATAACATAATAATAAAATAATAATATTAAAATAAAATAATATTAAATTAAAAAAATTAAAATAAAAATGCCCTCCCCTCACCCAGTTTACACACACTGCACAAACACACACACTGCATTCACACAAACACACACTGCATATATACACACTGCATTAATTATATACACACACAAACACACACACTGCATTCATTATATACACACACAAACACACACTCTGCATTCATTATATACACACACAACACACAAACACACACTCTGCATTCATTATATACACACACAACACACAAACACACTCTGCATTCATTATATACACACACTGTAAATAAATATTCAATTAATGTAATTTTATTGGGATCTAATTTTATTTAGAAATTTACCAGTAGCTGCTGCATTTCCCACCCTAGGCTTATACTCAAGTCAATAAGTTTTCCCAGTTTTTTGTGGTAAAATTAGGGGCCTCGGCTTATATTCGGGTCGGCTTATACTCGAGTATATACGGTATCTCAACAAACCTCACTTCATCAGTATCTAACCACTAAAGTGCACACTTAAAGTATAAATGCATTTATTAGAGTAAATTAAAGATTTAGTGCATTAAGTGCAGCAATTTGCCTTGCTCTGGTATACTACTAGCAACATACTTTTGGGGTGTCATCAGTATTGAATGACACAAATTGACATTCTTTTGCTCCCACCACAGAGAGATATCACTTCTTTATCTTTTCCATGATGTGCAAACATATATGCAGTGAATTTAAGTTATAAGAAATTCCAGCTCTCTAAAGATTTTACCATATAAATTGATTCTTTGGGTTTAGTTGATCACCAACAGATAAAGAATGTATTATATCTGCATCCTAGCTTATAGATGGATACTATAAAAACATACATTTTAAATAACCCAATATTAAGCAGCACGAACATTTAAAAAAAAAATATGCAAATTTTGGACTGTTGTAATTTCCTTATTAAAGTGTTACTCCAAGCACCATGACCATGACCACTTAAATATTTTGGTGTGATCATACTGCAAGGACCCTCTAAGTGCAGCATTTTAAGAAGACTAAACTAAGAAATAATGTAAGCCAGGAGAGGAGCAAATACAAAAACATACAATACCAGCCACAAGAAACAGTCAAAAGTACAAGAAAAGCAAAGTCAGGGACTGATACAAGGGATGGGAAGTGAGTCAAGCAAGGGACTGGTACATGAAACCACGTGGAGGGCAAAAGTGGTAGGTCAGGTACTTAACAGCAAGAAATCAGAAGATGTTCAAGTAAGACAGGTCAAAATAAAAGCGAATTAAGATCAGGACAAACTATCACAAGGATTCTGGAACCAAGAAAGGGTTCAGAGCAGCCAATAGCCCTCCTTAAACAGGGAGGTCCTGTAACTCATTGGCTCTTGCTTGCTGGGAATAATCAGGTCAGAAAGGTATAGGCTGTGTTATCCACAGGTGCCCTACAAAACAAGCAATTAGAAATATCAGTTGGGTAGGAATCAAACAGACAAAACATCTGGAATCACCCCAGGGTAACAGGATAAGTGGTGGTACAGCAAGCAGTGTGCAGCAGTAGAAAGTGAGGATCAGGAGTACATAATTAGGTTTCCTGATACACCCTTAGACAAAGCAGGACCAATGCTGAGCATGGTGCCACTAGGCAACAGTGTTAGTAGGACTCCCAGTCCTCATCATCCCAAGGATGTGTCCGCCAGCCCACTCTTTAACATTTTATGGATTTAATTCATAAACACTATGCTATGGGCATACTAAAACAGCAGGCCAACAAAATCTCCGACCTTATTGCCCAGATGTAGGGTGAGTTTACTTTTCTATGATAGAAGGGAAACCCTTTAAGCAACTGATACACGCCCTTTCTCCACAATATGTCCTACCCACATGAGTCATATTCCTGTTACTGTATTGTTACTGTATGCTACTATTGAAGGAGAGCTGGCTAAGGATGTAGGCATTGGCGTGCGCAGCCTATTGCATTAGGGTGTGCACCCTAAAGCACAAACACACGCCGCATGTATGTATGTAACTTAGCTGACTTTTCGACCCATTCGGGTCTTTCTCAACCTTGAGAAAGACCCGAATGGGTCGAAACGTTGGCTAATTTTTGATGCAATACCTATTGGAATAAATTACCCCTTTTTTTCACTTATTAAGTCCTTGGAGTGAATCTCTTTTCTTTTGTATATATATATATATATATATATATATATATAACAAAAATAGAAAAAGAAATAGAAATAGAAAAGTCCTTGCACTCACGCTTTGATGATTTGGTAACCGGGTGCTTGTAATCCAGGAAAATTCAAATAAATTCAAATAGTGATCAGCCCTCTCGGTTTATTAGGTATCCATTATAAGATCAACGTTTCAGTCCCAGCAGGGACTTTCATCAGGATCAGGCATAAACAGAATAATAAAACAGTGCATTTATATATCATAAATATTAGTGAAATTAGTGATGAAATGACTTACCCCAGGTGCTGAAGATAGTGGAAGTGATACCCCTGGTTTCCCCCTGTGTCCCGTGCGCATGTGCGAGCGAGGCCATGCCCCACGTGACGTGACGAAGTCACGCGTTGCTGCGGCAACGGAAGACACATGATGCCGGTATTAGGAAGTGACACACATATAGAAAGAGTGTGTACCAAGGTGTTATAGCAACCTGGTAATTTTGCATACAAGCAAGTTAAAGATATAGTGCCTACACCCCTAGCCTAAATAGTGATAAGAAAGTTATGGTGAGGAAGAAAATAGCTTCAGAAAAAAATGCAAATACATAGTACATCCAATTATACATAACATATCATAGGAAGTGGCTACCCTTGTTCCCTTACAGGAGATTTAAAAAGGTTGTATTAAAGCTAGAATGAAAAACATCATGTTATTAAAGGTCTTAAATGAGACCAAAATCTGCTTAAAGTAAAGTGCTTATTAATTAAAGTGCTTATAAATTAAGTGACCAGAAGTGCCATGTGTAAAGTGCTTACTAAATTATTGTAAAGTGCTTAATAGATTGATAACTCAATCGTGATGTGATGGAGTTCTATAACCCATACTCAATAAAGTGCTGTCATAAAAGAACATACTTTATAAAAGTGATAGTGCCTGTATCTCAAGTGCTGAAATTGCAAATAAAGTGCTGAAAAAATCAAAGTGCTAGAAATATTGTTCTGTAAACATTAAAGTGAATCACATGCATCATGATATTAATAGCAATAGCCATCTACCTATGTACATAAAACCAAATGCTATGTTAGACAAAAATTACATTTTTTTAAAAAAACCATTAAAAACATTCTTATTGCATAGTGGTTCATTTTTTAAAGAAATAAATGATAAGAAATCATCTTATTCAGTCCTTTGGGTGCAATCGTATTTAACTGGAAAATCCACCGTGTTTCTCTGTTAAGGAGAAGTTTGCCACGATCTCCCCCTCGCCTTGGTATCAGAATGTGGTCTATTGCAATGAACTTCAATGAAGAAAGCGGATGTTTCATATTTAAAAAGTGTTGTGCCACAGGTTGTTCTGAGCATCCATCTCGGTATGCCACCCGTATAGCCGACTTATGTCCACATATCCTGTCACATAAAGGGGTTTCAGTTTTGCCGATATAAGACAGCCCACATGGGCATGTTAATTTATACACCACAAATGGTGTTTTACATGTGATTGTGTGTTGTATTTTAAACACTTTATTATTATGTGGATGTTGAAAAGTTCTTGACGGGGTCATATGACTACATGTAACGCACCCTAAACAACGGACACTACCACGTAGTTGGACTGTCGCTTCTTGACTGTAACTTTTAAACGGATCCATCTGTACCAATATATCCTTCAATGTTTTATTCCGTTTGAAGCAAATCAATGGATTTTCTTTGAACACTTTTGGCAAGGAATCGTCGCTTGCCAGCATCTTCCAATTTTGTTTGATGATTTTAACTATTTTAGGTGAAGCGTCATTGTAGGCCATTGGAAATACCATCGCTGGTAGCTTTTTGACCTGCATCTTGGCATTGGCATTCCTTGCTTCCTGTTGTGCCCTAAGCAGTTCCTGACATTGATAATCTCTTTCGAGGAATTTTTGGGTCATCTCCTCTATTTGTTCCTCCATCTTCTGTTGATCCGAATTGTTACGTGCAACTCTCAAGAATTGCGCTTTGGGCAATGATTCCTTTAGCGTTCTCGGATGTGCACTTTTATTGTGCAACAACGTATTCTGGTCTGTGTCTTTTTTATATAAACATTGTGTAATACCTTGTTCTTTGATAGATATTTCCAAATCTAAATATTGAATAGTGGATGGACTGATGTTCGATGTAAACCTAATTGGAGTATCTAATCCATTCAAATGCTGAACCATTTATTGCGCTTCCTCCACTGTTCCTTTCCAAAAAAACAACAGATTGTCGATGTAACGAAAGTATGCCTTAATGTGATGGTTGAATTCGGAGAATATGTACTTTTTCTCATAGATATGCATGTAGGAGTTAGCATACATAGGGGTCATCGCTGTGTGTGTGTGCTGTGTGAGGGTGCTGTGTGTGTAAGGGTGCTGTTAGTGTGATGTGTGTGTGTGTGAGGGTGCTGGTAGTGTGCTATGTGGGTGAGGGTGCTGAGTGTGCTGTGTGTGAGGGTGCTGTTTGTGTGCTGAGTGTGAGAGTGCCGTTTGTGTGCTGTGTGTGTGGGTGCTGTTTGTGTGCTGTGTGTGAGGGTGTTTGTGTGCTATGTGTGAGGGTCCTGTTAGTGTGCTGTGTGTGTGAGGGTGCTGTTAGTGTCGTGTACTTGTGAGGGTGCTGTTAGTGTCGTATATTTGTGAGGGTGCTGTTTGTGTGAGGGTGCTGTTAGTGTGCTGTGTGTGAGGGTGTTGTGTGTTTGTAAGGGTGCTGTGTGTGTGTGTGTTTGTAAGGGTGCTGTGTGTGTGTGTGTGTGTGTGTGTGTTTGTAAGGGTGCTGTGTGTGTGTGTTTGTGAAGGTGTTGTTAGTGTACTATGTGTGTGAGGGTGCTGTATGTGTGTGGGTGCTGTGTGTGAGGGTGCTGTGTGTACGCGCTGTTTGTGTTAGGGTGCTATATGTGTGTAGGTGCTGTGTGTGTGTGGGTGCTGTATGTTTGGAGGGATTGTGAAGGTGGGGGCAGATTAGTAAATATCCCCCCTCCCTTCTTACCTTATGTAGGGAGGGGGGATCCTTGCTGCCATGTGCCATCCCTGGTGGTCCAGTGGAGAGTGAACTCTAGCCTGCGGGGCTAGAGTTCACTCTTGCAAGATCTGAGCGTTGCTGTTACAACGCTCAGATCTTGCGAGAGGAACCTGGTGAAACTTCTGTCTAGAGCTCCCCGGGTCCTCTCCTGCTGCTGTGGGCCGGTGAGGTAGATCTTTGATCTCCCCGCCGGCCCATGGAGGCTTAGAGCAGAGCCAGCACTCAGATAGCGCCGGCTCTGCATGAGCCGACAGGGGAGATACGGAGATCTCCCCTGCCGGCAGGGGTCAAGTCCTGGGGAATAAAGGGTGGGAACTCTCCCAAGATTCCCACCCCCCTATAAAAATTATATACACTCGTGTATATATACGTGCACACACACACTTACACACATACACACATATATATACACACACGTACTCACAGACACACACACACTCACAGACACACACAGACACACATGCACACATACACCTACATACACACACATACTTAGACACACACACACTTAAAGACACATACATTCACAGACACACACACATATATTCACAGACTTACACACACACTTACAGACACACACACACACACTTACAGACACACACTTACAGACACACACTTACAGACACACACATACTCAGACACACACACACACACTTACAGACACACACAAATACACACACACATTCACAGACACACACACATACTCAGACACACACACATACTCAGACACACACACACACAGACACACACACACATAGACACACACACACAAACAGACACACACACTCACAACTAAAAAATGTAAATTAAAAAAATGTCCACCCAGCCTCCCTATCTGGAGTGCTGGCGTGGACTTGTCCCTGGGGTCCAGTGGGTCGGGCGCCTGTCTCCATCTCAGCCGCGGCGAGGGAGCTGTGTGCTCTCTGCTTCCTCTCGCTGTCTGCTGTAGCTGGGACGTCATATTCCGGCTCCCAGCATCAGCAAATGGCGCGGTGAGAGGGAGCAGAGAGCACACAGCTCCCTTGCCGTGGCTGAGATGGAGACAGGCGCCCGACAGGGGGGTATCACCTCTTGGCACCCCCCCAATGATAGGGGGAACACAGGGGAGGAGCGGCAGAGTGCCTGCAGGAACAGTGGGAACGCTGTTCCCACGCGTTCCTGCAGGACTCACAGGCGTGCCGCGGGGATTAGGGTGTGCACACCCGGCACACCCCGTGCACACACCTATGGACGTAGGTAAGCAAGTGGATTTCTCCACAGATAAAACGAGAGCTCCTGGTGGCCAGCATGCCTTCATCTCCTTGGTAGCACTGATGTGAGTGGTTCCTGGTTGTGAGTGGTAGTAGAAAAGGTATAATCTTACCAGGATGTTAGGCTGGCAGTGGATCTGTTGGGTAGCAGAGCTATCTGTCTCTCCTGCTACATGCTGAAGTGATCTATTAAAAACACAATTCAGCAAACATCTTGCAGGCAATCAGTCGAATTATGACAAATTTACTGGGCGAGCAGTCAAGCTTTGAATGCACCAATCTGCTTACTGGGTTTGTGGTGATAGAGGGAGCTTCTAACATGGCCAGCCTAAGGCACACCTTTGCAATAATCATGCTGACTAATCAGCCTCTTGATATGCCACACTTGTGAGCTGGATGGGTTATCTTGGCAAAGGAGAAGTGCTCACTAACACAGATTTAGACAGATTTGTGAACAACATTTGAGAGAAATAGGCCTTTTGTGTACATAGAAAAAGTCTTAGATCTTTGAGTTCAGCTCATGACAAATGGGGCAAAAACAAAAGTGTTGCATTTATAATTTTGTTCAGTGTATATAATTTATTCATACCTTAATTTTCTTTTCCTGGTCATAGGCCATGGCAGCACAACAATGGGTAGCTCCTTCCTATCCCTAATTAGACAGGGACTAATTTAAATACGGGTATATATACCCCCCCTACTCCTTCTTCCCTTAGTCTTGTTTACAACAATATCCCAGGGTGGGTTCTTTATGCTGCCATGGCCTATGACCAGGAAAAGAAAATTACAGTAAGTATGAATACATTTTTCTCTTTCCTGGCCATATCCATGGTAGCACAACCATAGGTAATATCCAAGCAAAGGAATAAAAACTCAGACTCAAGATTAAGTAATGCAAGTGTATTAGCAAACCAAGATGTGTAATATTACCCCCATGATGGCATACCATTTGCAAAAGAAGACAGCCCAAGGTATAGTAAATGGGGTATGTTTAGTCTTTTCAGTAGCCACTTAGTCACAAACACTGGCCAAAGTCATAATGTTTTTTTTTCATTTTAGACACACAAACAAATATAAATGCAAACTTTGGCCAGTGTTTGTGACTAAGTGGCTACTAAAAAAGACTGGATGTACCCCATATTGAATACCCTGGGTTGTCTACTTTTTAAAAAAAATATGGTTTGATGGGGGTAGATTACATTTGCTGGCTTCAAAAATGTCCCAAATAGGTGCATGATGACTAGCTGTGAAAATTCCAAGTTGGAAACTGGAATGTGCACCCTCCAAATAAGGTATTTTAGTCCCCAGATAAACCCACACATCTATACATGGGGGTATCACTGTACTCAGGAGATGTTGCTGAACACATATTGGGGTGTTCTTTGTCAGTAACCCTTAAAGTTCTCAGTACATGTATTCTTAAATTGCTATGTGTGTCAAAAATATCACCAAATATTATTATTATTTTTAAATTTGGCATAGATTGGTGGTAAAATGGTTGCATGAATAGAATCAAAATACCCCAAGTGTAATACCTTAGGTTGTCTTCTTTTAAAAAAAATATACACATGTGAAGGGTTATTAAGGGATTCCTGACAGATATTAGTGTTACAATGTAACTAATTTACTTATGTAAAAAAATGGTTTGGAAATAGCAAAGTGCTACTTGTACTTATAGCCCTATAACTTAAAAAAAAAATAAGAACATATTAACATTGGGTATTTCTAAACTCAGGACACAATTTAGAACTTATTTAGCACAGGTTTGTTTTGGTGGTTGTAGGTGCATAACAGATTTTGGGGGTCAAAGTTCGAAAAAGTGTTTTTTGTTTTTTTTTACATTTTTCATCATATTTTATAATTTTTATAGTAAATTATATGATATGATGAAAATAATGGTATCTTTAGAAAGACCATTTAATGGCAAGAAAAACTGTATATAATATGTGTTTGTACAGTAAATGAGTAAGAGGAAAGTTACAGCTAAACACAAACACTGCAGAAATGTAAAAAAAGCCCTGGTCCTTAACAGTAAGAAAATTGAAAAATGGTCTGGTCACTGAGGGGTTAAGCAGACTTTGCTCTGCTAAATGATAGTGTGATATTGGTTAACCCCTTATATGCAAAACTATCCTGAAAGCAAAACAAACAAGCAAAACATAAGTTAATCAATTAATTAATTAATCAAATAAATGTATGGCAAATAACATTTATGAGCCTACTTTTAATAAATACCCACAAACAAAAGAATTATGAATTTACAATTAAGTGTATGTACAGTCATAAAATATCACCAAATTAGATTATATAATGCCACAGAGCAGAATCTTGGGGAAACCACCTTTCACAAACCCAAACATACTCATTATCATTCCTAATTCAGTCAACTTAGTTTTCCATGATGGGCAAGATGATGGCCAAATCATGTGGTGTGGACCTCCTGTTCAATCAAGAGGTAGCAAAAAGACAATGATTGATGGCTAGTTGACAGCTACGAAATGTTCATTTTATTCACAGATAAAGTAAAATGACCAGTAGAGGAGAAAATGAGAAGCAATAAAATAACTATACTTCCAAGAAAGATTCCTCTAATAAAACACTTTGTCTTCAGCTATAGGGGGACAGACCAGTGGTTATCCTGTGTGTTTACACATCCTGTGCACTTTGGAGTATGAGTTAGCCTGGGTCATTGATTCTAGTGTTTGCTAGAAGCAGCAGGTCCACTGGTGCAGTATATAATTCTGTGCAGTGTTGCCAACCTACAAGCAGCATCCAAACGGATGCTGTCCAGGAAGTAGGAGGGTCTGGGAGGGAGGGTCTGCTGGAGATTGTCCGGGATGTGTCAGCTGACCGGAGTTCACCGCGAACAGCTCGTGGCGAACCGCGGCGAACTGTTCGCGAGAAGTTCGCGGACGGTTCGCGACATCTCTATTAATTAACTCACTTATGCATGCTTTTAACTATTTTGTGAGGTTGGATATTGCTGACACCCATACCTTTTATGGGTTGTCTACTTTAAAAAAAATATGTACATGTGGGGTGTGATTCAGAGATTTATGACAGATAATAGTGTTATAATGTCACTATTGATACATTTAAAAAATATATATTAAATAGGAATTTAATACTTGTATTTATAGCCATATAGCTTGCAAAAAAAAGCACATAAACACTGAGTGTTTTTAAACTCTGGACAAAATTTTGAATCTATTTAGCATTTTTTTCATTAGCTTTTGTAGAGAAGTAAAAGATTTTTTGAGTAAAAGTCCAAAAACGTGTTTTTTTTTAAAACAATTTCAACATATTTTATTATTTTTTTATAGTAAAATATATGACATGATACAAATAATGGTATGTAAAGAAAGCCCTTCTTGTCCTGAAAAAAAACAATATATAACTTCTATGGGAACAGTAAATGAGAGAGTGGAAAATTACAGCTAAACACAAACACCACAAAAGTGTTAAAACCGCTCTGGTCCTTGCTAGTTTTCTAGCAAAAATATATGCCTGCCACTTTTGTATAACATTTATTTAGTATATGAATCAAATGAGAACATCATTAACATCATACTTATTTGAATTAATTTAAATATGACACAAGCATTATTACAATGAGAAGGCTTATGTTGCTCATTCTTTATATCCTTCTATAGGCATTCCATTAATAGATCAGTGGGAAAGGATTGTGTTAGGTTGTATTAAACTAAACTATTTTGAATTTGGTTTAATTCCAAAATATAATTCAATCTTGAGTCCAAGAGACTAGGTATGTTTGTCTGCTTTATGTCTATATTAGTGTCTTTGTAAAATAGGCCAGTTGTATTTAACATGCAATCTTGGATATCTTTACTGTAATAGAAAAAACCTATTAACTCAGTTATTGATCCCATAATGCTTTCTGTAGCCCTGTGCTGATCTTTCAGGTCACAATTTTTTTTTCCATTTTTGATACCTTCTTGTAATGTGTCAAAGAATTACATCTGAATTCCCTTGATAGCATGTGTTTAAATGCTATTACGTAAATAGCTGGTAAGACCCTTCCTCACCATGATTATTTTCATGCCATAAATCCACTTGTGTGATCATGTTCTTCTTAAAATACCCTCCTGGTTTTTTTATGTTGAGTTCACAAAAGTTTAATTTAGAGTATGTCTTTTTTATGTCTAACAATATGCCTAACAATTGTCTTTTTGTGCAATGTTCATGTGACATGAGGACTTTAAAATGTTCCAAATCTTTGCTTCAGTTCATTGAGGTTTGCTTGCATTTGTTAATGCACAGCTCTCTTAAGGGCCAGCCACAGCATTTCAATTGGGCTGACGTCTGGACTTTGACTTGGCCATTGCGACACCTTTATTTTATTTTATTTTTCTGAAATTCTGTTGTAGATTTGCTATTGTGAATGGGATCATTGTCCTGTTGAATGATCCCATGTCAGCCAAGCTTGATCTTTTGAACAGATGGCCTCCCATTTGACTGTAGAATACTTTGGTATATAAAGGAGTTCATGAGTCAACGCAATGAGTGCAAGGTCCCCAGGTCCTGTGGCTGCAAAACAAGTCCAAATGATCACCCCTCCACTACCGTGCTTGACAGTTGATATGAGCTGTTTTGTGCTGATATGCTGTGTTTGGTTTTCGACAAAAGTGGTGCTGTGCATTATGGCCTAACATCTCCAATGTGGTCTTGTCTGTCCACAGGATATTGTTCCACATGTCTTGTGGTTTGTTCATATACAACTTTGCAAATCTAAGCTGTGCTGCCATGTTCTCTTTAGAGAGAATAGTCTTTCTCCTGGCAACCCTTCCAAACAAACCAGACTTGTTCAATCTTTTGTAATTGTACTGTCATAAACGTGAATATTTAACATGCTAACAGAGGCCTGTAGAGCCTGAGATGTAACTATAGGTTTCTTTTGCAATTTCTCTAAGGATTACATGATTTGGCCTTTAGGTGAATTTGCTGGAATAACACAAGAAAAAAGGTAAAAGCGCACACCAAAAAGGAGAGGAATATATTACCTGAAAATATAATTGCAGGTAGTTGTAAATAGGTAGTTCCCTCCCTCAATGGGTGAAAGTGGTATTCAAGGGTACGTGGTGTACATTTCCTATGTGGAAAATACATAATAATACATAGTGAAATCTGTATAGCACACAAATAGAAATGGAAATGTATGGGCTGAAACCACTCACACTTTTTTGAGCCACTTAGAAGTGGGCTCAGAACTTATCTCGCCTTTATGTCACTTCACAAGGACAATAAGAGACTTTTTCCTTTCCAAATGGATCCACTATGTAGTGAAGGTCCTTCGGTGAAAATTGGAGTCAGGAGTCAGGAGTAGAAAAATGTACAAAACAAAAGTTTTATTTATACATAAAATAAATAAAAAGATGCACAACGCGTTTCAACCATTTTCATCTGGTCTTCCTCAGGTGCTGTTCAGTATAACACTGCAGCCAGTATTGTTTTTATATGTATCAAGGGTGGTTAACATAAATAGATAATTTCAAACATCTGAAACAAAAAAAAAAAAAAACAACACCCATATCCTTATATGGTCCTGGCCGGATGTGTGTTGCCACCTCCAATATGGCCACACATCCGGTCCGGACATTTCCTATACAGGGACATTCATATAGCCACAAATCCATATAAAGATAACATAATAGAGAATAACTTTAAATTCTTTCACTATTTCCCAAGTCAGACCGTACGGGATAATCTGCCCGCAAAGTCTCTCGGTAAGTGAGAGGGCAAAAAGTGCGTTCAGTCCGTTCGGTATGTCACTTCCTGTGACGTATATATCCAGTCCATCGCATCGCTTCATGTGATATGTATGTCCCATTGCCGCTTGCGTCACTTCCGGTTTCGCCGTGTATGTTTCCCATAGTTCATTGGAAATTCTAATAAGTCCCTCATAGTGCCGTAGAGGCCATTTTGCAAATGGTCAAAAAGTCATTTGAAAGGGCAAAAGGACAAAGAGAATATACATATATATTAGAGATTGGAATAAGCACATACTATATACTTAAAGTGCACAGAGAGAAAAGGATACAATAAAATAAAAGAAGAGAGGGGAAATATATTAATAATGTCCATTCTCTATTCAATATAAGCCCAGCACTACAAATAAATAAATAAAAACCTAACAACATTTAAAAATACACTGATTTTTCACATGGATAAAATCAATGATAAGATCACATAGTAAATATGATAAAAAACAAATAGTCTGCCAAAAACTTATGCAATAATAAAAGATTACATACTATAAAATTTTATTAATTTCAAAGTCGATATTGAGCCCTTTTGGGATTAAGGTGCGTAGTTCAAAAATCCATTTAGATTCTTTATAGCTGAGCATTTTAGCAACATCACCCCCTCTCCAGTTTTTGGCCACTTTTTCTATTGCACAAAAATTGAGAAAACTAGGATCTGAATTATGTTGTTGGGAAAAATGTCTAGACACACTATGATTGGGAAAGTTATTCTTAATATTCCTAAAATGTTTGCTAATTCTTATTTTTAACTGACGTGATGTTTTCCCAACATATTGAAAGCCGCAAGAACAACTTAAAAGATAAATAACATTAGTAGAGTGGCATGTAATTAAAGATTTAATGTTATACTTTTTATTAGTAGTGGTAGAAAAAAATTATTCTGTTTTTTTAGGGGTCTTCATAGTGTTACAACAAGCTTGACACGTACCACAACGAAAAAAAACCTTTTGTTCCTGTGTCCAAGTGGTTAAAAAATTCCTTGGTGTTTCTGTTTTAATAAAACTAGAGGTAAGGGTTTGTTGAAGATTTTTGGCCCCTCTAAATATAAACTTCGGTCTATGAGATGTAACTATAGGTTTCTTTTGCAATTTCTCTAAGGATTACATGATTTGGCCTTTAGGTGAATTTGCTGGAATGTCCACTCCTGGGAAGATTGCCAACTGTCTTGAATGTTTTCCACTGAATACTTATTCATTCTCACTGTGGAATGGTAGACTTTAAAATCTTTGGAAATGGCATTATAACCCTCCCCAGTTTAATGGGCATCAACACTTTCTTCTCTAAGATCACTGCTGATGTCTTTCCTCCTTGGCATTGTGTTAACACACACCTGAATGCTCCAAACCAGTAAACTGGTAAGACTTTGGTAGTTATAGAGGTGGTCACACTTGCTGATGATCAATTAATCAAGGGCATTTGATTAGCAGCACCTGTCTGCCACTTAGCATCTTAATTCCTATGACAGCAGTAAGGATGTACTTTGTTTTTCACACATGGTTTCTCCATTTTGGCTTTATTTTTGTTCATGACATGGTGTACTATGCCATGTATTGTTGTTCATCTGAGGTTGTATTTACCTAATTTTAAGACATTCTAAAGAACAGATGATTGTTATTATGTCCTGATATGTAAACAGAGCTGTATTTAGTGCGAGGCTGACAAGGCTTTTGCCTTGGTACGTTATTTTCAGGGGGTCGGCAAAAAAGCAGCCCCCCAAACACCCTGGCAGATAACTTGTCAGCCTCTTGTCCTGGTGGGTCCAAGAGCTGGCCAGCTGGTCCGAGGCTGGCATCTTCTTATTTTGTAGGAGGGCAGTGAGAGAGTGCTGTCTCCTGAGCTCTTCCTGCTCAGCTCCCTTAAGCGCCCAGAGCCAGGATATGACATCACTATTGCCCCAGCATCACTGACCAAGGGAGCTGAGCAGGAGGATTACAGCTCCCTTGCTGCCTCTGACGTGAGCCTGCTTGCTCGACCACCTGCCTGTACCTGCATACCCTGCCAGCTCAACTGCAGTCAGCCCCACTGGACCACAGGGAAGAATCAACTCCATCACTCCCAAATGTAGAGAGACTGGGTGGATTGAAATAAAAAAAAAAATGTGAGTGTGTTAGTGTGTGTGTCTATTAGTGAGAGAGAGTGTGTGTGTATTTGTTAGTGAGAGTGTGTGTGTGAGTCTGTTAGTGAATGTGTCTGTCAGAGAGTGTGTCTGTCACTGAGAGTGTATGTGTTTGTCAGTGAGTGTGTATGTGTGCCTGTCAGTGCATGTGTGTCTGTCAGTGTGTGTGTTAGTGCATGTGTATGTCTGTCAGCTAGTATATGTGTGTCTGTCAGTGAATATATTTGACACTGAGTGGATGGGTGTCTGACACTAAGTCGGAGTGTGTTTGTCAGTGTGTATCTGTCAGGGAGTACAAGTGTGTCTGAGTGAATGTGCATCTGTCAGTGAGTGTGTATGCATTTCTGTCAGTGTGTGTGTCTATCAGTGAGTGTGCATGTGTGTCTGTCAGTTGGTGTGTATGTGTGTCTGTCAGTGAGTGTGTGTATGTTGGTGAATGTGAGTGTGTGTGTAACCGTGAGGGAGTGTAACTGTGAATGAATGAGTGTATATGTCTATAAATGTGTATCGGGAGAGTGGGAGGTGCCAAAGTTTTGTCATGCCTATACACCACTGTATGTAAAACCATAGAATTAAAAAAGGTTGTACTTTCTTTTTTGCTTGACTGTAATTAGAAGTTATAAGTGTTATGGTTACTTACATTTATTGTGAGACTGTTTCCAAGTAAGGCTAACTTTAGTCACATATTTTTTTGTTTAATGATGTCATGTAATAGTGCTTAATTATCTTACTATTACTGCTACTGGGAAATGTATTGTTCTGGGTGTCTAGATTATATGCCAATTAGGTTGATCAACCCACCCATCCACTATATGTGCCCCTTTGAAGGTGACCACAGGAAAGCCTAAATTAAGGGACAGTCTCTGGAAGCAGTTTAAGTAGTAAGTATCACAGTTAGCATGTTAATCTCCCATGTTAAAATGTTAAAATCAGTGTAGGATCCACAGATATTGGGGTACTGTGACATAGTGGTGGGCTTAACACACTATGACCATATGCTGTAACTGAATCCCCATATTTGTTTTGTAAGATACTTGATTTTAATTATCCTTGTAAAATGGAAAACCGCATTTTTGTATTTATTTTCTTTTTTGTGTTTGCACTGTTCCTTGGGCTGTATTTTGTATATATGTTGGTCTTTATGGCAGCACCACTGCATGTTCCATGTGGGCTCCAATTCCCCTTTTTCATACTAATGAAACCAGTTGGTTTGTTTAACAAGGTTGCAACAATACTTACTTATTTGTAAACCTTGACTTTTACCAGAACTCCACGTCTAAGCAAGCATCTTTGAAAAGAAAATTGTGCAAGAAATAAACATAATTGTGGTTATGGTGCAAATATTTTTGTGTGGAGTTCCTCCAGTTTTCTTCAAAGTCTTTTTGAGAGGTCTGAACAAAAGAGACTCTCCTGACAACCAAAGACAACTTATCCTGCTTCTCTAGTTGTTTTACAAATTAAAATAAATTTGGACGTCAATTATAAGATGTGAACAAAGGAGAAAGCATTTGCAGGAAAAGGATCAGGCTATGGGTGCTGGAAGGAAGCGGTTTTGCAAAACATATACACCAATAAACTCTCTATACCATAGCCACTACAATAAACTGTAGAGATGTTGCGTTAACATTCAGATTTCTATTCCCACTTATTAAAATTAATGATCACTACAGCTGCATGTATTTGGAGCCAGCAAAAAGAGAATGATAATTTGAGGTATAGCATAGGCTTCTTTACATAACATAATTCATAGTCATTATTAAGGGCCATTTTCCATAACATAAACAAGACACTGCATGAAAATAATGAGGATTAACAGCCTTAAAATTATTATTTTTTCTCCAATTTTTCTTTTTACAATTTTTTTTTCTATAAATATACTTGCACACCGTTCATGAAGCAGATTGATAAACTAGAATGTGAAGATGACACCCTGCCACATGCTGTGGTATGTAAGTGGGTTTTTAAGAGAGACTGCTTCTCTCCAGGCATTAACAGGTTTGTTTTTTTTCAAGCTTTATCTACTATAAATCTGTTTACAAATGTGCTGTCAGATTAGTAGAACATAATCATTATGCATCAGAAAGTACAAATCAAAGAATTATTGCAATGCTTAACTATATATGTCTGATTTTCTATTCCGACTTTCCATATGTGAATTGTTAGTATCATGCTTTTTATGGCTCTATATCTTTTTTCGCTCTTAAAAAAGTATGTTTTGAGAACACACAGACCATATTTTCTTGCGATACAGGATTCAAATTCAATCAGCTTTAGCAAATTTAAAATAAGCAGTATGACATGCTTTGTGCGTGATTGTTATGAACTGAATTAATCCCTTCATGGCTAAAGTAATTCTCCCATTTGTATTTTTTTTTCTGTCTAGATCAACACATTTTGTTAAATCAGCAAGGCTGAAAACCAATAGGAGGGGTACCTATCAATTTAATTTGCAGATACAATTGAAAGTGCGTTAAAGTTATAGCTTTGGGATTCATGTAAGAAACACCAAATGGTAGTGAATTAAACAGCAAAATATAAAATTTAGGCAAGAAGTGCTGATTTGGAAATATTCTGAAGCTCTTATATGTGCATAACTGTTAATTCTGACCTTGTATGTATTTGTATGGTGCTATTTTATGCCCTCTAAGACAAATTTTACTCCAACCCTGCAAGCTCACTACCTGGACTTACTTAAGACTCATGTGTTACATTTTCTCCTCTCATCCAGTCTTTATCCAAATCCTGTAATAACATCTACTGTAAAAATATTGCCTAAATTCACCCTTGTCTAACTGAAGATACAAGTACTTGGTCATGCTCTCATAACATGTCGTCTTGATTATAGCAACTTCCTACTCATTAGCCTTCCAATTACCTGCCTTACCCTTCATTGGTCTTCAATAAAAACCACCACCAAGCTCATCTTCCTGACTGACTGTTACTACCACAGCTCAACCCTTTGCCAACAATTACACTGGCTCCCTGTACCTTTCAGCATCCAATTCAAACTGCTAACACTAACCTATAAATCACTCTGTAAATCCACTCATTACATTTTGTCTTTACTAAGAAAATACACCCCTTTTTTATTCCATTCTGTCTGCGAGCAACCTTCCCCTGACATCTGCTTGTTCCTGCACTGCCAACTCTTATCTGCAAGATTTTTCAAGGGCTGAACCATTCCTATTAAATTCCCTAATCCGTGCCATAAGACCCATTCCTAGTTTCCAGTCCTTCAAGAAGTCATTGAAAACACATCTACTTAGGAAAGCTTACACTTTTATTATTACAATTGCTCTCATCACTTCCGTATGCAGAAGCAAGGTCAGTGAAGCAAAGGTTATAACCAGGCAGCAAAGGTCTGAAATCAGGAAGCAGGCTAAAGTCCTTAGCAGAATAATCCAAAGCAGGGTCAGGTAAACAATGTTTAAATCCAGGTAACAAGAGTTTAGGAGCTGGGGCCTACAAATATTTGTTATGTTGGCAATTAATAGGTCACCAAATGATCAGCTTGATGTAGAGATTTTGGTACAAAAAAGACAGTTCCTGCAGTCTCTCAAATTCGGCATCCTGACAAAAAATCAAGTCTAGCACCAGTCCTATCCACTAGGGATCTGACCCTGACCAGTGAAGTGTGAGTGCGTAATTAGACATACTTGCACTGTACTATGGGCTTTAGGACCATGCAGGGAGTGCTTTGGCAGTACTCTCTGCATTGTCTTCTGTGTGCGGGATTGGCCTGGAGGTTGTCAGTCAGCGTGATGTGCACTCCTCTTCTTTTCATGGTTCCACCCACTCCCATTTTGGAGGAGGCTTGTCTGGAGAGGGAAACTTGCGTCACTAGCAAGCTTTCTCCCCCCAGATCCTGGCCACACAGGAGTTGGGAGGTATGTTCAATCATATGACCAAAAGTCAAAAGTAAAGTATAATAATTACATGACACTTTGTTAATAGTATGATATCCAAATAGTTACACAAAATCACATCAAAAATATCATACACATAATAAAACAAATTATGATACATTGTCATCATACTAATAAAGTGCTAATAACACCTTCCCGACCGTGGCTGTATCAGGTACATCCGACAAAAAAAGGTCCTTAAGGACTGTGGACGTACCTGATACGTCCGCGGGTAGTTAGAGTGCTGGAAGCGATCATGATCGCTTCCAGCCGCTCTAAAGGTATTGCAGCGATGCCTCGATGTTGAGACTTTGTGCAATAGCCCCCCTCACTGCCGGGCTGCCAGGTGATCACCCCACATGTCCATATACATAATTACATAAGTAATTTCAGAAATATACACGTAGACTTCAAATATATAAATACATATATATATATTTAAATATTACTGAATATTTATGTAAGTTTTTAAATTAAAAATCCAATACATTTATTGGTACATCAATTTCTTACTTAATTCACCTCCTCTCCATGGTACACTTACTCGCTGGATACCACAATATGTGAGTAAAGTTGGATCACTGTTATGGTGCATTTTTAAAAATGGCACGATAAGGAATGTTTATCAAACCCTGTTTTAATATTGTAGGCATGTTCCCTTAATCTGATTTTTAACATTCTCTTAGTTTGACCTACATATTGGAGGCCACACGGGCACCCCAACATGTAGACTTGCTTGGTGCTACAGGTAATGCACTCTTTAATCTTGAATATCTGTTCTGTTACAGAAGACTGAAATGTGGTTATTTTTTTGTGTTTTGAACCTGTCAGCTTGCATACATTATTATTATTATTTATATAGCACCAACAAATTCCATAGCGCTGTACAATGGGTGGACTAACAGACACATAATTGAGATCAGACCACTGAAGTACAGGAACAGAGGGGGTTGAGGGCCCTGCTCGATGAGCTTACATGCTAGAGGGAGTGGGGTATAGTGAAGCAAAGGGTTAAAGTAGGGTAATTAAATAGTTTGTTACAGAAGGGTTTATTGAGTGCTTGGTAGGTCATTTTTGACAGGTGCAGGAATGGAGTCATGGGGTGGGGGATGAGAAACCTGCTGACAGTTTAATTGATACGCTTTAATGAAGTGTACAATTTCAACACTTAAAATAGCCTTTGTCTGTATTTAAAAAAATGTTCACCTACAGTAGGGTTCCTATAGCTATCTACTAATTTATTTCTCAATGTGGGTGCTCCCCTAAATTTCACCCTTTGTTTCATTGGTAAATGGGGCTCAATTAGATCTTGTCATTGCAAATACCAATGTTTGCAAATGCTTTTTTTTTTTTTTGTAAGTGTGTTTGTGGACTATAGTTGAACACTAGAGGATATAGTTCACTTGTGGATTTATCTAATGATTTATGATTTTGTGTATTCCCACTTTTGTTATTTAACAGTGTAGGACACCTGGACGACTATTCCGATTACATCACAATCACATGGCTTGGGCGGCTTATCGGCCGCAGGTGGACTGCCTGGCCTGTCAGACAGTCCCCCCAAATCTGAACACTGCCGATTGCCGCACCAGGTACTTAAAACGGCGTGGGAGGGTCGGCGATCAGCATAGTGTCCCCTGCAGTGTTAAGGAGTTAAATGCTGTTATAGAATTGTCTCATGCAATGGAAACAGTGGAGACTTTAACTGCTACCACTGACACAAGAAGCTCACCCACTGTCAACATTACCATCACCACCACAAATATCAACTTTACCTGCACCATCAACATTTCCATTAGCATTAATCAACAAGTGCTATTGTACAGGCTAGTGTTGTGACAACTTCCAGTGCTACCAATGCAAATCCAACTGCATCTTCAGCAGACACAAGGTAAAGATTTGAATGTACTGTGTTGCGGAAATAAAGAAAACTTTAGGATCAATTCAAATGCCGCAAAGTGCAAATTGTGCAGTAAGGAAGTGAGTAGGGGAACAAGTGAATGCTCATGTCACTAGTGCTAGTGCTCGTATGAAGAAACGTTTGAAAATATATCACAAGTCTATGTTACCGATAAATCAAAATAAATAAGTACTGGTACTACAACCTCTGCTACTACTACCACCATCCTTTGGCTGATCAGTCGGAATAGGGAGGATAGTGCCAGTATTTGTGAGAGACAGGTCTGGCAGAAAACCCTCATCATCATTATTCATCGATCATTATTAATTAAATAATAAAACGTTTACCTTGCCTTGCTATTTCTGCCTGTGCCACATTGATTCCCTGAAATGTAATTATTTTTCTGATCATTTTTTTGCACGATGGATAGATTGTGTTTCACTCCAGTATGTGCTTCTGTGCCATTGCTTGTGCATTGGAAGTTTTTTTCTCTCAGTATTATACACAGTGTGTGGCTGCAGTTTACTGCATAGGTGAATCCTGTCTACTCTGAGTGTGGCGGGTCTTTTTAAAAAAACAAAAAAAAACTGTTTATATAAAAATAATAATAAAATGCGGTGATCCCCTTTATCACCCACCTAAAAAAATATAAACATTAAAATTAAATTACTACTGCTACTCTTCCTCCTTTTTTCAAACACCTTTCACTGTGGTTTTGCCAGCGGGTACATCCGCAAAGTTTTTTTCTCTCAGTATTATACACAGTGTGTGGCTGCAGTTTACTGCATAGGTGAATCCTGTCTACTCTGAGTGTGGCGGGTCTTTTTAAAAAAAAAAAAAAAACTGTTTATATAAAAATAATAATAAAATGCGGTGATCCCCTTTATCACCCACCTAAAAAAATATAAACATTAAAATTAAATTACTACTGCTATTCTTCCTCCTTTTTTCAAACACCTTTCACTGTGGTTTTGCCAGCGGGTACATCCGCAAAGTTGGGGGAAGCTGAGAGGGCAGTGTTTTTTCCACACTGAAGGGCAGTGACTTTCTAAGGGAAAAGTGAGTGGGCATGGGCAACTGATGAAAAACTCACCCTTTCCACCCTGAGAAGAACAAAGCTTTCCCACACATGAAGTCTGATTTGTCATCTTTCAATGTAGGAACAAAGCAGTTCCCTATCTTCAGCTTCTACTAACTGTATTTACAGATATAGCAGGCAATGCAAGATGCAGAAAGGCATGGTAAAAGCTCAACAATGAAAGGGATATGAAAAAAGTGGAGTAGCTGCAGCAGAAGTTATTTATATTGAAAACAGATGATTTAAAAAAAATTAAAGAGAAACTGATTGAACAATTGATGATTCACTCATCCGTTCCACCCTTTTATTTTTTTTGAAAACCCCCTTTTTTCCATTTGAATAACTTCTGCCGCCCCTTTTTTTTTTGTTTGTTTTTTTGTTAACTGAAAGAGGTTGCTGAGACTGTAGACATGATGTGTGAGAAAACATTGCACTTGTTAGGTTGGAAAGGGTGAGTGGGTCATCAATTGCTCACTAACTTTTTACTTATATTTTTAGATAAAAAAGGAAAAAGATTATGATCCATCATTCTATTTCTTTTTTATCCAGATTTATAATAAGCTAATTTTGCAAACTCATAATTGGCATTGAAAAAATGACTGAGATTGTGTAACCATTAGGCAAGGCAATATTGCAGACATTTTTTTCATGTCACTGTCATAGTCCTACTTTTTCTTTCTGTTTTGGCTGTATGAATGGCTTTTCCCAATATTTTACATTAACTAAAATCTGTCCATTTTTTTTTTTTCTGTGTTTGGTATGAACGAAAATATCTTGCCCTACCGTCATATGTAGTGATTGACCTTTCATGAGAATGCTACTACAAGCATGCATTAAACGCCACTAAGGCACCCTAGTACACCATAACGGCTTGCAGCCTCCCTGGCATTGCATACTTACATCCCATCCAGAGGACAACCCAGGCAGCCAATCCGGCCCTTCTGGGCCTTTTTACCGCAATAACAGGAAGTAGCCAAAAATGGAAATTTAAAAAAAAAAATCATTATATCAACCTCACAAATATATTTCTATATAATAATATAAATGAAATTCTTTATATATGTCTAGCTCAAATTCTAGGTTTTGTTTTGATCTGAACTTGTACAATTGACTCTGTTTTTAAGGGGTTAATAGAGCTTTCTTTTTTCTCTAAATCTTAGATTCAACTTATAGAAATCTGATCTGTACTCAAGAAATGCCACATTCTTTACCAATAGAGCTTACACACAGCTGACTTTCTATATAATATAGTCAATTCATCTCACATCTTTACAAACTCTCAGGTATGGAACAACAAAATGGTCCTCAACTGAGGGGCGGAGCCTACCCGTTGGGGTACCGCAGGTATGTATGTACTATCCTTCTGCACAGCAAAAATAAAAAAAAATAAAAAAATGAAAAATAAATAAACAAAAAAAGGTCCTCAACTGAGCCCAAGTTTGAAATGGATGATAAACCATTATGCATAATACCAAATCTCTGTATGGGATGTTATATTAAATTATGATATTACTAAAGGGTACTTTAGATGTTACTCATATCTGAAAATATGTTGTGACAAATCATTATTTGTTCTGCCCTTTATTATTGTTTTGCATTTACAAGATATTTAAATTAATTCCCAAAAAATAATGTTAATGTAAATATAATGTTTTCATTTTAAATGAAAACAACAAAATGTATATAGCTAAAATATATATTTTTGAACTATCTATCTATATCTCTCTCTCTCTCTATAAATATATATATATATATATATATATATACATATATATATACATATATATATATATATATATATATATATCAGCTTTATATACGTATTATGATATAGAATAAGTACATCAAAGGCATACTAGGGAAAGGTTTTCTGCACTATAGAGCTTAATGGATTAGCTTCTAATCCTTCTTTATTTATGACAAGGATTATAGCAAGTAAATTTTTAATATCGCACAAAAAAATATTAAATCTTTCAGAAAGTATTATTATACAATTGAGCATTGTCTGGGAGTTTTTACTTGTAACTGTCTACAAATCCCCCAAAAAGATATAGAAATGCTATTTCCTAGTGTATGCTATCATTAGGTTGAGATATAGTCAAAATAAACATGCTGTGTTATATTCAATGATTCAAAAGACTGAACTGAATGAGGTAACTCCTCAATTTCTATTACTAGTTGCTTTTTTGTTGTTTTTATAGCAATACAGTCAGGGTTGGTGCAAGGATTTTTGTCTACGCAGGCGAAGGAGCATTTTGCTGCTCTCCCACTCCCCCATATATTTTTCTTGCGGTTTCTAAAATGTTTTAGAGGGGTGACAAAACACTAGATTGTAAAGATATTTATAAAATATTCTGACTGTGTTGGAATTCCACTGAAATTCCAACTCAGTCAAGAGAAATATAGAAATGGTATACTTTGTCTTTGTATTTCTCCTTCTTCTGACTTTCTTAGACTCAGAGTGGAGTATAAGCATTTATCCTAAAAGCAGTAACCAGTAACTGCTGTGGGGAATTGGCATAAACCTCAATGCAGTACTCTTGCGCATGCATTAGAGTGCAGCAAGGACATCGGAGCAAACCAAACAAGATTACTGCACACATGTGGGACAGGTTCAGGTAAGTAAATCTCCCCCTTACCTAACCCCCCCCCCCCTTGACCACAGAATCCCCAGTGGCTATGTCAAAGTTGTGGGTCTTTGACAACTTGGCAAAGTCCCCAGACGATGACAGTGCTGCTTTAAGCAGATATAATGAATCAAGACTAACCAATTAGGAAACCAAGTGAAATGGGGCTTGTAAGACACAGTGACAAAGGAGTGAGAAATGGAATGCAGAAAGACAAAAGGTAATAGGGGATTTGGGGACACAGTGACAGGGAGTAGGAGCCTGTAACCCCCTGTCACTCTGACCCCTTAGTGCCTTGACAGGGTGTTACATAGTACAATAAATATAAAAAAAAATTAAAAAGTGCTGGTAAGTCTAAAGTGAGGTGGACTGCAGGCAGGCTATCTTGAAGGCACTCCAACACTATGGAGAGCAGAAGAGGCCACTGTGGACAGTTCTCAGGGCCAAAGTAAGTCTGCAGGGCCGCACCCAGGACTTGGAGAATATAGAGGCAATAGGGGAGGGGGGACGGCAGAAGTCAGGCCACCTACTCTATCATATTGTATCATAGAGTATGGCAGCCAACTCCACCGCCATACTGGAGCCCAGCTGAGAGAGTAAATGGAGCTGGGCCTCCCTTCTCTCCAGTCTCCATCCCCTCCCCTCCTGTCTCCCTCTCCTCCCTTATTGTCTCCCTCACCAATGCCAGCATTGGACCACAGGGGACTCTGGGGGAGGTGAAAGTCATGCCCTTCTCCTGACATCATTAGGAAAGTGTGGCACAGACTTTACCTACATGTACAATATGTTAGGGAGCCGGGAGAGCAAGGACAAGGTAGGCTGCGGATGTAAAAATGTCTGGCTGATGGCTGGGGATTCCTTTTTTTGCACCCGCCTTGCTCTGACGCCCTAAGGCGGCTGCCTGGACTGCCTTATGGACACACCAGCCCTGAATACAGTGGTGGTAAGAGTGTGAGTCATTGGTGTAAAGTTAAAGTTGCACTGTCACCTTAGCAGGCTTTTTACATTTTGCAAAATGTAATAGTAAGTTATATTGCTGCACTCCATTTGTTAAACATGCAGCATAAACTCCTTAGTGATAAAAACACTGAGGATAAATGGAAACTATTCAAACAAATATTAGAAAGGTACATTTCTCAGTATGTACCATTGGGTAATAAATATAAAAGAAACAAATTAAAACCAATGTGACTTAGTAGAGAAGTAAAACATGAGATTACAAATAAGAAAAGGGCATTTAAAGCATTTAAATCAGACAAATCAAAGGCATCCTATTTAAGATATAAGGAAGCTTGCAAAAAGGCAATTAAAGTGGCTAAACTAGAAAATGAGAAACTGATAGCTAAAGAATGCAAAACCAACCCCCAAATTTTTTTCAAGTACATCAATTCTAAAAAAAGAAAGTGTAGGTACACTTGAAAGAGAGTTGGGTTTATTAGCTAATTAAGACCAGGAAAAAGCAGTAATTTTAAATAACTATTTTTCTTCAGTATATATTAATGAGGATCCTATAGCAAGAGATATGCAAATGATTTCTGCAAAAAACTTGCAAATAACTTGTGACAGGATAACTCGAGACAAGGTGCTACAGCTATTAAAGAAAATTAATGTAAATAAAGCTCCGGGGCCTGACGGTATTCACCCACAAGTACTTAAGGAGCTAAGTGGGGAAATAAGTGAACCTCTGTATTTAATTTTTCAAGATTCTTTTGTTTCAGGTGTTGTACCGGAGGATTGGAGGAAGGCAGATGTTGTTCCTATATTTTAAAAGGGTTCAAAATCCTTGCCTGGAAATTATAGACCTGTGAGCTTAACTTCTGTAACTGGGAAAATATTTGAAGGGCTATTAAGGGATAATATTCATGAATTCATTGGGAAGAACTTTGTTATTAGCAATAATCAGCATGGTTTTATGAAACATAGGTCATGTCAAACTAACCTAATTGAATTCTATAAAGAAGTAAGTAGAAGTATAGATCAGGGTGTTGCAGTGGATGTGATCTACTTGAATTTTGCCATGTTTATAAATGATCTTGAAATAGCCATGTATCAGTGTTTGCAGATGACACAAAACTTTGTAAAGTAATACAATGTGAGCAGGATATTGCTTTGCTGCAGAGAGATTTGGATAGATTGGGGGACTGGGCACTAAAATGGCAGATTAAATTTAACACAGAGAAATGCAAAGTTATGCACTTCGGGGTTAAGAATGCACAAGCAACTTACATACTAAATGGTAGTGAATTAGGGATAACCACACACGAGAAGGATTTGGGAATTGTTGTAGACAACAAATTAGGCAGCAATATGCAATGTCAATCTGCAGTTGCTAAGGCCAGTAAGATTTTGTCATGTATAAATAGGGGCATAAATTCTCGGGATGAAAATATAATTTTGCCTCATATAAATCGCTGGTAAGACCACACCTTGAATATGCTGTGCAATTTTGGGCGCCTGTTCTAAAGAAGGATATCATGGCACTGGAGAGGGTCCAAAGACGAGCTACAAAATTGATAAAAGGAATGGAGCATTTTAGTTATGAAGAAAGGTTTAAAAAAATTAAATCTGTTTAGTTTGGGAAAACGGCACCTGAGAGGGGATATGATAACTTTATACAAATATATTCGGGGCCAGAACAAACCTTTATCTGGAAATCTATTCATAAACAGGGCTATAAATAGGACACAAGGTCACACATTTAGGCTGGAAGAAAGGAGATTTCATCTAAGGCAAAGAAAAGGTTTTTTTACAGTAAGAACAATAAGGATATGGAATTCTTGCCTGAAGAGGTGGTTTTGTCAGAGTTTAAACTGAAATTGGATAAATACTTACAAAAACATAACATACAGGGATATAATTTCTAATTAGTGGGTTAATAGCTGCTTGATCCAAAGAGACATCTGACTGCTATTTTGGGGTCAAGAAGGATTTTTTTTCCTAGTTTGTGGCAAAATTGGAAGCGCTTCAGACCAGGTTTTTTTGCCTTCTTTTGGATCATCAGCAACAACATTTGTGAGGAAGGCTGAACTTGATGGACGCAAGTCTCTTTTCAGCTATGTAACTATGTAACTATTTTAAAAATGTTTCATCTATAACATGACTTTAACATTTATTTAATGTATCATATGCATATAAATTCAGTATTAAAATATTAATAACATGGAATTTCCATCCCAGGACAAGTGTCACTATTTTCTCACCCATATATTATTTGCAGTTAAAACTTGTATAGCAAGGGCATGGATAGGCACAAATAGAATTCCAATATAGAATTCCAATATAGAATGGAACATCATTTTATTTCTACTACAGGTCTGTGAATGTCTTATGATAATATGTGGTCACCCTGGACAATTTATTGAGATAATTATCATAGATTTATTGGTATTTAAACTGGCCTCATGTCAACTTTAGTAGTTTTTTTATTTTTTATTTTTATATATATGTTTGTTTTTGTCTGGACTTGGGTAGATTGGGAAGGATTAAGAAGGTATGAGATAACTGGGATTAAATATAAAAGAGATCTTGATGCTCCTCATTTTCCCCCTCTTATCTCGCTATTAATGACTAGATATATAATTCTCTCTACCAGTGTTATTTGTTTTTCTTATTTATTGCAATACTATCTAAAAGATGAGAATATGTATATGTGAGCAGGATACATTCTATTCTAACCAAATCTATATATTGTATGTGTTGTATAAGAAAGTCTACTGTCTTTGTACAAAAGGAAAACTTAATATTTAATGTTTAATTAAATAAATAAATATAAAAAAAATGTTTATTCGACATATTACTATAAAGCATTTTTTGTTTGCAAAAATTAGCATAGCATTTGTTTGAACCATCAGATTCATAATTAGCATGTAAATGTATGATAAATTAACAATTTTGTGTAAACATTGATGTTCTCAAAAACATTACACAAATGTTTACACAATCTAAAAATGTTGTTAATTGATATAACTTTTATAGAAATTTTGGGAAATTAAAATCTTCGGACTGCAAACACTATCCCTTATCATGCAGTATTTCATACACAGTCCTAAATGTTAGTCTCAAGTACAATTCTCACATACAGTAGGTGTGGAAAACATTGATAAATAAAAATGTCAAAATACCTTGCTCAAAGAAATTTGTAAAGACCCTTACTGAGAATGTATGTGAGCACAATGCCCACAAACAGTAAGCACTTGAGAAAGAAATCAGCGGTTGTTGACATTTTAAGAAGTATCTGAGACGTAGGTGGCAGCTCTAGCTCGATCTTGTGTTACATATTTTGTTTCTGCTAGACTTCTTTACTTGGTATTAAATTAATTGCAGTTCATCCACATTTTGGGTGATCAACAATTTGTCGGACTTATGCAACTCTGAAATGCCATATGAACTTATGAGAAAATAAATTAAAGCAGGCTTTGGACAAGTCATTTAATTTGTTTCATGATTTGGAGTTCAATCCATTGTGCCAGAAACTGTGGAAGGGAATGGTGAAAAAGGCGATTCTATTTTATTTATTTTTTATTTAGGGGTAAGAAGGCACTTAGGTTGATGTGGGATGTATCTCCTGTCCAATCAAAAGATAATTGATGGTTAGGTGACAGACAATATAATCCTGAATTAGAAGGATGAAAGGAAAACAGTTATAAATCTATATATTTCAAAGAAAGATTCTTCCATACACTTTGACTGTAGCTATTAAAGGACCACTATAGGCACCCAGACCACTTCAGCTTAATGAAGTGGTCTGGGTGCCAGGCCGATCTAGGGTTAACCCTGCAGCTGTAAAGATAGCAGTTTCAGAGAAACTGCTATGTTTACATTAGGGTTAATCCAGCCTCTAGTGGCTGTCTCAATGACAGCCACTAGATGCGCTTCTGTGCTTCTCACTGTGATTTTCACAGTGAGAAGATGCTTGCGTCCTAAGGAAAGCATTGAGAAAAGACTGAATGCCCAATGTATTTATAGAACTGTAGTACAAATCATTCTAATTATCATTATATATTTTTTTCCAGTTCATTTACTACATACATGTTTATGCAGATGTAATAGGAACGTCTTTCTACATGCTACTTGCTGCTAGAATATTGACTCCCACACCCACATTAGTAATATAAAATAAATATTCTAACCATCTAATTATGTTTCTACAAATAAAAGATTTTGTAAGATGTCTAAATTTAGTTCTGCTGCATTCTTCTTAAGTAGTTTTATAAAAACAGTTTGTCTCTCTCATTCTCTCTCTTAATTTAGCCTTTCTTTTAAGGTCTGTTTTATAAAACTAATTTCCCAAGGGTTTCAGTCTAATGAAGTATTTTTGTGCCTGTTCAGTTTTACTGCTTTCTGATACTCTTTAAACTGTTTATGATGCGCCTTTGCAGTTATTTTAAATATTTATGCGTGTTTCATTCTGTCTTTATAATATAATTTTTTGCAGTGTTCAGCAACTTAAATCCAATGAGACTTAGACAGCGAACTAAGAAGTATATTTCCACACTATCATAATCTATTATTTATTATGAGTTTATTGAATTTTTTTTTATCTGTTTTGTCCAGATATAGCAATATCATTGCAAGGAATTTTGTAACTCGCAATTTGTAATTATTGTACAAAAAAAAAATGTAAAGTGTTATATTTAAAGATCTCACCTTGTGTTTTACGTCACGTATCCTTTGTTACATAACATGCTCTTTGGTAATTCAAGTGCATAAAGTGATACTATCAAAATTTGGCAGACAATTTAAATGCAAATGCAATGGCTTCAGTTAATGGCTGAGATGCTAAATACGCTATGCCAAGGTGTAATGTCACTTGCTCACCTCTACATTATTATTATTATAGATTATTTTTCAGAGAACTAGATACAATAAAACAGTGATTGATAAAATGGCTGCTATTTGGGGTACTTTGAAGTAGTAATGGGCATGCAGGTTTATTAAAAGTATCACTTAATAAATGAATTCCCATTACATTTAAAGCTTTCTCGTTTTAATGATAATTTACAGTTACAGTCACTGTATCTGTAAAGTTAAATGCAATAAAAAGACTCAGCTAATCCATCATATATGGTATCTAAAGTAAATGAATATCAAGTAATCATTATCACTATCTGTGTTCTATATTATACAATTTTATGTCTATTTTCTGTATAATTTTTTTTTTAAAAAGACATCAAGTTACATGTCTATAAATATTACATTCTAAAAATTGTATATTCATTTCAAATGACATCATTGGGAAGGTGAATTTTAGATGCCAATGTCACTATGGCAACTGTGCAATGTCTCTACATTTAGAAGAAATTAGTACCTTTAAACTAGAGTACCATTTATACTGACAATGCTAGGATAACGTTCAGATTAGGGGAGAGGTAAGCGTAACGTTAAGGTTTGATAGTGGAAGCAGAAAGGGACAGGATATAAGGAAAAGATCCACCATGGGAAACAGCAGAGAACAGACAGAGGAACCCTCAGAAATTGTGTCAAAAGCAGGATAATATCAAAGAAGGCAACATGCAAAAATGGTCAATTTTACACCAAATCAAATGCAATACTGACATATTTTCCGGATAGTGCTAGAGGCTTCAGGAGTTATCTGGTTGTCGAACATTCTGTAAGCAATTGTTACTAGGGACTGCAATTTCCAAAATGCAGCACAATTCCAGGGTTCTCAATAATTCTGAGCACTTGAGAAATAAATCAGCGGTTGTTGACATGTTATTTCCGTGCAACACTCATGAAGGGATTTTCTCTCTTTGAACCAATAGTTGCAATCAAGTAAATGTTTGGCTCTACCGTTTTGCTGCTAGAGGCAAACATTTACTTGATTAAAGCTACCA
>OW240912.1:90225885-90524137 GCA_933207985.1 Pelobates cultripes | reverse complement strand
TAGCACTTTAATATACCTTAGGGAAAGGATTCCCACACTATCATCATTAATGATTATATTCCTCTCACATCAACACTGCATGTACACAGGTTACGAGATTAGCAGCTACCAGCTGCCATGGAAACCGCATTTTACAGCGTTGCCATGACAGCGACGGCAGCGGCACGAGGTGACGTCACGAAATGGGGCGGGGCTTGTTCACGCATGCGCACTTTCGCGGCTAGGACGCCGGTCTCACACTCAACACCTGGGGTAAGTTGTTATCATATTTTACAATGATTGTATCCACTATATAAGATTTACAGTTTGTAATTTTGGTAATCCTGATGAAAGTCCACAAGATGGACTGAAACGTCGATTTTATGGAAACAGAATAAAAGTTATTTTTTATGGAAATCCGAGAGTGCAGCCATTCTATTTGCCTATATATATATATATATATATATATATATATATATATATATATATATTTATTTATTCAGATATTGGGGTTGATTTGCTGGTGATTATTGTTATTTTTCAGCAGTTCAGCAGCAACACCCAAAATATGAATAGTGCAGTAAGACATTGCATTGCCATTCCTTAATCAATGAGATAGCTGATTTTAATTGTAGAAAAAATGTTTTAGATTAATTCTGCTAGTCATAGAGCGCCACTATATATATATATATATATTCCAAGGGGTCCTTGCACTTATAAGCTCCTATTTTAAATGAATCTTCAATAAAGACTACACCTTTTAATTTCAGAAGTCTGTGAGTGTTGGTCATCTCTCTATAATATAATATGTATGTGTGTGTATATATATGTGTATATATAAAATGCCAGTTGGCTAAATGATACATGACTGAGCATGCATGCCATTGTTGCAATAAACCAATTCAGTACGACGTCAGAGAGTAAGACAATGCTCTTTTTTGTGATATCGAGAGGGAAAAAAATCTCCAACATATTTCATAAGTAAGTGTCAGGGTCTTTGAGATCACAAGAGAAAGATCTCTCATTGGCATATTTTTCATGTTAAGAAAACGTGTTTTGACCAATGAACATCTTTATTAAATTGTGAATACTCATTGGTGGAACCATTTTTTGTGTCTTGGTGTAAAAAATACACTTCTATTACTAAGAAGTAAATAAATGTGTTTAAAATAAATTGAAAAATGTATAATTGCGTTTGTTAAGGAATGCATATCTTTACACTTTAATATACTGGGTGAGCTGTGTCGTTCCATTAATGAAAAGAATCATTTTAGGATCAACACTGTAAACTCTAAAATAGTTTCACCAGCTGTAACATAGATATCCAAACACAATTATATGAAGATGAATAACTTGACAAAACATGTAATATTCAGAAGTGAAAGGAAGACAAACAATATTTTACTCTGTAATGATACTCCAACATAATGGATTAGTATATACAGGTGCATGCATTCCATAAAAAGCATAACTTATTTTTTATCATCTGAAAAGACAATCCACAAAACTGTATGATAGCATAAGGGAAAAGCCACATTGTGGTTCATTTCTGCATTCTTAATTTTTGTATTTTTTTCCATTTAGTATAAATCAGATCTGTGAACAGTGATACACTTTTTTTCCCCCAAAATAGAATTAGTTTTAACTGAATGTCAGGTCAGAAACTGATTTGGGATTTGAATCAGATAAACAAAAGGAGCAAAAATGGGCAGGTCAGTGTACAATACATTAAAAGATAGAATGTAAAAATCCAGCCCGATAATCTAAAATATAACATTCATCTAATTTATCATCTAAAAATCAAATAGGAAAAAACAAGAAAAAAATCAACATCTCAAGCAAAGATAAAATGAATAAAACACATAAAAACATAAGTATAGTGATGGTTGTCTAAAATGTCCAGAGCCTTATACTCAGAAATTCTATACAGTTCTCTAAATATAACATCCTATACAATATGTAACATGATACAAGCAAAAGATTTATGTACCAAAAGTAACACTTAAATGAAAGAAGTCACTTGCTCTCAATGTGTAATTATGTCTGACAAAACATCATCCCAAGAATTAATGTACATAAAGTATCACTTGAAACTAAGAGTCAGAACAAGGAAATACAGCGTAGCAATCCAAGAACAAAAATAGATAAAAACACACGTGAGATGGGAGAGATTTGAAATACTATCCTACTCTTTGCCTTTGAGGGCTCCCTTCCTATACCCCACACCCATACAATCCATATTGCTAAGGCAAAAAAGGACATAACCAAAAGCACTAGACACCTTCACGATAGAGGAAATGAGTAATCTAAATGAAGAAATTAAACTATAGTTATTGTGTATAATAAATCAAGCCAAAATATGTATATGAAGAAATTGAAAAAAAAAAACCACGGGGGCAGGGCCCAACCGCCATGCTGGCTGGTCGTATGTTTGACAATCTCCTGCCAGACATCTTTAATTAAGCTGCTAAAAAGCAAATATTTGACTTACTTTGTGCCCTAAAACAGACAGCAGTGACTGGAACAGCTATTGATATGCTTGCAGAGCTCTAGGCTGGATGTTGTGAAGCCCTGCATGGTGCATCTGGAGCTTGCAGCCTACTTAAGCGAGGGGTGAGGTGGACGGCCGCCACCTTACCGACCTACAGATTGCCACAGGACAGCTCCCTGAGGAATCGTCTCCTCAGTCCCCCCCCCCTTTGGACCGATGGGGGTTATCGTGATCCTCACTGGCTCTACGAACATACCTCTGCTGATCCCTGCAACAGATCAAGCTTTGTGGATGGTGACAAGATGGCGGACAAGCTTCTACCATCGGTGTGCACATCCATACGGCCCTATGGACACCACCGTGATGTGTTGTAGCACACACTCAAATGGCTAGACAAAACCTTCCAAGGTTTCTGGGAAAAGCTGGAGAGACGATTGTGTCAGACACCGCAACACATGGAGAGGGAGGAGAGTCAGGGTAAGAGGCGGTTCTCTCTTGGGTGAAGCTTATACTCCTGCATTGGCTACCCACACTGATTGCCTACCTGGGCAGAGGGTCCTGAGGAGATTGCCTCGGAGGCATCAATGACACCACCAGAAGACAGCACGCCACAGGTGGCGGCAGAACAACTGGGTCTCCAGCTGGACATGACAAGGGAATGACTCAGCCTCATGGAGCCTTCGAGTCTGTGGCCCACAGATGCCACCCTCCACACAGGCCTGGGGCTTGAGGGGAACCTCAACCTGCCTGCATCGCTCCACAGCAGCCTCAATGCCCCTGTGGTTCCTTTGCCGAGAATAGGCATTGGTTGACTATGGACATGATGGTTTGCAAACCCCCTCTGTTCTCAATGGGCATGTACTTGATTCTGCCACTGTTAGCCTCAAGTGCCGCCATACCAGGGCCATTCTGTGTTTATTCATGCTTAGGTGATATGCTTTTGAAGGGTGGGGAAGTCTCAACACTTTGCTAAGTTTCAGTGGTATGCTCAATGACCTAGCATGTTAAGCAGCATTACTATATATAGCAATATCCATGTCTATCTAGTTTTGTTTAATTACAGATTCTGCTTTGTCTTCAGTTGAGATATGTTCATAGCCTGTATTACTTGTATTTCTTTAAAAATTGAGATGTTGTTATTACCCAGATGCGACTCGTGTTAATTGTAGAATCGTGTTACACATTATTATGCCAAGCTGTCAACTCACTTTGTTCATTGCCTGCTTAAAGCTATCATCTCAATAAAACAAAGATTGACCAAAAAAAATAAAAAATGGTCACATGAAATAAACCCTTGTGTCAGAGTGAACCACACACCATTAGTAAATGTAATTTCACTACAACCGGGCTCTTGAAGGGGAACCTATGTAATCAACATTGAGGTTTAACCCCTTAGTGACCAGACTGTTTTTCAATTTTCTTACTGTTAAGGACCAGGGCTGTTTTTTAAATTTGTGCAGTGTTTGTGTTTAGCTGTAATTTTCCTCTTACTCATTTTCTGTACCTACACATATTATATACTGTTTGTCTCACCATTAAATGGTCTTTCTAAATATACCATTATTTTCATCATACCATATAATTTACTATAAAAAAGTGATATGATGAAACTTTTAAAAAAAACACACTTTTTCTAACGTTGACCCCCAAAATCTGTTACATATCTACAGCCGCCAAAATACACCCACGCTAATTTCCTGAGTTTAGAAATACCCAATGTTAACATGTTCTTTGCTTTTTTTTGCCAGGTATAGGGCAATAAGTACAAGTAGCACTTTGCTATTTCCAAACCATTTTATTTCAAAATTAACACAAGTTACATTGTAACACTGTCTGTCAGGAATCCCTGAATAACCCTTCACATGTATACATTTTTTTAAAAGAAGACAACCTAAAGTATTAAACATGGGGTATTTTGACTCTTTTCATGCAACCATTTTACAACCAATGTATCCCAAATTAAAAAAATAAATAAAAAAATTGTGATTTATTTGACACACATAGCAATTTAAGAATACATGTACTGAGAACTTTAAGGGTTACTGCAAAAGAACACCCCAATATGCATTCAGCAACATCTCCTGAGTACAGTGACACCACCCATGTATAGGTGTGTCGGATTTTCTGGGGCTAAAATACTTTATTTACGTTTTCCAACTTGGAATTTTCACAGCTGGTCATCATGCACCCATGTCCTATTTGGGACATTTTTGAATTCGACCAATGTCATTTACCCCCTATCAAACCTTATATTTTTGAAAAGTAGACACCCTAGGGTATTTCAAGTGGTGGTATTTTAACACTTTACATGCACTAATTCTACCACTAGTCTTTGTCAAACTTTTGGGTAGTCATTTTTTTGTGTTATTTTTCTCTCACATTGTAATTTAGGCATGGATTCTCAGTTCCTGTTATGTGTTACTGACAAAGAAAACCCCAATATGTATTCAGCAACATCTCCCGAGTACAACAGTGTTCCCAATGTACAGGTTTCATGGGTATTTGCAAACTTACAGGGGTCAAATGTAGGGATTTCCCCTTTTCCATGTTTGCACATTGAAATTTGCCAGATTGGTTTGCTGGGCCTATGTTGAATTTGAGACCATATGACAGCCCAGGAATGAAAATTAACCCCATCATGGCAAACCATTTGTAAAAGTAGATAATCCACGGTATTCAAAATGGGGTAAGTCCAGTCTTTTTTAGTAGCCACTTAGTCAAAAACCCTGGCCATAATTAGCATTTATATTAGTTTTTTTTTGCATTTTTCACACATAAACTGTCCTTTCACCGATAATAATATCAGTATAATACATTTTACTGCCCTAAAATACTCAAATTTGTGTAGAGTAATGTCTCACACGTACTACAGTACCCCTCAAGTACAGGTTTTATGGTGATTTGGAAAGTTACAGAGTCACACATTAAATTTGCCAATTTATGTTTTTGTAAATTGCTATTTGCCATATTGGCATATATGTTGCCTTTTAGATGGTACGGCAGCACAGAAATAAATATTAACCCCATCATGACATACCATTTGAAAATGTAGACAACCCCGGGTATTTAAAATGGGGTGTCTCAAGTCTTTTGTAGTAGCCACTTAGCCAAAAACGCTTGCCAAATTTATCATTCATATTTGTTTTTTGCATTTTCTTACACCAAAACTGCACTTTTACTGGTGATTTAATTGTTGTGATAAGTCTGTTTTAAACACTCATATTTGTGTTCAGCAAAGTCTCCCGAGTATAACAATAACCCCTAAGTACAGGTTTAATGGTGTTTTGGAAAGTTACAAGGTCAATATAGGGCTTGCCCAATTCAGTTTGCCAGATTGGTTTGCTGAGTCTATGTTGCCTTTTGAGACCATATGGTGGCCCAGGAATGTGAATTAACCTCATCATGGCATACCATTTTTAAAATGTAGATAACCCAGGGTATTCAAAATGGGGTATTTCTAGTCTTTTGTAGTAGCCACTTAGTCACAAACGCTGGCCAAAGTTAGAGTTTTTATTTGTTTTTTTGCATTTTTTTAAACAAAAGCTGCACTTTTACTGGTGATATCATCGTCGTGATAAGTTTTACTTTTTAAAACACTCATTTTTGTGTTCAGCGAAGTGTCCCGTGTATATCAATACCCCCCATGTAAAGGTTTTATGGTGTTTTGGAAAGGTACAGGGTTAAATATTGGGCTTGCCAATTAAATTCTCTGAACTGTCTGCCTGGGTTGTCAGGCAGGTCTCTCAAATAATAATTAATAAAATCAAATAATTATGGAGTTAATAGTTAAATATATATGTAGAATGTGTGTGTGTGTGTGTGTATGTGTGTGTGTGTATGTATATATATATAAGATGCCAAAATACCAGAATATTGCAGTATGCAATGATTCCTTTTTTATTGGACTAACATAATATTTCAAAGACAAGTTTTTGAGAGTTTCCTCTCTTCCTCAGGTGTAAAGCAATACTGATCAATCTGAAAGAGGTTAACACTTAAAACAACTGATGTTAGAGAAGGGGAGGGAGGGGTGGTGGGAGAGGTGAGTGGGTGTCATAAAAAGCAGAAGATGTGCCTGAAAGTTAAAGGTGCAGGTTGGCTGAGAATAGCCAGGAAAAGTAAATAAACAGAGGAGAGTCAATAAGCTAGTTAAAAATAAAAAACAAACAAATAAGAAAACAGCAGAGCAGGGCATGCAAGTCTATAGCTGCATATATGTATGTATATAAATTGATCCAATAAAGGTGAAACAAGAATATTGAAAAAGAACTATATAAGCAGACCTCATAGAATGGATGAATGTTTTGTCTTGGTTAAAGTGAACCGGGACAAAACAGAGCTACTCTTGGTGAGGGGACCCCGGGCAACAAAAATATTCCATGATCACCCAAATGGCCTGTAGTTTGGAGGCTCTGAACTCATTAGTTCATCAAAGGTACAAAACCTCGGAGTGCTGATTAACAATGGACTATCATTTAAACAGCAGATTTCCCCGTAATAAACTCTGCCTACTTTTATCTGAAAAATATAGCAGGGATACAACACTTAATTCCACCAGATGATATACCAAATTAATCCATGCATTTGTATCCTCTCGGCTCGATTACTGCAATGTACTTTACTTTGGCCTGCTAGAAAAACAACTCCATCACCTTCAGACTGTACAAAATGCAGCAGCCAGACTACTGACCAATCAAACTCACTCCTGCCACATAACACCTGTAGTCCACTCCCTGCATTGGCTTCCAATTAAATGGCGATCATATTACAAAATTGGCCTGCAAACCTTCAAAGCCTTAAACAATCAAGGCCCACAGTACCTGAAAGAGCCCCTGACACTCTACATTCCATCCCATTCACTTCGGTCAGCCAGCAAATCCTTCCTGTCAAGAATAAAGACAGACTCGGGTTCCAGGGCATTCAGCCACGATGCCCCTACCTTCTGGAACTCTTTACTATGTGCAATCAGAGAAGCATCATCCTTACAGACTTTTTTAAAAAAAAAGCTAAAGACCCACCTCTTCCATCAGGCATTCAGTCCACTTAGTTGACCTTCTGAAACTCCTAAATGTTACCTTTTTTGTATTTGTATACTTGTAAAGTGCTTTGAGTCTCACAGGGAAAAAAAGCACTATAAAAATAAATTGCAAATTATTATTATTATAAATTACTATAAGACATTAAGATGTGTGTTTATAAAACATTTTGGTAGTGTGTGAGAAAGCCAGAGTCTACAGTCCTTCATTTCTGGTATTAAGATGTGTGATCATTTTTATCTCAAATGTCTTTTTTTTTTATAAAAGTCTTTGAAATTCCCTTTAGGAACTTTAATCCTGAGGTTTTGGATGGAGTGACCAGTCTGGGTGAAGTGATGACCAACAGGGGTACAATATCCATTTTCCTTGTGGTTCTTGATTGAATGTCTGTGTAGATTCATTCTAAGGTGCAGCTTAAGGCCAGTTTTTACAATGTAGCAACCTTTGTCACACACTGTACATTGTATCATGTACACCACATTCGCAGATGTGCATGAATATGATCCCTTAATGTTGTATGATTATATATAGTTATTGTGTCTGACTGTGTTATTGCCACATATATGTTGACACAGTTTACAGAGTGATTTGTTGCATTGTGCAGTACCATTCTGTGTGAGCGTCTGTTCTGTGGTCAATTTGCTGCAGACCAATCTCAGGCTAGGCGGTTGTTTGAATGCTAGTATGAGAGGTCCTCTGAAATTAATGGTTGTAGCTCTAGCTGTAGTTGGTTTGTATGTAACTACTAGAGGGATTCTTGTTTTGTTTTCCTTTTCTTTGTATTGTAGGAGCCTTTTCTGTGGTGGTTTTAGGCCAGATTTCATTTTTTTAGATATTGTCCTTTCCTTGTAGCCCTTTTGCCGAAATTACTCTGACAGTGTACTCAGGTGCTGATCTCTGTCTTTTGTGTCAGAGCAAATGCGGTGATATCTGAAAAGTTAATTTTAAGGTTTATTGACGGGTGTATGTATGTATATTATACATATATAATGCATTTATAATGATTACATTATAAGTATATTTTGAGATACATTTTTATATATCTTAAAGTACACTTATAATGAAAACATATATATATATATATATATATATATATATATATATATATATATATATATATATATATATGCATTATATAGGTATAATATATTATAAAATGCTTTAATTATTTTACCATATATAATATATGTACAATATATTAATATGATTTGATTTTGTTTACTGTTAGCTACGTAGGGGACTGCCTGACAGCTCATGCAGTCCCCCTGCTGGCAACTTCATAGACTCATATTGCGGCTAAATGATCATGGTGATCACATGGCCCTGGAGGGCTGCGGTGGCCACAGCTGCTTCAGGGTGACTGCCACGGATCGCCAGTACAGGTGAGTAGAGGGGTCACTTTTTTGTCGGATGTACCTGGTACGTCCACGGTCAGGAAGAGGTTAAATAGGAGCACCTCTTGCATGGGATTGGTTCTTTTTCAGTCTCCAATCAAATTCTGTCACGTCACGGTGGAGGCGTGGAGTTCTCAGAAGTCAATTTTTTGACATGTTGATGTCTGGGAGAATAAGGGCAGGCTCCTGTGCATCGCTGGAGTGTCACTGCTAAGGGCATATACAATCTGTCATTCAGAAGCCCTTGGTCTTGCCTATCTAGCATCCTGATTTACACAAGTTACATACACACACTTTTACACAGGAGGTGTGTATCAAACATAACCAAATGGTTCCTCCTCCCTGAGAGACTTACCCTCTCATGAAATAAATAATTGAAAAGTAAGAATATGTATGAATACTAACTATATAGAAGTGAAGGGGTGTGGGGGGGGAGCATCCCATTGTAATGATGGAGAGAAGAACTCCTTGCGAGTAAGTAAGTTGCTATAAATTATTGAAAAATCACAGCACATCCCAACTACTGAAAATCACACATGACCCTAACAATGTACGTATTGTTGAAAAATCATACTAAAAAGCTGAAGAACTGAGAAAGTTATATTGCAAAACTTGCCAGTTTAATAGCAATACTCTCAAATCAAAACATACCCCATACAGGGGAAATCTACTAAATATTCAGTATACTTAAGATGCATATAAGGATGATACATTTCCATATTGTACTTAAAGTGAAATAAAAAATAATACTATGATATAAATGATAATAAGAGAATTTTACATTGCTAGTGTGGCATAAGGAGCATTAGTTAGGTTATTATTTGAATACTAATAAAATAGAATGAATAAATAAATAAACATCCCTAAAATTAAACCAAGAAGTAAAATAAATGGAAAATAAATATAACTAAAATATCAAAAACTATAATGAACCAAATCCAGCAATATACCCAGAATCAAAACAAATAGCTACTCACAGTTAAATAATAATGACAGATATAATGTACATAAAGGACTAGGTAAAGTCTAACACGATTTCACCTTCGTGTATGAAAGGTGTGAGGTTAAACTCTTCATTCAAGCCTGTGGGAATCACTGTTTGAAAATAATAAATCCAGCGTGACTCAGCTTTAAGTAGAATATGGTTGATATTTCCCCTACGGAAATTTCATTGCAGTTTCTGAATTGTCTGAAACTTCCGTACTGAACATGTCTATCTATGGGTGTAATGATATTTTGATTAGTTATAGAGTTTTTATGTTGCAATATTCTTCTCTGTAATTGTTGAAAGGTTTTGCCAATGTATTGTAACCTGGAGGAGCAAGTGCTCAAATACATTTAATTTTTAGAGCTGCAATTCACAAAGTCATTAGCTTGGTATTCTTTGGAGGTCTGGCTGCAGATTACCAAGATCGATTGCATGCCTTGCAGTGTTGGCACTTAAAGTGTATTTGGTTGGTGACAGCAAAGTGGAAAGTGTTAGTGGGGTATAAGTAACTGGGAACCAATAGATGTTTAAGGTTCCTAGACCTTCTGTAGTTCTGCTGTAGGTCTTTCTCCTAAAGATCTGTTTTACTGGTTCCCATTGTCTATCATAAGTTCCAATGAATCTTATAGTATTTGTCGAAGAATCCAATTTAGATCTTTTAGAAGGTCTATGTAGACTATCTGATCTATCCACCATTAGGACTCTTTGGTATGCTCTTTTCAAGTCTTTATTTATATACCCTAGTGCCCAAAATTCTTTAGCCTCCCTTTCAAAATCCTCTGTGATTGAACAGTTTTTCTTGGCAAAAAAATATTGACCATGTGGTATATTAGTCTTCATGTTGTGGGGGTGATAACTTTAACAATGTAATAGACTATTAGTGGTAGTTGGTTTCCTTAATAGGACTGTTTCCACTCCCCCATCCTGTAAGATTTTAAAATTTTCAAATCTAGAAAGACAAGTTCCTTTCATCAATGACATGTGTTAACTTTAAATTAATAGAATTTTCATTAAAAAAAGACACAATCTCCTCAAACAGTGCTATGGGATCGGTCCAGAAAAGGAAGATGTCATCAATATACCTATGTCGACTCAATAAGTGTTATGTATAGCCAGTTGTGGGATTCAGCCGGTTCGCACCGGTTCGTGCGAACCTGCTACTAACATTTAACAAGTTCACCGAACCGGCAGCAAAGCTGGCCCAGGCCTGGAGTGCAAAAATCACTTGTCAGACTGACAAGTAATTTCTGCACTCCCTCTGATTGCAGACAGCATGCGGCTCCATAAGGGAACAACATGCACACTAAGCCGGCTGGGGGAGCGCCTCTCCCTCACACTCTGCATAGGAGAACTGGGTGTAATGTGACTACCCAGTGCTCAGTGTAAAGGAGGCAGAGCGTGCCGTTGGACATGGAGAGGCCCACCTCCCTTGCTTGGATAGGTAAAACAGCATCTAACTGTAACTGAGCAGAGCCAGAGTTACCTTCATCCAGGGCGCCTGCTCTGTGACTGACAGGCTGCCTGCTGTTTGGAGAAGGAGGGAGAGAGAGGGGGTCATGGAAAAACATGGAGAAAAGGGTCCAGGGGGCATGGAGGGAAGGGGACATAAATGGTAGTGAACATGGAGAGAAGGGTCAAGGGGACATGGAGGGGAGGGGGCAGGAATGATAGGGAACATGGACAGAAGGGTCAAGGGGACATGGAGGGAAGGGGGACAGGAATGGTAGGGAACCTGGAGAGAAGGGTCAGGGAGACATGGAGGGGGACGTGAATGGTATAGAAAACATGGAGAAAAGGCTCCAAGGGGCATGGGGGGCAGGAATGGTAGGGGGCATTGAGAGAAGGGTCAAGGGGACAAGGAGGGGAGATGGACAGGTATGGTAGGGAACATGGAGAGAAGGGCAAGGGACATGGAGGGGGACAGGAATGTTAGGGAACATAGAGAGAAGGGCAAGAGATGTGGAGGGAAGGGGGACAGGAATGGTAGGAAAAATGGAGAGAAGAGCAAGGGACATGGAAGGAGGGGGACAGGAATGATTGTGGGTCATGGAGCGATGGGGTAAGGGGACAGGAATGGTAGGGGCACATCAAGAGAAGGGCAAGGGGACATGGAGGGGAGGGGGACAGGGTTAGTAGTGGGACATGGAGAGGAGTGGGACATGGAATAAAGGGGTAAGGGGACATGAAGAGGAGGAGGATATGGATGGAATGGATATGGGGGCATGTATGGTTTAAGGGACATAGAGAGGAGAGTGTGGACAGAAGGGATAGGTGGACCTGGAGATGAGGGGCATGGATGGAAGGGGTAGGGGGACATGGAGAGGATGGGAACATGGATGGAAGGGGATAGGGGACAAGGAGGGGAGAGAGACATGGATGAAATAGGTAGAGGGACATGGAGAGGAGGATGCTATGGATAAAAGGGGGAGGGGACATGGATTGAATGGGTAAGAAGACATGGAGAGAAGGGATGGAAAGAAGGGGTAGCGGGACATGGAGATGAGGGGGACATTGATGCAAGGTATTAGGGGACAAGGAGAAGAGAGAGACATGGATGAAACAGGTAGGGGAAGATGGAGGGGAGGGGGAAGAGACATGGACGTAAAGGGTAGGGAACATGGATGGAAGGAGGGATGTCACCCTCCCACACACACTATGACAATCCCACATGCACTGTCACCCTCCCACAACATCACCCCCCACACACACTGTCACCATCCCTCTGTCAGAGTAAAAATGAACTTATGCAAGAAATAAGCACAACCCCTAAGACTTTTATCATGGGGAATATTACCATATAAAGAGACAACATCCATACTTGCAATCAAAGTATACGGTGGTACTCAGAAATTCTTCACAAACGGTCTTTGTTTGGTATTATGTAGGTATTAGTTTACCTTTTAAGGGTTGCAATAGAGTGTCAAGAAATTTACTCTACACCATGGGTCTACCCATTCCTTAAGTCCTTGTGTATCTTTGGAAGGCAATAGAAAATTGCCACAGGTGGATTATCATGTGGTATAAGGAATTTCTATTCATCATCCAAGATATTTTTTTGTTAAAAGGCTGGACGAGCTATTGCTTTCAAAACTTCTAGAAACTCTAGTGTCGGATCCTTGTCTACAATCTCTAGCAGGACGTGTTTGCTAGATGGATCATTTCAATATATTGCTAATTATTGAGAAGAACAATATTACCCCCTTTGTCAAAAAAAATTAAAATCACATCTGTAAAATCCTTTTCTTACATTTTTGTTCAATTATGGCTAGATGGAAAATCCATAGGATATATTTCCACGCCATCAGTACACATTTTGACAAACAGCTCCACACTGGTAACTTCCTTTAAACCAGGTAAATGGTTTATGTTGTGTTGGAGGGCCCAAAGTGTCCTGTTCTGACAGCAAATCCAATAGTGATCTGACAGCAAGTCCAATAGTGATTGACAGCATTCAAGGTCACCTCAGTCAGACCCAACTTTTGGCAATTTTAATTTTTTTCTTTTCACGTAATACATGCAAGGATAATTTTAACAAAATAGATTAATATCTTTTGCCTAGTTGAACAGGTTAGTATAAGTGGTTACAACAGAAAAACTCTCTTCAGTAATTGTAATTGTCTCGATTGTAGGTTTAAATCAAATAGGCTAATAACTTTATTGTTATAACTATTTTGGTTGATGGCCAGTTGCTTATTTTGTATGTTTTGCAGCCCCACTAACCCATTTCTTGAAGATGTTCCCACTGAGTTCAAGGCCATTCTTTGTCTAAAATGATGATGATGAGGTTGAGGGGTAAGTGGGGTTAGATAATATTTAAGGAACCCTCGTGTGTTTGGGCCCCACAATAATTGTTTACCTTTTTTTTTAACCTGAGGCCAACTCTATATATTGCCCTTTATCATCCTGACATGGATGTATGTCAGCCCATCAGTTCTTTTTATTACAAATTTTCCTTAACACCTATCAGCAACAATATCATGAATGGTAATACAACAGGTTAGGCTGTCTTTGACCGTACCACACTCAACGTAAAACAATTTATACTTTTTGTTACTGCTTGACTAAGGAATAACATATTAAAACTAGGTATGAACACTTTACTAAACTTGGACATGGGCCATTTATTAGAATACCAGCTTATGCCAGGTGGCATATTTTATCACCTTTATTTTTGTGTAGGTTTGGAATCCAGACCAGATTCCTATTGGGCTGAGCACCCCAAGTATCTTCTATGTTGTGGGGGTGATAACTTTAACAATGTAATAGACTATTAGTGGTAGTTGGTTTCCTTAATAGGACTGTTTCCACTCCCCCATCCTGTAAGATTTTAAAATTTTCAAATCTAGAAAGACAAGTTCCTTTCATCAATGACATGTGTTAACTTTAAATTAATAGAATTTTCATTAAAAAAAGACACAATCTCCTCAAACAGTGCTATGGGATCGGTCCAGAAAAGGAAGATGTCATCAATATACCTATGTCGACTCAATAAGTGTTATGTATAGCCAGTTGTGGGATTCAGCCGGTTCGCACCGGTTCGTGCGAACCTGCTACTAACATTTAACAAGTTCACCGAACCGGCAGCAAAGCTGGCCCAGGCCTGGAGTGCAAAAATCACTTGTCAGACTGACAAGTAATTTCTGCACTCCCTCTGATTGCAGACAGCATGCGGCTCCATAAGGGAACAACATGCACACTAAGCCGGCTGGGGGAGCGCCTCTCCCTCACACTCTGCATAGGAGAACTGGGTGTAATGTGACTACCCAGTGCTCAGTGTAAAGGAGGCAGAGCGTGCCGTTGGACATGGAGAGGCCCACCTCCCTTGCTTGGATAGGTAAAACAGCATCTAACTGTAACTGAGCAGAGCCAGAGTTACCTTCATCCAGGGCGCCTGCTCTGTGACTGACAGGCTGCCTGCTGTTTGGAGAAGGAGGGAGAGAGAGGGGGTCATGGAAAAACATGGAGAAAAGGGTCCAGGGGGCATGGAGGGAAGGGGACATAAATGGTAGTGACCACAGGAAAGGTGACCACAGGAAAGCTCTTGAAGTAGTTTATACTACAATTATATATTGCAAGCTAGCATGTAAATCTCCCATGTTAAAATTAGTATAGAATCCACCGATATTGGTGTACTGTGACGTAGTGGTGGGCTTAACACAATATGGCCCACCATATTTATTTGCTAAGATAGGTGATTTTAAGTAGCCTTGTTAAATGTAAAGCTGTATTTTTGCTTGTGTGTGCTGTTCTATTAACTATATTTTGTATATTAGAAATCTAAGTGGCTAGTGAGGGTGCTGAAAAACGTATGTTTGAAACTAGCCTTATCAAATACCATATATAAATTTAGAGACATTGGAACTCTTGTGATTGCTGATCCAACCACAGCTGCCCAGGTTAGAAATAAAACATAGTGGAAAAAGAATGTAAGAATACTGAACATGTAAAAAAAAATTAAATATTTGTAGCCTTATATCTGTCTTAGCTAAGTGAACAAGGAACCCAAATTTTCATTATCTCTTTAGGCTGAAGGACATCCTGACTAAATATAGTTATATAGTTACATAGCTGAAAAGAGACTTGTGTCCATCAAGTTCAGCCTTCCTCACATATGTTTTTGCTGTTGATCCAAAAGAATGCAAAAAACCCAGTCTGAAGCGCTTCCTATTTTGCAACAAACTAGGAAAAAGTTCCTTCTTGACCCCAAAATAGCAGTCAGATGTCTCCTTGGATCAAGCAGCTATTACCCAACTAATTAGAAATTATATCCCTGTATGTTATGTGTTTGCAAGTATTAATCCAATTGCTGTTTAAACATCTGTATATACTCTGACAAAACCACCTATTCAGGCAAGAATTCCATATCCTTATTGCTCTTACTGTAAACAAACCTTTTCTTTGCCATAGATGAAATCTCCTTTCTTCAAGCCTAAATGTGTGACCTTGTGTCCTATGTATAGCCCTGTTTATGAATAGATTTCCAGATAATGGTTTGTACTGGCCCCGAATAATGTTATCATATTCCCTCTCAGGCGCCGTTTTTCAAAACTAATAAGATTTAAATTTTTTAACCTTTCTTCATAACTAAAATGCTCCGTTCCTTTTATCAATTGTGGAGCTCGTCTCTGCACTTTTTCTAGTGCCATGATATCTTTCTTTAGAACAGGTGCCCAAAATTGCATAGCATATTCAAGGTGTGGTCTTACCAGCGATTTATAAAGAGGCAAAATTATATTTTCATCTCGAGAATTTATGCCCCTATTTATACATGACAAAACCTTCCTGGCCTTAGCAACGGCAGATTGACATTGCGTATTGCTGCCTAATTTGTTGTCTATAACAATTTCCAAATCCTTCTTGTGTGTGGTTATCCCTAGTTCACTACCATTTAGGGTGTAAATTGCTTGTGCATTCTTAACCCCAAAGTGCATAACTTTGCTTTTTTCTACTTTAAATTTCATCTGTCATTTTAGTGCCCAGTACCCCAATCTATCCAAGTCCCTCTGCAGCAAGGCAATATCCTGCTCACATTTGATTACTTTACAAAGTTTTGTGTCATCTGCAAACACTGATACATGGCTTTCAATGCCCATTTCAAGATCGTTTATAAATATGTGAAATAGAAGCGGTCCCAAAACAGAACCCTGAGGGACACCACTTACCACTTTTGTCCAGCTTGAAAATTTACCATTAATGACAACTCGTTGTACTGTATCCTTAAGCCAATGTTCTACCCAAGAACAAGAATATTAATCTAGACCAATTTCTTTCAGTTTGAAGACTAACCTATTGTGAGGAACCATATCAAATGCCTTGGCAAAATCCAAGTAGATCACATCCACTGCAACACCCTGATCTATACTTCTACTTACTTCTTTGTAGAATGCAATTAGGTTAGTTTTACATGACCTATGTTTCATAAAACCATGCTGATTATTGCTAATAACACAGTTCTTCCCAATGAATTCCTGAATATTATCCCTTCAAATAATTTCCCAGTCACAGAAGTTAAGCTCACAGGTCTATAATTTCCAGGCAAGGATTTTGAACCCTTTTTAAAAATAGGAACAACATCTGCCTTCCTCCTATCCTCTGGTACAATACCTGAAACAAAAGAATCTTGAAAAATTAAATACAGAGGTTCACTTATTTCCCCACTTAGCTCCTTAAGTACTCGTGGGTGGATACCGTCAGGCCCCGGAGCTTTATTTACATTAATTTTCTTCAATAGCTGCAGCACCTTGTCTCGAGTTATCCAATCATAAGTTATCTGCAAGTTTGTTGCAGTAATCATTTGCTTATCTCTTGCCATAGGAACCTCATTATTATAGAAGAAAAATAGTTATTTAACATTTTTGCCTTTTCCTGGTCTTCATTGAGTAACAGACCCATCTCTGTTTTCAGTGTACCTACACTTTCATTTTCTGTTTTAGAATTGATGTACTTGAAAATAATTTGGGGGTTGGTTTTGCATTCTTTGGCTATCAATTTCTCATTTTCTAGTTTAGCCACTTTAATTGCCTTTTTGCAAGTATTATTGGCTTCCTTATATCTTATATAGGATGCCTCTGATTTGTCCGATTTAAATGCTTAAAATGCCCTTTTCTTATTTTTAATCTCATGTTGTACTTCTCTACTAAGCCACATTGGTTTTAATTTGTTTCTTTTATATTTATTACCCAATGGTACATACTGTGAAATGAACCTTTCTAATATTTGTTTGAATAGTTTCCATTTTTCCTCAGTGTTTTTATGACTAAGGAGTTTATGCCAGTCGATATGTTGTAGAGCTGCCCTAATCTTATTAAAATTGGCTTTTTTTAAATTATACGTTTTAATATACTCCACGTGCTTTTGCTTTTTTGAGTTTATTTAAAAAGTTACCATATTGTGATCACTATTTCCCCAATGCTCCCCTACTTGAATGTTGGTTAAAAGATCAACATTGTTTGTTATAACGAAATCCAGACAAGCATCCGTTCTAGTTGGTGCTTGTACCAGTTGTGACACAAAGGTGTAATTTAACACAAAAAACAGATTCCCCTTGCTAGTACTAGTCCCTCTATCCCAATTCATGTCCGGGTAATTAAAATCTCCAATAATTAACATGTTACCCCGATTTGCTGCTTTCCCAATTTGCTCTAACAGCAGTTCTTCCTCATTAATATTTACATTTGGTGGTTTATAACATATCCCAACCAATAATGTATTTCCCTTTGTTTGCCCCAAGCAGATATCTACCCATAAAGCTTCCACATTTTCCTCGTCACACTCCATGTGCCTAAGATTTGACTTTAACTCTTGGCTGACATACAAACATACCCCACCACCCTTCTTGTTTTTCCAATCCTTCCTAAATAATGTGTACCCATTTAAGTTAACTGCCCAGTCATGTGTCTCATCTCACCATGTTTCTGTTATGCCCATTATATCATATTGTTTAGTGTATGCTATTGGCTCTAGTTCCCCCATTTTGTTATATAGGCTCCTTGCATTAGTAAGCATACATTTAATATTACCATGAGTCATTTGTACTTTTTGTGAATTATCAATATTACATACATTCTCTGTTCTGAGCTTTCCCCTCCCCCCCATCTCCACCCCCTTTGTTCTGAGCTAAGAAGAAAAAAAGGAAAATGGAAGCTATAAGGAAAACACTCATAGTGGGGTTAACCCACACAAAACTACCAGAGTAGTAATTACAAAAAAAAAAAAACAGAACCATTGAGTGCCCTACAAATGAATTAAAAATTAACTTTTAATAAATAAGTTTTAAAAAAAGTAAATAACTTGATATAACACAAAATAATGAGTAATAATACTCTATGAGCAATTAGTTGCAATGTATTATAATATAGAAATTGCAAAACTAAAGTGATATTACTTAGTTAAAGGTTAAGTTCAATTAGTTGCAATATATTATAATACAAAAATTGCAACACTAAAGTGATAATTCTTTAATAAAGGTTAAAAATATATGTGCAGCTCGTTTGGTAACGTACTAGCATCTAAACATGAGAAATGAAGAATACATTTACAAAATAGTAACACGTACAGAGGACCTGTTCAAAAGTTTTCAGTGAACCTCTGATAACTAAACACTGCATCAATACAATGTTGCAGTATGTGATCAACTATGGCACAATATAGTGCTTAGTTCGATCTAAGAAAAGTCAAGTTACAAATAATATTGAATGGCTTAACGAAAAAAAAAAAAAGGGTCCATGATCACATTAAATATAAAAATAAAAAAGACTGTAGTGAAATCTTATGGGCGGGTGGTCAGAAAGTAAAATATCAGTGACCCGTTATCAGAAGTAATGGTAAGATAAATACTAAATAGAGTGCCACTGATACAGGCATGTACTGGGGAAAGAAAACCCCTCCACCTAAAGTAGCCCAATTCTAACAGTCATGTACAGCGGGATTCTGAGGGAAGTGGGAACAATATGGTCAGTGGCCCACTATGCAAGATATTTGCAAAGAATCACCGATAGCCCCTGACGCGCGCGTTTCGTCCACAACTCATCAGAGGGGAACCGATGTGTGGTAGATGCCCGAGTATTTAAAGGACATAGGTCTCCCTGATTGGAGAATTCAAAAAGCCCGCTATTATGATTGGGCCAATCACGATAGATATAATTCATGACATCATAGAAGTCCGGAGTGGAAAGGGTGTTTAATCTGTTTGGCAAAGAGATGTGATAGGCGCTTAATTCGGATTACATGAGATGTCGGGAAATGAGTCCCAACAAATCTTAAAATGGTTGATAGCCTTTAAATGTAATAACAGGAACAATATAAATACTAGAAAAGCTACAATTTATGGGGAAATTGTGTGAAGTGTTCTTGCCTTTACCAGTAGTCTACAACTGGAGTGGGTGTTGTAACTGGGTGGAGTGGCTGGAGTAACTGTTGTGTGGTTGGAGTGGCTGGAGTAACTGTGGAAAGGTTGGAGTGTGGTTCACTAACTCTACAGCAAGTGAGAAGCTTTGAAATCTTTCAAATCCCTCCAACATTCCACCAACTGCCAACAGGAACTAATAGATCTCAAATAGGGCAGAGAAGAGTGGTTAAAAACAAACTGCTCCAAATTGCTCACTTCGCTGGCGGTTGCCATCTTCAAACGGTCATATTTTAAAAACTATAAATCCTACAGCGAAGAGCTTTATATTGTGAGAATCACAAGACCCAGACCTACATTTTGATGCATGTCTCTGAAGTATTAAAAATGAAGGCACAGTCGCAGTTTAGAAATTGCACTTCAAATTTGAGCTTTGTAGAGTGAAGTTTCAATGAATGGCGTTAGGTGCAAACAAATGATTATATTGTGAAAACTATCAGGACTATGGCTTAGCCGTTGACATGTTTAGTGGCAGCAGGGATAGCTCACCGTTTTGATATAAGATTTGTGTAGGTGGGCCTGAAAATAAGGGAGTGGTGGCAGTTTAGAAATCATGTCCTGATTTTTCAGCTTTTGCCAGCTCCCACTCTAGCTTTGCCATTCATTCCTATGGGACAAATTTCGCCACAAGAACGACAATATTCCGTGAACCATTCGGCGAAACATTCCACAAAGTAATAGCAATCCGATCAGGAACAATCTGCACGTTTTGGTAAATTTTTGTCTATGTAGTGTAAAAACTGTGGGAGGAGTTAGGGTGGCAAATTTTGCTATAATAAGAATAAGAATAATAACTAGAAAAGTTACAATTTCTGGGGAAATTGTGTGAAGTGTTCTTACCTCCACCTGTAGTCTACAACTGGAGTGGGCGGAGTAACTGTTATCATTTACATAGCACATTTAATTGCAACGTTGTTGCACAGTTACATTAAACCATACATTTATAAAAACATTAGCAGGTGTTCAAAAGGCCCTGTCTATGACATCACTTGCTGCTGCAGCTTGACACAGGTCAGAGTATTTTGGTGGTTGCCATCTTCAAACGGTCGTATCTTAAAACTATAACTCCTACAGTGAAGAGCTTTATATTGTGAGAATCACAAGACCCAGACCTACATTTTGATGCATATTATGTCTCTGAAGTATTAAAATTGAAGGCACAGTCGCAGTTTAGAAATTGCACTTCAAATTTGAGCTTTGCAGAGTGAAGTTTCAATGAAAGTCAATGGATGGCGTTGGTTGCAAACAAATGGTCATATTGTGAAAACTATCAGGACTACAGCTTAGCCGTTGACATGTTTAGTGGCAGGAGGGATAGCTGAACGTTTTGATATAAGATTTGTGTAGGTGGGCCTGAAAAAAAGGGAGTGGTGGCAGTTTAGAAATCATGTCCTGATTTTTCAGCTTTTGCCAGCTCCCACTCTAGCTTTGCCATTCATTCCTATGGGACAAATTGCGCCACAAAAACGACGATATTCCGTGAACCATTCGGCGAAACGTTCCACAAAGTAATAGCAATCCGATCAGGAACAATCTGCACGTTTTGGTAAATTTTTGTCTATGTAGTGTAAAAACTGTGGGAGGAGTTAGGGTGGCAAATTTTGCTATAATAAGAATAATAATAATAACTAGAAAAGTTACAATTTCTGGGGAAATTGTGTGAAGTGTTCTTACCTCCACCTGTAGTCTACAACTGGAGTGGGCGGAGTAACTGTTATCATTTACATAGCACATTTAATTGCAACGTTGTTGCACAGTTACATTAAACCATACATTTATAAAACATTAGCAGGTGTTCAAAAGGCCCTGTCTATGACATCACTTGCTGCTGCAGCTTGACACAGGTCAGAGTATTTTGGTGGTTGCCATCTTTAAACGGTCGTATCTTAAAAACTATAACTCCTACAGTGAAGAGCTTTATATTGTGAGAATCACAAGACCCAGACCTACATTTTGATGCATAGTATGTCTCTGAAGTATTAAAATTGAAGGCACAGTCGCAGTTTAGAAATTGCACTTCAAATTTGAGCTTTGTAGAGTGAAGTTTCAATGAATGTCAATGGGCGGCGTTAGTTGCAAACAAATGATTATATTGTGAAAACTATCAGGACTACAGCTTAGCCGTTGACATGTTTAGTGGCAGCAGGAATAGCTGAACGTTTTGATATAAGATTTGTGTAGGTGGGCCTGAAAATAAGGGAGTGGTGGCAGTTTAGAAATCATGTCCTGATTTTTCAGCTTTTGCCAGCTCCCACTCTAGCTTTGCCATTCATTCCTATGGGACAAATTGCGCCACAAAAACGACGATATTCCGTGAACCATTCGGCGAAACGTTCCACAAAGTAATAGCAATCCGATCGGGAACAATCTGCACGTTTTGGTAAATTTTGGTCTATGTAGTGTAAAAACTGTGGGAGGAGTTAGGGTGGCAAATTTGGCTATAATAAGAATAATATATATGTGAGATTACAATAGGTGTTCTTGCAAGAACACTTAATAATATATATGTGAGATAACAATAAGTGGTCTTGCTATGCAAGAACACTTAATAAATATAAATACAAATGAAAGAGTGAAAAATATATATAACGTCTTATGCAATCGGAGAAGAGAAGGTGTTTAACCCTATCCAGTGTATCAACTTTATGATGAAAAGGGGATAGGAAACTTGATAGTTCGCTGGCCGTAATGTCTAAATGCAGTATTGTTACGATCACAATTTCGTATATACATAAGTATATGGGATAACAAAATTAGGTCTGGGATGGGTATTAAACCCAATCCTGGGTATAATTGATGTGTCAAAAACTCTCGATAAGGAGCGGTAGTTCAGAATGAAAGCCAAAGAGAGACAAATGAATCGGAGGAGATGCCTAAGATGATACAAGTTACAATAAAATGGAATCCAATGATTCCAATATTAGGGATCAATATAACAATCTGGTCATAATATTGTACAAAGATTGAAAAAGAGAATTGTGTTATGTGCAACCACTGTTCGTGCTCACTTGTAATCCGGGTAAGTATGTAATACGTTAGAAAATATACACACTTAAAGGGACCTATATGGCCCAGTTCATTGCTGAAATCATCAGGTAGATGTTAAAGACCAGAGAAAGCTGGAATGATGGAGACTCCATAGTTCCAGAAAGAGTATCTAAGTGCATGGACCAACGAAAAAATCAATAAAAAAAATAAATAAAACTAAACATGAAAAAAGACATCCTTAGTAACCAGTTTGTTTGAAATTAGAACATCACATAGATATAAACCCTATTGATACATAATAAGCAATGGTGATAAATAGAGAATGTTTATAAAAAGTAACTGTATAGCTGAAAGGTATCTATGCATGTATAAAAGAGGTGAAATTAAATTCTTCATTTAAGCCTGCTGGAGCCAAAGTTTGAAATTCAAAAATCCACCTGGACTCTTTCCAGGTACAAGATTGTACAAGATTGTAATTTCCTTTTCTAGAGTTGAGAATAACTCTTTCTAAAGCCTGGAAAGATAGGTGGTTAGGGTTTCCATCATGGAAATTCCGTACATGATTTGCTATAGGGGTACTTAAATTAAGATTTTTTACAGAGTTAATGTGTTGTAAAGTCCGTCTCCTTAGTTCTTGGTAGGTTTTGCCTATGTATTGCATCCCACATGAACAAGTAATAACATAAATGACACGTGTAGTGCCGCAATTGATAAAATGTTTGATTTTGAATTCCTTTTGAGTTTTCGTACATTTAACAATTTTAGATTGATTGATAAAGGGACAAGCTTTGCAGTGACCACACTTATGGATTCCCAAAGGTGCATTGAGCCAAGTTTTCGGGTCGTTTTTTTCCAGATGGCTGTGTACCAGAAAATCCCTCAGATTCCTAGATCTGCGTGCTGTGATGTTAGGGTACACAATAGATTCTGGTTTCAAATCGGTGTCATATTGTAATATTGGCCAATGTCAGGTGAATACCTCTTTGATAGGTTTCCATTGTTTATCAAAGGTCCCAATGCACCTAATAAGTTGGTTAGTTTGGGTAGTTTTTTGGGAGTGGAGACTAGAACTTCTATCTTGGGTGAGGGCCCTTTGGTAGGCTTTTTTGAGTATTTTATTAGGGTAACCATGGCTTTTGAAGCGAGTTCTTAATTTATTTGCTGCGACTTGGAACGACTCCTCATTAGAGCAGTTTCTTCTAGCCCTCAAATATTGACCGTATGGTATTCCAGCCTTCAGGCGATATGGGTGGAAACTGTTCCAATGTAGAAGGCTGTTAGATGCAGTACTTTTCCTGTATAATTCTGTGTCAACTATACCATCAATATTGAGCAAGATTCGAAGGTCAAGAAATTCAAGTTGCGTTTCGTGGATTACATATGTCAGTTGTAAGCCGATTTGGTTGTTATTGAGCACCTCCACCATATCTGTGAAGTTAGAAACCGAGCCTGTCCAGAATATTAAAATATCATCAATGTATCTGTCAGGAAACTGACAGGGATCCAATACGCAGAGTGCGCACAGAAGGAGGTACGTATACCGGACCTTAGAATGGCCGGACTAACGTAAGGACAAAGCAAGAATAGTCAAAAGGTAAGCCGAGGTCAAGGGAGCCGGAGGACAGGTAAGCGAGAGACAAGCCGAGTCAAAGGAGAGGAGAGGACAACAGGACAAAAGACAAGCAAGGGTCAAAACCGGAAACACAAGATAAAGAACGCGCTGAGTGACTAGCAAGCTAGAACCACGACAGGGCAATGAGCAGTAGTAAAGGTTCCCTTTAAATACCCTGTTACCTAAATAGAGACCACGCCCCCAAAAGGTCCGGAATAGCGGTTCCCGGCACTTTATGTAAATGCCGACGTCATGACGTCGACGCTAGCCGTCGCGTCATAAAAGGGGGAGGAGCTAGCGCGGAGGGCGCGAAAACGGCCGGAATATGCCGAAATGCTAGGGGCAGGGAGCCCCTAAACAGAGAGGATGTCTTCCCTGGATTCAGCACCAACAGGTACCCTGACAGTACCCCCCCTTCTAGAAACGCCCACCGGGCGGATGGGACCGGGCTTAGAAGGAAAACGAACGTGGAAGGCCCGAAGAAGACGAGGAGCATGCACGCCTATACCAGGAACCCAAGACCTCTCTTCTGGACCATAACCTTTCCAGTCTATGAGGTATTGCAGCTTCCCCCTAGAAATACGAGAATCAAGGATGGACTTGATGATATATTCCTCCTGACCATCCACACGGACCGAGGATGGAGGAGCAGAGCGGGAGGAAAATCTGTTACAAACAAGAGGTTTCAATAAAGACACATGAAAAGAGTTAGGGATGCGTAGAGTAGGAGGCAGATCCAGCAAATAAGAAACCGGGTTGATCCTCCTCAGTACCCTGTAAGGACCAATGTAACGAGGAGCAAACTTCAAGGAAGGAACTTTCAGGCGAATGTGTCTGGTACACAACCAGACCCTATCCCCCGGAGAAAAAATAGGAGCAGGACGTCTACGCCTATCAGCATGTGACTTAAACACCGCGGAACTACGCTCAAGAATTTGTCGAGTCTGATCCCACAACTTTCTCAGGTTGGCTATATGAATATCAACCGACGGTATACCCTGGGAAGGAGACACCGACGGAAGAACAGTAGGGTTAAAGCCATAGTTCAAGAAAAAAGGGCTATTATGAGTGGAACCACAAACAAGGTTGTTGTGAGCAAACTCCGCCCAAGGAATCAGACCGACCCAGTCATCCTGGTGTTCAGAAACAAAACAACGTAGATATTGCTCAATTTTTTGGTTAGTGCGTTCGGCTGCTCCGTTAGATTGAGGATGATAGGCCGAAGAAAAATTCAGTTTGATGCCCAACTGTGAACAGAAGGATTTCCAAAAACGGGAAATAAATTGGGAACCCCTGTCTGACACAATCTCATTGGGAATACCATGTAAACGGAAAATTTCTCTAGCAAATATCACGGCCAGTTCGGGAGAGGACGGAAGTTTAGGCAAGGGAACGAAATGAGCCATTTTAGTAAACCTGTCAAGGACCGTGAGGATAACTGTATGCCTATTGGAAGCTGGTAGATCAACAATAAAATCCATAGCCAAACAAGCCCAAGGTTTGTTGGGAACGACTAAGGGCTGCAATAAACCACAAGGGAGATCCCGCGGAAGTTTATTCCTGACACAAACATTGCAAGCCTTGACAAAGTCTTCCACATCCCTACGTAAACCGGGCCACCAGAAGTCTTTGGAGATCAGGCAGTAAGTTTTGTGGATGCCGGGGTGACCAGCGAACTTGCTATCGTGAAAACAGCGAATAATGTCCACTTGGAATTTGGGAGACACGAACAAGCGGCCCACAGGAGTACGTTCGGGAGCAAGAGATTGTTCGTTCTGAATATCAGCGAGCAATGGAGAGTGTATTTTGACATTGGTGTTGGCGATAATATTGACTTCAGGAATAATAGGGAACAAAGTATCCTCTGTAGAGGTGGTAGGTTCGTGCTGACGTGACAAAGCGTCTGCCTTAGTGTTCTTAGAACCAGGCCTGTAAGTAAGCACATAATTAAAGTGTGTAAGGAACATAGACCAACGTGCCTGCCTGGCAGATAATCTTTTGGCCTCCCCATATACGATAAATTTTTGTGGTCAGTCAAGATAGTAACTGGGAGGACGGTGCCCTCTAACAAATGTCTCCATTCCTTTAATGCCATAATGATAGCTAAAAGTTCTCTATCACCAATGTCATATCTCCTTTCAGTGTGTGATAGTTTCTTGGAAAAAAAAACGCAAGGGTGCAGCGGCTTATCTAAACTTTGTCTTTGGGATAACACTGCGCCTATCCCTGTTTCAGACGCATCAACTTCAAGTAAAAAGGGTAGAGAGGTATCAGGATGAACTAATACAGGTGCTGAGGCAAAAGACTGTTTGAGCGTTTCGAAAGCAGATAAAGCCTCAGTAGACCAGGTTTTGGTATCGGCCCCTTGTTTGGTCATATTAGTGATAGGAGCGATAACAGAGGAGTACCCTTTAATAAAACGTCTGTAATAATTAGAAAATCCAAGAAATCTTTGTATGGCTTTGAGTCCCTTAGGTAAAGGCCAATCTAAAATCGATTTTAGTTTGGTCGGGTCCATCATAAACCCGTCTTTGGAAATTACGTAACCTAAGAAAGTTACCTGAGACTGGTCAAAGCTACATTTTTCCAATTTACAATACAATCCATGTTGTAAAAGTTTCTGTAATACCTTTCTGACTTGTCTATGATGTGAGTTAATGTCTCTAGAATGGATTAGTATATCATCCAAATATACAATTACACATTCATGTTGGAATTCTCTAAGAACTTCATTGATCAAGTCTTGGAAGACGGCCGGGGCGTTACAAAGCCCAAACGGCATTACGGTATACTCATAATGCCCGTAACGGGTATTAAATGCTGTCATCCATTCATCTCCTTGTTTAATTCGCACTAAGTTATATGCTCCTCTTAAGTCAAGTTTAGTAAAAATACTCGAGCCCTTTAGTCTGTCAAAGAGTTCAGTAATCAAAGGAATAGGGTAAGCATTTCTGATAGTAATTTTGTTCAATCCCCGATAGTCTATACAAGGACGTAAGGTACCGTCTTTCTTTTCTACAAAAAAGAAACCCGCCCCCGCCGGAGAAGAAGACTTTCTAATAAATCCCTTGTCTAAATTCTCCTTGATATATTCCTCTAAAACTAAGTTTTCCTTGGTGGATAGAGGGTATACCGTACCCCTGGGAGGCATAGTACCAGGGAAAAGTTTAATAGAACAGTCATAAGACCGGTGGGGAGGTAAAGTATCCGCCTTACCCTTGTCAAATACAGATTTGAGGTCTAGATATTGTAATGGTATCTGAACGTCTGTGGATTGAGAAGTGTTAACATAAGAGTTTACGGGGCAAACAGAAGTAACTCTCTGCAGACATTCTTTCCTACAACCCATACCCCAAGAAACGATTTCTCCACCCTCCCAGTCAATCTGAGGGTTGTGTCTCTTGAGCCAAGAATATCCTAGAACCACTGGGACTGCCGGGGAGGAAATTAACAGAAGGGAAATCAACTCTTCGTGGAAAATACCAACAGTAAGCTTAACGGGTTCGGTCTCATGGAATATTACTGGTTCAGATAAAGGTCTACCATCTATGGCCTCAACGGCCAAGGGTGTATCTCTCAATTGGAATGGGATACAATGCTTATTAGCGAAAGTTTGGTCTATAAAGCTTTCTGCTGCTCCAGAATCTAATAATGCCATCGTAGCAATAAACCCCTTTTCCCAAGCTAGAGAGACAGGAATCAGAAGCCTATGGTCTTTTTTATTATGCATAGAGGACAGTAATGAAACACCCAAGGCCCGTCCTCTAAGGGAACTTAGGTGCGAGCGTTTCCCGGACGATTAGGGCAACTAAGACGTAGGTGACCTCTCCGCCCGCAGTATAAACAGAGACCCTCCCTTCTTCTGTACTGTCTCTCAGCCTCAGATAAGCGAGTATTACCTATTTGCATAGGTTCTGGTGGAGTAGGATTATAGGAGTCAGGGTTCTGAAATGAGGGAGCGAGTCTTACAGGAAGTCTAGTAACTCTTTCCCGAGTGTTCTGCCTCTGTCTCATGCGTTCATCTATTCTGGAAATGAAGGATACTAAATCCTCTAAATTTTCCGGAAGTTCTCTTGTGGCAATTTCATCTAGAATTTCATCAGACAACCCATTCAAGAAAACATCCATAAAAGCTTGTTCGTTCCATTTCACTTCTGCTGCCAATGATCTAAACTCTAGAGCATATTCTACAAGGGTCCTATCTTGTTGTTTAAGGCGTAACAGGGATCTGGCCGCATTAATCTTCCTCCCTGGGGGGTCAAAGGTTCTTCTAAAAGCCGTGACAAACGCAGTGTAGTTGTAGACTAAAGGATTGTCATTCTCCCAAAGGGGATTGGCCCATCTAAGTGCTTTATCTATTAGCAGGGTTATAATAAAGCCTACCTTAGCCCTGTCAGTGGGGTAAGCCCGGGGTTGTAGTTCGAAATGTATACTTATCTGGTTTAAAAAACCACGACAAGCATCAGGCGAACCCCCATATCGTAATGGTGACGTGACATGGGAAGATGCGCCTACAGTGGCTACTTCCAAACCAGTACTTAGCGAGTGGCTAGCAGTGGAACGTATTTCTTCAGACTGGGTACTGGAGCGTGTCAACAAAGTTTGTAACGCTAAAGCCATTTGGTCCATTCTATGGTCCATGGCCTCAAATCTGGGGTCAGGAGGACTAGCACCTGCAGGATCCATCTGGCCCTGTCGTAATGTCAGGAAACTGACAGGGATCCAATACGCAGAGTGCGCACAGAAGGAGGTACCGGACCTTAGAATGGCCGGACTAACGTAAGGACAAAGCAAGAATAGTCAAAAGGTAAGCCGAGGTCAAGAAGGAGGTATACCGGACCTTAGAATGGCCGGACTAACGTAAGGACAAAGCAAGAATAGTCAAAAGGTAAGCCGAGGTCAAGGGAGCCGGAGGACAGGTAAGCGAGATACAAGCCGAGTCAAAGGAGAGGAGAGGACAACAGGACAAAAGACAAGCAAGGGTCAAAACCGGAAACACAAGATAAAGAACGCGCTGAGTGACTAGCAAGCTAGAACCACGACAGGGCAATGAGCAGTAGTAAAGGTTCCTTTAAATACCCTGTTACCTAAATAGAGACCACGCCCCCAAAAGGTCCGGAATAGCGGTTCCCGGCACTTTATGCAAATGCCGACGTCATGACGTCGACGCTAGCCGTCGCGTCATAAAAGGGGGAGGAGCCAGCGCGGCCGGCGCGAAAACGGCCGGAATATGCCGAAATGCTAGGGGGAGGGAGCCCCTAAGCAGAGAGGATGTCCTCCCTGGATACATCACCAACAGGTACCCTGACAGTATCTTAGCCATTTATGTATGCACTGATGAAATCGGTTGATTTGTGGGTCCTCAAAGATGTTCTCTTCCCACCACCCCAAAAAGAGGTTTGCATAGCTAGGAGCAAAAGCCGTGCCCATGGCTGTGCCCCGCTGTTGGAGATAATACACCCCATTAAATACAAAATAATTGTGGGTTAGTACGAACTCCAAGAGTGAGAGTATCAATTTTGTCTGTTCCGAATTATATTTGGAAGATCTATGTAGAAAATAAGAAGTGGCCTGTAGTCCTTTGTCATGCGGGATGTTGTTATACAGTGAAACAACATCCAGACTGGCAAAAAGGGAGTAAGGAGGAACCACCAAATTTTCTAATAGCAATAGAGTCTGTTTGGTATCTTGTACATATGAATCCAGGTGGATAACGAATGGATGAAGGAGTTGTTCCAAAAATTTGCTAGTTTTTTCGGTCAGGGAATTATTCCCTTACACTATGGGTCTCCCTGGAGGGTCTGTTAAGCATTTATGGACCTTGGGGAGACAATAGAACGTTGCGACCGTGGGATTGTTATTGGGAATCATAAATTGGTATTCCTCCTTCTTAATTAAATTATCTTCGAGGGCCTGATTTAAAGCCCATCTCATTTCTATCCTATCTCCATTTTCTAGATTGCTATGACCCCCCCCCCCCTACTAGTTTAAAATCTCCTCCAACCTTCTAGCCATTCTATCCCCCAGCACAGCAGATCCTCTTCCGTTTAGGTGCAATCCATCACGACTATACAGGTTGTACCCAAGCGCAAAATCGGCCCATTGCTTAAAAACCCAAAACCCTCTTTCCTGCACCAAGACTTCAGCCACGCATTGACCTCTCTAATCTCCCGCTGCCTTTCTGCTGTAGCATGCAGCACAGGTAATATTTCTGAAAATATTACCTTGGAGGTCCTTTTCTTTAGCTTACTTCCTAGATCCCTGAACTCACTCTTTAGGACCTTCCATTTTCCTCTGACTTGGTCTTTGGTACCAATATAGACCATGACAGCTGGGTCATCCCCAGCCCCTCCCAATAATCCTTCCATTCTGTCAGCAACATGCCGGACCCGAGCACCAGGGAGACAGCAAACTGTCCGGTTGAGTCGATCAGAGTGGCAGATTACCCTATCTACTCTCTTAATAATAGAGTCCCCTACCACCACAACCTATCCTTCCTTACCCTCTCAAACCCACCCATACTAGAGGGGCTGTTCCCACGGCTGTTAGAAGGAACAGCTTCCTGAAGTACAGCTACTCCTGAGTTGATTCTCCCAACATCTTCACTCAAACGGGCAAATCTGTTAGGCTGCACTAGATCAGGACTAGCTAAACCTTTCCTCTTCCCTCCCCCTCTGCTTCCTCGCCCCACTGTTACCCAGCTATGTGCCTGTTCTCCAACTGTCTCATCTCCTCCCACTCCACTACCTGCACCCACTAACCTGTGCTCAGTGAGCAGCAGACTCCTCTCAAGATCATCAATCTCCTTCAGTGTTGCAATTTGCCTCTCCAGATTTCAAATCCGAGCTTCCAGAAAAGCCACTCGCTCACACCCACCACAGAGGCATGGACCCTAGACAGATTTATCCAGGCATGCATACATGCAGCAGGATGTACACTGAGTAAAACTTGTAATCTTGCTAGCACTCATCCCCAGTTAACAAAAAACACAAGTGAGCAAAAACAATATTTACCCTCTTAGTTTAAACTCGCTTATAGTTTCAACTCCTGTTTTAACCTCCTACTTAAAAGAGACTACTTTAAATAGCCTACTTTCAAGCAAGCTCTGTGAGTCAGTAGTGAGTTTATATTGGTAATACAAATCCCACACAGGTGGAAATTAAGGGGCACTCCCCCTAATTAGCTCAGCAGCAGCACCTACAGGGAGAGGAATATAAACAGCAAGAGAGGAAGAAAAAAATATTTAAAAAGGAGGGAAAAACTTTTAAATTAAAACCAGCAAGGAGAAAAAAAAAATAAGTCAAAGTCTAAATAAACCGAGCAAGAAATAAAAATATGTATAAGAAAAGGGGAAAAGGTTATAAAAAAATAAAATAAATCAAAACAGCAAGGAGAAAATAAATGTAAAAAGTTTTTTTTTTTTTTAAATAATAAAGAAAAATATATATATATATAAAATGAAACCTGCTTTTTTCCACTTGGTATTAACCAATACCAACCACAGACCACCAGTTCTCCAACAAACTCCTGTTGGAGACTACTTTAAATAGCCTATGTTCAAGTAAATTCCAGTGAGCATATACAAAACAGAGTGTAAATGACAGATACTGAGAAGGTAGTTTCAAACAAGTTCTAGATCACTGGTTGCCTTTTTTAACATGTACGTAATTTGCACACCACATGAAATCATGCAAAGGCAGGACAAACAAAATTAAATATAATGATAAGTTGGTTGCTTTCCAATATTTTAACTTAAGCAGATATAAAATAACATTTTTGAACATTGTACTTTAAATGTCTGTAGTAGTTGGACAAATCAAGAATGTCAATAGCATATTATTGAATATTTTATGTCTGCATAATTAATGTGTTTTCAACAGCTAAAAGTGGTTTGCTGCGGTTTACCAAATGTTTATTAATCAATTGAATAACCATATAAGCATGTCAGCGTTTTAACAGATAATTTCAGATAAGTAATTTACAAAAGACCTTCGAGAACTAGTGTTGGTTATTAACTTTAATGTAACAGTTGTGCAGTATACGCTTCTAAGCCACTTTTTGATTCACTGTGAAAAACATTTAAACTTATCAGAATCGCTAGCTAATAGTATTCACTGAGATTCAAGTGTAACAATCAAATAATGTGCTTTCAATTTAGCAAGTCTCATTCACTAGTCTGAGGAAACAGCAAATATATTTTGTAGAAAAATTAGATTAAGATAATATTTTTATCTGCATGGTTGAATTTGGTTGAAAGAGAAATAGCTTCAAATATCTAGGCCACAGGTAGCAATCATATCACATTCTAAAATTTGACTAGATGGTCTCAGTGCAGATAACGTTCAGCAAGAATTCACATCTCAGAAAGTATTTTTGCTAATGTCATCAGATACTGAAAGTTATAGTTGACTGAATTTATGAGGCAAGAACTGTTTGTATAATAGTTTTTTTTTTTTTGCGTTGAGGCTGAATTTTAAGCCAAGTAGGGTACTGTGTAAATCATCATAAATCTGAATTATCATACATATTTATTGTCATTCAAATACAAGGATTTTAGTGTCTGCATTATATAAGGAGTTGGAAGATGTGTTGCCCATACGTTGTAAAAAAACAAACAAACAAAAAAAAACTAGAAAAGCTACAATTTCTGGGGAAATTGTGTGAAGTGTTCTTGCCTCCACCAGTAGTCTACAACTGGAGTGGGCGGAGTAACTGTTATCATTTACATAGCACATTTAATTGCAACGTTGTTGCACAATTACATTAAACCATACATTTATAAAAACATTAGCAGGTGTTCAAAAGGCCCTGTCTATGACATCACTTGCTGCTGCAGCCTGACACAGGTCAGAGTATTTTGGTGGTTGCCATCTTCAAACGGTCGTATTTTAAAAACTATAATCCTACAGCGAAGAGCTTTATATTGTGAGAATCACAAGACCCAGACCTACATTTCGATGTATAGTATGTCTCTGAAGTATTAAAAATGAAGGCACAGTCACAGTTTAGAAATTGCACTTCAAATTTGAGCTTTGTAGAGTGAAGTTTCAATGAATGTCAATGGACTGCGTTAGTTGCAAACAAATGATTATATTGTGAAAACTATCAGGACTATGGCTTAGCCGTTGACATGTTTAGTGGCAGCAGGGATAGCTGAACGCTTTGATATAAGATTTGTGTAGGTGGGCCTGAAAATAAGGGAGTGGTGGCAGTTTAGAAATCATGTCCTGATTTTTCAGCTTTTGCCAGCTCCCACTCTAGCTTTGCCATTCATTCCTATGGGACAAATTTCGCCACAAGAACGACGATATTCCGTGAACCATTCGGCGAAACGCTCCACAAAGTAATAGCAATCCGATCGGGAACAATCTGCACGTTTTGGTAAATTTTTGTCTATGTAGTGTAAAAACTGTGGGAGGCGTTAGGGTGGCAAATTTGGCTATAATAAGAATAAGAATAAGAATAATATATATGTGAGATAACAATAAGTGGTCTTGCTATGCAAGAACACTTAATAATATATATGTGAGATAACATTAAGTGGTCTTGCTATGCAAGAACACTTAATAAGAATAATATATATGTGAGATAACATTAAGTGGTCTTGCTATGCAAGAACACTTAATAATAATAATAATATATATGTGAGATAACAATAAGTGGTCTTGCTATGCAAGAACACTTAATAATATATATGTGAGATAACATTAAGTGGTCTTGCTATGCAAGAAAACTTCATAAAGGATGTTTGTGTAGTGGATGCTGTGTGTATAGTTAATGCAGAGTGTGTGTCAGTGTAGTTAATGCAGAGTGTGTGTCAGTGTAGTTAATGCAGAGTGTGTGTTAGTGTAGTGAATGCAGAGTGTGTGTCAGTGTAGTGAATGCATAGTAAATGTCAGCGTAGTAAATGCAGAGTGTGTGCATAGTGTAGTGAATGCAGAGAGTGTGTTAGTGTGTAATGAATGCAGTGTGTGTTAGTGTAGTGAATGCAGAGTGTGTGTTGCCCAATAACTCCAGCGCGTTACCAGCTACAAGCATGCCAGAGGCCCCTGGCACACTCATACCTAAAGGGGTGAAACCACTTGAAATAAGAATGGGTCTAGGGGCCTCCTGGCACCATTTTGATTAAGTTTTTATGGTGCCTTGAGTGTTCCTTTAATAGCAACCATGTGTACAGTGTAATGCCATACACTTTAATTGGCCAATCATAGAGTAAAGTACGCTCACGGAGATCCCTTACAGGCACATTATGGTTAGAAACAGCTTACAAACCATATGTTTTGTGTGTTTTACCAATAAGCATCACATCTACAAGTGGTTGGTATCACTGCAAGCAGACATTATTAATGGACAGCCAGAAAAAAATTGCAACAGGTTTTTAATACGGTTATTAATTAGTAGCTGCTACTAACTACCTGCCTTTAATAGTGACAGATTATAGTAACTAAACTCAAGAGTCAGCAATTAATCAGAGCACCTGTCTAGCAAAGACTTTTCATTGAGCTGTTTTGGAAGTCTATGATTGGACAGCCCAGAAAGTCTGGGCGGGCTTAGAAGGGGAGGGCTTCCATAGGCAGTGGACAGAGAACTGTAGGTTTTGCAAACTGTTTTTAGATATATCCCCAATGAAAAAAATGCATGATAAAATATATGCAATTTTTAATTTGGGGTATATATATAACAGTGATTTTTAATGAATTTTGTATTCGGGCAGGGGATGTCCTTTTAAGGTATCTGATGAGGTCAGAGCATTGTGGTGATGTCATTGACAGTTTAGGCTATATATATCTGCTGCACAGGACCTACCTTAACAGTTATTACTGTATAACCATGGCAGAAAAATTTGCAAGAGAGAAGAAGCAGATGTTTCCAGCTCTTTCGAGAGAAACAACACATGGCAAGGTGAATGGGGGTTATGTACTCACTAAATCCATGCACCCCCTGCCCATTTGACCTTCTAACCCAGTTCCTTTCCTTCTTATGCCCAATGTATGGCGATAAGATCCATATGGACCCACCATATAAGTATAATAATTTTGGTGACTAATTTGATGCCTCATCATCAGAAAACATAAAATGGAATGTGAATAGTCATAGAAGAGATTACTTTACCGATATATGCATGCATAAAATCGTTATAAAGGATTCTCTGTTTTAGGCATCTTCCATTAGAGCCAAGCCAACAAAGAGAAATACGTCTTCGGGGATCAAACTCCCACCATGTCCTAATAGTCGGATTCCGATGCTAACCGCAAATCCCTCGGAAAAGGTATACGCTACAATTTAAATCCATAGTCTGGTTCATATTAGGAAGGGAACATTTTACAGAAACAGGCTGTAAACCTGAGATTTTTTTTTACATTGTCATTTTCTTGATATATATATATTTTTTTAGTTTATTGTGGATGTCATTCTCCAACAAAGTATAAATTATAAAAAAAAAATCACATTAATATGTACATATTACATATGTTCTGTAATCTACATTAACTGAATTTCTATTTGTTTAGGTGGATTTCATTAGAGCACCCCCAGCAGAACAATTTGTGGAAGTTCCTTCTGGAGTGAAATTTCCAGTGTGTCCTAAACAACCTGTCCAGTTCTGTACCACCAAGCTCTCGGAAAAGGTATTTAATACTAATCCAGACTAGTAAGCAGATATTTTCAAGACAATTGAAATAGGGCTACGGATTGATATGAAGGGTTGTATATTTAATGCCAAGCCATGGAATGATTAATTAAAGTAAGCATTAAAAGATTTTATAAATTAGTATCTCACATCAATAATTAGTTCTATTGTAGATTATTAACTCTTCTACCATATAACAAAATAGCTGAAGTGGATAAGCATTAGTCTACTATGTTTAACCTACTATGTTTAACCTTTCAAACAATCCCCAATTATTTCATATATTGGTTGTTTTATGCTAATGAGTGTTCTTCAGAATAGGTTTACAGAATGAGTGCACAAATGTTTTGTTATAATGTTTTTGCAGCTTTATAAGCCAAGTCCATCATTTGACCTTGAGGATCCATATTTTCGTTTGATGAGGACAACCTACAATAACCTGCATGACCCATACTTAAAAGAATATTACCAGAGTAAAGTACCCCGACAACGGATACGTCAGCAGGGATTTATCACCAGTGATGATAAGGTAGGATAAAAAAACAAAAACAAGCAACATGCCACTACCATTTCATTTTACACTAACATATTGCATACATAAATTTAACTGAATGACATTGAATTAAAAGAAAATGTCTTGTTTAGGTTGTTTGCTCTTTAAAAGAGTACAACGAGTACAGGGAGTACCTCTCAAGCATACATAGAAAGAAAATGAAAAACGTAAGTTGGATTCAGATTTATAGTAAAAACAGTCAACATAGTAGACAAAGTGTAATTTTCAGTGGGATGATATTTAGCTACTCAAATTAAAAACAATTTTAAAAAGATGAAAAAATAATAATAATCTGTTTGTTTTTTAGAAGTTAGAGAAACAAGGTAGACAAAATTCGTCTTCTAACCAATGATGCTCCCAAGATTGTTAGAAAACGTACTTCTTAATAAAAGTTCATTACTACTTGACGATTTTGCCACATGTGATTTCCTGCAAAACAGTTCAAACATATGAAAATATGTCATCATACCAACATGTGGGTTAAAATATGAAATTTTATTTAAAGAAAAACTCTAGCACTATAACAATTTTGTCTAATTGAATTGGTTGTAGCGTCTGCAATCCACGGCACCTGTTCCATGGTTAATGTTAAATCAAGAATAGTTTAACACCTAATGAGGGGCCTACTGCACATCCCTTGCTTGGAGTAGTTACACTCCACATTAGCTATACCAGTTTATAGCAGCAATAGATGTGATACTCTGAGAGCCAGCAGGTGGCGTTCCAATCACTGCCAACTATTGCTGCTTGAACTAATGTTTAAGTATGAGTCTAAACAGTAGAGGGGGGCTGGACAGCAGGCGTCCAGGGACCTTCATTCAGTGTTTAACAAATTGAAAATGATTCAGCGCCCAGGTACTCCAGTGTTACTTTAACAAACAATATAAAAAATCATACAGATTGGCCTTTAATCAGATACAGTCCGAGGTGTTTGCTGGTACCATTATACACAAGGCAAATAAGCACAAACTTCATATTTTAACTCGTAAAATTGGGCATGCATGTCATCAGGGATTCTTCAATTGTGGATTAATAAAAATGATTTTAAAATTATATTTGCTTTGTTTCTTGGTATTTGCGTGTTGTTTCATGTGTATTCCTGCAAAGCAATTCAAAGAAAAATACAGATGTTAATTTTGATTGCGCTAACAGATTGGGAGTAATGTTTAAACACTGTTCTATGAACTCTATCAATCACTAAACAGTAAAGACAAAAAGGAAATTGGGTGCACACCCAGAACATTCATTTCACAGGAATGGTGCTTCCATAGAGAGCAAAATATATACATCATACAGAAGGAACAGGGCACACATACAAATCTATTTTTTATTTTATAAGACTACTTGAAATCACGTATCTCAGCAAACAAATATGGGTATCCATGCCCACCATATGGCCATATCATATTGTGTTAAGCCCAGCACTACTTCACAGTATCCCAGTATCGGTGGGTCCTTCACTAATTCCGGTGTAGGAGACAAATCAAAGAGTGCTAGTGCTAAGTACGTTGCAGTGTATTTTAATAATCTGTTGTAAAAGTTCTTACAATAAAAATGAAGAACAGAAATTGGTAATTGTAAAACTCATAAGTGGGGGTGACCCCTGAGGAATAATATATACAAAAGTTCTTACAACAGATTATTAAAATACACTTTTGCTTATTTAGCACTCTCACTATTTAATTTTTCTCCCATGGTAGAATTAGTGTAGGACCCAGTGATATCTAATATATCTAATCATCAACTTATCAAAAAGCATCCTATTTATCTAAATGTGTGTCCGCTTTTGGGCTATCCCATGAATATCTTTCTAAGATCTCATAATAAGTGCTAACCTAAAAGAAATGTACCTCAAATGTGCATGTAATAAAAACCAAAAACAAACAGCAACTAGAAAAGCTACAATTTCTGGGGAAATTGTGTGAAGTGTTCTTGCCTTTACCAGTAGTCTACAACTGGAGTGGGCGTTGTAACTGGGTGGAGTGGCTGGAGTAACTGTGGAAAGGTTGGAGTGTGGTTCACTCACTCTACAGCAAGTGAGAAGCTTTGAAATCTTTCAAATCCCTCCAACATTCCACCAACTGCCAACAGGAACTAATAGATCTCAAATAGGGCAGAGAAGAGCGGTTAAAAACAAACTGCTCCAAATTGCTCACTTCGCTGGCGGTTGCCATCTTCAAACGGTCGTATTTTAAAAACTATAAATCCTACAGCGAAGAGCTTCATACAGGGAGTGCAGAATTATTAGGCAAATGAGTATTTTGACCACATCATCCTCTTTATGCATGTTGTCTTACTCCAAGCTGTATAAGCTCGAAAGCCTAATACCAATTAAGCATATTAGGTGATGTGCATCTCTGTAATGAGAAGGGGTGTGGTCTGATGACATCAACACCCTATATCAGGTGTGCATAATTATTAGGCAACTTCCTTTCCTTTGGCAAAATGGGTCAAAAGAAGGACTTGACAGGCTCAGAAAAGTCAAAAATAGTGAGATATCTTGCAGAGGGATGCAGCACTCTTAAAATTGCAAAGCTTCTGAAGCATGATCATCGAACAATCAAGCGTTTCATTCAAAATAGTCAACAGGGTCGCAAGAAGCGTGTGGAAAAACCAAGGCGCAAAATAACTGCCCATGAACTGAGAAAAGTCAAGCGTGCAGCTGCCACGATGCCACTTGCCACCAGTTTGGCCATAATTCAGAGCTGCAACATCACTGGCGTGCCCAAAATCACAAGGTGTGCAATACTCAGAGACATGGCCAAGGTAAGAAAGGCTGAAAGACGACCACCACTGAACAAGACACACAAGCTGAAACGTCAAGACTGGGCCAAGAAATATCTCAAGACTGATTTTTCTAAGGTTTTATGGACTGATGAAATGAGAGTGAGTCTTGATGGGCCAGATGGATGGGCCCGTGGCTGGATTGGTAAAGGGCAGAGAGCTCCAGTCCGACTCAGACGCCAGCAAGGTGGAGGTGGAGTACTGGTTTGGGCTGGTATCATCAAAGATGAGCTTGTGGGGCCTTTTCGGGTTGAGGATGGAGTCAAGCTCAACTCCCAGTCCTACTGCCAGTTCCTGGAAGACACCTTCTTCAAGCTGTGGTACAGGAAGAAGTCTGCATCCTTCAAGAAAAACATGATTTTCATGCAGGACAATGCTCCATCACACGCGTCCAAGTACTCCACAGCATGGCTGTCAAGAAAGGGTATAAAAGAAGAAAATCTAATGACATGGCCTCCTTGTTCACCTGATCTGAACCCCATTGAGAACCTGTGGTCCATCATCAAATGTGAGATTTACAAGGAGGGAAAACAGTACACCTCTCTGAACAGTGTCTGGGAGGCTGTGGTTGCTGCTGCACGCAATGTTGATGGTGAACAGATCAAAACACTGACAGAATCCATGGATGGCAGGCTTTTGAGTGTCCTTGCAAAGAAAGGTGGCTATATTGGTCACTGATTTGTTTTTGTTTTGTTTTTGAATGTCAGAAATGTATATTTGTGAATGTTGAGATGTTATATTGGTTTCACTGGTAATAATAAATAATTGAAATGGGTATATATTTGTTTTTTGTTAAGTTGCCTAATAATTATGCACAGTAATAGTCACCTGCACACACAGATATCCCCCTAACATAGCTATAACTAAAAACAAACTAAAAACTACTTCCAAAAATATTCAGCTTTGATATTAATGAGTTTTTTGGGTTCATTGAGAACATGGTTGTTGTTCAATAATAAAATTAATCCTCAAAAATACAACTTGCCTAATAATTCTGCACTCCCTGTATTGTGAGAATCACAAGACCCAGACCTACATTTTGATGCATGTCTCTGAAGTATTAAAAATGAAGGCACAGTCGCAGTTTAGAAATTGCACTTCAAATTTGATCTTTGTAGAGTGAAGTTTCAATGAATGTCAATGGACGGCGTTAGTTGCAAACAAATGATTATATTGTGAAAACTATCAGGACTATGGCTTAGCCGTTGACATGTTTAGTGGCAGCAGGGATAGCTGAACGTTTTGATATAAGATTTGTGTAGGTGGGCCTGAAAATAAGGGAGTGGTGGCAGTTTAGAAATCATGTCCTGATTTTTCAGCTTTTGCCAGCTCCCACTCTAGCTTTGCCATTCATTCCTATGGGACAAATTTCGCCACAAGAACGACGATATTCCGTGAACCATTCGGCGAAACGTTCCACAAAGTAATAGCAATCCGATCGGGAACAATCTGCACATTTTGGTAAATTTTTGTCTATGTAGTGTAAAAACTGTGGGAGGAGTTAGGGTGGCAAATTTGGCTATAATAAGAATAATAATATATATGTGAGATAACAATAAGTGGTCTTGCTATGCAAGAACACTTAATAAGAATATATATGTGAGATAACAATAAGTGGTCTTGCTATGCAAGAACACTTAATAATATATATGTGAGATAACATTAAGTGGTCTTGCTATGCAAGAACACTTAAATATTGAGTATGGTATGTGAATATATATTGATTTCATATTGAGGAAACTATGAGCCACAGCAAGAAGGGCATTATAATTAATTATATAATAGACTACAAAAGACTTTAGCTTCTGTACTCCCTTTAGCCTTTGACAGTTCTGTTATGTAAAATGTAAACATTTAAATTAATTTGTGTGACAGATTCATCTGCATTGTTGGTTCGTCTGTTCCCCTTTGTTCGCGGAATTGCCTGTTCATATACCCCCGTTCGTGTATTTGCAAAATGCCGATTGAAACTACCGAACACCGCTGAAAAGCTGCTGCCTACCTTCCGTTTCGACAGGGCATGCGAACGTCGGTCGTTCGGGAGTTTTATTCAGTCGTATGGACTTTTACCCCGACAGCCATCCCATGGAGTCATTCGTATACCGAAGGACTGGTGAAAGACTTTGACTCCATGGCGATTCGACTAGATACCTCGGATCTGAGCGCTATTCGGTGAAAACATGCCCTCAGATCCAGGCTGTCTGGGGATACGTTACATGAACCATATGCATTCGGTATTTCTGTAGTTATGTATTTTAATGTCTTTTTGTTACTGTAATTTAAGATGGCGATGGTCTCTACCTTGGGAGATAATTAGGTTTCTTCCCCAATTATCTCCAAGGTAAAGAAGACGGAATTATGGGCAAGATGGGAAGGGCTATTATTGAAGCCACTGCGATTGGCTACTGTCCAATATATGTTACAGTCTTCCACAAGGTCCCCTCGGGGAGTGTCCACCTTGTGGAGACCTGCATAAATACCGGGCAGGTAGCCCCCATTAAACAGATCTTCATTTGACCCTCAAGACGGAGCTTGGTCTCGTTTGTGGGGGGAATTATTATTGGGACAGCGCTTTCGTTATTTCTAGCTGTGGAAGGCGTTCGACTGTTTGGCTGATCGGGAGTTGCCGTGTTCGCGGACTTCGTTCGGGAGTTTGGCGATCGGCTGGATTTAAACTGCATTTCTGGAGAAGGGGATTATTGCCTAAACGGCGGCTTCATCTACCCGACGGTACGTGTCGTAACAATTGGTGGCAAGCGACGGGATGAATCCTACAGCCCAGAAGGCCAGCTACACATCCCAAGTTGGAAATGCAGTATGAGGAGTTAAGGCGTGCTACCCTTAAAGATATATTGGAGCGCAGAGGACGATCAGCGAGTAATCTCAAGAAAAGAGAGATTATTTCGATACTATTGGAAATGGATGCAGCACAGGGAGCGGGGGGAGCGAATGTGCCTGGCATACTGGAGTTAACACCCGAGGAGATACAGTTTAACCGGGCAGTTCAGATCAGGCTGGCACATTTTGGCCCCAACCCCGCAGCAGATATTGTGGTGCAAGTGCAAGCAGCAGTAGCAGCACAACAGGCGCTTCAAGGAAGAGGCGCTGCAGCAGCTGAGGTACCTTACAATAATAATAATGGAAGGAGAAAAGTACCTTTTGCTGCATTTCGGAACTTTGTTGAAGCCGAAGGAGAAATCGATGGGTTCCTGGCGGATTTTGAAAGGCAATGTGCCTTACACCAGGTACCCGCAGGAGAATGGGTCCCCATCCTCTCTGGGAAGTTATCCGGCCGGGCCAGTGAGGCGTTTCGGGCCATCCCAGAGGAGGAACTTACCAGCTACAGGGCAGTGAAAGATGCCCTTTTGGCCAGATATGCTGTGACCCCGGAGGCATACCGGCGGCGATTCCGGGACACTAACAAGCAGGCTGGTGATTCTTATGTTGAGTGGGCATGCCGAGTACACCGCACCGCAGCCCACTGGATGGCAGGGTGCCAAGCAGTAACTGGGGAAGAGGTGCTGCAAGTGTTTTTGTTGGAGCACTGTTTTGACCGCTTACCCGTAGGAGTCAGAGAGTGGGTTAGGGACCGCAAACCCGCTACCTTACCTGAAGCTGCTCGTCTGGCTGATGAGTACACTGATGCCAGGAAACTGGACCAGACAGCAGCCAAGGTCCCTACCCGAGTGGAGTACAAACCAGCAGCCCCTCCAACCTCTGCAGTGTATCAACACCCAGCACAACGCACCCCCACCATGCCAACAGCGAACAATTACGTTCAGCCAGCCCGGTTCAACGCCCGGGATTACTCACAGCCGATCCGTTGCTATGGGTGTAAGCAGTTGGGGCACAAGCGACCCGAGTGCCCATTAAACAATTCGAGCCAAGCACAGTCGTGGAGAAGACCAGCCGGCGGAAATCAGCAGCCACCCCAACCTTCCGCTCACTGTCTGGAGCAGGAGGAATTTTGGGGTATATTACATGAGGCGGATCCGGTCCAAGCAGCGCAGCAGGATAACCGTCAACAGCACAGGCAGACCGTTAAACTAAATGGCAAAGCGGTAACTGGACTGAGAGACACCGGAGCCACTATGACTTTGCTCCAAAAGAACCTTGTGTCCGAACACCAACACACTGGAGATACTGTGGCAGTGAGGGTGGCGGGAGGTGCAGTGTTCCGTTTACCGGTTGCCCGGGTTCACTTGGATTGGGGGGTGGGCTCTGGACACGTGAATGTGGGGGTCATGAAAGACTTACCGGCCGATGTTTTGCTTGGGAATGACTTGGCCCCTTTGGTGTCCGCTTATGCTCCAATGGGACCTGCCGCTATCAACCCAGTGACTACCCGTGCCCAGACCCGTGCTGCTGGAACCAGCCCACCTGCTGCTGAGACCCAGGTAAGGACCGAGTCCCCGACTGGTACCCTAGGACCGACCTTTGTTAACTGGGATTCCCCAGAGGAGTTTGGGAGGGAAACTCAGACAGATTCGACCCTCCAGAAGTATAGGGACAGAGCAGATACTGGAGAGGAAGGATTAGATGGGGAACGGTATGAGTGGGTGGGGGACAGGTTGTATAGGATCCCCAAGCTTTCCCCGAAGAGTGTTGCCCCTCCGCCGAATCGACAGCTGGTAGTGCCCGCGAAATACCGGCAGGAGATTCTGCGGATAGGGCATGATGTTCCGTTAGCTGGACATCTAGGTTCCCGCCGCACAGCCTATAGGATCATGCAGAACTTTTTTTGGCCAAACTTCAATCAGGCTGTGCGGACATACTGCAGTACGTGTGACACATGTCAACGGATAGGAAAGCGGGGGGACCACCCAAGAGCTAGGCTTATGTCTATGCCTATCATTGGGGAGCCCTTTGCCCGCATAGCCGTTGACATTGTGGGTCCACTGGCCAGGGCTAGTCCATCCGGGAAGAAATATATTCTCACCGTGGTGGATTATGCCACTCGCTATCCAGAGGCAGTAGCGCTGTCTAATATAGAGGCAGAGACAGTTGCTGATGCCCTGGTTAGGATTTTTACCAGAGTCGGGTTCCCTCAAGAGATCCTCTCTGACCAGGGAACCCAATTCACCGCTGTGCTCACCCAGCAACTGTGGAAGGTGTGCGGTATTAAACCGCTGCTTAGCTCACCTTACCATCCACAGACTAACGGTCTCTGCGAGCGATTTAATGGCACCCTCAAACAGATGCTGAGGACCTTTTCTGACACTTGCAGAGACTGGGAGCGATTCCTGCCTCATCTGTTGTTTGCCTACAGAGAGGTGCCTCAGGAATCTACTGGGTTCTCCCCCTTTGAGTTGCTATATGGGAGAAGGGTCCGCGGACCCCTAGATCTCATTAGAGGCCACTGGGAGGGGGAGACAGAGCAGGAAGGGACCCCCATAGTGCCATATGTTCTGGAACTCCGGGACCGCATGGAGAAACTGTCCCTAATGGTAAGGGAGAATCTCCAGGTGGCTCAGGGGAGACAGAAGAGGTGGTACGATCGGGGTGCCCGACAGCGAGTTTTCCAGGTTGGGCAGAAGGTACTAGTGCTCAAACCTGTGAAGGCGAACAAGATGCAGGCATCTTGGCAGGGCCCGTATAAGGTGTTAGCACAGGTATGTGATACTACCTACCTTATAGCCAGCTGTTCAGATGAAAGGATCCAGCGATCCTTCCATGTGAACATGCTAAAGGAGTATCAGGAGAGACCAGAGAATGTCGCTGCAGTATGTGCCCCTGCTGCAGATGATACAGAAAGTTTACCCTTGCCAGATCTGTTAGAGAGGGACCCCCAGACGGATCTTACTAGCCTAGTACAGCTAGGGGACAGATTGAGCGCTACCGAGAAGGGCCAGGCAAGACAGCTTCTGTGGGAAAAGCAGGCGACCTTCTCCCAAGAACCTGGTTACACTACCCTAGCTGTACACAAGGTAGAAACCCCTGGACAGAACCCTCTGCGACAACCCCCTTACCGTATCCCTGAAGCAGTCCGGGAAGGAATGCGGAAGGAGATACAGGAGATGACCCAGCTGGGGGTCATCGAACACTCCGATAGCCCTTGGGCCTCGCCTGTAGTCCTGGTGCCCAAGAAGGATGGGACCACCCGGTTCTGTGTGGACTACAGGCGTCTCAATGAGCGGACCACCACTGACGCCTACCCGATGCCCCGGGTAGACGAATTGCTAGATCGCATTGCCAGGGGACGCTATCTGACCACCATAGACCTGTGCAAAGGCTACTGGCAGATTCCCCTAGCCGAGGATGCTATCCCCAAGTCGGCCTTCGTCACCCCATTTGGCCTGTACCAATTTAAGGTCATGCCATTTGGGATGAAGAATGCCCCGGCTACCTTCCAGCGTATGGTGGATAGACTTCTTGATGGATTCCAGGAATTTGCTTGTGCATACCTGGATGACATTGCGATCTACAGTGAGTCCTGGGAAGAACACCTAGTGCATGTAGGGGTAGTGCTGGACAAGATTCGGGCCGCTGGCCTGACATTGAAGCCAGAGAAGTGCCATTTAGGCATGGCTGAAGTGCAGTACCTGGGTCACAGAGTAGGGTGTGGGAGCCAGAGGCCAGAGCCAGCCAAGATAGAGGCAGTTGCCAACTGGCCCACACCTATCACCAAGACCCAGGTGTTAGCCTTCCTAGGGACAGCAGGGTACTATAGACGCTTCGTCCCCGACTACAGCTCTATTGCTAAACCCCTGACTGACTTGACCAAGAAAAATCTTCCTAAGCAGGTCCTGTGGTCTCCGGCTTGTGAAGCTGCGTTCCAAGCACTCAAACATGCTCTTGTGAATGCCCCTGTCCTGGCTGCCCCAGTCCCTAACAAACGTTTTCTCGTCCATACAGATGCTTCCATGTATGGACTGGGGGCTGTGCTGAGCCAGGTCGGGGAAGATGGAGGAGAGCACCCTGTCGCATATCTCAGCAGAAAGTTGTTACCCAGAGAAGTGAGTTATGCGGCAGTGGAGAAGGAATGTTTGGCCCTGGTGTGGGCATTGAAGAAGCTAAGCCCGTATTTATATGGACAGGAATTTTCCCTTGTGACGGACCACAATCCCCTTGTCTGGCTTAACCGGGTCTCTGGAGACAATGGCAGACTGCTGAGGTGGAGTTTAGCACTACAGCCATATAACTTCACCATCACTTATCGACCCGGTAAGCAGAATGGGAACGCAGATGGATTGTCCAGGCAAACCGACATCCTCACCCCATCTTAGTCCGGTCATCCCCACGTTGACCCGCTAAAGGGTCAAGCCGGGTCTGCCGGAGTGTCCCACAAGGGGGGAGCCGTGTGACAGATTCATCTGCATTGTTGGTTCGTCTGTTCCCCTTTGTTCGCGGAATTGCCTGTTCATATACCCCCGTTCGTGTATTTGCAAAATGCCGATTGAAACTACCGAACACCGCTGAAAAGCTGCTGCCTACCTTCCGTTTCGACAGGGCATGCGAACGTCGGTCGTTCGGGAGTTTTATTCAGTCGTATGGACTTTTACCCCGACAGCCATCCCATGGAGTCATTCGTATACCGAAGGACTGGTGAAAGACTTTGACTCCATGGCGATTCGACTAGATACCTCGGATCTGAGCGCTATTCGGTGAAAACATGCCCTCAGATCCAGGCTGTCTGGGGATACGCTACACGAACCATATGCATTCGGTATTTCTGTAGTTATGTATTTTAATGTCTTTTTGTTACTGTAATTTAAGATGGCGATGGTCTCTACCTTGGGAGATAATTAGGTTTCTTCCCCAATTATCTCCAAGGTAAAGAAGACGGAATTATGGGCAAGATGGGAAGGGCTATTATTGAAGCCACTGCGATTGGCTACTGTCCAATATATGTTACAGTCTTCCACAAGGTCCCCTCGGGGAGTGTCCACCTTGTGGAGACCTGCATAAATACCGGGCAGGTAGCCCCCATTAAACAGATCTTCATTTGACCCTCAAGACGGAGCTTGGTCTCGTTTGTGGGGGGAATTATTATTGGGACAGCGCTTTCGTTATTTCTAGCTGTGGAAGGCGTTCGACTGTTTGGCTGATCGGGAGTTGCCGTGTTCGCGGACTTCGTTCGGGAGTTTGGCGATCGGCTGGATTTAAACTGCATTTCTGGAGAAGGGGATTATTGCCTAAAAGGCGGCTTCATCTACCCGACGGTACGTGTCGTAACAATTTGCTTTCATTTATTTTAAGTTGCACAATAGAAAATAATAACTATGTAGATAAAAAATAAAATTGAAGAAGCATGGGGGTGGCATAGTGCCAACAATGTCCTTGAAGATATGTGGAGAAACAAAAAAAATATGTATGGTGTTGTATGTTGGTTGTAGAGGTGAAGAAAATAAAGGAAAGATAAACCACTGACACTTTATGGGAGTGTAAGTATAGCTCCAATATTTGCGCTTGGGGGGAACAATCCCCACCTAGGTATTTACTGTGGTATACATGTCAGTCGGTGGTCTTCCTTTACAGCAATGCTCTCATATAGAAAAGAATTAAACAGAAAACAATATGGTGTAGTATGTCAAACTGAATAATGGATAAAGTAAAATATTGCACTCACATATTATGGAGCTCCATATGAATAAAAGTTGGCACACCCATATCTACACCACTCTTGGTTTTTGTAAAATTGATAATTTAATCCTACTAGTTTTTTTGTTCCAAATAAATGAAACAAGGGCACAGTGGACTTTTTCAAAAAAGGATAAAGGTATAGAGAGGGGAATTGTTCTAAGTATATATACAATTTTTGGAAGGAAAGTCATTTTGACCGAATTAATCCTACCTAACCAAGAGATTTTGAGACCACAAGTTTTTCCTAAGTTTGAACCAGACCTTTTCTAAATTACATCTATGCATCTTGGACAAATTCTTGCACAGATTGATGCCCAGATAAGAAATATAGGAGTCTCACCACTCGAAATCATAAATTTTCTCCATGGTATCCATATCAAACCATGGTATAAAAAGCTGAAGGGGGGGGCGTGGCCTGAGCACGGAGCTGATCAGTCGCATGTAGGCAGAGCTCTTGCCAAAACTAGCATACAACAGCTATCGAAGGTGATAATTACCTGCACCAACAGCATTGCAAAGGACAAAAGAACCCAAAGGAAACCCACCAAGAGGAGGCGCCCGACTTGGGGGCAACGTGGCCAACCTTTTTTTAGGCTTCCCGCACAGCTCAGACCGAGCACCAAAATGGCGAACGGAGCAGCCCGCAGGCCTCACAGACACCGCTGAGGTCCAGTACTCCCACACACTCCTACTCACCGGGCATGGAGACAAATCAAATCCTGGCAAAAGTCATGGAGGTGAACACTTATCTGGCTGGAGCGATCACTAAGTCCACCAACGAGGTAAAAGCAGAGATAGCTGCACAATCCAGGCTACATCATACACCGGGGTCACCAAGCACATACCTGAGCCCCCGCCCCCATGAAATTTAAACCCCTAAACCTCGAGGTGACATGACATACCATTAGGCATATTGTATATATTCTACAAAATTTGAAGGGAAAAAAAACCACCCAACATAAAAATAATTGATAGAAATTAACAAAAGAATATACAACTAACAAACCAAAGGGAAGGACAAAGATTACCATCAACGTTTTTCCATACAGAATATGTTTGTTTATGTTACATTACTGTTACAAAGTTGAACTCTGACCCTTCATACATGGGAATGTTCTTCCACCATTGCACACAAGCACCTCTAAGCTACGAGGGCCTTGTTGGGGCCGTCGGGGCCACTGTGGCCTAGACAGCCATGCAGTTTAGGAGGGGTGTGGGGGGGAGGCTGGAAGAAGCCCATACAGTCCCCAGGGCGGAAAGCTCCTATGTGATGGCTGAAGCACGACTGTAACAACTCCTATGTGGTGGCTAAGACAGCAGATAAGACATTATCTCTATCTTAATGCAATGCTCATTCAATGTTTTGGTTAATATAATGTCTAGGTTGAGGCCACTGGTAGCAATCATATCACTGTTACTTTATAGGGCATCACCAGAGAAGGAGGTACAACAAAAGATACACTAACTTACCACTGAAGTACTGGGTAGACAGACACTAACACTCTCACTGAGCCCACCTCTAGTTCACTCCAGTGGCGTCAAGATAGGGACTACTTGGCAATGACTCCTAAACGGATCTCTACACCACAACAAACAGCTACTAGATGTTCTACTCAGAGAGAATCTACAGGGTATATGCTGAAGTTTCCTGTAGCTAATTCACTTGATAGAAATCTATATACCTGGAGTAACACTACAAAAAGTTACTAATGGAGGGTATATTGATATGTCTTATGAACACTGGCATGCATAAACTTAGGGTTGCTGCAGCCACTGTATGGGGAAACATCACTCTATGTAGAGAGGAGATGCCTAACTCACACTTTGGAATAGACCTCAGTACACACACTATGGGGTCAGAACTTATTGATGTATCCTGCATATGCCTTGCAATGTATGATATTGCCTGAAGCTTTAACCCATGTGTACCTACAAACGGTATCAATGCCAGATAACTGGCCACAACACACCGATGGGGCACCACGGGTATACACCTATATACTCTCAGGAATAGGCTGAAAGGTAGTGACACGAGGCAAGGGTCCATGTCTTTGCATGCCAGGCACGACTCAATTGGGCAGTGCGTGTTGGCGCATATGCTGCAACAAAGTCTGGCAATTAGTAAGCCCAGAAATTGTTATTGCTATAGTTTACTTGTTCTTTCTTTCTTTACTTTATCCCTTATATGCTTTGATACTTTCTCGCTGGATGTTGGGGACAGTGTGACAAAACGCACAAGACAACGGCTGATGGTGAGGTGTACCGGGAGCAACTGTCGAGGACCGACGAATAGGCTGAGACGGGGACAGGTCATAGAGGGTAACAGTTATAGCTCATTCACTACGTATTCAAGATGCCTATAAAAATCACTTCTCTAAACCTTGAGGGCCTAAACACACCAAAAAGAGGCGCCTATTATTTTGGGAACTTATACGATTAAGTTCGGATATAGGTTTCCTACAGGAAACCCATTTACCGGCTAACATTAGCCTACAATTAAAAGACCATGTACATGTATACACCAATTGCCATGAAACCAGAACACATCGTAAAAGGAATGGGGTAGCAATACTTATTCACAAAAGGTCAATGTGACACGTGTAGAACCAGACTCGGAGGGAAGGTATATAATCATTTCGGGAACACTATACTCACAAGCGATACACCTCATTAACATATATGCACCTAATGAGTTAACTCCAGAGTTCTGGGACCATCTATAAGCCACAAAAGGGAGAATACCACACAGTATGGTCATCATGGGGGGGGACTTTAATGCTGTGCTGTGTCCAGCCGTCGACAAGACAAATTGGCACATAAATTTATATGCTCATCAAGGCTGATAGATGTCTGCAGGGCGCACCATACAGGTGACGTGGATTACACATACTACTCAGCACCACACGACACATATTCTCACTTTGACTATTTCCTAGTAAACGACCAAGTGGTAACTAAGATAACGAAGTCATCGATATGATCCATCACGTGGTCAGACCACGCTGACATAACTATAAAGCTTGATAACCTATGCACAACGTCCCCATGGATGTGGAAACTAAACACATAATTGCTTAAAGACCCAAAAGTTGCGGCAACCATCCAAAAATAAATTAAGGAATACTTCCAATTAAACTCAACAGCCGAACTGACACCCGCAACTATATGTGCCGCCCACAAAACGATAATTAAGGGAGCCTTAATCATGGAAGCAACTAGGAGAAAGAAAGACAAAACTCCAAAATTAAAAACCCTCCTTAGTGACCTAAAAAAGGCCGAACAGTGGCACAAGACGGACCCATCCCCTGACAAGATCCATGACTTAAAGAAATTGCGACGTCTTATAAGGGAAACACTCCTTGACAACACTGCCAGAGTCATGATTTCGTCCAAACAATCTTTTTATGAACATGCAAACAAAATGGACACTTTGCTGGGTAGAACAATGCGCCCACGCCCCAGTCAGACTCCCATCACCACTATCAAAGACCACAAAGGTAAGCCTATGACAACACCGACCGATATAGCAAAGGTATTCACCGATTTCTATAAGGCCCTGTACAACCACACTGCCCTGGAAGATGACAACCCAACTGACATAACAGAAGCCATACAAACATCCTACACAAGCTATCATTACCGAAACTAGACCCAGCTGCTGGGGCTACAATGTGTGGTGAAATTACCATAGACGAAATAGACATAGCTTTATCAACCTTAAAAGGACATGAAGCCCGAGGACCTGGCGGATTCGAGGGAGGATTTTATAAGACATTCCATGATGACTTAATACCACACATGAAAAGCTGGGTTAATTACCTGATGGGCAGGGGGGGATTCCAGATCCTAACATGCCATTGGCTAATAGTATTCACTGAGATTCAAGTGTAACAATGAAATAATGTGCTTTCAATTTAGAAAGTCTCATTCAATAGTCGAGGAAACAGCAAATATATTTTGTATAAAAATGAGATAAGGATAATATTTTTATCTGCATGGTTAAATTTGGTTGAAAGAGAAATAGCTTCAAATATCTAGGCCACTGGTAGCAATCATATCATATTCAAAAATTTTGACTAGATGGTCTCAGTGCAGATTACTTTCAGCAAGAATTCACATCTCAGAAAGTATTTTTGCTAATGTCATCAGATACTGAAAGTTATAGTTGACTGAATTTATGAGGCAAGAACAGTTTGTATAATAGTTATTTTTTTTTGCAATGAGGTTGAATTTTAAGCTAAGTAGGGTACCATGTGAATCATCATAAATAAGAATTATCATACATATTTATTGTCATTCAAATACAAGGATTTAGTGTTGCATTATATAAGGAGTTGGAAGATGTGTTGCCCATACGTTGTAAAAAAACAAACAAAAACTAAACAACAACAACAACAAAATATGAAGTATGGTTTGACCGCTGAATGTGATGGCCGCCTAGATTCAGAGCTCCGCACTGCTACAAACCGATAAATTGCACACTTAACCTCGCTTCCTAGAAACCTGATACAGACCCCAAAGCTCCGACACGGATGTCAAGTCGTAAAGCTCCTAAAAAGAGCCAAAAAGAAGCTCCCTCTGTCGTGGACATGCTCACTACACGACATAAAATCACGGACTTGGAAATAGAATTGGAGGACATTTCAAATAGATCATGACGAAACAATCTTCGCATCCGTGGCCTACCCTAAATGGTGGGAGAGGCCGAACTAGAATCCTTGCTGGTACAATGCTTCCGCAGTGGCCTACCAGTAGTGATGCACCGAACGGTTCGACGGCGAACAGTTCCTGGCGAACATAGCGTGTTCACGTCCGCCGCGGACGGCGAACACATGCGCGGTTCGATCCGCCCCCTATTCGTCATCATTGAGTAAACTTTGACCCTGTACCTCACAGTCAGCAGAAACATTCCAGCCAATTAGCAGCACACCCTCCCTAGCAGACCCTCCCACCTACTGGAAGGCATCCATTTTACATTCATTCTCAAGCTGCATGCTTAGTGAGAGGAGGGAAAGTGTAGCTGCTGTTGATTAGATAAGGAAATGCATAGCTAGGTTAGGGTATACAGTGTCCACTACAGTCCTGAAGGACTCATCTGATCTCTGCTGTAAGGACAGCACCCCAAAAAGCCCTTTTTAGGGCTAGAACATCAGTCTGCTTTTTTTTTGTGTGTAATGTAATTGCAGTTAGTTGTCTGCCACTGCTGCCAGCATCTGTGTCAGGCTCACAGTGGATACTGTGCCCAGTGCCACCACTCACTCACTGGTGTCACAATAGCTTGCATTTAAAAACAAAAAACTTTTTTCACGGTTATAGATTGAATAGCAGTTAGTTGTCTACCACTGCTGCCAGCTTCTGTGTCAGGCTCACAGTGGATACTGTGCCCATTTGCCCAGTCAGTGCCACCACTCATAACTGGTGTCACAATAGCTTGCATTTAAAAACAAAAAACTTTTTTCACTGTTATAGATTGAATAGCAGTCAGTGTCCTTAAAGCGGGTGTGTTAAGCTAACAGTGGATACGGTGCCCAGTGCCACCACTCACTGGTGTCACAATAGCTTACATTTAAAAACAAAAAACTTTTTTCACTGTTATAGATTGAATAGCAGTCAGTGTCCTTAAAGCGGGTGTGTCAGGCTCACAGTGGATACTGTGCCCTGTGCCACCACTCACTCACTGGTGTCACAATAGCTTGCATTTAAAAACAAAAAACTTTTTTTCACTGTAATAGATTGAATAGCAGTTAGTTGTCTGCAAGCGTCTGGGTGTCAGGCCTCCTTCAGCGTGTGATCTGCAGACCTCTGCCCGTGTACTTTGCCACTCATATCTGGTGTCTCTATAGCGTGCTTTTACAAAGAAAAAAAGTTTTTCAGTGTAAGTTAATAGCAGTCAGTGTCCTTAAAGTGGGTGTCAGGCCTCCTTCAGCGTGTGCTCTGCAGACCTCTGCCAGTGTACTTTGCCACTCATATCTGGTGTCACAATAGCGTGCATTTAAAACCAAAAAATTTTTTTCACTGTTATAGATTGAATATAAAAGTGGCCTCTTTGAGAGAAATATTTCCCAGAATCAGAACAAAAATAAGGTTTCTCTCCTGTATGGCTCCTCAAATGATGCTTAAGATTAGAAGCGGCTTAAAAGCATTTCTCACACTCAAAAATATATTTTTTTAACATTCTCTCCACTTTGAACGAAATGACGTTTGGGAAGAGATTTTGTATGAGTAGGTTTTTCATGTACGATACGGGAACATGATTTAGATCCTTGGTAAGTTTTGCGAGATCCAATAGTGTGTATGTAGGGGGAATAGTCAATCCATATCTGCCAAGTGACCCTATGTAGGAGGAACAGTCTCTATTTGCTCTGTGTCAGTGTGTATCAGGGGCTCTGAGGACAGGTGTCAATCCATATGTCAAGGTGTCAATATGTCATATGTCAGGTGTCAATCCATATCCATTGTGATTTAGGAATGTTAGGTGATTTATGCCCTTTATGGATTAAGAGCAGACTCTGCATCAACTGTGTAATTTTCCATGGGAGTTTTGCCATGGTTCCCCCTCCGGCATGCCACAGTCCAGGTATTAGTCCCCTTGAAACAACTTTTCCATCACTATTGTGGCCAGAAATAGTCCCTGTGTGTTTTAAAATTCGCCTGCCCATTGAAGTCAATGGCGGTTCGCCCCGGTTCGCCAGTTCGCGAACATTTGCGGAAGTTCGCGTTCGCCGTTCGCGAACCGAAAATTTCGTGTTCGCAACATCACTACCTACCAGACATCCCGGACCACATATGGCTCGTATATAGAGCCCATAGAGCATTAAGGGCCAGGGGCCCGAAAAAGAGCCCTCCCAGGGACGTCATTATGCGGTGGCAATACTTTAAAACTAAGGAAGCCATCTTGCGGTACAGCGGAACTCAACCTTTCCGGGATGAAGACACGGAGCTACAACTATTCCAGGACATTACCCCAGCCACGCTCCTACACAGAAGGGAGTGGAAACCCGTTACAGACCTACTGAGGCAAAATGACGTACGTTTTGCATGGGGCTTCCCATTTAAAATTATCATCTTTCATAGGCCTAAGCCGCTTGTGCGGCTGCCATCCATGGACCTCCAAGCCTTTTTACAGGATCTGGACATTGCGGTCCTGGAGGACCTTCCACTACCGGCTGGAACTGTGGCGAAGCTTCCCCATCTACCAGATAGCTGGGCCGATAGCTCTTTGAGGCCTACCTGATTTGTGAGGCCACCGTATTGGGACATGGTAATTTCAGGATCTCCATACAAGCAAGCTGTTATATAACAATACACTTATACTGTTTACCGTTATGGTTTATTAGCTGCAAAATAAGAATGGAATTCTGTTAGAACGTGTTACTGCATTATACGATATTGAGGAATGAGTGCAACAGCCTGTATGACCCGGGAAGGGGGAAGGTAGAAGCAAGAGGACAGCAGTTATAGTGTGGGGGGATGCACTTTATGCTTTATGAGCAAATTACCCCACCCAAGGGATCAGCAAGGGCGCTGTATCGTCCTAACTCGAAGGCCTGGCTGGCCATCCCTACTTAGTTAAATCATCTACTCCAACATTTACCCATCACGCTGACCGGACGGAATAGCACCTGCACAGGTCCCCACACAAACTACAAATGGTAATCAACTAATCCTTGTAAAGGCCACATGATAGGGGGGACATAGGAATTGGCTAGGATGATGTGACTTCACTGTAAGTGTCCATGCTCGGTAACATTGCAAGGGGATGGACCGGCGGGAGGGGTGGGGGGGTGAACATGGTATCAATAGAAAGATGGGAAGTCTGGACTGGGGACTGCTCCCTTATGCACAAGACCGATAGTCACCATGAGGTAAGGGCACAGTGCGATGGCACAGCTCTACTGGCGGGTGGCATTGAAACGTAGGCCCATTACCAAATACGGAGGAACTAAGGGGGGGTTCAGCTAAGTCAAGGGCGACCGATCACTAGCTAATGACCTTGACACTCAAACTTATGGTATTGACCCACAGACCGTAGGCTCGCACAAAAAGAGCAATAACTCCTCTGGGACCGCCACCTCGCCTATATCGCCCCTGGGAGACAACTCCAAACAGGCCAAGAATGGCAAGACAGACCACAGGGAACCCTAACGGAGATCTTCCCCTCTGGGAACACCCCCAAACACCAGACTTGAGGGACACGAGACGGGCTACAAGACGACCAATCACACCCCCCCCCCGCCACCAACTTAAAGAACCAAATAGGAAGCCCCAACACCTCCTGGACAGCGGGGACATCAGGCAACCCCCCTCACCCCTACTGGGTTAGAAAAAACAAGGTTGTTTATATAACATATGGGTCACTACAGGGTGTTTGATTGCTGAGCCTCCCCCCCCGTTAGAGGAGATTCACTCGACGAGGTGGAAGCCAACACCCATAGCTCCTAGCAGTATGTAAGACCCAGAAAGGATATACAGTTAACTAAAAATTACACTGTGAAACCAAACTGTTATTCTATTGTGTACTAACTGGTATATCCACTTATTCCTAGGTTGTACAAAACTACAACCTTTCTTTCTACTCTCTACCACCCCACCCTCGTGAACGGACTGAGCATCCCCAATAAGCGCAGACTCCTACTCAGGGAACTCAAATGAGAGCCCCGGGAGCCCGTACACCCTGGACATGGAGGATGAATGCATCCCTCCTCAAACACCCGCAGACACAAGAGGACCTTAGACAAGAGATTATAAATTACTTTCAAACGAACAACACCCCCGACATATCCCCGACAACACTGTGGGCAGCCCACAAAACTGTAATTATAGGACTCCTCATAAAAATAGCAACACGACGGAAGAAACAAAAATACGAAAAATTAACTGACCTTCAGAAACAACTGCATAAACTAGAACTACAACACAAACAATCTCTGACCCAAACTATGATAAGGGACCTCAAAGAAGTCAGACGAATGATCAGAGACCTAACGATAGAGGACGTAAGCAACGACATACTATGCACCAAGAGATTGTTTTATGAAAACTCTAAATAGATGGAAACACTATTAGCCAGAGCCCTCAGACCCCAAAACACCACATCCACTATAACAGCAATAACAAACAGGGGGAGGTCCTTACGGACCCCGGGGCCATTAATGACGAGTTCACACAATTCTTCACCATGATTTACAATCATTCCCCCACACTGACAGAAGGCATATATATGACAGCTGCAGCTGGCCCTGTTTTAATGTTATGTGGCGCTAAAGTGCATGAACTGATTAATAAAGAATAAAAAAAAAAAAAAGAATCCAAACCCCAAACAGGACAATCCAGGATTAACCCTTATATATACACTAATGCTGACACCTGCTTCTGATGCAGGCAATCACCATGATCTCTGAAAAAGGAACCTCTCCACACATGCAACTCATCAGGCAACAATAGGACGAAAGAACCTTAACCAACTATTGTATAACCTCATGTATGCAACCATGCTATGTAATCTGAATGCATTAGTGTTTTGTAAGGATATATGTGCAATGAAAGCAACGACAAACTAAAAATAAAGAATTAAAACAAAAAAAAGAAGAGCTTGAGTTGTTGTTGTATTTAATTTGTAATAGGAGATATTGCCAAATATTTGCAGAATAGAGATCATTGGAGATAATGAGGTCAACAGGTTTTTTAAAGAAAGTATGATGTAATCTGTTAATTAATTTGTTAATAAACAAATTCAAATGCTTCAGACATGATTCCGGCCACCAAAACTCTAGCCGTAAGCCTGCAATAAATGCAAACACAGCCCTGATGAAATGATCAGGCAAATTAAAACCCGACAGTACCTCCCTAAGGTAATCCCAATGAATCCTATTGAATGCCTTCTCTACATCTAAAGAAAGAATCAGAGAGGGCGTGCAAGCCACTTAAATTGGGGGAATTAAATTTATGAATCGGCATGTGCTGTCCATTGCTTGACGGTTCATAATAAATCCCACTTGATCATTGCTAACTAATGATGGCAACATTTTAGATAATCTATTTGCTAAAATTTTTGAGAATATTTTCGTGTCATTGTTTATCAATGATATGGGAGGAAAATATGAACATGAAGGATGTTCCAGGTTTGATTAACAAAATTGGAAAGCCATTAGTGATGTGCAATGTTAAAGGTTTCACAGGGATATCAGTATTATGGAAAGAGAATACCAAGAATGATAGAACCCAGCAATAATGGACAATTTTTGTTGATTTCTTCACAGAGAAGAAGGGCCACATGAAAGAAAAAAAGTAGAAATGTTAATGCTGTATGATGTAGTTCATCTGTTGTATGTTTGTTTGTTTATTGTATTTAAAGTTCCTTTATTTTATATTTTGTTGCCTTATAGCTATTAAACCTTTTTGTTTTGTTTCTAGAATTTATTTCAATCATTATTATTAAATATGTATATCCATCCTATTTAGATCAAACATAATGATGACATAACAAAACATACCAAAAAAAATATGTAGGTGTTATAACATGCGCCCAATTCAGATGATTTCTAACTAGATTTATTCGGAAGCAGCCATTTTTATCTATGTTAGATGAAAAAAGATAAAATTTGTTGGCTAGTGTAATGTGTTCTTTAACCCCTTAAGGACCAAACGTCTGGAATAAAAGAGAATCATGACATGTCACACATGTCATGTGTCCTTAAGGGGTTAAACAGGTGCTGAGGGAATTGAACGCCTTTATTGGTGGAATCCTAATGATAGGCAGGGATTAGAATATGATTATAGACCATGCACTAGACAGTACCTCCAAATGCAAGAACCTTCTGTCCCATCAATATATGCTTATGCATAAAGTACTTCATCAACACCAGTAACCTTCAACATATTTTTGGAGTACCCTACAACCCTACTATTCATAGAAAACCAACTGCTATTTGAGATTTGATATGTATTTCATCTCACATAGGCAAATATTGAAAGAGCCTGCTATTGGAGTGACTATTTCTTTAACTCTTAAGAAACTTCTTACTACCCTCAGCAGTGCCTCAATATTTTTTTGTGATTTTCATAAAAACAAAATATTAATATGCAGAGTTGTTATATTATAACCCTTGTCTTTTGATCTTTTCCTTGTCAAAAGTTATTCAGCACTATCTGAAAGTAAGTATAGATTACATTTTAATTTTGTTACTAAAGTGCTACATCAAGGCATACTGGAGAACTGTGCAATTATGTACCCGAGGAAGATGGATTTCCATGAAACGCATGTAAGTTACTCTTTGTATGCAATAAAGTGATTTTAATCTGTGTCATGCCCATTAATTTGGAGGACATCCATAGGTAGATTGGCACTTTCTGTTCAGTACCAAGAAGAGTTCTCACCCATGCCTACATTCTATTTTTAGAAATAATGCACTTGGCTGTTTTTAATCATATAACACTTTGTCATTATATATTTTTAGAATTTTGTTTCTGTCTCATCCAGTGAGTAATTATATACTTGCACTTTTTTTTTAATTTTCACTATTCACCTATTGCTGTTTGTTGATTTGTGTTTGTGTTGAGATGCACTAATAGACAGTACCTGCAAATGCAAAGACCTTCCGCCCCACTAATGTATGATTATCTCTCCAATGTTCTTTTTCCTTTATGTGACCACTATCTGCTGACATTTGACACCGACATACCCCATACCCAAATTTCATCACCCTCAATTCTCCAATCTCGCAGAAACCTCCACTGTCTTGAGCTCCAACATCTGTCCACCAAACTCCAAACTCTCCTTTTACTCATCTCAAATCTCACTTGCCCTAACTCTGCAACCTCACTCTACAACACCACTCTCTCCTCTCAACTTGACATCATGGCACCTCCTACATTTAAACACAACAAGCATTCCCAATTGCAACCCAGGCACACCAAGCTGTCCGGATAACTCAAAAAATGTTCCAGAACTGCTGAACGCTGTTGGTGAAAGTCTCACTCTGCACCGGACTTCCTCCACTATAAATGTATGCTGTTCTCCTACACTCTGGCTCCTTCCTCTGCAAAAATAAATTACTTCAACACCCCCATAAGCACAGTGCCCCGCCAACCCAAATGCTTGTTTCACACTTTTAATGCTTTCCTACCACCCAGTCCGCCTCAAACTTTGCAACTCACTTTAATGAGAAGATTTCTACAATCAGAAAAAGAGATCTCTTTCTCCAATGACTATTTCCTTAACCCTTCAATAACTCCTTACTACCCTCAGTGGTGCCTCAACAATTATTTTTGTGATTTTCATAATCACAAAATAGTAATTTGCAGAGTTATTTAGTTATATTATAACCCTTGTCTTTTGATCTTTTCCTTGTCAAAGGGTATTTAGCAGGATCTGAAAGCAAGTATAGATTACATTTTAATTTTATTACTAAAGTGTTACATAAAGACATGCTGGGGAACTGTGCAATTATGCACCTGAGGAAGATGGATTTCAACAAAATACATTATGCTGAATTCCTGTTTTTAACTTTTTATTTTGTAGCTGTGGAACTACTTTGTCTGATCTTACATGCAAGATACTCTTTGTATGCAATAAAGTGATTTATATTTTAATTGGTGGTTTTTCAATTTTTTTGGAGGACATCCATAATTAGATTGGTACTTTATGTTCAGTATTGGGGAGAGTTCTCACCCAAGGCTACATTCTATTTTTAGAAATTATTCACTTGGCTGTTTTTAATCATATAACACTTTGTTATCATATGTTTTGATATTTTAGTTTCTGTCTCATCCTGTGAGTAATTCTATATATGTACTTGCACTTTTTTTTATTTAATGTGCACTATTCACCTATTGGTGCATGTTGATTTGTGCTTGGGTTAAGATTTGAGTTATTAATCTCACAAATGTTTTTTTAGCAGCACATAATTTATGCACTCACATGTATTTTATAAGAATAAACGGCATACTAAACTTTATTTCATTTGTCACTATTCACAAGTTTTGTTTTTTTAATCATGAAGTTACAAGTCAAGGTAGTATTAATATTTTTGCCCTCTTCTTCAGATCTACCTGTTCATTGATTTAGACATACCACAATTAACTTGCTACCAGTATAGCTCAAACTATTGTATGCCTTTGTCCCTGACCACAAATATATATATGGGATATATATACCATAATACTCTATTCTTTCGTCCCTTTTTAAAATCACTATGCCTCTTTATAGATTGCTATCAAACCTTTCATTTTGCCTCTGGCTTTCATTTTCACATTTAAAGTGACCCTCTCATACAAGCTTTTATTCCTCCTTTATATTTCCTTTATATTTATATTTCTTTATATTTGTGCTGAATATATAAAGGGCTCCTCTCCCATGTTTGCTATTCTAACTGCCGAGAAAATTTGCCTTCTGCATGGTTTTGCCACTCCGAATATATCAACATGCTGAGGACAATTTCCTATCCAGGAGATATCCTGGATTCTCCATTGATCATTTATGTAATTGCCATGTCTGTTTACATCTACATGTTCTTTTACATCTAAAATAATAAATAGTGGAGCACTTTAGTAACAACATTTAAATTTTAACCATACTTACTTTCAGATACTGCTAAATACCTTTTGACAAGGAAAAGATCAAAAGACAAGGGTTATAATATAACTACTTTCCTTGATATAGTGCCATAGTTGGCAACATTTGAAAAAAAATTCCGAGGACATTTTGCAGCACAGCTATCAATTACTGTCTGTGTATTTAAATCCCTGGACAGTCAGCGCTCTATGTAATTATTGATAGACTGCTGAGTACATACACACAGTACACTGTATACGAACACTGAGAGACTGCTGAATATACACACACACACACAGACTGCTGAGTTCATACACACACACAGACTGCTGAGTCCATACACACACACAAACACACAGTCTGCTGAGTCCATACACACACACACACACACACACACACACACACAGGCATACACAGACGCCTGAGTCCACACACACACACACACTCACACACACAGACTGCTGAGTCCATACACACACACAAACACACAGTCTGCTGAGTCCATACATACACACACAGACTGCTGAGTCCATACACCCACCCACAGACTGCTGAGTCCATACACACACACAAACACACAGTCTGCTGAGTCCATTCATACACACACACACACATGCATACACAGACGCCTGAGTCCACACACACACACACACACACACACACACACACTCACACACACAGACTGCTGAGTCCATACACACACACAACACACAGTCTGCGAGTCCATACACATACACACACAGACTGCTGAGTCCATACACCCACCCACAGACTGCTGAGTCCACACACACACACACACACACACAGATTGCTGAGTCCATACACACACACACATAGACTGCTGAGTCCACACACACACACACACACAGACTGCTGAGTCCACACACACAGACACAGACTGCTGAGTCCACACACACACACACACACACACACAGACTCCTGAGTCCATACACGCACACACACAGACTGCTGAGTCCATACACACACACACACACACACAGACTGCCAGTCCACACACACACACACACACACACACACAGACACAGACTGCTGAGTCCACACACACACACACACACACACACACACACAGACTGCTGAGTCCACACACACAGACTGCTGAGTCCACACACACACACACACAGGCTGATGAGTACAAACACACACACAGACCGCTGAGTCCATACACACACACACACACACACACACACAGACTGCTGAGTTCACACACACACACACACACATAGACTGCTGAGTCCATACACACAAGCTTCTTCACTAGCAGACAGACACACACACACAAGCATATTAGCCTACCTGTCACTGGAGCCTGTTGCTGGGGGTCAGGCAGCCATCTTCTGGCCTTTCCAGCAGCAGCAAGGGCTGCTGCTTAACAGCGGGGCTTAGGTGCGTGAGGCGGGGCTTCTTTTGGGGGTGGGGCCTGTGTCGGGGAGCCTGTCAGTGCTCCCTCCAGCCCCAGCACTGTTCCAGCTGAGCTCCTTTGCTCTGCATTCCCTTGGGCTGTAACAGACTGTTACAGTCCGAGGGGAAATAATCTAACCAGATGGCCAGCAAGTTGCCGGCATTTGAGGGGGTCCCAAGGGGGGAACAGCATGATGTAGGGGGGGGGGGGCATGGTCCCCTCTGGCCCCCCCTAGCAACGCCACAAATTTATTTTTAAGGGAATCTTAGTTATAACACTTTAATTAATTACATTTATTCAGAGGTCAGATTCACAATACTGTGTGAAAAATCTGCATACATTGCAACAACTCTTTATACATCTGAAGATTGATTTAACTGATCTACTTGTTATGTCTTCATCTGCTATGTTCCTGTGTAATATAAATGACATTCATTTAGAGGTCAGATTCACAATATTGTGTGTAAAATCTGTATATATTGTAAAAACTCTATAAACATTTGAGGATTGATTTAACTGATCTACTTGTTATGTCTTCACCTGGCATGTTTCTGTGCAATATCATTCTGTATTTATGACATGTTTCTGTATAATATTTACAAATTAAATGTATTATATAGGGACTAGTTCTATCTTCATTTAATTAATTTTGTTTATGTTGCCATTGGAAGAATATATTTGAAGAATATTATATATATATTCTTTCCTATATATATATTTTTGATTGTTTAATAAAATATCATTGATATTGCTACATACATTTTTATATTTTTTTATTCTGTACTCTACATTTTTTACACTTTCTCTGGTTCTGAGATATAAACCTCTTAGATTGATTTGGCACGTATGGTATATAGTCCTTTGTAAATATTATACAATATTGATCAATATCCCTTTAAGGACTACGCTGTCGATATGTCTTTAAATGGATGCAGATTCACTTAACTTCTAATTAATTGTTTATAAGGATATCCTTCCAATTTTTTAGCTATCTTCAATATTGTAAATTAAAGCAGGAAACTTGTTTTTTTTTTTTAATTGATTGATTTCTGTGTGTTAGCTTGATTTTATGTGCAAGAAATGGATAGATACCAACTCTTAACTGATTTCAGTAATTCAGTGTCTGTGAGACTCTATATGCATATCTGCATTACTCAATAAGAAGCAAGAACAGCTTTGCCGAATAGACCACTCTCCCGACCAATGGAGCAACAGAAGGGGAGGAGATGGGCACATAAAAGAGAGGGTTGGATCATGATGACGATGTCAGAGGAAGCCTGTGGAGGCAGGCGAAACGCGTCACACATTCGTCATCAGAGGGGCGGACCCGGAAGTTGATCACGTGATCGGGACAGGTGGAACCAGGAAGTGCCCTTGTCTCTTTGCCTGTGTAGATGTTTTTATGTAGGTAGCTTTGTAAGCCAAACCCACTAACCTTTTTTTACATAATAAACACATTTGATATTATTCAATTGGAGGTCCTGCCTCTCTCTATCCTCTATCTTGCACAGCTACATCAAGCTTTCTGTGGACAGACTGACTGAAGTCATCTTTAGTATGGGAACATTCCCTCTCCAGAGGAGCTTTGAATACCCAGAGCCAGGGGTAATAGGACTCTGGTACATGTGAGTTCTCTCCCTTATATCCCCAGCTGTATTTTTTGTGCTAATTCAGATAGTCTGCACTATGCATTCACCCTAACTTAGCTTCATGTTTGGAGGTGCTATAGGTTTTTTTTTAGTGAATATGGACAAGCATACATAGCAATATTTTGTTCTGACAATCACCAGCATTTTGTTTAAGATCACTATTTTTATAAGAGAGTCATAACATTCCTCTACAAGTTGGTAAAGTATGATCTTCTCAGAGTTACACTTAACGGGGATATTAGCATGACAGTTATAAGTAATTATTATTTTGCACAAATCATTGTTTGCACATTAAGGTCTGTTATTGAGACTATTAATTATCTAGTGATCTCTGTGCAACCTTCATTAGGAATCCACGTATTCAATGTGGAGAAAACGCTAATTTTAAAGAGTGGTCTCTCTTTTTAATTTCTCTTTTATTCTGACAAACTAGGGTTAAACCCTTGGACAATCATGGTCTGTCCACATGGTGACTTGGATCAAGCTCTTTGTGGAACTTACAGCTTTTTCTATATATTTGTATTGAAGGGACACTATAGGCACTCAGACTTCAGCTAATTGAAGTGGTCTTGGTGCATTGTTCCTATTGCACTTAGAGAAACTGCAACATTTACATTACAGCACTAGTGCCGCAGGTTACCATTGCAATGCTCTCAGTAATGCCGGACATATTTGAAAGCAATATGGTGTGCATCCACCAGTCAGAGAGTCTACTTAGCTCACTGGACCACCAAGATCTCTATTTTGTTGGCCAAAGGTAACAAAATAGAGGAGGAATATATATATACATATTTAATATCATTTTTATTTTTCCATAATTATTTAAAGTTTTTATTCTAATTAATAATTTTGTCCATATTCACACACTGAAGCTCCTATTCCATTACACACTACAGCCTCTAGAAAAAACAGCTCCTATCCTAACACAATGTAGCCCCTGTGCGCATACACAATCCAGCCTAAATTAATATACATGTATGCTGCAGCCCATATATATGCACATTAGGTACATGTATGTGACAAACTGCCATTTGCCACTGGGCATTGGAGAGGACTGATTGCTAGCCTCCTGCCCTGCGACTATGGCCCTGGGATGTATTGCCCTTTAAGAACTGATTTGGGCTTATGGACTTTTATTGTACAGTGTTGGCCCTTTCAAAAACAGTGTATGGATACATATATGATCTACATATCTATATAATACACATTTTCTCTAATGTTCTCCCTTCTATTTTTCACATTAACACTAACTTCTGTCATTACTAAAATATCCCTATCCTTTCACTCACCTGTCCCTGGCAACACCATCATCATTACTTCCACCTTACTCCCCTCCCCTCTCTATTCATCCCATGCACTCTACACATACCTTTCCAGCCTATCTCCACCGACTCTCTCCAAATCCTCCACATACATACCCTCCTACAAAACTTTCAAATCCTACTCCCACCTTCACTTCCTTTCTATCCTACTGCTCCTAGCAGCTGGTGATGTCTCTCCAAACCCCGGTCCCCTCTCAACAAACTCAGCACATACTAACCCAAGGATCCACACTAATCTCATACCCATCTCTTGTTCCTCTAAATCCTCCTTCAATACTGCCCTCTGGAACGCACGCTCTGTTTGCAATATAACTAAATCCACTGCTGTCCATGACTACTTCATCTCTCGTTCAATAGATTTACTAGCCTTAACAGAAACCTGGCTCTCCCCCTCTGACACTGCCACCCCTGCATCTTTGTCCTTCGGTGGTCTCCAACTTACCCACACCCCAAGAAACTCTGAATGTAAAGGTGGTGGTGTTGGGTTTCTCCTCTCCCCTCACTGCTCTTTTAAACCTCTTCCCACCCCCCCTTCCCTCTCTTTCCCATCATTTGAAATACACTCAATTCGCCTTTTCAAACCCTTCGCTGCTAACATTGCTGTTATTTACCGTCCCCCTGGTTCCCCTCTTCTCTTCCTTGACCATTTTGCTGCCTGGCTACCCTATTTCCTCTCTTCTAACATCCCATCCCTAATTCTCGGGGACTTCAATATTCCTATAAACCCACCTTTGACCTCTGCAGCCAATAAACTACTTTCAATTACTTCCTCCCTCGGGCTATCACAGTGGGCAAATTCACCCACCCATGTTGCTGGCAATACCCTCGACCTAATCTTCACTTATGCATGTACGGTATCTAATATCTGCAACACTCCCTATCCTCTCTCTGATCACCACCTCTTATCGTTTGCTCTCACGTACCCCCTCACCCAACAACCTCCGCCTAACCAGCCTCAACTCAGGAGGGACCTTAATTCTCTTGATCTCCAACAGTTGTCAGCTGACATTGATCCACAACTGCTGTCCATCCCTTCCCTATCCTGTCCTTCACTGGCCATCTCCATATATAACTCTACTCTTACATCTGCCTTGAACACTGCAGCGCCACTCCAAGCAAGCACCTCAAGGAGGACCCGCCCCCAACCATGGCATACTAAATCAACGCGCTACCTGCAAAGATGCAGGTGCTGAACGCTCCTGGAGGAAGTCTCGCACCCAGTCAGACTTTCTCCATTATAGATTCATACTGTATTCATACAGTGCAGCCCTTGCCCTTGCCAAACAGTCCTATTTTTCTTCTCTCATTAGTTCATGTTCCCGCAACCCCAGACGTCTCTTTGACACCTTTAATTCTCTTCTTCGCCCCGCTGTGGCCACCCCCCAAACCAACCTTACTGCTGATAACTTTGCATGTTACTTCACTGACAAAATTGAACAGCTAAGGAAAGATTTCTCCCCTCCTTGCCTTTCTGTTTCTCAATCACACATTGATCATGCCTTTCCTACCCTTCAGACATTCTCCCCAGCCACTGACCAAGAGGTGGCTGCTCTTCTTTGCTCCTCTCGCCCCACCACTTGCCCGCTCGATCCTGTCCCATCTCACCTTATCAGATCTCTCTCTGCTTGTCTCGTGCCTTCTCTAACACACATCTTCAACTGCTCGCTCTCTTCTGGCATCGTCCCTGCTGACCTTAAACATGCCACTGTAGTACCTATACTAAAAAAACATCCCTTGACCCATCCACCCCCTCTAACTACCGTCCCATATCCCTGCTCCCTTTTTCCTCAAAGCTTCTGGAAAGACTCGTCTTTACCCGTGTGTCTCATTTCCTCAATTCCAACTCTCTCCTTGACCCCCTTCAATCTGGCTTCGGCCCTCTCCACTCTACAGAGACTGCCCTTATCAAAGTTACTAACGACCTAATTGCAGCTAAATCCAAAGGCCACTACTCCATACTAATTCTTCTTGACCTCTCGGCGGCCTTTGACACCGTTGATCATGCTCTCCTTCTTCAAACTCTGCAATCGCTTGGTCTCTGTGACTCTGTCCTCTCGTGGTTTCCCTCTTATCTCTCCCAACGCTCATTCAGTGTCTCTTTTTCTAATGATACCTCCTCCCCTCGCCCTGTCTCGGTTGGAGTCCCCCAAGGCTCCGTCCCTGGTCCCCTTCTATTTTCTCTTTACACTGCCTCTCTTGGCAAACTTATTACCTCATTTGGTTTCCACTACCACCTGTACGCTGATGACACCCAGCTATATCTCTCCTCCCTGGACCTCTCCCCTGCTGTCCTGCAACGTGTCACTGCTTGCCTTTCTTCCATCTCTGACTGGATGTCCTTCCGCTTTCTGAAACTCAATCTCTCAAAAACTGAGCTCCTTGTCTTTCCTCCTCCTAATACTGATCCTCCTCTCTCGCTCTCCCTTCAAGTTTGTGGTACCAACATCAGCCCATCCTTGCAAGCGCGCTGTCTTGGCGTCATACTTGACTCTGGTCTCACCTTTGAGCCTCACATCCAGCATGTTGCCAAATCCTGTAGATTCCATCTTAAAAACATAGCCCACATCCGCCCTTTTCTTGCACCAGATACTACCAAGGAGCTTGTCCATGCTCTAATAATTTCACGCATGGATTATTGTAACCCTCTCCTGCTTGGTCTTCCCAAAAGCCGTACTGCACCCCTACAGACTGTAATGAATGCTGCTGCTAGACTGATTTTCCTCTCTAGTCGGTTCTCTCACACCTCACCCCTCTGCCAGTCCTTACATTGGCTTCCTGTGTGCTATAGGAGTCAATTCAAGGCACTAACTCACACCTATAAAGCTCTGAACAACTCTAGCCCCTCTTATATCTCCTCACTGATCCACAGGTATGTCCCTTCTCGGTCTCTCCGCTCTGCCCGTGACCACCTCCTGTCCGTTGTCCGCACCCGTACGGCCAACTCGCGCTTGCAGGACTTCTCGGGGGCGGCTCCCTTCCTATGGAATAGCCTGCCTACCGCCATCCGACTCTCCCCTAGTCTTGCATCTTTAAAGAAGTGCCTCAAAACCCATCTCTTTAGGAAAGCTTATGGCCTCCAAGACTAACCCCTACCTCACATACCCGTCTCTTGCCCTCTCCTAAAGGGCAGCCCACCTTATTTGATTGCACATTCCTGTCCTAATGTGTTTTACACCCCACCTCCTATAGAATGTAAGCTCGATTGAGCAGGGTCCTCTTCAACCTATTGTTCCTGTAAGTTTATTTGTAATTGTCCTATTTATAGTTAAATCCCCTTTCATAATATTGTAAAGTGCTACGGAATCTGTTGGCGCTATATAAATGGCAATAATAATAATAATAATAATAATAATAATTGAAACTTTTTGGACACTTTTTCTTCCCCTTTGAATCCCTGGGAAGGTGAGGCTCTTCCCCTCCCCCAGCTCCATTGTTCTCCAGCAGGGAGTTGTCCCAGGGACACTGCCAGACCAGTGGGAACTGGTTTGGGAAGGAAAAGCCATGCTTGCAATTGATAATAAAGGGACCTCAACCTAACTTTTTAACCCCTGGACGGATTCATGTGATTTTTACATATGTTGCTCCCCAAGTTATGCTGAACACAGAAATATAAGTTTTGCGCAGAACAGGAGTTTCTGTTTCCTGTACCCGGTCGGACTGACAGGAAGGTGCACACTGAGCGTGCACCTTCCTATCACTCCGGCCGGCCACCGCGGACAGCAGAGCGGCTCGGCCACGCTACAGGGGAGGTGAGTACCAACTGCAGCCGCCTGAGCGCTCTTGACAGAGCGCTCAGGCAGCTGCAGTATTTAAAGGGCCGGCGTATAACACGCACCCACAATTTGCTCCCTATTTTCAGGGAGAAAAAGTGCGTGTTATACGCCGATAAATACGGGTATATATACATACATGTATACTACAGCCCCTAGATACACACACCCTCTAGACACACACTACACACCATAGACAAATAAATACACTACATCATCTTGACAAACACAATAGCCATTGTACATACACACACACACACACACACACACAAAAGTGCCCCTATACACAAACACTCACAAACAAGAGCCCCTTACAAATACATGGATGAAGTGCAATACCAGAGGATACAAGTGGGACACCACCAGGAAAGGATGTTGTGCATGTGTGAAGATACTGCCTGTGGGATTGCATGTGCAAAGACATGAATGTTTGTGGTTTAGTATTTGTAAACTTGTTTGTGGTGAACTATGTGGCTAGGGAGTATAGTGTATATGTGTTTCCACTGGGACACCAGAGACAAGTCACTAGCAAACTCAGCACAAGAATAAAATTCAATTTGCTTGTGCAGTATAAAACAAACACAGGGCATTGTTCCAGTGCAAGAGCTTTTCAGAAGGGCTCTGTGTATGAGACACCTTGCATGGACAGCAAACTAAAATGCTCACTTTCAGGTGGCGTGTGCATCATTGTGCTCATGCATTTCCCTTCTCTGTCTCTGCCCCTTCTTACTGGGCAGCTCTGCCTTTAAATGCCTGGGCCATTTTTTTTCTTCATGTAAGTGCCACTTTTTAATTGTTTGATATTTCTTTAATTCTGTAATTCTATTATTAAACATAATTCTATGTTTTGTGAGTATAAAACAAATGCTAAATTGTATATAAATATGAATTAAACTTCGTAAAGATTCCTTATATCTATACTTTCAGAGCATAGCACTCTTTTGCATAATGCAGGGAGTGCTGATTAGCTTTGCTAAGGTGCCCCAAAAATAGATGCACTGCACACTTTTTCAGCAACTTAAAAGTATTTTCTGAGATTTCTAAATCTTTACCAATTATCATTTATCAATCTCATTTTTCTTCCAGTTAATATTTTTGTACAATCTATAGATTTATATATATTGTTGTTTTGTTTTTTTACTTATTTTTTCTACTTATGGAATGTAGCAAGTTGGGAATAAATATATTTATTTTGTTTCTGAATTCTTTTTAATGTATGCAATAAATCACTAACTAAACTTGTCTTGTCCTGTCTGCTTTATTTTAGATAAGTGTAGAAAGGTATACCAGTGTGCTATTAGTCTTAATTGTGTCTCCCATTGTGAGGTTTCTGTCAGTCTCTTATCTTGTTCAATATTGATAACGACAGTGATACAACTTAAAACAGATCTAAATATTCAGTATTATGGAAATGTGATCTAGAGGTCAATTAGATTTATATGTAGCACTTCACCCATCTTGCTGCACATTATCTGAAGGGCAGCAGGAAAACTAACAGTTCCAGTGACACAATAATATATTTTTAACCTAATAGTTCTTCAATTAAATAAAATATTTTTTTGGATAGTAATACAAGGTTGTTATGCATTCCTCACTGTATATTTAGTAATATCCAAATTCAACATAGTAAAAAATACACCATCACATCTACAAGATGTAATATAACCAGTCCTAATAACTCCCACCTCTTAAATGTTATAACTTACAGGCCTATTTACTAAACTGAATAATTCAAAGTAAAATTCACAAGCTAGGCAAATATAGCAGAATTTCTAAAAATTCTCCAAGGCAATTCTGTTTAAGGTTTAGTTATTTTGCCAAGTGCAATAATTACATTGCAGGGTTAACTCTACATCTAGTGGCTGACTACTACAGCTGATTCCGGGTCGTTTGGTGGCTTTTGGTTGCCTTGTATGAGGACTTCCAGCCGCAACTAAAACCACACAGGAAAGCATTGATTCAATACTTTCCTATGAGGTTGTCCTTGTGATCACGACGGAACCACGCCTGCGCATTTGGTCCCCAACATCATCTGACATTGGGGGAGGAGCAGAGGCAGAGCCTGACCCATTCAGGTAAGGGAATTAAGGGTTTTTAACCCTTTCTGCGTGGTGGGGGGACCAAGTGAGATACTATAGGGTACTACAATTTTGTATTCCTAGCACTTTTGTATTCCTGATTCCCCCAACAGTCGGCTCCCCTGTAGCCATCCTCCCTGGACCCAGAGGCTGAGTGTGTCCCTGCCCTTCACTTTTGGCAGACTGTGGATGGGTCGACTTTTCTACCAATCTCTCCCTCACTTTCACTCCATGTCCTCACACAAACAGAACCTTGGGAACTGGCTGAGTCTGGCAAAGAGTAAGGCTCACACACACTCTTCTCTCCCTCCCAGCCATGCTCTCCCTCCACATTTTCAGACAGCATATCAAATACATTTGCTTCAGGCACATCTTGGCACATATATTCATTCAGCCCCCTCTCCCTAGAAGGCTTTTCCTGTACATTTTCACATGACACCTTTGACATCCCTTGGTTCGGCACAGAATGTTGCACACACTCACATGTTTCTCTCTTCAAGCCAGGCCATCCTCTCACAATCCCACATAGCCCCTAAATCTGGCCCCTGGCTGAGGCACAGGGAGACATACCAACTTATCCTTCCCTGACTCCCAATGAGTTAGTCCACGTGTGTTTTCACATGGTATCTCAAACAACCCTGGCTCTGGCACAGATAGGCACACATGCTCATCCTGCCCTAACTCCCCGTGAAGTTGTTTTTGCCCATTCCCACATGGTATTGCAGACACCTGTTGTTTTGGCACAGATTGACACACAATCTGCCCTCTCTCCCCGCAAAGTTGTCCTTGTAATCTTTCACCAGGTACCGCAGACATCTTTGTTTCTGGCACAGCCTGGCACGCATGTTCAGTCTGCCATCCATCCCAGCACAATTGCTTGCATACATTTTCACAAGTTTCCACGGACACCCCTGGTTTTGGCACAAATTGACACACATTCTGCCCTCCCTCCCAGCGAAGTTGTCCTTGCAAACTTTAACCTGGCACCACACACACCCCTGGCTTTGGCACAACCTGGCACACATGCTCATTCTGCCCTCCCTCCCAGCAAGATAGTCTACATACACTTTAACATACTGTCCACACAGTAGGGCCCCTACGAGGCTTTGGTTGATTACACATATTACATTCAGACACATACTGGGATAACAATCTACCTAAGTTAGTACCAAGTAATACATTTGCAGGGATATTCTCATCTACCCCCACATCTCTGAAACCCTTCCCCACTCCCCAATCCAAATAAACTTGTGCCATTGGCACTACAAGACATACTCCCCCAATTACTTTAACTGCTAGAGTCCTGCCAGGAATTAAGTCCTCAGAGTGCACTAGCTCTAGAAGCACAAGAGTCACATCTGCCCCAGTGTCCCTGGGTCCCACAGTTACCTGCTTTCCAACGATCACAAATTGCAGATTCACATTGTTGCTGCCCTCTGATCTGGTTACAAACAGCACAGAGGATGGTGGTTCTGAAGAGCGTACCTCCCCAGCTGAGGATGCTGGCTTCCATTTCCCAGGGCAAGTAAGACTGATGTGTCCCACTTGGTTGCAAATAAAACATCTGCGACTATTTCCTTGTGCAGAAAGGGCCTCTCCCAGAGGTAGGAGCTGAAACAAAAGATGGCATGTTAGGCCTGGTGATGGGGAGTCGTGTTGGGGTGGTCTTCCAGCTGCATGCTCCCTTGGCAAAACCTCTGCTCCGATCCACTGTTGCTTAATTGGCAGTGTGGAAATCTTCCAATGCTATTTTGGAGTTCCTGTCCAGCAGCCATTCCTGTACATCGGCTGGGCTGAGCTGAAAAAACTATTCTTTTATTAACAGATCTTGCAAATTTTCTAAAGTGGTAATCTCCAGCCCTGTAGTCCACTATCAGAATGCTGTCACCAGGTGTCCTACAGCTGCTGCATAACTCTCTGTGGGACGCTTCTGCACAGTCCTAAATTTATTTTGGTACACCTCAGGAGTAAGGTTGTAAGGCTGCAAAGCAGCCTTAATCGCACTATAGTCCTGGTCAAATTCTGCTAGAAGCACAGCAAATGCTTCCAGTGCAGGACCTCTGAAACCAGGGGTGAGGTACCTTGCCCACTGGTCCTTTGGAAGCTAGTACTGCCTGCAAACCTTTTCAAAACTGCACAGGAAAACATCCAGATCACCAACTATCCAAAGTTATAAAATCCTCTGCATGTGGCTTGGGTGCAGAAGAGTCTCTGGAATTAATACTCATAGGCGAAGCAGTCAACCTTTCCACAGCGTCTCTCTCAGCCGTCTTATTTTTAAGGACAAGCTGTATTTTTTTGTTTGTATCTGCTGAGTCCACAAATTTCAACACAGTTTGTAAGTAAGAATCCAAGGGATTTCCAGATCTTGGCACATCACGTACACAAGCTGCAGGTATCTCCTTGTTGTATAGCATAGTCCACCAGTGCTTGTAATAGTTCATCTTTTGTTTTTTCCTGACAGGGGGGGTTGTCAAAGTTTACTCAATGATATGGAATAGGGGGCGGACCGAACATCGCATATGTTCGCCCGCCGTGGCGAACGCGAACATGCGATGTTCGCCAGGAACTATTCGCCAGTGAACTGTTCGGGACATCTCTATTTATAAATGGGGTGCCTTGGTCCACCAGATAACTTAATAATAAAAACCCACCAAATACAATTTAGCACAATATTTAAGCAATTGCAAAAAACTAATTAGTCTCTTCAGGTAACGTGATTCTTAAACAGACAAAGGCAGAATTTAATAAAGGAATATTTATTATGAGCAAAAAAGTAGTCACAGTGCATACAAAAATAGATGATAAACAAATGATTTACACCAATAACAGATAAAAACAAAAGGGATAAAATAACAGAAGTCCTAATTACTTACTCGGGTTTTCAAAGTAAAATTCTGCCCAGGGGGTCTCTGTAAAGGAAGATGATGACTCACTCAAAATTACATTTTGGCTCCAAGCAAGTACAATACACACTTCAGTTTAATTAGATTTATACCCTGTGGATTAACAAGCCTCGCCTAGAGGTGGAGATAAGACATACCTATAGTAAATATAAATGCCACACCCTTGTGTTCCAGACCAACATCAATCCAAATTGAAACATTTGGTTCTATCTCCTCTAATGTACTTGCCACAGAAATAATCATTGCATCTATGAATTTGTTACCATTTTTATTATTTTTATTTTAGTTTTCAATTACAAAATTGCCCCCCAAAAATATATAAAGTACAGGCAGTTCAGCAAGAAATTCATATATATAGAATACAGAAGTATAGCAGATTTTGTGGCAACATACATAAGCCATAGATAAAAGACAAAAAAACATACATGAAGAAGGACTGTAACCATTGGGTTCAATCGTTAGTAAGGAGAGAATATATATATGCAAGGGATCCCTTATTGTCCTGGGGGATCAGTCCTGATTATCCCAACCCTCTACCCCATCCTTAAGCTAAACCAGATTAGGTTTTATTTCTATATAACAACCAGTGGAGCCATGAGTCACGATATGAAATATATTTACCAGAAGTATACTGATAATCTATTTGATTTAAAATGTCTTGCCATATTAGAGGATGGCTAAATTTCCAAGTACAAGCAATAGAGATCTTAAAAACGAAAAGAATATATGTAATAAGATATTTGTGTTTTTTCTCCATTACTGGGAAATCTAAATTGAATAGAAAAAGAGAAGGTGTGAGTATTATATTATCCTGAGTTAAGTCTCATATCAAAGAAGAAATACGTATCTTAATATCATTTAATACCTCGCAATTATACTATATATGTAGTTTTGTGCCAATTGTTTTATGACATCTCCAGCATAAAGGTGAATAGGCTTCATAAATGTTATGTAGTTTAGAAGGAACCTGGTACCATCTATGTAGAATCTTAAGATGTAATTTTAACAAAGACATACAGTGGATATATTTTATTTAAATTGAATAGTTGTTTGATACCATTCATAGGGGGTATAGTTTATGTTAAGATCCTTCTCCCATTTCTCTATTGGTAAAATGTTTCCTGCCTCAACCTCAGCTTACAATACTTTAGAAGATCTGGTTATTAAGCTCTTTGTTCCTACTCTATCTAAATAACTCAAAATAGGGTGTGCAAAAATAATTTGTTTTGAATTTCGATAGTGTTTAGTCCTTAAATAACAAAAAGTATCGCTAGAGGGTATTTTATATTTATTTTGTAAACACAGAAAACTAATCAATATATTATTTTCAAAAAGGTCTGCAATTTTATTTATCCCCATTAACTTCCAATTATACATATCCATATCGATCATGTTATATTGAAGAATTTTTATTGGAGCTTGTATAAATATGTAGTCTGAGAGGTCAAGCTTAATTTTCTACATCAAATATATTGGCTATCAATTGATTTGGAGCATTTGTTTGATTAATTACAATTGGGTCATCTGACCAGAATACAGTATTTAAATTACCATGTGAGTAGTTATCTTGTTCAACCTGAAACCAGGCATTATTTTGGTTATTTAGTTTTGTCCATACCATTAAATTCGCAACTAAACATGTTTGATGTAACTCTGCGATATCAGGGAATGAAATGCCACCTTTGTCATATTTGTATTGTAAGATCTTTGGGGATATTCTCTGGCATTTATTACCTCAGATAATGTTTGAGAATAGTCTTTGGAACTGTAGGACCCTATCTTTGCCTAGTCTAAAGGGTAAGGACCTGATTAAAAATAGCAGTTTTGGAATAGAGCAGGCATTCACTATTTTCAATCGCCCAACCATGAAATTTGGATTTTGCCCCATTTAGTCAATTGCTTGTGAATTAAAGTGTATAAATATTCATAATTTTGGTGTATTATATTCTGAATATTAAAAGGATAATTTGATAACCAAATACTCAATATTTTCCCGGTTCCAATTAAATTGACATTTAGATTTGAGTAAAGATAATTCAGCCTCAGATGAATTTAACACCAAAATTTGAGTTTTCTTCATGTTTTTTTTATAATCTGAAACATTTTCATATATTTCAATAGCTTTTAAAACCTCTGCAATAGAGATTAAGGGCTTCACCAGGGACAGAAGTACATCATCAGCAAAAAGGGAGATTTTATAATCACGATCAGCTGATTTAATCCCACAAATTTCTTTATTATCCCTAATAATGATAGCCAGTGGTTCAATAGACAAGATATAAAGTAATGGAGCCAATGGGCAACCTTACCTTGTGCCATTATTTATTGGAAATAGGGATGATTCAAAGAAGGGATTTATAATTTTCGCTGATGGCTCTGTATTTAGTGACATAATTTTATCTTTAAAGGGACCCTGAAATCCAAATGTATGTAATACTCTATCTAAAAATTTACATCTAAAAAAATACTCTATTTAAAAAGCATTTTCTGCATCAAGGGCCAAGATAACCATTTCAGAATTCATCAGATGACTTTTCATTATCAAGTTAAGTATTCTGTGGATATTATACGTTGTACCTCTTTCCCTAATAAGGCCCGACTGATCCACCAAAATTAAATCGGAAAAAAATAGTTTTAATCTGTTTGCTAAAATACATTTTTATATCAAAATTTATTAAAGAAATCGGTGTGTAATTTATTGTATTTGTAGGATATTTTCCTGGTTTAGGGATCAGGATGATGGATGCTAACAACATCTCTTTAGGAATGGATTTGTAGTAGAGACTTCAAGAAATACTTTCATTAGTATGGGGGCCAAGATGTTAGCAAAAGTTTTATAAAACATCGCTGAGAAGCCATTCTGGCCCAAGGGATTTGTTAGTTTTAAGGTTTTTTATTGCATTAAATATTTCCGAAATGCTAATTAAAACATTCAGCTCACTAAGTTTTTCAAGAGATAACTTCGGGATATGTAGTTTTTCAAAAACTCATCAATTTCCAAACTTGGCACATTAGAATCTGGTAAGTTGTATCAAGCAGTATAGGAATCTGCAAAAGCCTGAGATATATCTTTAGGACTTAGAAAACACTTATCTCCTACTTTGTTACCATTTTTCCATTCTGCTGTCCGCTATATTGGGTCACAAGTATGGAGTGTGACATATCTATGGAATGGAAAAATGCTAACTTATCTCCTACTTTGTTACAATTTTTCCATGCCATATATATGTCACACTCCATTCTTGTGACTCAATAAAGTGGACATCAGAATTGCTTCCCCTATGCTTAAGTTACACAAATAATGTTTAGGCTTAATTAGAAGATTGTGCTTGTCCCATTCTAAATATAATACAAACCCTTTTCCTGGCAGGATAGGCTCCTGGAGTGCCATTAACATATCAAAGGGATATGTTAAATTAGAGAGTTAGTTTATATTTAAACCAGACTTCCAGGCCACTTCTGTGTGACTTTTCATACCTTGCAGAGTAGCTCTGTTGGGGTCCCAGCTTCAGAAAGGAATTCAGGCAGTAAACCTTCTGCCCTACCATACAATCAAATTAACTCCTTTTGGAATTGATAATACCACCTCTACCAATAGCCAGTTCATCTATGCACTACACAAATTACAATAAAGTTTTTTTCCATTCCATATATATTCCACACTTCGTACTTGTGACCCACTGTAGTGGACATCACAATTGCTTCCCCTATCCTTAAGTTATGTAAATAATGTTGAGGCTTGATTAGAAGATTGTGCTTGTCCCATTCTAAATTTAATACAAATAAGTCTTAATTATTAATCTGTGGGTAAGTATTAATGTTTCTTTTGGATATGATATAATAAAGGGATCCTATAGTGACAGGAAAACAAAGCCATTTTTCTTGCAGTATAAGCAGTATAACCCCTTTTGGAATTGATAATACCACCTCTACCAAGCAGCAGTTCATCTATGCACTACACAAATTACATTAACCATTTTTCCATTCCATATTTATGTAACACTCCGTACTTGTGACCCAATATAGCAGACATCACAATCGCTTCCCCTATGGTTAAGTTATGCAAATAATGTTTAAGCTTGATTAAAAGATTGTGCTTGTCCCATTCTAAATATAATTTTTAAAAAGGCTTAATTATTAATCTGTGGGTAAGTATTAATGTTTCTTTTGGATATGATATGATAAAGGGATCCCATAGTGCCAGGAAAATAAACCATTAACAGAGTAGCTCTGTTGGGGTCCCAGCTTCAAAAAGGAAAATAGGCTGTAAACCTTCTGCCCTCTCATACAATCTAATTAACCCCTTTTGGTATTGATAATACCACCTTTACCAAGCAGCAGTTCATCTATGCGCTACACAAATATTGCATATTGCAACAATGAATTATGCACTCCTGCCGTGACACCGAGCACTGTAAGACAAAGGGACATAAGCAACAACAGAGCATCACAGCATTACTGGAAATTATTTAAGGATATATTAAACAACAGACATTTTGGGTTTATATACATTTTAAAATGTATTATGCCCTTAATGTGCATGGAAAATTCCCCCAAATAATTAGTGACAGTGTTCACTGTCCTCCTCCTAAAAATGTGTTTAAAGTATATAGTGTTTATTTATATATATATATATTAAGTAACCTATTAAATACCCTGGTGCAATCCCACGCTGAAAGTATATATATTGTAGAAAGTATAGATGCACTCTTCGGTCTTTTGAAAAAACAAAGTAGTATTTATTCCATCAAAGGGTTTACAGTCATCCGATCTACGTTTCGACCCGTTCGGGTCTCCCTCAAGAACGGGTTGAAACGTCGATCGGATGACTGTAAACCCTTTGATGGAATAAATACTACTTTGTTTTTTCAAAAGACTGAAGAGTGCATCTCTACTTTCTACAATATATATATATATATATATATATATATATATATAAATATATATATAGTGTTTGTGCAACAAACATAATTTTGTTATGCATCTTGGTGTACCCTAGGTATGTGGCATTAAGTAATGTCATCTACAAATATAACTTGTATCACACAGCCTTGTTACAATGCTGCTGCCCATCCCATGTGTTCCCTATTAAGGGTTAATAAGTATATAGGGGTGTATATAAAAAATACCCCTCTCTGTCTCATTAGAGATATCTTTGTCAGAAGCTCAAAGAAGCAGGCTGAAGGGTCAGTGTAGGACCCGCTTTAGGGGGGTCTGCCTTGACGTTGGCAGGCGGGCATTCCCTCCAATGGCCATTGGAGCAACTAAATTACCTCCATTTGTCTAAATATACATAGGGATTAAGGAGAGCATAGGTAACTTTTTCTTTTCTTTGGTTTTTCTATATATTGGGGCTGATGTGTACTGTAGTCATTGCTGCCGGCCCAGTAGTGATGGGAGTGAGCGCAGGACTTAACTTTTTGTATTTGGATTTACTAATATAACTCACTTTCAATCTGTGTATTTATTTACACAGTTATTTTGTCTGTATTTTATTTTGTGATATAGTAAAGATATGTCTTTTATGTGAATTGATTTGGGGGTTGATCGACTAAACATGACTCTTTGATGAGTTTAGATAGGTATTCTTGGTTGAATATAATCAGAATAAAGGATTATGTGTAATGCCAAAGACCATCTACAAGTTTAAGAGAAAACGACCAGTCACTAAAGACATCAGGTAATAGGTGATTATTTATTTTTAGTATTACATGCAGCTACTGTCAATGCTGGTTCACAAAATGTAATATTTAATAAAAATCAGAATACAAGTTTAAATTGTATTTTGTTCTTTGTTCAGCTCTAGGTCACTGCATATTGTCTGAATGCTAGGGGCGAATTTGATTACTTAAATAGCATCAGTTTATTGTACTTGGGTTGGTATAACTTTATAGCAACAGTTAGAGAAAATGTGAATAACATTACATTTAAAAAGTTAACAAATATCAAATATCATAATTGCTGAATACAATAAAAAATAACATTAGTTTAAAGGGATCCTATAGTGCCAGGAAAACAAACGCGTTTTCCTGGAAGTATAGGCTCCTGGAGTGCCCCTCTCCCTCGTGCCCCCTATCCCGCAGGGCTGAAGGGGTTAAAACCCCTTCAGCCACTTGCCTGAATACAGCGCTGATGTCCCTCGGTGCTTGGTCAGGTTCAGCTCACGCTCCTCCCCCGCCGACGTCAGCCGGTGGGGGAGACCTAATGTGCATGCGTGGCAATGGCCACTTACGCATTAGACCTCCCCATAGTAAAGCATTATTCAATGTTTTTCTTTGGGGAAAATCTGATGCTGGACGTCCATGAGGACGTCCAGCATCAGATAATGGACCAAAAGTCCATTTAGATTCAGGAAGCCCTCTAATGGCTGAAGTGATCTGGGTGCCTACATTGTCCCTTTAATCATGGGTGTTACAAAATGTTTTTTTTTTCCATTTTCTAACAAATATATCTAGTAGGCATTCTCTATAAATCTGGACAGTTTTGTTAGATTCTTCATGTAATGGGATAGAGTCAACTTTAGTCTTGTTAGTCTGATTTAATGACAAATAAGAGGATATTGAAAATCTCAGAACTGAAGAGAGAATCAGAATTTATATATGGATGCAGCTGAAATTAGATATAGTATTGCATAGCAGCAATTTATTTATCAAATAATCTTGTAAACATGTACTTGTATAGGATTTAAAAGCTGGTAGAAGCTACATACAGCAAACAAAAACATGTGATGGATATTGTCACAGCTTAAATAGCATTGTCAATGGTATATATTTACATAATGGCATTATTAAAAAAAATAACATAAAAATGTGTTTTATACAGCTGCACAGTTAGTAAATGGTTACATCAGACAATTCTCAATTTAGAATTGGAATGAGATTTGATAAAAGGGACACTCTAAATCACAGAACCACTACAGTTTATAGCAGTCATGTCAAACTCTTTTGCTCTGGAGGGTCAAAATTGTCTGTCCACGTGCTAACAAGAAAAAAAGAGTAGGCACAAAGAACAACTTCATATAATGTCATAAATGTCATTTAATATTTTCTTAACACAATAAAAAAATATGTATTTGCACATAGTGTCAATGTTTAAATACAGCTGTGCATTTGTATGTTGTCATTTGAATGCAGTGGTGTATTTGTGTGTACTGTTGGCGGCAGAATGCAGGGGTTTGTGTGCAGAATTGGCATTGCAATGCATGTTGCATGTCTGTGTGTAATATTGGCAAATGCAGTTCTGTGTTTGTGCGTAATCTGTGTGTGTTTGAATGCAGAAGTGTGTTTGTAGTAATTCCGTTTGAATATAGGACTGTGTTTGCATGTAGTGTTTGAGCTTGACTGCAGTAGTGTATATGTATGTAGTGTTAGTGTTTAAATGCAGTGGTGTCTTTATGCATATTGTTGGAGATTGAATGCCGGGGTGAATTTGTAGTATTCATGTTTGAATGCTGGAATGTACACACACTGTGTTGCACAAAGACACACAGATATGCACACATACACATATACATATACACATACACTGACACAGAAACAGAAAGTTACACAAATACACACATATAAGTAACAATTAACATAGTTTTATCTACCCTCATGTTTTCTTACCTTTTGGGTATAGGAGGGTGACTTTCCAGTGGGACATGAATGGCGAAGGTTGATCTGAGTCTCAAAGCTTCCTCCTCCCATCCTGTGTTTGCCTGCTTCTGCCTACCCACACAGATATCAGCAAGCTGGGACTCACCTCAACTAACTTCCTCCCAGCATGCCACTAGGGAAACTAATGATGTGACAAGGGCCCAGTGCTCTTGTAAATGGCCATGGGTTCTTGATCTAATAACCTTCCCACAGGCAAAATTCATGGGCTCTTTGGGGTATATGTTTCAAACCGAAAAACTGAAAAAACAAAGGAGAATTGGGGCGGGGATACCGAAAAAAATGGTTTTCTAAGCAGTGGTCCTGCTGTAAATTCCAAAATATATACAAAACACGGATTAATGCTTAAACTAAAAAAAAAAATACAATCTAGCAAATACACAAACTCAAATTTTTTTACAATCTAGCAAATACACTTTATACAAAATAACTTGCGAGCTTACATTTTAAAGGTCATGATGGGGAATTGACAGGGAATATTTGAAGTAATGACCATAAATCAGGGGTTAAATGCAAATACAGTTCTGTAAGTGAATTAATGGAATAGATAAGATTAGAGAAAACAAAGAAATAAAGAAAGGTGGGCTATGGGTCAGTGGGAGGAAAGGCAGGAGATTGGGCTGTGACAGCATAAGCATTTGCTTTCTTTGCTAAAGGAATATGCTGCAAAACTTTTGATTTGCTTGCTGTGGTGAATGGTGGATCTAAAGATTGAACCACTTTAATAAAAAATGATTAATCATTTCATTTTACAGTGCCTCAGAATCACTGGAGCAACGCATGGTCTAACTGCAGGCTTCTTAAAGAGAAACCTGTGATTGGACCATATTACCAGCATGTGTGCGCTCTGGGTCAGCTGAGGGTTTTATTTAAAAAAACAAAAGAACAATGCTGCACGGATGGAAGAGGAAGCCCCCACCAGGAGTTGGGGTAGGAGGGAAGAGCAAGCTTTTAAGGGGAACATTTTCATGTCTGTTGTCAGCATACATTGTGCACTGACAACAGATGTAATTTATGTACAAAACTGACCTTGGCAGGCAGAACGGAGTTCAGGACTGGCAATGTAATGTGTGTTAGGGGTGCAACTAGACCACAACACACAATTGCAAATATCTCTGGATGTGCAGTGTTTCAAGCTGAAACACTGCAGATACTGACTCATACCACCATGACCACTTCAAAGCACTGAAATGGTCATGGTGTTTGGAGTAATCCTATACGATAGAAATTGCAATTTTCCTTAGCCAATATAATACATAACTGCAATGAACAGCTGTAATAAGCTGAGAACAGTTGGCTGACACTTTTTACCTATCACTTCTACCCATTGCACTCAGGCTAATGCTTCTACATTATCCTGAGCAGCACAAAAGGGAAATCCTGCTGGATACTACCATTTACCATTGAACTATTCAAAAATAGCTTAACCCTGAGTGGAGGGATGGCACCAGAGTACTCCAGGCACTATAAGTACTTTAATAAGATAAAGTGGATACAGGGCATAGAGTGTCCCTCTATGATGTTAAATATAAGTCATGATACACGAATAACATGCACATCTTTAAACTAAAATCATTAAATAAAGGGCATTCCTATGAAATCGACTAAACTCCATTGTACATTGCTAATTAAAACATTTCCTAAGGAGAATCTACAATATAACAATTATTTGAGGCAGAGAATCATACTGGTTTTGCAATATCATGTTGCCATTAAGGAATGCTACGTTTACTTTACATTCCTGATTTCGCTGGATCCATGTCTACAATACGATACATTCGCTTGACACATTTTCTTAAAATTATGCTCATATTTTTTTCCACTGTATCTTTGTTTTAGAAAAGCTAATATTTCTGGTTCATTCATTTTGGATGTCCCCATGTTCATGTGTCGATGTTGTTTACTCATAACTTTCTTGTAAATCATGCTAGTAAATTGCCAGTGACATTGAGATTTTCCAGCCAAAGGCATTGCATCAGATACTTCCATTTTGCCCCAGAGATGCCCTGTATGAATAGTTCATTGCCACAAAGTCAATTTCATTTAGAAGAAGTCAAGAATATAAGGCAACAGCAAAATAGCCAAAGGAAATTGATTAGTCTGTGAATAACCCCTTATCTAACATGTTCTCGTTTCATCTGTCCTTAGCAATTAAAAGATATGAGTATAATCTGTAACAATCATTCATAATGTGAAAGCCTAGTGGTTATGATAAACATTATTGAAGTCATTAGTCATAGTATAAAAATAAAATATTGAAAAAAAATTAAAATATAAACACAAATATAATATAAAGACCTAATTAGAATTTAAACTGAGTTAAGTATCTTATACTGTCATTCATAGCATACAATTTGCCACTAGTCATCAGGATTATTGTTCTTTTAAGACATTTACAAAGGGAACAGTTTCCCTAAAACTCCAACTGTCATCTTGTCACTTGTTACAAGTAACATACAGGGATATTTAAGTGACTGGTGGCAGTGACACTTGTAGTACTTGTTGTGGTTCAGAGGTATCCAACATACTACTACCTGCCACCTACCACCATTGTAGCCCAGATATCATCATGCAGCAGCCAAAGCTATACTGTCAAGAGACACAAGTAGGATGGATGAAGAGAGATGAGGAGAAAGAAAAGCATGTTTGTTGATATAGGGAGGATGGGAAGAGAAACACAAGTGGTGGGAGAAAAAAAAATGAAGGGTGATGGAAAGTGATAATTTTTATGCTCTTTGATTTTTAAGATGCTAGTGAATAAGCCCATAGATTAACAAACTAAGTTTGGTTCAATGTATAGAGGGTGTTGGTTTTTAACATGTTCGGACTTTATACCTTTTTTCTCCCCCCTTACCCTCACCACCCTACTTACTGCTGATCTGCCCAGTAACAGCAGTAAATGTCCAAACTAATCAATCCATCCCTTTACTACCCTCTCTATACATTAAGACCAGGTGTAACTATCTGATTGGATAAAGAATAAAAGCACGCCTTGTTAAGAACACAATATAACCTTTGATATGCAATAAAATCTTTAAAGAAGATACTTTGAATAACTTGTGTCTGTGTCAGTTCATGGTGACCTCCCCAGTGCTGGAAAACAATTGTAGGACAAACCAGAGATTGCTACATTACATAGAAGCCCATGGCAAAGAAGTGGTCAAATATCTTAAACAAATCTAAATTTTGTTCTTACAAGGAATAGAGGCATAACTGTGGAGAGATGGGAAAAGACACAAAAGTGGGGTAGACTGGGGAGAGAGATATAAGTATATGCTGACATTGTTATGTAAGGAGGGACAGTTGGAAGACAAGTATGTAGAGATGATGCAGGAATGAAAATATTGGGTTAATTATGAATGGTTGCCAGATGCTGGGTAGCGTGTAGACTGGACAGAGCTCAGTTCAGGAGATTTCAGATTCTTGTACAATACGGAACAAAAATAGTAACTTCTAAGGTATTCCTACTTAAATTGTAAAAATGTTTTCTTTAATTTATATATATATATATATATATATATTAAATAAAATATTAATATATATATATATACGTCCCAGGTCCCAGCACTCAATTTTCACGGTCTTCTAATGCTCCGGTGCTGTCTCCAACCAAATTGTATACAATACCAGTAGAGAGCACTCAGGAGTCTTTCAAGGTAAATTTAATCTGTTGCTTTATTGAGCAATTACAAATTCACACAATGTTCCAGTCGACGTTTCAGTCTGTAAAAGACTTGAAAAAAGTATTTTACAGACTGAAACGTTGACTGGTACGTTGTGTGAATTTGTAATTGCTCAATAAAGCAAGAGATGAAATTAACCTTGAAAGACTCCTGAGTGCTCTCTACTGGTATCGTATATATATATATATATATATATATTAATTAATATTTTATTTTATATATATATATATATATATAAGAAACCAAGAGGGCTGCACTCACCTGAACATGCATACATTATAGGGTGCTGCTGGGGCCAAATTATACAAAATACAGAATCCAGCGCACTCGCTTATTCACTAAACAATGATTTCAAATCTTAGAGATTGTAATAGTTTTATTTAAAAACACCTCACCTAGGCAAAAAATGATGGGGGTTTAGTTACATTATATGATCATACATTGCATAAGCTACTATCCTAGTAGCAGCCTAATGCAAGCATTAGCATTATTACAATCTCTAAGATTTGAAATCATTGTTTAGTGAATATGCGAGCGCGCTGGATTCTGTATTTTGTGTATATATATATATATATATATATATATATATATATATAAACAATGATATTCAATCCAAGTTTAAATATATGTATTTGTCTATACATGATCTTGTATATAGGTTATCATTACACATGTAGATGTGGAGAACACAGTGGTTAATTCTATTTTTGTATTATTATTTCCTAATTACCTGTAGTGGGAATATTTTCGACATGGTACGCTAGTCATTATATAAGCTGAAAGAATTTGTGCTGAATTTGTAAATTCAGTTTTACTGAAATTATAAGCAAGAAAGCATTGAAAATAGCTACTAGAGACATTCTAATCAAATTGACCTGATATAAGTTATTATCCAAATCTGCAAGTTATTTTATCGTAAAGAATTGTTAATTAAGCACTGTGCTTAATGATTCAGGAATATTGTTGGCTGGGTTTATTAAGTTCTACTATTAAACAAAATAACTTCTTAATGAATGGCTCTAGTATGGCATACTCTTTGTTCTGTGGTGTCGAGTACAGTTGCCTGTGTTTAATAATCCTTTAAGAATCCCAAAATTGATTTAAAAAAAAAAATAGAAAACAAAATTAGAACTGATTTAGCAAGTTTTAATGCAAAAAAAAAAAAAGAAATCAGCTCATTTTATTCAACTTGCGTAGTCTCTGCAGCATGTAGATTCTGGTGTAAGTAATATATTAAAGAGAATGTAGACAACCTTTAAATGCTGTTGGGTAAATTAAATCATTGTATACTCTCGTAAAAGAACTGTAAAAGACATACATCAGAGCCAAAGTAGCTGAACACACAAATAAGGCAATAAACAGAAGGAAAAACAGTAGGAAGATGCAAATATTCAGCTTTTTCTTGTCAAAGGGGCAGAGGCATCATTAAGAAACTTTAATGATTACAACAAAACATTCAAAGGTCAAATAGGTTATCTAGAACAGAAAATGATACGCTGATTGCAACATATGAGAACAGCTAGAATAAATTCTTGTTATGCAAATCAAATAGCTATGGTAAAAATATTTTACTCTTTAACCCCTTAAGGACCGAGGACGGTTCAGGACCGTCATCGGCATTTTTGCGTTGCCGACCGATGACGGTCCTGAACCGTCCTAACGGTCAGAGCTACTTACCTGATCGCCGTCGTTCCCCCGGTGGCGATCAGCGTGGCTCCGGTTGTGGGGAGACTGCCTGCAGCCCAGACAGTCTCCCCACACTGATTAGGACCCCTGTGGCCATGTGATCGCTTAACACAGCGATCACATGGTCACAATAGGTGTCCATAGTGCTGCCTGCAGGGGGACTGTCTGTGCTGACAGGCAGTCTCCCTGCTAGTGTAAAATCAATAAAAAAATTAAAGTTAGTGTTAATAAAAAAAAAAAAATAATTATATATGTGTATATATGATATATAGACATATATTATACCTATATAATATATGTCTATATATCATATATATATAATGTCATACTAAGTGTATTTTTATATTAATATGTACTTATATTAATATAAAATACACTTATAATTAAATTACACACGTATATATATAATATATATAATAACTATATATATTGTATATATATATTATTATAAAATATAAATAATAAGTAATTTAAATTAAATACATTTTTTTTAAAAATAATAATAAAAAATTTTAAAAAAATTATATAGCTATATGAAATTTTATTCTAACTGTATTTTAAAATTAATATATATATATTTATATCAAAATACACTTAGAATAAATTTGTATATATATCTATGTATATAAAAATAAATAAAAATAATAAGAAATATACATACGTCCATATACAAAATTACATAAATAATTATATAAATATACATGTAGACTTCAAATATATAAATATGCATATATATTTAAATTCTACGTGCGTATTTATGTAATATTTTTACATAATTCAGTAATTTTATTGATTGCAATTTGAGGGACCTGCCTGCCAACCCAGGCCGAAATTCCAGAGAATTTAATTTGCTAACACTGTATTTTACCCTGTAACGTTCTACGACACCCTAAAACCTGTACATGGGGGGTACTGTTTTACTCGGGAGACTTCGCTGAACACAAATATTAGTGATTCAAAACAGTAAAACATATCACAGCGATGATATTGTCAGTGAAAGTTACTTTTTTTGCATTTTTCACACACAAACAGCACTTTTACTGATGATATAATTGTTGTGATACGTTTTCCAGTTTTTAAACACTAATATTTGTGTTCAGCGATGTCTCCCGAGTAAAACAGTACCCCCCATGTACAGGTTTTATAGCATTTTTGAAAGTTACAAGGTCAAATATATGGGTCAAATATTTTTACATTGAAAATGGCCAGGTTGGTTACGTTGCCTTTGAGAGCGTATGGTAGCCCAGGAATGAGAATTACCCCCATGATGGCATACCATTTGCAAAAGAAGACAACCCAAGGTATTGCAAATGGGGTATGTCCAGTCTTTTTTAGTAACCACTTGGTCACAAACACTGGCCAAAATTAGCGTTCAATTTAGTTTTTTTACTTTTTTCACACACAAACAAATATGAATGCTTACTTTGGCCAGTGTTTTTGACTAAGTGGCTACTAAAAAAGACTGGACATACCCCATATTGAATACCCTGGGTTGTCTACTTTAAAAAAAATATGTACATGTGGGGTGTTATTCAGAGATTTATGACAGATAATAGTGTTACAATGTCACTATTGATAAATTTTAAAAATGTATGTTTTGAAACCGCAATATCCTACTTGTACCTATAGCCCTATAACATGCAAAAAAAAGCAAAAAAGCACGTAAACACTAGGTATTTTTAAACTCAGGACAAAATTTGGAATCTATTTAGCAGTTTTTTTCATTCGCTTTTGTAGATGAGTAAAAGATTATTCAAGTAAAAGTCAAAAAACATGTATTTTTTTCAATTTTTCATCAGATTTTTGTATTTTTTTTAAATTAAAATACATGAGATTATATAAATAATGGTATGTAAAGAAAGCCCCTTTTGTCCTGAAAAAAACAATATATAATTTGTATGGGAACAGTAAATGAGAAAGCGGAAAATTACAGCCAAACACAAACACCACAAAAGTGTAAAAATATGCCTGGTCGCAAATGTACAACATCGCAAAAACAGTCCAGTCCTTAAGGGGTTAATAGATCAACAAGAAAATCAGTTATAGTGCATATAATGTATGCATAAGAAATATAGTAAATAATAAAAATAATAATAAACCCAAACTTTTGTCAAATGGCATGAGTGCCTAAACCCACAAGGTCTAACTGTTAAAAATTGCTTTGAAGGTAATATATATTTGAGGCATTAATGAAGAGGGGTCAGAAATGCATCCAAAGGAAGCTAGTATCAAACAGGTCAATAGAGTATATGGACTCACAATTGATGAAATAACTATTCTGCTGTAAGCGTTGCCAGAAAGATGATGAACACATGCTGTGGAGAAGAGCTTTTGAGTCTTTGTATGAAAATGTGGTGGAAAATAATACCTAAATTCCAATAGCTGAACTCTAAATATTTTTTAATATTCTGTGTATACAGAAGCTATATCTTTTGCAGTTCCTGTATGTAACATGTGAGATTGACAAGTGTACATTATACAATACAATTGGCAAATCTGGCAAAAGAGACATTTACTATACTTTGATGTATCAAAAATATAAGGGAAAGAAAAAGCATACATATGACAGAATGGTGTTTTGATTGTTTAAAAATAATTACAGAAAAGGAACTAACAATATCATTTTAATGATTATTTGCTTTGAGCAGGGCGGTGCAAGCATTTCTGGTGCCCTAGGTGAAAACAAATTTGTCGCCCCATTTTCTTCATCCAATCATGCAAACTGACACACACACATTAACCCATGTAGACTGACAGACACAGACTCATATACACACACTGACCTATGCAGAAACACTCACATACAGACAGACACACTGACCCATGCAGACACACACACATACAGACAGATACACTGACCCATGCAGACACACACATATAGACACACCCATACAAACTGACACACACACACTGACCCATGCAAACTGACACAAACGCACTAACCGATGTAGACTGACACACACTGACCCATATGCACACACTGATCCATGCAGACACACACATATGGACACACTGACCAATGCAGACACACTGACTCATGCAGGCGCCGCAAACATTGACCCATGCTGACACACAGTGGTCCATGCAGACACAGACACTGACCCATACAGACACACAATGACCCATACAGACACACACTGACCCATACAGACAGACATTACACACATACAGGCCCATACAGACTGACATACATAAACATACTGAAGCAGACTAACACACATTCTCTGACATACCTTACCTTTATTGCTGTTCGTTGCCTGCACCTGGCTGCCCATCACATCTTTTCTCAGCATATTTCCTGTTCCTGTTATGGTCCCGCCCACTTCTCCCCACACACAGGGGAAGGGGCGGAAGCAAGGAATTAAAGCGCCAGAGTGCTGCCGCCTCCATCGCAATGGATGCCTAGGAGGGACCTGTCTCTGAGGGCTTTTGAGTATGCTGCTGGACTGGTATTCTAATTTAAATGTTTCTGAGCACCCTGTAAAATGGCCGCTGCACAAACATAAAGCCAGGGCCGGCGGGCCCCTTTAAGCAGCACCCTAGGCATCCGCCTAGATTGCCTATAGGGATCGCTGGCCCTGGTTTTGAGCACAGAGAAAAAATTTATTTAGTTCAAACCACTTTGCCCAAAAAAGTGGGACGACAGAATTTAGCCCATGCCACGGTACATCTTGTCAAAATTCAATTATTGAAAGAAATTAAGGCAGTCACAAAAAAATTAGGAAGAAAAATGGACCTAAACTGTGCTGAAGTAAAAACTGCTATTCTATTGTCAGGACTAATGGCTACACAATATGAGCCATTTTCACAATGGCAATTCTGTCTTGTCAAAATGTGATTATTAAATATCTGGGTTAAAAATAAAAATAGTAAGTGAGAGAACATATTAATTGCAATATTTTCACTTTTTCTTTCTTGTATTATTGAAAAATGGGGAGCAGGAGTTTGAGGTTGAAAAAAAGGGAAAATTTCGCAAAATGAAAGGAAAAATCAGAGGGCGGTTGACCACACACTCACCCCTTCCACCATGACAAGGACACAATTTTCCCACACATATAGTCTGTAGTGTCAGTAACTGTCCCTCTCTGTGGAAAAACAAATAGTGCCTTATCAGCTAATACTGACTCTGTCTGTGGAGCATGACTCAATCGGGCAGGGTGAAGCATCTACAATGAAATACATTTGAAAAAAGGGAGAGCTACAACCTCAGCAGGAGACATTTTATTTTTTATTCACTGACAGATTTTAGAAGTTTATAATAAAATGTATACATTTTGAAACAATTCTGAAGGGAAAGGTGAGTAGCCAATTAATCACAGTGAAGATCTTTGTGAGATTGAACTTGAGGATGTTTATTTGCTCCATCGGTAAGATAAAACACTCACTCACAAGGGACATAAAGCATCAGGGCAGCAAAAGAAAAGGAACCACACTCAATTCCACTTAATACCAGGTGCACTAAAGACAGACCAGCAAATCCAGAATATGTGTAAGAGAGAACAGGACAAATCTCCAGGCAGTCACGGAATTCAAACCACAGCCAGGTTTATTGGGTCAAAAAAGTTCATGAGCTTGATAAAGACCTCTTGGCAGGTCGAAACATTGCATTACCTTTTTGATCCAATAAACCTGCCTGTGGCTTGAAATATGTGAGTGCCTGGGGATTTTTCCTGTTCTCTATATAGCTTCAGGGCAACCAAACAAAGATCAACCCACACACTTTTATTCTCATCGCAGTAGCATAGAAGGACCTCACTAGGAAGCATTTCATGTTCAAACAGGTAAGCAATGTCCATTTTAAAGGCATTAAAAGTCTTGTTATTAGAGTCTCATTAATAGTCTCCTTTTATAAGGTGGGTGTGGCAAACTTAGCCACTTGGACTAAACAGAGACAATATGTTTTTAAGCGTTGCCTGTATCTTTAATATCATTGTGCATGTGCCTGGTTGTAATCTGCTGTATCCTGTATGCTGTATTGCTTGTATTGGCTATCTGCCGAAAGCAGATAGTCATTTTCTATTTCGTTTCACGAACGGCACCTTTGCGAGCCGTTCGTGAACTGAATGAACCATCTTTCAATAGCCCACACACTAAGGGACGTGTGGCACTTGTTAACTGATTGTAACAATGTTGCAATCGGTAATTAGAGGCTCTCCTAGGTGGCCGCCGTTCGGCTACCGACCACGCAGCGGTCGGCCATCTTGGATCCTTTGTTCCCCAGCGGTGTTTGGTCGTCAAGCGCATGGAACTGAAAACGGCTACTCGACGGCGCAAACACCACTGGGCTTCCAGACCGTTCGGGAGTCCTGGGCCGTTCGGTAGTTTGGTCCATGTATGTCAATTGGTAGTTTTAACTTGTGTTATGAATAATGTGTTTTTTGTACGGCGTTCGGTTGTTTTAGCTGGGATCTGAGCGGTATTTTCACAAACGGTGTGCTCAGACCCCAGCTATCTACCGAACGTCCATTCGTTTAAATCTGTCAAGTATTCGAAAAGTTATGTATTTTAATGTGAATTGTCGGTTCTGCTGCACGGAGGGATAATCCACTTAACGGTATATTCCAGTGGGAGTATCCCTCTTGTGCACCAGTGCCTGATGGGAGAAATGCCCAGAATGTGAAGTCCCCCATGTAGTCCCCTACTGTATTACCCCTGCTAAGGTAGTATGGAAACCCCTTGCATGGGGACTTGTATAAATACTGGAGCTGCAAATAAAGACCTCAGTTGACTCCCAGAACTGTGTTTCGTCCGGTTACTGGGGGATTTGGGATATTGCCTTGCTTTTCAGCGCTGACTGTGGATTACTGTGTGTACCAGCGGAATTTGTGGGATTTAATATTGCTGGTCCGCTACAGTGGGTTATTTTGATGGCCTGATGTTTTGACATGCCCCTGGCATGAAATCCAACAAGAGTGGGCTGCTGGACACATCTCTGGGATAATATGAACTGGAAGTCTGTCATTGATTTTGCAGAGCAGGCTCTGAATGAGCGTAAATAGTTTTGAATTGTTGAAAAACTAATTAGCCAGTCACTAAATAAAAAAGAGTTTAAAAAAAAAAGAAAGCCTATCGGGTTCAATATGACATGGATGGGGGTATACCTACTAAACCGTGATCAGCCACTAGCAACTGGCCTGTGCAAATACTAGTAAGATCTGATCCAATCAGGATGGGACCTTCAAAAAAAGGGGTGGCTGGTCCTCACCCCATGCTCCCACCTGTGGGCAGGGTGATTCAGTGGGTGCTTTACATTAAATTATATGGAGCGGACAAATCATTCTCCTTACCCCTACCCCCATCTATGGCCAGCAGGTAGGGCTGTTAAATAAAACAATTGGGGAACATCCTAGTATTCCTAATAGTGAGAGCAGACCAATAAATCTAATAACTGTAAGAGAACAAAATTAGACTTGCCTTCATAAGTCTTCCTTCTTATAAAATCGTCTTTACTTCAACCCCAAAAAATGCAAAATCCCCAATAAATTTACCGTTCTATTCAAAATAAAGCCACTTTGCAAAAAAAGACAAAACAAATAAAAATGCAATACAACAAAAATAAATCCATCTGAGCCCCAGGCTCCTAGCAGAATGAGTTTTCAAATCAAGAAAAGCCTTTATGAGGCTTTCCCATCCTTTGTAAGCCAAACCAAAGAGAGTTCTGACAGATAAAACTTGCCTGGGAAGTTTCTTAAATTCTACATAATTCATACTACCTTTATTTGAACAATTCTGTTTCATAAATACTGCCAATATGCATTAATTTATCAGTGTAATCAATAAATATATATCAGGGATAGTTCATGTTGGGAAATGGATATTCCACTGCACATAGAAAGCTTAAAATAAGACATGTTCATAAAAGTTATAGTTATAAATTTCTTTTTTTTTCTTACTTATTTCACAATTATTTCTTCTTATTTTTGACAGCTGCCTCTCAACCTTGTGTATGCACAGCTTCATAATGAAAAACAAAATAAAGAAACTAAACACTTATTAACTCCACTTGGATGGTCTTCACTAAGTAAAGAGATCAATAATTACATTGCAACTCCATACAGTCCCTTTAAACTGAACCAAAGGACTACAAATGTTCAACTCTTTTTTACATCACTGTCCTGAAACTTAAGCAGTACAGTGATATTAAATAAATGAGGAAATGAGGAAAAAAGCTCCTCCAACAACAGGGGAAGCTAGTTCCATCAAGACCAATATCCCTTAATTAGAGCAGTGTAGATATAAAGCTGTAATAAAGTATAAAGCACGCAAAAAATAATAACATTTTATTAAGATAGAAAAATATATAAAAGCTTGAATTCATTCTGTCGCACAATTATTTTCTGTTTAATACCAAATTCTACCACCAGGTGAGGGGTACTGCTATGGGGACGGCTTGTGCCCCCTCATATGCAAACCTCCACCTGGGTTGGTGGGAACAGCAGATTCATACTCTGGACATTCTAAAAGACTATCTATCCAAAATCATCTGGTGGGGCCACTACATACATGATATCCTGATTGTATGGCAGGGTACCCCACATGAATTTACTGAATTGGTGGCATGTTTGAACCAGAACTCGGAAAATCTTAGATTTACATCCGAGTTTGGGGGACGTTCAATAAACTTTCTGGACATTACCATCTCTATAAATGAGGATGGCAAATTCTGCTCTACCTTGTTTAGGAAACCAACTGCCACAAACTCCCTCCTACACTGGGATAGTTGTCATCCAATACCTCTCAAGCAGGGGATTCCAGTTGGCCAATATCTCCGCTTACTTAGGAATTGTAGCGACATTGACGATTTCAAAGCGAAAGCAAGCCAACTCAAACACACTTTAAGGAAAAGGGATATCCGAATTGTTGCCTTAAAAAAGCGTATAAGAGAGCCTTTGATACTGAAAGGAATTCTCTCCTTTCTGACCACTCTGTGAATAAGAACTCAAATAACACTCTTCGTATGATTGCTACATATGATACAGGATGGCCAGTGGTGAGGTAATCCCTCGATAGATTTTGGCCAATTCTTTTGAATGACGTACACCTTAAAAATGTCCTCGGTCCACACATTAATATTACTGCTAGGAGAGGACGTAACATTCGGGACTTATTAGTACCGAGACATTTATCGATCAAGTCTAATCCAAAAACTACTTGGCTAGGCAACCCACCCTGTGGCTCCTGTGGCTGCGGCAGGTGTGTAGCCTGTAAATATATTTCCAAAGAATCGAAGACAGTAAGTGATAGCGCAGGCCAGGGCGTAATCAAGATTAAAAACTTCTTTAATTGTAACACAAAGGGCCTGGTGTATCTTTTGTCCTGCTCTTGCGGACTGTGGCTGTGGGAACTACTGATTAACCCAGTGGCAAACCTGTCAGCAGCAGTCCGTGCTTTTTCAGGATGATTTCCTGAAACCAGATGTAGACAGGGACAGCAAGAAATGCTGCTTGAGAGCCAATGCTGGGGTTAAACCATTCTTGAACAGTTTAACACCTAATTGTAAGGAAATGCCAGGAACCTCTGGAACCATCAGAACTTTCTGTTCCTTTAACCCCTTAACGCTGTTACGGCGTTCTATGCCGTCGCGGCTTTAAAGGGCTTTAAAGCCATTGCGGCGGCATAGAACACCGTAACGGCTTTGAGCCCCACTGTTATCCTCTTCTGGAGGGCTGTCTGACCGCCCAGGTAGCCCTCCTCCGGCAAGTGAGGCCCCCGGGGGCCATGTGATCGTTCTGAAAGAGCGATCACATGGCCCCTCCATAGCTGGCTGTGGATCTGCCAGCAGGGGGGCTGTCTAAAATGTCAGACAGTCCCCTTGCTGGTGGGATGTGGTAAAAAAATAAATTAAATTAAATTAAAAATCAATTAAAAGTATTTATATATATATATATATATATAATATAAAAATAAAAATGGTAGGTAACAGCACTCTAAGGACTTCAAAAAGTAAATGGTGAAAAAAACTTAGCTTTTATTCAGCAACTGCCACACACAATCGACGTTTCAGTTCTTAATACAGAACTTTCATCAGGATGAAAGTTCTGTATTAAGAACTGAAACGTCGATTGTGTGTGGCAGTTGCTGAATAAAAGCTAAGTTTTTTTCACCATTTACTTTTTGAAGTCCTTAGAGTGCTGTTACCTACCATTTTTATTTTTATGTTATTTGCTTTATTAGCACCAGGCATTAATCTATCTCTACAGGAGTGCAAGTATTTGAATATTTTATATATATAATATATGTATATATGTAACGTTATACGTTGTGTATTTTAATACTAATATTAATACTAATATATATATATACTAATATTGTGACTAAGTGGCTACTAAAAAAGACTAAACATACCCCATGTTCAATACCTTGGGTTGTCTACTTTTTCAAATGGTATGCCATTATGGGGGTAATTCTCATTCCTGGGCTACCACACCATCTCAAAGGTAACATTACTAATCTGGCAAATTTAAGTTTGAAAATGGAACGTTCTATATTTAACCCTGTAACTTTCCAAAACACCATAAAACCTGTTAATGGGGGGTACTGTTGTACTCGTGAGACATCGCTGATTACAAATATGAGCATTTTTTTGCAGTAATACCTAACAGTATTATGACATTAACAGCTAAAATGTCAGATGGAAATACAAATTTAAAAAAAAATCTTATTTTCTCAATTTTTTTTCAATTTTATTCATAATAAATGATGTTCCATATATGAATAGTTAATGATAAATTAAAGCCCTGTTTCTCCTGAACAAAATGATACATAATAAGTGTGGGTGCACTTAATGTGACAGCGGTGAATTACGGGTGAACAGACATATAGCGCAAATTCCAGTTTTTGTTTACGTTTTGTTTTGATCAGAACGTGTACTATTGACTCCGTCCTAAAGGGGTTAAATTGAGGCTTATGACATTTCAAAATGTTGTTATCCTGATGGCACACAACAGGTTAAATCATTTTCCAGTTTCAAATGGAAATAGAATGTTTTACCCCAGGTTAAAATGTGTTGATATTGATTTCTTCAGCGTTATCTTCTGTATAAACATTGTGCACTTATCATCAGGCCACGCTTCTTGAAATTACTAAGGCTTATAGCCATTTCACTAGCAGAAAAGCTAATGATACAGAAAACCGGAGTATGTTTTCATCCTACCTCTATATTGATGTGCAGATATGAGTGATGTAGTGATGAAGTTTTTTCCTCATTACAATTTTACAGTCATAGGAACATATTATATCACTGTAATTAACATTTTATGACTGATATAAAATCAAATTAAAATACAGGTTTTATCATTTATGTAGCGTTTTCCTTCAACATTTCTTTAAAACAAAAATGTAAAAATCTCATGTCACCTTAGCTATAAAGTCCAAGATCGAGTCCATTAACATAAATGTTTTACCTTGAAAATGGTCCATAAATTCAACAACTGTGCAAGCAAATTGTTTATTTAAGCATTCTCTCAGATATTACAACTTTATCATCAATTATTTTTCTGTAAGTTTGTATTTTTGGCTGAGATACATTCCTACATACAAAATATGAGTAGACTTGTGCGCTTGTACATTGATTGGACAAAGTAATAGAATTATCGTAAAAAAAGACCAATGTTGCTAAAATAATTTAAAGGGACACTGTAGGCACCAGACCACTTAAGGTCTGGGTGCAATGTCCCAGGTCCCTTAACACTGAGCATGCAATTATTAAGGTTTTTATAAACTGCAATAATTAACTGCTAGGGTTAACTCCTCCTCTAGTGCCTGTCTACCAGACAGTCACTAGAGGGACTTCTGGGCTCGAAGGTGACTTTTGGTCACCTAAATGGCGCTGGACATTCTCACGCTGTGCATGAGGACTTCCAGCGCCACCGGAATCTCCATAGGAAAGCACTGAATAATGCTTTCCTATGGAAAAATCATTATGTCTCCCCCCCCAGCTGACATCAGTGCGGGAGGAGCGTGGGTGTAGCTGAGTCAGTGCCGAGGGACATCGGCGGTGGGCCCAGGTAAGTGACAGAAGGGGTTATTAACTCCTTCTGCACCATGCTGGGAGGGGAGCCTTAACAGAGGGGGAAGCTATAGTGCTAGTAAAACAAGTTTTTTTTCCTGGTACTATAGTTTCCCACTATAGTTTCCCTTTAATGCCACCAGAATTACAATTGTACATGCAAAAGCAAAAGTAGGCATATGAAAGCTACAAATGAGGACTAATAATTATCATTTGGATGTGTAAATGCTTAAAGGACCACTATAGTCACCCAGACCACTTCAGCTTAATGAAGTGGTCTGGGTGCCAAGTCCAGCAAGGATTAACCCTTTCTTCTATAAACATAGCAGTTTCAGAGAGGGTGGGGGCACCCTCAGGGCACTATAATGCCAGGAAAACGAGTATGTTTTCCTGGCACTATAGTGGTCCTTTAAAGTAACATAACACAACTTAAAGAGCCTCAGATAGTTGTTACCTTGATTGCCAACATATTGGACAATAAAAGTTCTGCAGGAAAGAGCCGAAGAATAGTCTGAAAAATAATTTCAGTATGTCTTACATATTAAAAACTAAAAAAAAAAAATAAAAAAAAAAAGAAAGAAACAGTGTTTTCAAGTCAAAGATCACAGAGACAGATATATGACAATATTGTTACTAAATGCCACAAAAGTACAGCTTCAAAAGTTCATACATAATTGACCAAGCATCAACAATAACTGTATGATGTAAGCTCCATTAAAAAACATTTAATAAACTGTTTTTATCCATGGCTGATATACCTCTAACTTGCTAACTAAACATCTTTAGGACTCCTCTGCTTATTATGTGCCCTTCATCTACTTTCCAATTCATGTTTTCCACCAGATTCCAGTCTGTCTGCATACATTAATTTTGTTGGTGCTCATTTCACAAAAATAAGAATGTATAAAAACTAAGGGTGATCATTTATATGAGTTTTTGAGGTATATACACACATCACAGATTTATGAAAAAAAATTTGAAAAGTTTTCAAAATTGAAAAAATGTTCAGCTTTTTATCTCATTAATAAAATATGCCTGTGTAAGGATGCTGTGAGGATACTATACATTTTTTATTCAATGTATAGATGCAGCTATCAACATAGAGCTAATTGGTCGCACTCTACTGTACTTAAAACGACTCTTCATCATCGGATGTCTTTACACAGATTGCCTAGACTCTCTAAATTGACATACCTGCTTCGGATGTGAAGGTTTGAGGGTGCAGTGGAAGGTGGAAGCAAAACATACTTGAAGCTGTCCTCTGCAAAGCTGTTCTATCTGCAAATCCTGGTGCTTCGACAGCCAGGACCAGGAGCCATGTCAGTGCTGACCTTGTGCGCATGCATGAGCGTACAACACTGATGTCTATGGAGGATCCTGAGAGACTGTAGAAGTCTCCTTAGACTTAGCTGCTATAACTGTCCCTACAGCATTCTACAAAACACAACAAATTAGTTAGATGTTGTTTCTAAAGAAGGATATAAGGGCCATGGTACTTAGAATTCTACTAGAATCTAAATATTCAAACTGGCTAGCAAAAATTTAATTTTCTTATTCAATTATTAAAAAAAGAAAGAATTTTTATAACTAAGTTTGCCATATTTCCATTAAAAAAATGTTATTTTTATACAATGTAATATAGACAATACATTGTCCAAAATAGGCCTAAAATATCAGCACAGTAATAATAATCTTATCCCAGGCTTAAACTTTTAAGTACTGATCCTCATTATTATCCATTGAGAGAATAACTGTAACTCAACAATGAAAATAACCAATAAGTTGCATTCACTTTTTTTCTCATAAGTGCACCAATTCTTCTAATTTACATTAAAATTTTAACAAATGACAACACAATCCAGGTTAACCCCTTAAGGACACATGACATGTGTGACATGTCATGATTCCATTTTATTCCAGAAGTTTGGTCCTTAAGGGGTTAAACAAGGCAAAGCTAGGGCAAGCTTTGCAAATGAAGAGGAGAAATGGAAACATTTCTCCCATTTTCACCATATTTTCTCTATACTGACTGACAGGTGCAAACGAGAAAGCTGTAACAATGATTAACAAGAATCTTATTTGTAGGATAAAGAAGTATGAATTTCTACATTTTTATGGTTGCTCCAAACATCATAACCCTTACCGCCTGCTGCAGGGTTTCAAAGACCCCCAGACACCATAACCACTTTAACACACTGAACTGATAACGATGCATGGAATATCTCTTTCATTGTATTTTTTTGCACTTCACAAATAAACATTTAATAAATACATGGATAATTAAACATAATGGCCTTGATTTAATACGATTTTAAAATGATAAAATAGTGGTAGAAATTAATATTTTACAAAATTTCCATAGTCTTTTCATAGTGACTTCTCAAGATAAATAATTGTAAACGTTTTTCTAACAGTATTGGATCATTTGGAAAGCATATTAAATCAAGGCCAGTGTTAGATATGTTGGGAGTGACAGTTCCCATTTAAAGTCTCTTATTGTAGAATATATTTTAAATTAACTAATGTTATATTTTAATATACAATTAGACACCTATAATGGATAGGAAATCAATAATATTTTAATCTAGAAAAGGTAATAAGAACCACCGTGATAATCATTATTGTACTGACAGATTCTAGTAAGTGGTTGGGATGAAAAGGTAAGCACTTAAGATCTCTAATACTTATTCATTTCCATAACCTTATGTAAAAACATTTTTTATAATGCGATTATTAATTGCAGTGAAACTTGAAATACACTTAGCTGGAAAGCGGACAATATAAAAATACGGAAAGAACGTTTAATCTATAATAAATGGTTTCTCCTATTTTCTAAAATATGAATTTGTTAACACAACATAATACATTGTATATCAATTTTTTTTATACATTTACAGTGGTCTATAGAAATAACACAAATGTAATGTGATATTTGAGTTTGGACAGCATTACTGCTATATATACATACAGTACAAGGTGGAGTATCTTTCTTTAGGAGTTAAGATAATTCCTGGATCAATATTTTCCTAGGAATAAAATATAAACAAACATAAAATAGTGCAATATAGCCAATATAAAATAGCAAAGTGCAATAGTGGATGGAAAGGCACTCACAAGCGCAGAGCCATAGAATTAGGCTCAGTTTTCCAGCTTTGTGGGATGTAGAGGTACCCACTCCCTTCTGTATGCTGATTGGTGGTCTCATGTAGACAGATGTCCTCACAAGGGTCAATATTGATGAAAAAGTGAGTTGTAAAGGCAAGTCCTTGGTATAAGGTCCTGTAAAGTGCAAAACGCATTTCGCCTTGTCCAGAGGCTTCCTCAGTTGCTGCTGTGTCTTGTCCGTAAATTCTTTTTAAATGGTTCTTAATTGTCGGTGTTTTTTCACCCTTCCGTCCTCCGCTGTCATTTTTTACATCCGCTTTCGGGTTTTGTGTTCCATCCATTGAACGCATTCGTCACGTGGTGTAAGTTGGAATGCATCCTTGTGTTCCATTGTGTTCGCTAGTGATGCGATCTTTCAGGGCATACAATACTGGAAGAGTTCATGGTTGCATATATTGGAAACAATAAAAAAGCGGGAAGCATGTATAAACATTCATGTTTTAGCATTCTTATACATAATCTTAAATAATGTATTTCTCAAATTAGAGTGCAGTGGTTTTATAGAAAAGGGGCATTATGATTTTGGAAATAGAAAATATTTGCGCATGTTTTTAAAGGCACAGTGCCTTTTGCTATGGTATAAATCCTGCTTCCTTTAAAAAAAAAAAGAAAGAGAAATAGACAATATGGTCAATTAATAATAGCATCCTAATTACAGATAAGACTTAAATAAAGAAAAAAGTTTGTTATCTAATACCTAAAAGTTGGTGGTATGAGATGGATATAAAATTATAGATACACCATGTATGAATTAAAAGAATAAAAATGTACAATATTAAAAATGACAAACTTCAAAATCGGAGTTCAAACCATAAGGGATAAGAGCCTTAAATGGAAAATAAAATTCATTTCTTCTTTTCCTAGGATTTTTATATAATTTCCCCCTCTCCAATCCCTTTTTACTTCTTTTATTGCACAGAAAAACAAATTCTCTGGATTTTGATTGTGGCACTGTTTAAAATGTAGTGACACACTAAGTTTCTAAGCCGTTTTTGATATTAGAAATATCAAAAACGGCTAAGAAACTTATAGTGTAAACTTCCTACTTCCTCTACTTCTTTCTCTAGGGTTATTTTATTGTAACCCATTTCTATAAATTGTTTTTTAATGTAGTTTGCCTGTTCAAAATAATCACAATCTAGTTTGCAGTTACGTCGAGTTCCTAAAAATTGGCTTTTAGGGGCATTATTGAGCCATGGGTGGTAATGACAACTCATTTTTTTGATGTAACTATTTTTGTTAACCGATTTAAAATGATTTTTGGTTATTATTGTTAACCCTAGAGAAAGAAGTAGAGGAAGTAGGACGTTTACAACGAAAAAGCCTTATACAATACAAACAAAATAAAAAAACAATTCAGACAAATTACATTTCCTTCATTTGCAATTTTAATGGACACAATAGACGGATACAAAAAATTATCAAAAAACATTGGCACTTGTTAAAGGATGACCCTATTTTAAATAAGCTTTTACCAGCAAAATCAAAAATAACATATAGAGGAGCCAAAAATGTTTAAAGTATTTTAGTTAAAAGTCATCTCACCCCCAAAAAACCTAAGCACTTTATCCAGGATTTAAAAAGATTTTATGGATGTGGCATGTGCCTTCCTTGTAAAACAACAATAAGTAAAAAGCGACATCTAAACGATATAGAACATATAATTAAAAAAAAACATATACTAATAATGACCATTTAACCTGTCACTCAAAGGGCATCATATACATTTTAAAATGCCCATGCAATTTACTTTACATAGGCAGAACCATCCGACCTTTGAAAGTGAGGATTGCAGAGCATATTAGAAATATCAAAAACCGGCTTAGAAACTCATAGTGTGTCACTACATTTTAAACAGTGCCACAATCAAAATCTAGAGAATTTGGTTTTCTGTGCAATAAAAGAAGTAAAAAGACATTGGAGAGGGGGAAGTTATATAAAAGCCCTAGGAAAAGAATAAATGAATTTTATTTTCCATTTTAAGACTCTTATCCCTTATGGTTTGAACTCCGATTTTGAAGTTTGTCATTTTTAATATTGTACAATTTTATTCTTTTTATTCATACATGGTGTATCTATAATTTTATATCCATCTCATACCACCAACTTTTAGGTATTTTATAACAAACTTTTTTTCTTTATTTAAGTCTTATCTGTAATAAGGATGCTATTATTAATTGACCATATTGTCTATTTCCTTTTTTTTTTTTTTTTTTAAGGAAGCAAGATTTATACCATAGCAAAATGCCCCTTTTCTATAAAACCACTGCTCTCTAATCTTGAGAAATACATTATTTAAAATTATGTATAAGAATGCTAAAACATCAAGCTTCCAGCTTTTTTATTGTTTCCAATATATGCAACCATGAACTCTTCCAGTATTGTATGCCCTGAAAGATCGCATCACTAGCGAACACAATGGAACACAAGGTTGCATTCCAACTTACACCACGTGACCAATGCGTTCCATAGCTGGAACGCAAAACCCGGAAGCGGAAGTAAAAAATGACAGCGGAGGACGGAAGGGTGAAAAAACACCGACAAATAAGAAGTGGGTACCTCTACATCCCACAAAGCTGGAAAACTGAGCCTAATTCTATGACTCTGCGCTTGTGAGTGCCTTTCCATCCACTTTTGCACTTTACTATTTTATATTGGCTATATTGCACTAATTGTTGTTTGTTTGTTTGTTTATATTTTATTCCTAGGAAAATATTGATCCAGGAATAATCTTAACTCTTAAAGAAAGATACTCCACCTTGTACTGTATGTATATATTTCTGTTTGCTGTGAGGTTTTAAGGGAAAACTCACTAAGGTGTTAGAGTATCTACCACTATTGGCATTACTCACTGGGATATTGTAATTCCGTTATAACATTACTGCTCTGATTAATAATTAATTTTCATATTGCTTTATAAGTGCACATAAATCATGAATGTCCAACTAATTCCATAAGGTTCATTAGGCTTCTACACCCGTAGAATATTTTTTAATATCCTCTAATATTTAGTAGCACTGTGCAATAAATGAAGTATTATTCTGACAGTGTGCTATGTAAATAGTCATCAAGGAATGCTGTTGGACACGGATGGTACTTAATATTGAAAGACAATAGTAAAATAAGTTAGGAATTTGGAGACGTTTGACAGTGTTTAAACAACCTAATTCTCACTCTAAAAAAGAATTTTTGCAAGGTTTGATTCACACTGGGAAGAAAGCACTCTCATTGATCAAAACAAATTATATGTGCACTTACAGAGATCACTAGTGGCAATTTATTTAATGAAGGTATCACAGTGTGTTAAAAGCTCTATGAGATAAAGAACAAAGTTCTATAAAAATGATACCAGTGGTGAGAACCCTTTATGTGATCTTTGCATTTTCCTTACTCAGTATTATTAATATCATAATGAGTATCATAATATGGCACCAAAAATACCTTATGCACTTGACTTTCTTAGCACATTCGGTACAAGTGGCTAGGCAAATCTCATTATACCACAATGATCTTGGCACATCATCTCCTACAACTAAAACATAAAATTACACCATGGAACAAGCCATAACTAATCTAATAAAATTACTTATCCAGGAACATTATATTTAACTTTTGTCTATTTTCAAGTATGCCCTGAGTTCGTGATGTTATTATTGTAATCAAAAGAAGTAAATTATGATCGAAGCAGACAAAAAGGGACAGGGCTATTAAAAAAAAAATCTCATCATGAACTATTTCTTTATAATGAATTTATTCTGAGAAATTGTTTACAAGTGGTAGCGTAGTGAAAATGTCATGAATACCTACAAGAAAATAACCTGCTTGACATGGTCCAATTAGGATTTAGTTCAAAAGATGGAATTAAAATATCCGTATTTAGAGGAAATCACCTATTCCTTAAATGATGACAAACGTGTAGCTATGATTATGCTATACTATACTGCCGCATTGGGCAATATTGAGCATATACTGATAATTGGGCGAATGAAGAAAGTGAAGATTAGTCACTTTATGCATAAACATTCACATTACATTTATAGAGCATGTGTCATGCCAAAATAACAGTCTCTACTGTAATATCCGTGCAGTAACCTCTCTGTGTTCACATGTATCATTTTTTATATGCAGAAGATACAATGAGGTCTCTCCTTGGATCTTCTTGAAATTACCAATTCCCTTTACTACTGCTCGCAAAAAATAAATATATCTGGGAACCTTGTATAGCAGTATTCAGTGCACTATACAGACATTAAAACACGTATCATTGGATATACTTACATATAGCCTTTACCCAACAAGTTCCACTCATCCTCAAATGCCTTGATAAGTAAACCAGACCTCATGTCTCATCTCCCCATTTTAACCTTTAGATTGTAAGCTCATGGGCAGGGCCCTCTATCTGTTGTATTTGTACAGCACTGCGGAATATGTTGGCACTTTATAATTGCCACTAATACATAAATAAAATAAATAAGCAAGGCTATCATAAAGTATGCTAGACACACTGATGTAGAACAAGCTCTATCTTTATGTATGAACCAAAGACGCGGTTACTCAGCAGGACATTTTAACCCATTAACATTTATCTCTATTAAATCCTGCCCCTTCCACTTCACATCTTCACTCGCACAAGTACCTATTAACTACACATAAAAAAGCATTTCCTACTTATGTGCTATATATAAATAGTGTGAGCTACATTATCTAGATATATGTATCCTGCTTAGTTCTGTCTAGTTATACTAGTTCAGCATAATAAACTATACCAAATATTATTTGGATAATTAGTTTTTACAACCTTTTAGCTAATTGAATTGCTTGGATTTGTATTTATTTAAATTATTAACCAAGTGTATTTTGCAAAATATATTCCTTGTACATTAGCTTGCATTTCAAATATTTATTTGGCTATCCAGGAATTATATCCTTGTTTGCACACAAAATTACAAATTCATGTATCACTTGTAATTATTAGTTTTATTAAATTGTTATTCAGTCCAGGCTGCTGTGCTTGATATCTTAATTATACTTTCAATGTCAGTTCATTCTGCAAGCTCTCATCTGGATTGACTGGGTCAGGCTGGCGTTAATTGTAATAATTTGATTCCTTTCTGCCCTTCTTTTTACCCAAGGTGACTGTGTCTTTATACTGCTCCCTGTAGTTTGAATATTTAGTTGTTTACGAGACTGTTGTGATGCATTAACTTGAAGTGTGTTATTGAGTCTCATTACATAAAACATAACAGTAAACTTTTGCAATATTAAATGTGTGATTATGTGTCTCTTAGTGTAGAACAAGTTCCGTTTTTAGTTGTTATTTTCTAATCAAATATTAAATAGTGGGCATTTAAAATAATAAGAGAAGACATTTGTTAACAATCCAAATTTCAGCTCAATAAAGATTTATCATTAGAGCTATTGAAATGCATTTACAATGCTCACATTTTTTATTTTTTTTAAGTAAATTGCAACTTTGATCTTGTTTAGGCAGTCAGAAACAGGGTACAGATTTTTCTCAAGTCTTAGTACTTATTACTTAGTACTTATTATTTTTATTATTATTAGCATTTATATAGTGCTAACTTAATCTGCAGTGCTTTGCAGTATTATAAAAGGGGAAATTTAACAATAAATGAGACATTAACAAATGTTACAAGAACAATAGGTTGATGAGAAAACTGCTTGAAAGAGCTAACAACCTAGAGTCTCCAATTCCTAGTAAGTGTCTGTGAGAGACTGTGTTGCATTACAGTGCAGGCATACACAGACATCGGTTCAAGCTTTAAAAAAATAAAAATAAATCTGTGGCTTGCATTATATATGAAATACTTGTTGAGTTGCATGTTACAGTCCTGCTGCTGGTAATGCAGTATGAAAAGTGTTCATGACTGTCAATTGAAGCCTGGATTGGCTGCTAAATCTCAGCATTTTTCTTGTCCCAGTAAAAAAAGAATAGTTATGTAGCAAGCACGGTAATATGTTATATAGTGTAGTGAAATCTAGTATGCAGGTTCTCCTTAAAGGATTTAAAAAATACTTAACAAAGAGAGGGGGAAATACAGCACTCTCTCATATGGTAGCAGATTCTGTTAACCCTTTAAGGACACAACTTCAGAAAGAAAAGAAAACCATGATGGAATATTTCCACCATCTGTCCTTAAGGGGTTAATTGGATACCCTAACAATCCAAGGGAAAACAATAGGTAGAGAACAAGAAAAAACAGGTTTGCACCAAGGATAAATTGAAATAAGTATGGAAGTATATATATATATATATATATATATATATATATATATATATAGTAAAACCAAATAATAATAGAAATAACTTAGATATACTTAAAAGTCCCAGAGGAATAAAACAATGGTTCTTTTTTTTCTATAAGCCTTTGAAGAGGTGATGCTTTAGTGTAGATCAGTCAAAGGTCCTCCTTGGTGTTCAAATAAATTAGGTTTTTATTGAGGTAGGGAGTTCTGTTATTGGCATCTCATGTCAAATATAAGCAGATAGAAAAAAAAAAATAGTGCAAATCAGTATGTTCAATATATCAATTATGTGAAGAAAAAGAATACACTCACAAGGGTGGAGCCTCCAATCAGCTCTTAGATTTCAGCATTACCTCCTGAAAAAACTTATAGAAAAAAAGACCCTTGTTTTATTCCTCTGGGACTGTTTAAGTATATCTTATCATTTATTTCATTATTCGGTTTTATTATACTTATTTCAATTTGCACTTGGTGCAAACCTCTTTATTCTTGTTTTCTACCTATTGTTTTTTTTCCCTTGGATCGTTAGGGTATCCGGGCACACAATCTTAGAGACAGAGACTTCCAGGCACACAGACAAGCAAGCTATGTAAGAACACAATCATAAAAGTCACACAATGAAACAAGCACTGTCATACAGGCACAGACATATAGGCACACAATCATATAATCTACACATACAGGTATGCTTCCATACAGACACAGATATACAGAGACAGAAAGACACAGTTTCATACTCACTAATTAGGTCTGTGTAATCAGATGCCTGGGGAGCATGCTGTACAGCTCCTTGGAGTCCCAATCCTGAAGCACAGCATAACCACTAAGGTGCCAGGCCCACTGTGTGTTACACAGGGAGCAGGCATAAGATGTGTAATATCACCACCCCCTCCACACAGCCTCCAGCATAAACCACAATCAGAGGCTGGGCTGAAGAGGTACTCTGAAGCTTGTCTATGCTACATGTAGTAATTGGCAGTAACCAGTATATTGTGCCCCCCAGGCCAGTGTGCCCTGAGGCAGTCCCCTTGTGTGTCTTATGCCAACCCTTGTGTTTTACCACTGCTGTGCATGTGTTAGAGTTGGAGACTGTCATTATGTCATTGATTGAAAAGTGATTCTAGGTTTAGGTTACTGCTGTATCAACTGCGTTAGCTACTGTCAGTGGCACGCAAATCATTTTTGAGTTGAAAAAAATAGACAGCCTGGTTAATTCTTTCTATAAAGAGATAAATGTTTAGGGTAGTACTATGCCTTCTGCTAACCACTGGCCACTGCTAGCAACTCCAACTCCGAATCACCCAATTACCTTTTATTACTTTTTTGTCAATGTTTGTAGAAAGAAAATAATTTTTTGCAAGATGTTATTGTTTAGTGTCACTCATGGAATCTTTGAGCTTTATTCATCCTAGTGTGGTAGGTTAGTGCTATGGCTACTGGAATCACAAATTTACAGTTTGACAGATCTCTTTGTGTTCATTATATGATGTTGTTCAGTAAAAAGGAAAAAGAAAAAAAAATGCTCCTCTTACCCAGCTACTGGGAGAGACTGGTGTTTAGGTTAGTGCTCTGCCCATTAGTTGAACAAAATTGTGGTCCAGGCACTCAAGGATTTATTGGAAAAGTGCAATATTTCAATCCCCCAAGGGATCTTTTTCAAGCTGCTGTGCCTACTAACAGACACTACCACTTGGAATATTCAATTACAGTTTGATGGTAGTTTTGGGAACAAACCATAAAAAAATTACAATAAGAATAAAAAAGTAAAATATAGTGGTGTTTAGGTTTGTGCTATGTTTACTGCCAGACTCTACCAATTAACAGCAAGTTGTAATTGTCAATTACAGTTTGATGAATGTTTTGGGGAAAAATTCCAGCAAAACAATTATGGAAATATAAAAAATGTGATATTAAAATCTTGGAAAATTATGTAAACATTTATAAAGACCAAACTACCAAAACAACTATTCATAGTAATCTATATAAACATCTATGCAGAAGATACAAAATAAATAACAAAATCTCACAAAATAAACACAATCAGTGCTTCAAAAAGTCTCTTGAATACATTTTTCTTTGAAGCCACTGTGAATGTGTTGATTGATTGTTTCAACAGCAAGTAACCACATGGATATTAAGAGTTATTGATCTTAATTGCTTACTTATTGATTGATGTGAACATGTGATATAAGTACTGCAGTTGCATGAAATGCACTCACCTCTATATGATGTTGTATGATGCACTTTAACTTATAACGTGACAATGACAATGTAAGTGGCAAAACATTGCCCATCCTTTTTAGTTGATGGCTGAATAAACCACCATTTCTCCTGTTTTCTGGATGCTGAGGATTGTGTCTGTTACCCTATAAAAACCTGTCAGTTACCACTATGCACTGTAAATGCTGAACCACTTTGACCTCAAATTAAAAAAAAATTATGGATTACCGAATTTAATTCATTATAGTTTGATTAATCAAAATTTGTTTCAAGAACAGAAACAAAAAAAGAAATTGGTCCTACATATAACATGCATGTACTTTAAATAGATCACAACAATTATTTTATTTGAAATAAATCTGTGTTATTCGTTATGACATTACAAAATGCATATTATTTCTACATTTATAGCACTTTAAAAGTGAATACATGTGTTATTTTGTTTTGTTAATTATTTCTTTTATTTGCCTGTTTTGACCATACCCCTGTTTTCTCTCTGCTCATTTCGCTGACATTTATGAGTTAAATCAATTTGTTTATGCAGCCCTAACCATACCTTCTCTGGCTGTGACTGACACAGTCTTCCAACACACTTCCTGAAAAAAATCTGCCTTTTTGGTATGAAGTTTTTCATGATGCCATTAATATTAATGGATCCTTCAGTTAAACATAACAGTTTACAAGCTATTTCAAAGTACAAAAACTGAAAAGTGATATATTATGGAATCTAGCACACTGTTGCTCTTAAGATTACATTATTCTTTGCTCCAAAGCATTGTCATCTGGCAGAGCAGCATATAGGAGCTTTTCAAATATTACCAGGAGAGCATGGTATGTGAACGTTGCCAAGATTTTATTTCTGTTAAAATGTAGAATCAGTTAGAAACCTAGTAGTGCCATTATATTGTAACATAGGAATCGCATTTGCCTTTTTTTTATTTATTTACTCTGTACTTACAGTATCTCACAGAGAGTAGCTAATATTTGCAGAGTTTGAAAACCTGCATCAAAGACTCTGTTGACCTATTCACAGTTATTTAATTATAAGCTTAACATAGTGGTTTATTAACCTTTATTTATACTAAGCCTATAATAATGTAGAGACTAAAATTAATTTTAGTCTAAGGAGGAGATTTGTTAATGAAAAGTTGAAAACTTAAAGGCAATGCAGTCATTTTACATGCCCAAAAAAATAAATCCTCCTGCACTGAATTTAAAGTGATAGAAATAAATCTGTTTATATCGGGTTTGTTTCCAGGAAATCGTAATGTAAGTCAAAAAGAGATGTAAATTACATAAATGGGGTTATGTTTGATATGTTATTTGCATATATAAATGGCTACAACAAAAGCAAGATTTAAGCAGCAGGATTGGTAATACACTGAATATGTATATACAGAACAGTATGTTCAGAACACTTCTTCATGTGTGCTTTGCATTCAGAATTAAAGAGGCTAAGTGCTCTTTTCAATATAGAAATCTGTCTAACAGTTGATATATCAGTCAGTGGCGTACATACCGCTGTTGCAGGGGTCGCAGCTGTGACTGGGACCGTCACTCCAGGGGGCCCGGCCGCCCTGCAGACTCCTGCGACCGGGTACCCGCCGCAGCAGGCAAACCACCGAGGCTGCCGTCAAAGGGGTCCATCAGGTGGCCCATGCTGTTAGGGCCACCCAATGGGTATGGCATGTCAGGGGGCCGGGTCAGTGCTGGGTGCTTTAACAGCGCGACCGGTCCCTTATGATGAGATCACACGCTGGGATTAAGTGACTGCCCAGGTCACTCCTTCCAGCATACACAGAGCCCATGCGGGAGGAAGCAGAGTAGGGAGTCAGAATCGAAACTCTCACTCCCACCACTGGACCCCAGGGAATTCCCAAATTCCAATTCTGATTATTTTTTGCAATATTGCCCTATGTCTTTTTGTTATGATTTTGTATTAAAGATAACCTGTTGTATGGTACTTGTTTATTTAACACTGTGACACTGCAAGTGCAGTATTTTGAGAGAGAGACTCTTGGTTTTCACCTGGAAGTAGTGCAGACCAGATAGGTAGCTCACTGGATAACATGGATCTGGATATACCCCCTCCCTGAAGGTAGAAAGAAGGAGGGAGACAAATGCTGTTGTTTTCTATACTCCCTAGACAAATGTTTTCTCCTAAATACACACTACACCCATACACATACAGAATATACCCCCTATACACAGACACAATATGCACCCTACATATAAACTTCACCCCACACTAGAGCACCTGTACCAGGAAATCATTTTGATTTTGGCACTTATTGTTAACTTTTGGTTTGTATGAAATTTCTAGGAATATTGATTCAGAAAATTGATATTTTAGTTTTTGTATGAATTATTTATCATTTATGTTAATTATTAATGAATTTGAGACAATTGCTAATACCTATGAGGAATGAATGAATCCAAAAGGTGGCAGTTACAACTAATAACAAAAATTTTATTAAAGAAAATATTTGAATATTATTACATACAAAACTCTAAAATATGCAAGGTGTATCTTTTTGAAATGGGAATGGATACACCACTGAAAATACGTTATGTGAAATTAATTTATAACTATACATTTTATATTAGTTTGTACATTTACACTACATTTGTATTATATACTATGTTCTCAAAATGCTTTCATAAATGGGGTTTGTCTTTCAACAAAACATTCGTTAATTGACCAACCTATATTTGTTTTCTAATGTATTTAACCAAAAAACAAACAAACATGTTTTCATACATTTTTCAATTTGTCTAAAAATGAATGCACATGTCTACAATATATACTGATCAGTTACAACATTAATAACACTGACAGGTGAAGTGAATAACATTGATTATATATTATAATTGCACCTGTCAACAGTGGGATTTATTGGGTAGCAAGTGAACCGTCAGCTCTTGAATTTCATTTGTTGAAAGCAGGAAAAATAGGCCTGCAAAAATATCTTAGTGACTTTGACAAGGATCAAGTAGTGAAGGCTAGATGACTGGGTAAGGGCATCTCCAAAACAGCATGTCTCCAAAAGAGCAAGTCGGGGGTGTTCCCAGTATGCAGTGACTAGTACTTACCAAAAGTGTAGCAAGGAAGGATAACTGGTTAGAGTCCTGGGTGCCTAAGGTTCATTGATGCATGTGTGGATTGAAAGCTAGCCCATCTATGACAATCACACAGAAGAACGATTGTATGGGGCTGCATAGCACAGCCCAGTTAGGGTACCCACAATGATCTCTGTCCACCACCGAAAGCACTTTCAATGGAAACATGAGAATGAGAAAGTTCTGATGAATCACATTTTCTTTTAGATCAGGTAAATGGTCATTGTTTACCTGGGTAAGAGATGGCGATACAATGCACTATGGTAAGAAGGGTAATGCTCTGGGCATTGTTCTGCTGGAAAACCTTGGTGTCTGGCATTCATGTGGATGTTAAATTGACATGTACTAGGTATAAAGTGTGCACCCCTTCATTCGGAAGTATAATGCACCCTGCCACCAGAACCAGTGCAAGGATTTTTGGCTACACAGGCAAATATGCATATTGCCCACACACCCTGCCCCTTTCTCCTCAAAAAATGAATTTTCACCTTTATGTCCCTTAATACCCTTCTTGATATTCTTACCCCTTTTTTAATTTCTTATCCTCTCTCTTGAATGTCTTACCCCTTTAATATAGCTTACCCACCATTTTTTTCCTTTGTGCATTACATCCTCTTTTGTGTGTTTCTAACTCACCTCAGTCCCTTTTGGTATCTCTTTCTCCCCCCAGACCCTTTTTGTGTCTCTTTCTCCCATCTCCAACCCCTCTGTGTGTTTCCCTCTTTTTTTTGGCCCTTTCCCCAACCTCTATTCATCTTCCATTTTTTCCTCAAGCCCCTTTGTGTGCGTTTGTCTCCCCCCCAGCCCCTGGCTGTCTCTTTTTCCCCTTCCATTGTTCTTTTTGCCACCCAACCCCTAGATTATGCAGTCACATACAGCCACATGATTTTACCCCAATCAACATGGGTCCATTCAGACTTAAGTGAATAGCCTCATGTGTATTCTGCTCTACAAACCTTTCTGTTTCACATAATGTATGGTGTAAACGTGTCTCCACTCTGTAACTTCCTGGTTGTGGTGGTCTGTCCCCATGTGACCTCCTATACTCTTTGTTTAACATTGGTGTCCATCTCAGTACAACTGAATGGTTATTCTCCTAATGTTCACTGGTTATAAGCAACAAATACCAACACATCTGAAAGGAGGTTTATTTTATAGATTATATTATATATTTATATATAATAATCTGGTCAAATATCACTGTTGAAATATTATTATTGAAGTCCATAAGTAGATAAATGTCAGCGCTGTGCAATAGCCCCAAATAAGTGTTTGTGGGGAAGCTGGGTATTGAGATAAATGTGTATGATTTCCACCTCCGCAGCGGTGGTTTAGGAAAGATCTTGAAAAAGCCAGCTGAGTACGGGCGGAACGCTTGGATGAGATAGAAGCCTTTCATCTTATCTTGACATGCGCACAGTCATTATTCGGCTTGTGGCATATTTCACCCCCCAAAAACTGCCAATAAACACAGACACCGTATTTCTGTTGGAAATATAAAAGTCCACAGCTTTATTTTATTGTAATCAAAACAAGATAACAAATTGGGGTCATTGCCGCATAATAATAATTTACTACAATCCCCTTCCGCACAAAATTACCCCTGGCAATGACCCCATACCATAAACAATATATAACAATATAATAACACATACATATAACACACGGCCCACCAATGAGGCCCCATAACCATACTTCCTTAGCTGTAGGGATGTACCAAGACACCCCTACACCACCAGGTTCGAAGCCACCGACGAGCTCGAACCAACAGACCACTTACTACTCTGGCCTAATCCAGCCTAACCTTAGCCTATCCACTTGATACTCCTCTTCCATCCCCCTTACCCAAGCCCTATCCTGCTGCTGTGACCAAACGGGAAAGACTAGGGAGGGTGGGAGGGACAAATTACAGGTAAGTGCAGATTCTGATTAAAATGGCCACTTGCAAAAATGGCTGCTTAATATACTCCTATCTACTCCACCCCCTTTTACACCTCATTCCTAATACCCACCCCTAATTCTTTAACTCCACCTGCCTACTCCTTGGCTCTGTCAAGGCCCACTCCCCTGACTGTGCTGTTCCATGGGCTTCATTCCAGGCAAACACCTTTGGCAGTAAGTGCTTTGTCATCCCTCCATTTGAACTTGCAGCAGTTCGGCTAGATCTGTGGACATTTTCTGAATTCCTGCTGCACCAACGGAGTGGTAATACTTTCAGCAACCTGCTTATCTGCCACATATTCTGGACTCTGGATTCCTTGATGGAAAGTAGCATTTAAAGACTATTTTTCTTTATTGTGTATTAGTTTTTTAAAGAATTTGTAGTTTCGTTTTTACATGATATTAATAAACTGTGTTGCACTTTCTTTGCGTTGCTTGTATCTTTGAAGATACGTTACTGTGATCACTGCTATTGGATACAAAGTTTACACAGAATACTCCTAATTTCCTAAACCACCGCTGTGGAGGTGGAAATCATACACATTTATCTCAATACCCAGCTTCCCTACAAACACTTATTTGGGGTTACTGCACAGCGCTGACATTTACCTACTTCTGGACATTCTATCAAATAGGTTTGCGGAATAACCTTTTATGTCTGGCAGCTACAAATTTTTATCTTTGGACTTGTAATATTTGGTGTCATACAGATGATTTAATTTTATATTGCGCTTTTTTGTTCTATTATTTTGTGTATTATTATTGAAGTGCCTTGTTTAAGTTACGTTTAGTTTATATTAAGGTTTAGTTTTAATATTGGATAAGTACTTAAGTTAAAATTTTAAAACTGGAGAATTAATTTGAAATACACATTTTTACATTTAAACATTTATAACCATCAGCAGTTGCTGTCAAAAGCTCATCAGCAACATAGATATAATGTGCTATTTCAAGATCATCTTAAAATATAAGGGTTGTGTGAAATCAAGGTTGGTAAAACTTCACAAAGAGAACTCGTGCAAAGGAATATACTTCCTGATGGGGTGCAGTGAGACTAATTAAACTTCTACTAATGATTTATGTTACAGCAAGTTTATTAAACATTAAAATAAGTCTAAATCATTTAACTCACATATTAAACACAAGACAGATACACAGTGTTTTATTGCTATTTATAGAGTGCAGTTTCACACACATAAAATGTATATTTACGGACAGGGTAATCTCTCAGTAGATGATCATAATGAACAGAAGCAAAGTTCACCTACAAGTGCCACTCTACTCCACTGTTAAGGAAAAGCAACAGGCTTGGTATAGTTGTTCAGGATATCAGTACAAAATAAAAAGGATAAAAGAAAAGAGAATGGCTTGTGTGTAGGATCAATACACTTAGATCAGGAAAAGAATCCAAACATGAAGAAGCCACTCAATGGTTCCTTTCTAAGAGCACATGAACAAAAGAACTTTATATAGGAAACCGAACAAATATAAGACATAATGTACAAAATAAGATGTGGCAAAATATTTTACGTATCTGCAGTTTAATATTAACAAAAAAAAGCATTGCCTAATTAGATACAGTAATATTTTCCATGTAGTTATTTTTGTCTAAAATATCATAACATATATTTGAAACGAGGGATATAAAAACAATATTTTCACAGATTACTTTTAAGGGATGCCAGAGACATTTAATTGTCTTTATTTTTCTTTCTTTATAAAATTGGCTGCTGGCCATCCCTAACTTGTACTTTTTTAGATAGAGAGTAAAATATTGGCAACAATAGATTTTCTAAAAATATTTAAATACAATTGATCTAATTAGTATTCCACAAGTTACTTCATGGTGCATATATATTTTAGGATGCTGTGTGGTTGAGTATCTTGTAAAGTATTGGTGGTGGTGGTGGTAATAAATCCAGTGTTACCTGCACCACAGAGGAGAGTGTGGACGGGACAGGCAGCAGCCCTGTATTTTCTCTGTCAGCTAGTGTTCACTTGCCTTCTGCATTTTGTCCACCATCTTCAAGTTCATCTCTATTTGCTGTAGAATCGTCTCATCCAACAGAGGAAATTGAGAAATCAGCTGCATCTGCAAACACTGGAACAAGTAGGTCAACCATTGTTAATGCTATCACCACCACCACCACCATTAACATCATCAGTAATGAGGAGATAGAGAGGGAAGGAAGTGGGTAGAGGTTTGAAGAAGCAGTGGGGTGAAAGCAAAAACCCTACTCCTCTTCCTTTACTGTCAGAATGTCTTAGAATGACACACAGACACACACCTACATTGACATACACAGTCCCACAATGACAGTGTGTGTCTGGCAGTGTGTATTGGCATCTCTTTGTCTGAGGTGTGTAAAGCATATCTGTGTAATAATGTGTCCCAGAGCACATGTATTTCTGTGTCTGAGAGCGTATGTATGGAAGAAATTTGCTTGTAGTCTTGCTGTGTGTGTTGTGTTTACAGTGGGACTGTGTTGTGTGTGTCTGAGGGGTAATTGTGTGAGAATGAGGGTTACTGTCTGAGGGGTGGTGCCTATACCTAGGGTGCCTGTGTGTTTATAAGGGTGACTGTGGCATGGTGGTTGTAACATAGTGAGTGTGATAAGTGACAAGTGACAAGGTGACTTTGGCAATGTGATTTTATGTGATAAGTAAGTATAAGGAGTAACTGTAACTGTGTGTGAAGAGTTATTGTGGGGGTAATTGGACAGGGTGACTGTGTGGGGGGTAAGGGGATGATGTATTAATGTGTGGGGGGAAGAATGGGTCATTGGACAGAATGAGTGTGTATGGGGGTGTAACGGAGTAATTGTGCGTGGGGGTGATGTGACGGTTTGAGTGTGTGTGGGGAGTGGGAGACGTGACAGCTTGAATGTGTATGGGGAGGGCGGTGACTGTGACAAAGTGATGGAATGTGTGTGTTGGGGTGAGGGTTAATGTGACTGGTTGACAGTGTTTGGGAGGAGGGGTGATGTGATCGGGGAAGTGTGTGGGGAAGAGGGATACTGTCTGCAACACATTCTGGGGAGGGGTAGACCAGGATCACATGACCACAAAGCTACCAATGATATATGACATTATATAAATGTGAAAATGGAAGCTATAAAAACTATGGACTGATTGGATAATGACTTAAATAGGCAGAACCCCCAAAATCAACCAGGATTGGCTGATGGACACAAAATCTTTTGGAGGGAAGACCCAGCTCACATTTAAAATGGTGGATATCCTGGACCTCACTACAGCTGACTGAGGAAGCTCATTCTATGAGTAACACATTTTGGCGACTAAAGGACATTCGCTAGCTAAGTGCAATACTTGATTTTATTCATATCTCTACTATAGAGTGTGTTTATTGTTTTATTTGAAGTATTTTCAATACATTTTATATAGCACTTCTTTGGGTCCTCCAGAGTTCCAGGAGTTCGATTAGTGGGTTAAGTGCCATCCCCTCAACTTTGGCACTAAGCTATTCTATCTCAGAATCGGGATCTTTAGGCTCTGGCTGCGGTGAGCTCAAAATTTGATTTTTTTTAATAGAAGATCTTGTTTTAAAGTACTACACTATTGGTTTCCTTCTATTCTTATGTTCTATTTGGAGGTACATCTTTCATCATTGAGGGCTGTATTGCTGCCCTTAAGAGCACAGAGGCGTCAAATATGGAGACAATAAAGTTAGGCTCCAGCTAATGTGAGTGGATCTAGTTATCTATTGAAGTACATTTTCCTGTTACAATCTGCACTATATCTGTTTTTTTATATTTTCTTTTACATATCTATCACCCATTTGGGCCACACCCTGATATAAGGGTAAGCAAATCTTTTTCACTATTTGTATTATCTAAGCACTCCACCGATTAAATATAAGTTTACAACTTATATTATTTCTACCGAGTTTTTGGTGTGTGAGCAAGAGGGCAATTCCACACGTGTGTTTTAGATCTGCTACAATATTTGTCACTAAAACACGCTAGAAACTGAGCACACTTTTCTCCAATTGGAGATTCATCACAATCTGACTGCCGGTGGAATCTGCCTTCTGGCTGAGAGCTCTGCATGATGCTCTCTGACTGAGAGCAGGTCACTATAAGTGCTCCCTCTCAGTCAGAGACCAGAAAAGGACATTCTAAGGGTTAAAAATTGCACATACAGAGTTTAACATTGTATCCTTTAGATTGTAAAATCATGGGCTATCTAGCTAGGCACTTTGTATAAAAGTGCTTCAATGGCTAGATCTCAGCTTATGGGCAGGGCCCTCTCTACCTTTTGTATTTGTCTGTGTATATTGTATGTTCTCTCCTAATTGTATAGCACTGCAGAACATGTATGCTTTTTAAATACTAGTAATAAATAAACAATTAACCCTTTTGCTTCCAGAAGTGTAACTCCACCTCCAGCAGTGTCATTAAGGTGTCATTATTCAACCATGAATAAACATGAATAAACATTATTGGCTGGATTTTGTCAGTTATATGCATATCTTACATTTGTTATCAGTACACACAGCATGCTGGCAACAGGTATCTACTGGCAACATGGCTTCACCTCCATGCTGCCTTAGTATCCCCCCCCCCTCATACCATCCTTCCAGACATCTCTTCCATGCAGTGACAGAGTGACATCAGTGGTGAGGGATCATGCTCATCAGGATGAGAGGCCAGAGGTAAAATATTTTTTTTATCTATGATTATGGCTTTTTGATGCCCATTAAACTAAAATTGTAATTTTCAGCATTTTTTCTCAGGAAATAAATTATTCTTCTCTATCTGAAATAAAAATGAATACATATATCTGATTTGGTTTTCTATAAGTTATAAGCAAATACAATAATATTGGTTATAAACAATAATTGACAAAAGTCCAAAACTGTATCGTGCAATTAATGTTTTTAGATCAGCAGTGAGCCATGTTCCGGAGCAGAAACTCTTTGCTCTGTCTAATTTAACTGCATTGTTCTTTCCCTGACAATTATTTAACCATGAGGACTGTATTTTATTACTATGGGTCTTGAGACAATGTCTTTACTTCTTCATACGGTATTATGTTATCCTGCATGAAAAAGTTGAGCTCTTGGGACCCAGATTCACTGAAAAATGAGAGATCTATGCCAACATTCAAAGATCTCATTATTTTATCATGCATCTTCTCCACTCTCTGAAACCTACAACATTATTCAAAGAAGGTTCTGGATTATAACATACACAGCTATATTTGTCGATCATTATTGATGTTATTGTGAGACAAAGTGTGGACAACCTTAATAAGAACATTAATGACTACAATCATAATGTGATAAAAGTCAAACAATAATACAAGTTTTCAAGGTTAAAAAAAAATAATAATGTGTTTCATATTATACACAGTGTGTGAAAATAAATTTCCAAAATCCCATTTATGACATATGTACATCATCAAAAGTTTGAAGGATTCATGCCATTTATATTCTATAATAATCATAAGACACATGATGTTAGAATCAGTTGTTATCCTAACAGTAGTCAGACTACATTAAAGAGTTTCTGGTCCTGCGGTTATTATTTTGTTATGTGAGACAATGGATAACTGGCTGACAAAGCCAGACAGTATCTAAAGCGTGATTTATTAGCTGGAGACCAATTTAGGATTTTAAAAAGATTCAAAATATTGTCTGTTATATGCTTGGATTGCCAGCAATCATGCGGTTAAATATCATCTACATTTTTCATGCCAACTCTTTATATAATTGTAAGCACTTAACGATGACGACATAGTTTATATTTAATGCTAAAAAGAACCTATTAAATCTCATTTGACACTTTGTAAAACAAAGATAAATATTTATGTGCTTTAAATTGTTAAAGGAGCACTATAGGGTCAGGAACACAAACATATATTTCTGACCATATCGTGTTAAAGCCACCATCTAGCCTTCCTGGCCCTCTCTTGTCTCCATAAATCTAGTAAAATCTTACTTATATTCAAGCCTGAAGCTGTTGGCTCTGCCTCTGTCTGCCTCAGACCTGCAAACTGTCTGCTGACATAATCAGAAGTGGTTTTCTGAGCCAAAATCCATGTTTCCCCATAGGATTTTCTGAGACTGTCAAGGAGGCAGATCAGGGACAGAGCCAGCACAATTCAAACACAGCCCTGGCCAATCAGCGACTCCTCATAGAGATGAATTGAATCAATGAATCTCTATGAGGAAAGTTCAGTGTCTGCATGCAGAAGGTGGAGATACTGAGTGTTGTGATGCATACTAGGCAAGACTGAAATAGGAAGCAGCTCTAGCAGCCATCTAAGGAGTGGCCAGTGAAGTTACACTATGCTGTAATGTAAACACTGCATTTTCTCTGAAAAGACAATGTTTACAGCAAAAAGCCTGATGGGAATGATTCTACTCACCAGAATACAATAAGCTGTAGTTGTTCTGGTGACAATAGTGTCCCTTTAAGATGTAAACCCATTTACTGATGTTCCTACTTTAAAAAAAAAAAAAAAATCACTAAGTTATCATGCTTGTTAAAGTGCATTTAAGTAGACCATAAGCCAGATACATTTTGATCACAGTGATGAATAGAGGGCAGCAGCATATAAACTGCAAGAAGGAAGCAAACCAGATGTTCAAATGGAATGTAGTAGAATCGATGACGTTCAGAGATCTCTCATGTACCGATAAGATAGTTATCCAAGTAAAGGCCCACTGGGATGATCATGGACACACTCTGACTGCACAGTGTTATAACAAACTGAGCATTACAGTGAAGTTACTATTACATCGTCACTTCACAGATTTATAAATTTTGTCTATGCCTTACTTTAGAGCATATTGTCATGCTTTTAATATATTGTCTTAGATGCTATACTTATGTTTTGTTTTATTTTGTGTGAGTTTTTGTAGATGCCTGTAATTTTTCTGCATTTAAGTGGCAGCCAGCTAACGCAAACATGCAATTATTTGCAATCATTATTTTTCTTTGATGTATTATTTTTCATATGAATAATTAGTATGCTTACACTAACAGTATTGAATTTGAGAGTTACACATTTTGTCGGTATGCAGCAAATATCATAGCAGAAAATTAATCAGGAGAAATTAATCATTTACTAGACTGAATGACGTGTTCTTGTCACCGGTGGCGGTACGGAGACTGGGACCCCTGTGTGCCTAATGATGATAGGAGTCAGCCTCATGGAAATGAACAATCAGGGCCTGGTGCAGGGTAACCACAGGGCCCCTAGTGTTGAGCACCAGTGTTTGTGCGGCTACATACCAGGGCCCTGATGCAGCTTCTATGGATCCCAGGAACTAGGTGAGAATATGCAGACCTCTCAGGATCTGGATAGGGAGGCTCTGCAGCTGATATGTATCAAGTACTAGAAACAAGGCAAGACTAGAACAGACACCAAACAAGATAAGGCAAGACTAGACTAGACAAACCCAGAACAGAGCAGAGGAAATGAAACCACAGGCCTGCAAGACCAGACTGAAACAAAAGGATTAATGGGAAAGGAACGGGTGTGGCCACAAAAAACAAACGTTTAAAGGAATCCAAGAGACTTGGAATTCCAGGAACGGAATAAAGGAATGAACCCAGAAAACCCAGCATAAAGAAAGCCAGACACAGAATAGAAAACCAGAAAAACCAAGAAAAACTAAACAAGAATAGTAAAAAGAGTACTGGATACCAGAAGCCATAGCCAGAAATGATCCGCAGCAGGAGACGTGACAGTTCTAAAATCTTAGTATTTAAGAAAATGGATAGATAATGAAAAAAAAAAAACAATCTTCAAGACATCAGTCTAGTGAAAAAATATATACTTTCATGTTTTACTATTTATGTGATTTATTTAAAAATTGTAATGTAGATATCTTACTTTAAAGAACTTTGCTATTCCTATCTCATATGAGTTGAGTTTACAGTTCAGGCATAAGGTTTCTTTTGCTGAATATAATGGTTATTTGTGATGATTGGATTCATGATGGGGAACATCATTGAAAGCAACTTCAACCTCTGGGAGTTTGTAGAATCATACATACCTTTATTTTCCATCTTGTTAAAAACATATGCTCTAGATAAAATGGTAAATAATGGACCAGGGTAGCTGTTATGAGGAGTAGTAGTTTCAGGAGGTAGAATACCATTTTATTCTTATACTAGGCAATACAAGAGTAAACATTTATTGTATAACTTATGGTTTACATTGCAAAACAATAAAACAATTCAAATGCAAAGAACAGAAAACACAAGTAAAACATTTTCAACCCATTTAGTTGGTTTATGCTTTCAAGATAGACAGATAGACAGACAGACAGATAGAGAAGTGTGCAGTAGCCTGCATTCCTGGGTGCAATGTATGCAGGATAAATAGAAGAACAAAACAATAGCACTCTAGGGACTTATCACATATATAAAACTTATTAAGATTAAATATATAAAATATTTGCTGTTTCAATGTTTACAACCAATTTTTAATTAGCACAAAGCTTAAGAAAGAATACCAGGAAATGTATGTATGTTTATGTATATATATGTATGTTAACACATATAAACCCTTAAGCAAAAGAAGAAGTACTCAACCCTCTTGTGATCAATGTGAATAGCACAAATTGGCGCGTGGGCAACTAAAGTCCACGGGGGCTCCCTCTAAACAAGACTGCCTGCACAGAAGCAAGCTTTACAACTTGTTGCTATGTCAACTATTGTATAGATAAATATATATCTTTATTTATTTTAAATTTTGTTTGCATTTATAAATGCATTCTCTCCATCCATAATTAGTGATGTCCCGAACTGTTCTCCGAACGGTTCGCCACAAACGGTTCGCCACGGACTCATCATTGAGTAAACTTTGACCCTGTACCTCACAGTCAGCAGACACATTCCAGCCAATCAGCAGCAGACCCTCCCTCCTAAACCCTCCCACCTCCTGGACAGCATCCATTGTGAAGTTGCATTCTTAGTGAGCTGTCCAGGAGGTTGGAGGGTCTGGGAGGGAGGGTCTGCTGATGATTGGCTGGAATGTGTCTGCTGACTGTGAGGTACAGGGTCAAAGTTTACTCAATGATGAGTCCGTGGCGAACCGTTCGCGAACCGTTCGGAGAACAGTTCGGGACATCACTATCCATAATACATTATATCTGAAGTGTTCCTTTAATTAAATTATTTTTTTCAAATTCACTATTTTTTTTTATATTAAGATTAAATTACACACATTTGGAAACTAATCAAACCAAATTAAAACAAACAAAAAACAACATTTTAAGTGAATTAATTGAGAGTCTGGGCGTAATACATAGTTGTGTGCATTTTTTTTTAATAAACTACTGATGCTATTTTTTTATTTTTTCAAATCCAAAATGCATAATTAATATCAGCGATTAACAGGTAGTAGAGTTCTTCACATCAAGTATCTTGATACTAATTCTGTGGGTAAGGTCTGTTAGACCCCAATATAAATCCAGAAGTATAGAGCCACAGGCTACACAATGCAGGGTAAAGAGTGTGACAAATGCTCCTTCCCACAAATGTTTGCCACAAACTCCTGGAGGATGTGGAAGCTGGCCTCCTGCCCACCGACTATGGTTCAGCATACACAGCAAGTTATCATGCCAAGATGAAGTGACTTTTAGGAAAATTACCCATCCTACATGCTTAGTATGCTTTAACCCCTTGACAACTGATGACGGTTCAGGACCATCATCGGAAAAATCCCCTTGGGGACCGATGAGGCAGATCAGGACCCCGCGGCCACGTGATCACTCGATCACGTTGCCGCAATAGGTGCCTGTGTATCTGCCTGCAGGGGGACTGTCTGTGCTGAAAAATAAAGCAATCAGTGTAAAAAAAAATTATATATATATTTGATATATATATATACACACATGTATTATATCTATATATAATATATGTATATATATATATATATCATATATATAATGTCATACTAAGTGTATTTTTATATTTATATATACGTATATTAATTTAAAAATACACTTTTAATTTAAATTACACACGTATATATACACAATATATATAATAACTATATATATATATTGTATATATATTATTATAAATTATAAATAATATGTTAATAAAAATAAATAACAAAAAGAAAAAATAATTTTTAATTAAAAAAAGTATATATATGTATGTCATTTTATTCTAACAGTATTTTGATATTAATATATATATATATGTATGTCAAAATACACTTAGAATGTAATGATATATATACATATATATATATATATATATATATATATGTGTATTAATAAATAAATAAAAATAATATACATGAACATGTCATATACATAATTACATAAATATACACGTAGACGTCAAATATGTAAATAAGTATATATATTAAAATTCTACGTGCGTATTTATGTAATATTTTTACCTAATTAAGTAATTTTAATGATTGCAATTTGAGGGACCTGCCAACCCAGGCCGAAAGTCCAGAGAATTTAATTTGCAAGCACTGTGTTTAACCCTGTAACTTTCTATAACACCCTAAAACCTATACATGGGGGGTACTGTTCTACTCGGGAGACTTTGCTGAACACAAATATTAGGGCTTGCTGTGATACATTTTACTGTTCTGATACACTAATATTTGTGTTAAATAAAGTGTCCCGAGTATAACAGTACCCCTCATGTACAGGTTTTATGGTGTTTTTTAAAAGTTACAGAGTCAAATATAAGGCTTGTGCTTCAGTTTTTTCACATTGAAATTCACCAGTTTGGATATGTTGCCTTTGAGACCATACAGGAATGAAAATTACCCAGATGATGGCATACCATTTGCAATAGTAGACAACCCAAGGTATTTTAAATGGGGTATGTTAAGTCTTTTTAGTAGCCACTTAGTCACAAACACTGGCCAAAATTGGCGTTCAAATTATTTTTTTTCATTTTTCACACACAAACAAATATTAACACTAACTTTGGCCAGTGTTTGTGACTACGTGACTACTAGAAATGACTGGACATACCCCATTTGCAGTTCCTTGGGTCATCTACTTTTGCAAATGGTATGCCATCAGGGGGGTAATTCTTATTCCTGGGCTACCATACGGTCTCAAAGGCAATGTAACCAATCTGTCGAATTTCAATGTGAAAAAAATGAAAAATTTAACATGCTATATTTGACCCTGTAACTTCCCAAAACACCATAAAACCTGTACATAGGTGGTGCTGTTGTACACATGGGAAATTGTTGAATACAAATATGTGTATTTATTGCAGTAAAAGCAAACAGTATTATTACACTCAGTTAAAATGTCAAGTAGAACTAAAAACCTTTTTAAAATTCTTATTTTTTACTATTTTTTTATATTTTATTCATATTAAATTATGTTTCATACCTATTTGATGTTAAGTGAAATCCCTGTTTCCCCTGAATAAAATTATATATAATAAGCATGGGTGCACATAATATGAAAGAGATGAATTACGCCTGAACAGACATATAGCACAAATTCAAGTTTTTGTTCACGTTTTGTTTTGATTACAACGTGTACATTTGGCTCAGTCCTTAAGGGGTTAACAAGCAGGAACCAAAATACAGCTTCATAATAAAGTTTGAGAAAAAAATATTTTGCTTTAAAATATTAACTTAATAAACTTTATGTCAATTTAGTAAAAGTCTTATAAGTGATGTTTAAAAAAACAAACAAAACCAAAAACTATAAACCTATAGCTGATCGAATTTATTATTATCACCAATATAACATTACAACATACAACAACAAAAATGTAAAACATTCTAACACCATGTACCAAATCCCACATCAGAGAAAATTATTTATTGATCCAAACTTTTATTACTAGGATAGCAATTTTTGCTATTAAACCACAAAGGCTTGGAAATAAATAATACCAAATAATCTAAAAAGGGACAGCTTAAAAATGCACCAGGGATCTGGTAATACTATATACTCCCTCCAAGGACTCCATTCTCTGTACACAGGATAATTATAGTAGATAGCTAAATAAATTGCTCATATTTCATTAGATAAAAAAGATTTATTGTTTTGAAATATGAGGCAACAGTTTTTGTAATTCAAAATAATAGACACAATAATTTAAAGGGATACTATGGGTGGCAATACAACTTTAATGCACTTGATTGGTTTTTGCCTCATTATTATTTTTGCCTCATTATTATGCTGTATTTTTTCATGCTCAAATCTTTATAGGTTTTGGATTTTTTTACAACCATATATGATTTATGTAATGCTGCTGTCACAATTGTTAGGGAACCTAATACACAGACAGGACACAACAGACAGAATTTCAATACGGTCCTTAGAATGGCCGGGGTATGCAAAAGAATAGTCAAAGCAAGCCAAGGTCAAAGCGAAATAGAGAGATGGAATATAAAGAGACAAGCCGAGGTCAGGGAGCAGAGTAAACAGAGTAAACATAAAACAAGCCAAAGTTCGGTAACCAATTAATCAGAGAGAGTATAATAAGCTATTGGGCTAAACAAAGACCACAACAGGGCACTGAGGCAAGGGGGAGGTTAGCTTATGTACACACAGGATGTGTCTAATTTGCTAACCTCCAATTAGTGTTAACCAAAACACGTGGGAGGTGTTTCGTTCCTCCCTTGTGGTCTCTGAGGTCATCACTGTGTGCCGGGTCACATTACCGGGTCTGGCACACATGTAAGGATGCTGCTCTGGAGTGTGCAGCGCCAGAAACACTGTAAGTCTGGAGCACAGTGTGCGGGGACAGCTGCACGCTGTGGATTTTGACCAGATGGTGCCATTCGCGGTGATGGGGTAAGCAAGGCTGCCACGAGTGGTGAGGAAGCCAGGGACCTGACAGCTGCACTATATGTCTGCCTCTTTAGCCACGCCCCTTTACTGTAGAAGAAACGTCCTTATTATATTTATTAACCCCTTAACGACTATGGGCGTTCGAAAAAACTAGTATGTACAAAAAAAAAAAAATAGTACATCCGCTGCAAAAATTCACTAAACTGATTGCTGGCGATCCCCACACTGGCGGATTATAAATATTTTATTGTTTTCTTGTATATGGTACAAAACATTGGCCTATCTATTCGGATGAATAGGTTTATTTATTAAATTCTCTATTATCTTAAAGGTCTTAGTTCACAATTCCATCACTATATCACACTCCCACCAAATATGAACAAACAAGCCAAGTCTCCTATTGCATCTCCAACATATTGGCGAACTTGAGTTGAACATTCTAGCCAATCTGATTGGTACAAGATACCATCTTTTCATTACTTTGAATAAAGTTTTGAGCAAGTTCAAGCAGTGAATGAATTTGCATGCTCTAGGTAATACTGCACACCACTCCTCCTTGTTAATGTTTCTTTTTAGATCTTTTTCCCACTTTTGACATGCCATAATAGCTAAGGGTGCTTCTAATTTTAATAAACCATTAGTAGCCACAGAAGCTACTCTATGTACTTGTTCATTTTTAAGCAATGCACATATCATCTTAGTGCCTTCATGAGGATGACGTGTAATATTTTGATTTAAATAATTTTTTACTCTCAAATAAGTAAAAAGTTTGTTATTTGACAGCTGGAATTCTTGAATCAGTTGTGGGAAGGGAATTGTTTCATTATCCATTAATTGATCTATTCGAGTAATACCTTTTTGAATCCACCTCTTTAAATTTAAATCTTTTACATAATATGAAAATCAGTTCTACTTTAAGATTTTTAGGTATTTTATTTTCTATATCACATTCCTTTTTTATGAACTTCCATCCTTCTAATATTGATTCCAAGAATATATTAGTTTTTCTTGCTAAGATTATTTGGGGGTCTGTGCTCCTATACCAAAGTGCAGAGCTCAGATCTTTTATACCGCATATCTCGCTTTCCAACAGATACCATCCTTCCTTTCTGACACTGTCTAGTTGGTCTCTATATAAATGGAAAAACACATTCGCTAAATATATAGAACCTATACTCGGGAACCCCAGCCCGCCGTCTTAATTTTTTTGTGCCAATAGGGTTTTGTTGATCCAAGGTCTCTTACTCTTCCAAATAAAATTAGTAACCGCATTTTGAATCATATCTAACCAAGATTTGGCAATTTTTAAAGGAAGCATTCAAAACAAATATGCCCATTTTGGAAAGATGAATGCCTTAATAAGATTCATTTTCCCCCACCAAGTCATTTCTACTTTTCTCTATTTTTTCAATGATTTAGTCATATCTCTAAAGCAGCTTAAAAAGTTGATCTGCATTAATTCGGAAACTTCTCTAGTTAACAGAATACCAAGATACAGAATGTTAGTATTAGCCCAGTTGAAATTAAAAATATCCTTTATAAGGTTCCCGCTCTCATGATCTAGATTAATATCTAAAATTGTTGATTTATTCTCATTTATTTTGTGGTTGGAGATACGGCTATACGTCTTTACTTCCTTATTCTGTGCAGATATTTCAGTACACAATCTCAGCAACTTGGTTGTGTCTCTCCATGTATACTGTTCCTGCTAACATCTTGCATCCAACTACTAGGTGCTGGACTGTCTCAGAGGCCTCTTTGCACTGTCTGCACCTCGGGTCTTGCCGAGTGTGGTAGACTCCAGCTTCTATTGATCTGGTGCTGAGTGCCTGCTCCTGTGCTGCTAGGATTAGTGCCTCAGTGCTGTCTTTCAGTCTTGCCTTTTTTTTCAACCACTGGTAGGATTTTGTCATGTGAGCCAGATCCACCATCTGCCGGTGGTACACCCCATGAAGAGGTTTGTCTTGCCAAGGAACCTCCTCTTTTTCTGCATCCTCAATCTGTGGAAGTCTCAGGTATTCCCCTAGCAGTTCAAATTTGTGAGATATCTTCATGATGTATTTGTGGATGCTCTGTGTTTCATCCAGGACTGTGACATTGACACTCATCAGGCCCAACCTCCTTTCTTCCAGCAGGTGTACAGTTTCTGGGTGCTGGATTTCAGGTGTAATTCTCCATTCATAGTGAGTAGTTTCCTGGTATTGACATCCATGGTGACTAGATCTTCTCTGGGCCAGGTTAATATTCCAGCTGGGTATCTGATGACCAGTAAGGCATATGTGTTGATGGCTTGGATCTTGTTCTTGCCATTGAGCTGAGACTTCTGGACCTGTCTGACTCTTTGGAGGTCCTTGCCTCTTCCTCATGGTTGACATGCATTTGTGGTACCCCAAGGTATTTGTAGCTGTTCTCTACATCTTCTGGTTGGCCTTCTGGAACTTCAACTTCTTCTGTCCTGATCATCTTCCCTCTTTTTGCTACCATCCACCCGCACTTCTCTAGTCCAAATGATGTTCTGATGTCCTTGCTGTATATCCTAGTTAGGAGGATCAGTGAGTCAATGTCTCACTCATTCGTGGCTTACAGCTTGATGTCGTTCATGTAGAGTAGGTGGCTGATAGTAGCTCCACTCTTGAACCTGTATCCGTATCCACTCTTCTTGATGATCTGGCTAAGGGGGTTGAGGCCTATGCAAAACAGCATTAATCACCTTGGTATATGTCACATTTAATGTTCACTTGAGTTATTGTCCTGGAATTGGCTTCTAGAGATGTTTTCGACTTGCCCAATGAGTTCTGCTGACCTTGTAGAGAGCCAAGCATTACAGTATCCATTTGTGTGGCATTGTGTCAAAGGCTTTCTTGTAGTCAATACACAGATTGGTCTATCTAGTCTTGTGACTTATAATAATACTACTGCCTGGTTAAACTCTCGTAATTCTCGTGCAGCCACATTCCTTGTGACTTAGAATAATACTACTGCCTGGTTAAACATCCCTTGTGACTTAGAATAATACTACTGCCTGGTTAAACTCTCATAATTCTTGATGATATGATGTAGACATGCTATACCCAGTACTTTGTTCTCTAACCAAAAATCAGAAGAGAGGGAGGCAAAACCCTGCTTAGATACTCTGAGAGTCAGAGCTGGGGTACCGGGTAAGGCATCCAGGTGACAATGAACGTTACATCCGGATCTGTGTACAGCCTGCATATATACAATTATAATTATATATATATATATATATATATATATATATAAAATAAAAATAATAAATAAATTGAAAAAATAAAATTAAAAAAATGATGAAATTAAATTTAACAAAAAATTTATACTAGTTTAAAATTGTTCTAACTGTATTTTGCTATTTATATACATATATATTTACCAAAATCCTCATTGCTGGCTATGTGGTTGCCTGGACGGATCCCTTATCCATATATGGTGGCACTGCCAATTAGTAAAATGGTTATGGGAGTGGTCTTTTGGAATACTTAAATCTATATTCAATATTACGGTTAATAAGGGTCCTGATACAGTGTTGTTACATTTAAAATGGAATATATCTTCTTTTCCATCAAAGTGCCTGGTAACACATTGTTTCTTGGCTACCAAGATATTAATAGCAAGACAATGGAAGTCGCATCTTCCTTTTCAGAGGAGACAGCTAATATCTCAACTTTTATTCCAGTTTCAAATGGAAAAAGATCTACCGGTTCCTTCCATACATTCTTTAAATAGACAAGACCAATATATTAAATGGATTCAAATGCTGGATGATAATACCTCCAGGGTGATAGTTTAATCTTAACACAATGATGCTTAATTGATTTTCTTTGACTGACCACCAGTCCAAGATGGTATATGTATGTTTTCTTTAGTCAATTTGTAAGGCTTCTGGATTTATAATGTTTGCCTTGAACTGTTGTTGTAAATGCATATTTTTATTTTTTATTTTTTTTGTTATGTCCGCCTGTATGTATGCAATTTTATTTTTATAAGTCTTGTTATATGTATTTAAAATGAAAAAAAAAATATATATATACATATATATTTAAAGGATCACTATAGGGTCAGGAACACAAACATGTATTCCTGACTCTGTTGTGTTAGTACCACCATCTAGCCCCCCTGGGTCCCTCATGCCTCCAGAAATATAGAAAAAATATTACTGTAATTAAGCTTGAAGCCATAACTCTGCATGCTGTTAGACTCAGAAAAACAAGCAGTGTGCTGACATCATCAGAAGTGGTAGCCTGATCCAATCACAGTGCTTCTCCAAAGGATTGGCTGAAACTGACAAGGAGGCAGATCAGGGGCAGAGCCAGCATGATTCAAACAAAGCCCTGGCCAATCAGCATCTCCTCATAGAGATAAATTGAATCAATGAATCTCTATGCATGCAGAGGGAGGAGACACTGAATGTTTGGATGCATTTTAGGCAGCCATGAGCCAGGAAGGATCTCTAACAACTATCTGAGGAGTGGCCAGGGAAGTTATCGCTAGGCTGTAATGTAAACACTGCATTTTCACTGAAAATCTGAAAAGTCAGTGTTTACAGCAAAAAGCCTGAAAAAACTCACCAGAAAAAATTCAATAAGCTGTAGTTGTTCTGGTGACTATAGTGTCCCCTTAACTCAAAATACATTTAGAATGACTTTATAAATACATATATGTATCTATCTTTCTATCTATCTATCTATATATATATTAGAAGGCGGGGCCTGAAGTTGTGGGAGGGGCTATGTCCCTTTAAAAGGGACTCCCCCCTTCTACCTAAACTTACCTACTGGTCCAGACGTACTTCTGGCCCACCCTCCTCTCCCTCAATTCAATACTCTATTCAAAACTCTATTCAATACTCTTTAAGATAGGTCCCCTTATTTACAGGCCTACCACACACGTCGGTTTCGGCACACCTCTACCGACTTTTTGATAATTGTGATAAGTATACTCTCATACTATACTGAAATGGCCCCAACCACAAATATATATATATATATATATATATATATATAATCCATGATCCTGCACTCACATTTGCAGTGTAAGTGCAACGGTGCTCTTTCAGCTAAATCAACATAAATCTCCATGAAGAAAGGCACACGCTGGGCTTTTTGAAGAAAATTATATTTGTCTTTATTCATAACACACGAGTTACAGCAAATCGGCATCTAAGCTACTTTATATGATCATACATTGCATAAGCCTGCCATAACGTCTATGTAACCCATTTTTGGCAGGTCCTACTCTAACAACCACATGTCTGCTAAATAATGTAACTAAAGCCCCATTATTTTTTGCCTAGATTAGGTGTTTTAAAAAACTAACAATCTGTCAGTACCAAAGTTGCTGTTTAGTAGATAAGAGAGTGCGCTGGATTTTCTTTTTTACTGTACTTATTTGCTCCCAGCAGCGTATGCATGTTTAGGCCAGTGCAGCCAGTCCCTTGTTTTCTCATATATATATACATGGTTGCCATCAGGGGGTGACAACCATAACGGTTGTCACAGGCCCAGCGGCCCTGGGGGCCAGGCCCCCCAGGCCCGACGTGTGGCAGCGGAACTGACGCCGGTGCACTTGCACCGAGGCCCGCATGTTGATGGGGCCTATAGGGTGGCCCATGCACTTAGGGCCACCCGATGGGCCCTATATCTTCAGGTCAGCACTGTGGCAATGGTATTCCCATCAGCCCCAGCCACCCTCCTGCAAAGAAAAAGTAAGAGACATGAGGTTGGCTGGAAAATGAGCTGTGTGTGTGTATGTATGTGTATGTATGTCTATGTATGTATGTCTGTATGCATGTATGTCTGTATGTATGTCTGTATGTGCATGTCTGTATGTCTGTATGTGTCTGTATGTATGTATGTCTGTATGCATGTATGTCTGTCTGTATGTATGTATGCATGTATGTATGTCTATGCATGTATGTATGTCTGTATGTATGTCTATGTATATACGTATGTATGTCTGTCTGCATGTCTGTCTGTCTGTCTGTATGTATGTATGTCTGTCTGTATGCATGTATGTCATTATGAATGAATGTATGTCTGTATGTCTGCCAGTATGTATGTTATTATGTATGCCATTATGAATGTATGTCTGTATGTATGCATGTATCAATGTATGTCATTATGTATGTCTGCCAGTATGTATGTATGTATATATATATATATATATATATATATATATATATATATCTGTATGTCTGTCAGTATGTATGTATGTATGCAAGTATCAATGTATGTCTGTATGTCATTATGTATGTCTGTATGTCAGTATGTATGTATATATGTATGCATGTATGTCTGTATGTATGTATATGAATGTATATCTGTATGTCATTATGCATCTATATATGTATCTCTGTATGTCAGTATGAATGTATCCAGAAAAAAGACACCAAAGGTGTCTAGGGATGCCAGGAGCTCGCCTAAAATGTGGCTAAAAAAGCTAAAATATCTTTAAAAGGGTAATACTAATAGAGGTGTTGTACCTTTAAGAGGGATGCTGTAACCTTAAGAAGAAGTTATATATCAGAATAAGAACAATGTGAATATAATCCCTCTTAAAGGTACAACACCTCTATTAGTACTACCCTTTTAAAGATATTTTAGCTTTTTTTAGCCACATTTTAGGCGAGCTCCTGGCATCCCTAGACACCTTTGGTGTCTTTTTTCTGGTTATTCCTTTATAGGTTCTAGTGGATCCCTATTTGTGCCAGTTTTGAGCAACCTAATACTAGTCCAACTCCCTCATTTTTGGGCAACACACTAGGTGTACCAGTACAAATCAGTATGAATGTATGTCTGCATATCATTATGAATGTATGTCTGTGTGTATGTGTGTATGGATGTCTGTATGCATGTATGTCAGAATGTATGTATGTCTGTCAGTATGTCTGTATATATGCATATAATGTCAGTCTGAATGAATGCATGTATGTATGTATGTCTGTATGCCATTATGAATGTATGTCTGTGTATGTCTGTATACCATTATAAAGGTATGTCTGTGTATGTTTGTATGCCATTATGAATGTATGTGTGTATGTATGTATGTATGTGTGCATGTATGTCGGTGTCTGTATGTATGTCAGTGTGTATGTATGTATGTGTCTTTATGTCCTCATGCATGTGTGTCTGTATGTATGTTAGTATGTGTCTGTCTGTCACTATGTATGCCTGTGTGTCTGTATATGTGTGTATGTCTCAATATGTGTGTGTCAGTATGTATGCCTGTATGCGTGTTTGTCTGTTTCAGTATGTGTGTCTGTTAGTATGTACCTCTGTCCTTTTGTATCAGTGTGTGTGTTTGTGTCTGCGTGTGTATTCCTGTGGGCGGTATTTGGAGGCGGACCCCAGTGGGGGCTCCTGAGCTGAGTTAGGGGCCCCAAAAATTCTGGTGGTGGCCATATATATATATATATATATATATATATATATATATATATATATATAATATTTTTACATAATTAAGTCATTTTATTAATTACAATTTGAGGTATCTGCCTGTCAACCCAACTTTGACCCAACTTTGGCCAGTGTTTGTGACTAAGTGGCTACTAAAAAAGACTGGACACAACCCATTTGTAATACCTTGGGGTGTCTACTTTTGCAAATGGTATGCTATCATGTGGGTAATTCTCATTCCTGCGCTACCATTTGATCTCAAAGGCAACATAACCAGTCTGGCAAATTTCAATGTGTATAAAATTAAAAATGTAACATGCAATATTTGACCCTGTAACTTTCTAGAATAACATAAATCCTATACATGGGGGATACTGTTTTACTCGTGAGACAACACTGAATACAAATATGTGTACTTTATTGCAGTAACAGCTTACAGTATTATGACATTCACAGTTAAAATACCATGCAGAACGAGAAAATTAACAAAATCTCTTAATTTCTCAAATGTGTTAGATTTTTTCATATTAAATTATGTTTCATATATAAAAATTTGATATGACATGAAATACCTGTTTCTCCTGAACAAAATGATATATAATAAGTGTGGGTGCATTTAATATGAAAGAGGTAAATTACAGCTAAACACAAAAAACACAGAAATGTAAAAACAGCTTTGGTCCTTAACAGTAAGAAAATTGAAAAATGGTCTGGTCACTACCCAGCAGCATCCTTGGACCCAGCAGCACCCTTATAATGTATGCATGTTCAAGTGAGTGCAGCACTCATGGTTTCATATATAAATATATTAGGGAGTCCAGGCCAACTCCCTAGTTGTGCATCCCATCCCTGTCTCAGTTGCCTCATTTCAGGGTCCTATTTAACCTTGCACTGCAGAGTACTCCAGGATTAAGGATTTCCCAAGTAAGTTGGTTAACCTCATAAGTGCAGATATTAGGTTGCTAGGATAGGTCCTGCAAAATATGAGGTTAATTTGTGTTGTGACAGAATTATACAAAGTATGATTATATACTATAACTAACCTGGGGCATGTGGTGTGTTCAGTAACAAATGATAAAAAAAATTTCGTCTTGATTATTGTTGCTCGTGCAAAATTAAGCTTAACTTGCAGCTGTATCTAACTATTAGCTGGATACCAGTGGGCACTTGAAACAACTTTGAGTTATTCCTACCATGGGACTAGTTTACCAATATACAATTGTTAATAGGTTTTTTGTTTAAATTAAATGAGAGAGAATCCAGACACAACATTTTTTAATATTATTAATTTTAGTTTTTATGCTAAAAAGTTCAAGGCCTGCAAAGTGATTAAAAATGAACAGCTCAATTAAGACCCCAAAATGCACTATATACATTTAAAAAAGAAAACAGATCTAGCCAGACCATTAGGAAAAAAATACAAATATACTAAAACAGTGTAAGACAACAGTGTAAGTCCTTCTGTATAATACACTGTAAAAATCACCCCAAACAGGAAAATGACCCTATCGGCAACAATTTTAGATGTACCTTATACTGGAAAAGAAAATCCTGCTTAAGTAGTTCAGAAGAACCAAGATTTTTCATGCTGCACAAAAGTCTGGTTTTACAGTACAGCTACATTATTGTATTGTTTTCTATACAGGTAAGTGAGAAAGTTTAAAAGGAAGATTTTCTGCCAAGATACCGGCACAAAATTGCTGACATCTTAAGGCACAACTAGCTGTTAGCCCTAGGGAAAATAGAGCTTGATTTTATCTGTTGAAGCAGATATTGACCTTTCATTGATTGTAATAAGACAGACTCTTTATTGATGTAAACTCACCACAGATGACCCTCAGATCAAAAATTAACCGATAAAGGTCAATGCAAGAAGAGAAAGCAAAATGAATGCTAAATATCAAGGGCATCTGTGATCATTAAAACATTGAGAATGAACTGATACCAACAGCAAGAAGAAAACAGACAGAATCATCTAAATATGAGAAAAGAGGTTAACATCACAGGATGTTCGGGATACTAGATTGCAACTCTATGTAAAAAGAATATTACAAGTCACAGAAGAATTTTATGAGCCAGTGTACTGACCTCTTGCTATTATAAGACATGGAATTTTGATGTGACTTGTAACATCATAAATGTATAATGTAAGAGGTTAGCTATGCCATGTAAGAGGGCATTAGGGCATGGATTTTTGACAACGCATACATTAAAGAATGAACTATTAACTTAGAGCTTTATTACTGCTAGTCAAGGGCAGAGCTAGATATAATCGACTCATTATATAGATTCCTATGACAGATGGAAAGATTCATGCTTTTCTAGATTTATATCTCTGGAGTTAGTTTGTTGAATAATCTGAGGTGTGCAGGGGTGGTCATGTAATAAAAGTGAGGTTTTAACCGAAATTAATTTGTTCAAGCAAGCACAATCAGGTTCAAGTTTGAAGCACCTCTTACGAAAAAAAACATTTGGTATAATTCCACACAATGTGGTGGAATTGGAAATATTCTCTGATTACTTTTGTTATAGTAGAGAAACTATCTCATTCAAATAATCGAATTTCCTTCTACTTACTTTAAAATGTCAAATAGATTCTAGTCCAGTGGAATTTTAGTCTAAACTAAATATATGCACTAAACTATATATTACAGATATGTTTTCTAGATACTCCTAATATTGCTGTCCAAGGAATACTTTAGGCACCAAAAGAACATTAGTTTAATTAAGCAATTCTGGTGTATAGATCATGCCTCTGCCAATTCTCTGCGGTTTAGGAGTTAAATCATTTTGTTTATACAGCCCTAGTCATCCCTTATATGAATACAGTTTAATTTACAGTGCAAGAGAAACACATTTCCAAAGCAAGTTAACATCTGAATAAAAATGAAACATTTTATTTCATGCAAGTTGTGTGAGTCACATCCGGGGAGGTGTGGCTAGGGCTGCATAAACAGAAATAAAGCGATAAGGGAAAAAAGGTGCAAGGAAGTAGGCTCTAAGAATAATAAATTACCCGGTGGGATATATAGGCATGTTGCATAGGTAGCTATACACACAGTACAGTGCAATGATGAGAATTTCCTTAACCCCAGAACTCCAGGGGGGAGGGGGGAATCTTATGGAGGCAAGGCATGGGTCAGGGTGAGTTATACAATGAGACCCAGTTGTGTCTATACAAGCAAAACTGAAAACGGATCCAATACTACAATGCAAATAACCAGTTACACAAAAAGTAGAAAGAAACTTTAGCACCAGCTATCCTCAGCCAAGAGCAGATGATCCAGCAGGGGTGAATACTGTATCATTAGCAACATCCCATTGATGTTGGTTGTGGTAGTTGAGGGGTCAGGGACTTCCAGTCCCAGTGAGCGCAGAAACCCAGCAGCTTCTGATGCTGATGTAAGCCTCAAACATTGGCCGATGTTTTCGTCTATCAGAGCCCTTTGGTATCCCCACTTGTAGTGTATGGACGCTGCATGCAGCTTTGTCGTCACTTCCTTCAATGAGGTTCGCCATTGCAGTGTTGGGTGGCTTAAGTCCTGAAAAAACTCAAGGAGTGTTCCTCAAAGATAAAAGGAGCTTGGCCCCTGATTGCTTTCTGGAATGCTTCCTTGTCTCCCCCTGGACCTAAAACTGATGACATCCCTAGGTATTGGGGATCTGTTGTGAGGTTGGCCCGGCAGTCCAACCAGTATTAGGCCTTTGGTCTGCTTAGGTGGCATGGCTGCGGAGATCAATCTCCTCATATACTAAGGCAGTTCCGCAGGGTCGAACATGTCAGGTACACCTCTCACCTTCAGGTTGTGCACATACCGTCTGTACTTCATGCAGTTGTGTTGCGACAGTCTTGCTTGACCCTCAAGTCATGAACGTCTTCCTCCGTGGCCCTGATTGTAACATTCTTCCTCACCTTGCAGTCTCTGCACTCAGCAGCTGTGCGTCTGCATGACTGACTCTTGCGGCATCCATGGCAAAATATCCATGGCAAAATATACCCCCACGTGATTGACAACGTAGGCACGCGTGTGACAACGTGCGCATGCATGTTTTGGGGTCAAAGACCGATTTAAACCTCATTATACCTGAGAGCGCCTAATTAATTCTGGTTATTCTGGTTATTTGACTTTGGCATTGATTTTGACTTCCCTGTTTTCTGGCATCCCTGACCTCTGGCTTTCCTTTTTCGTTGTGTACCTTTCTGTGCCCCCTGACCTCGGCTATTCCTGACTATTCTTTGGTACATTAGCCCGGCCATTCTAAGGCCCGGTAATATGTTACCTATCAGTCATGTGTTACACATGTGTTACACAATTCTACGTGCTGGATCATACAGTAATCCTGACATTGATGCGCCCAGTCAGAGCATCCAAATCCTCATTCAGGACTGCCATTTCTGATGCTAAAAAGGTCTTGAGCTCCACTACCATGGAGCTCAGATCTGTTTTCGTAGCCAGGAGTGGTTCAGGCCGTCATGGGGTTAAAGCTTTACTCCTCCATGGTAAAGGTAGTGCTTCCTCCAGTTCCCATTCTTCCTCTGAGGCTGAGAGTGATTCTGCAGATGAGACATGGAGGACGTCTGCCATCTTGGGTATGTCCCTCACTTAGCCCCCGAGTTTTTTGGAGTGCTTCCCCATTGCAGCTTTAATCTTTAGACGGTTTTTGGTGTGCTGGCGTACCGCCAAACTGCACAGAAATTAGTGTAGTCAGTGGATATGAGCAGGAACACAGGCACCATGCGACTTTACTGCATGACGGTTAGCTCCCCCCCTATTGTCCTTTATTTTTTTGTGCATAGTGTAACAAAAGAGCTTTCCCTGCCACGACAGCAGGATGTGCATCTGGTGTCTCACTTATTGTTAGAACTCGCACACAGTAAAATAAATTAATAACCCTGAGTAAAAACATAGCTAAACAGGGTGTTGGTCCCTAAAACCTAAGAGTGTGGGAGAGGGCTAGTTATTTATCTTATGCCCTTCATATCATAGGGACAGTATGTGTGGGGTAAGTAAAACAGTAGAGACCCGGAGTGCATAAAGCCTATGTGAGGCTTAGAGAGGGGGAGGAGCAAACGCGAGTTCAGACATCTTAGATGGGGAAAACTAACCCAGGGGGCAGCGGGGGGGGGGGCGGGAGAGGGGAGTTGACAGGTATACCACATGGTGGAGATAGGGCTTCGGTCTTTCCTAAAATACCAACTAAAGGTCAATGAGCCAATTGCAGTGTTTGTCTCATATGGATGTACACTGTGTAGGGGTGAATGCTAGGCAGCCCTCAGGCAAATCCTGTGGGCAGATGATCACATAATTCCTAGTATAACTGAGTGTATGTAGAAATAACTGTATGAAAAGTTGGTAAGAAAAGTGAGTTTTAAGAGCCCATCTCAGCATGCTGACATGGAGGGTTCAGGTTGTGACAGCAGCAGACATGTCAGATGAAGGCCTTTGGGGGACAAATTGGATGATGTTCGCTGGATCCCATCAGGGAGGCTCTGCTGCTGTGTTCAGTCTATCTTTGGCCAGAGAGTCCCACGTGAGAGTGTTGTTGCTCCCTAAAGATCCTGGATTGAATAAGAAGCATCCCGTTCAGTACCAGCAATGTGTGGGATGGTCTCCACTGGTAGTTGATGCTGTGTGCACGGAGGAGGGTGGTAAAGGACTGGAGTGATCTGCGCCAGTGTGCTTCTCGAAAGATCCGCGTAGAAGGTAAGTGAGTGATATTCAAGTGTATAGGGAAATTGATTCCAAGTCGCGTTCATGACAGCAGCCTTGTCCTGTCCATTCTAGAATCTCACAACCACATCTCTCGGAATTGAGGATAAGGCCCTGGCCGCCTGGGAATTCTGAGCATGTCATCAAATACTACAGACTTCGCATGTCTGGGATGTCTTCTGCAATGCCTCTGATCTTGAGGTTCCTATCGTGTCTCAGGTTTTCAAGGGCTGCAAACCTCTGCTCTGCTTTATTTTGTTGTTGCTGCAGGGTCTGTACTGCTTGTTGTAAGGTCGTGACTTGGTGGGCTGTCGAACGGAAGTCTTGTTCCAGAGCTCTCATGTGGCCCATCAGGCCTTGCAGATTCTTTCGGAATGTGACCACATCAGCCTGTGTAGAACGTTGGAGGTCCACCAGCAGTTCCTGCATGATGGCTTTCATTACCGTAGACAAGTCCGGCTGAGGTACAGTTGGTGTAGGCTTTATAGGAGCAGATATGTGTACTTCTTCAGTTCCCAGATCTTGATCATCTGAAAGGTCGGAGCATTTGTCGGTGTAGGCAGCCATTTTAGGCTCAGGGGCACCATGCGCCTGCCGCCAGAGATCCCTGATGTTCATGCCCAATCTAGGCTTTTCTGCTTTCTCTTTCAGAATTTTTTGACCCATGTGTAGTAAGATGCCTGGGGGTCCAGTTATGGCTTGCTGATTTGGGGCAAAAGAGGTATTTTTGGGGTAGTATTGGCTTTGTAATATGGAGCACAGGCAACATGCGTCCGTTCAGCTTCTTAGATTGGCTCCGCCCCCCGTTATGTGTATTAATGGTTTTTGTTAATATTTTGTAGCTCTAGTGTCTGGGAGATAATTAGATGAAGCAAAAGCTAGCTCTCTTGTCTCCCAGACACAGAGGCGCCTGGGAGGGCTTACTGTACAACTGAATGAAGACCGCATGCTGGGAGTCTGTTTATATAAGCTGGCCACTGGGTCATGATAAAATATTCCTTCTTATACCCTTCATCAAGTCTTGGCTGATGTTTTGGTATACCAGAGCTATAATCACTGCTTCACCTTGGGATTCTAGAAATTTACAACGTATATACTCAGTAGGAGTATAGGGGATCCGTTATACTGTGATTCTTTACCTTGTTTGCCAAGGGGCTTGGGGAATGGGAAAAATTATATGTATTACCCTGGAATGAAGGAAAGGGGAGACCTTCTCAGAATATCAGAGCATAATTTGTGCTAGGATTTTGCTAGGATTTTCATTCATTAGTAGAAACAGATCTTAGCCAGTAGATTTGAATAGCAAAATCTTTTCTTCAAATAATTTTCAAAATATGTTTTCATTGTTTTGTTTTTTCTATGATTGTGCGCACTCACTAAACCTAGTAAAGAGAGACTTATTCTGAGGGTTTTCAAATTATATTTTAGGAACATTCTAACTTTAAATCCTTATGAATTCCAAATTCTAGCCTAAGGAACACTTTCAAAACACTCTGACTTCATAGAACTGCCACTATCAAAAACTGTTCTTTTTCTGTATCATTATACCTCAGGGATATTAAAATCTCATTACTTCTAGGGGAAATGAAACAATATAAAACAACTATTTATAATATATAGACATATCCAATTGCCTTACAGTTATATAATTAGTCTATAATTACTTTACATTTTGCTTGTAACAGCACTGGATGTTATGTGCTTTTTTTGCGTTAAATCTACAAATATCTATGTGTGAGATAGCTGAATATATTAAAGGCTCCTTATTTTTCCAAAATCTCATTATGTAGGAGGATATAGAAAATTATGCATTCAAACCTCCTTATGAGATCCCTAGGGTAAGTGAAGCATTGATGTTTGTGGAAGCTTGTAACTCTTCGGACTCTAGCGGTAGAAGCAGGCTCGAAAGAGTTTTTTCATCCATCACAACCCATGTCTATTTGATGACAGATTGCTCTCAGCAAAAGGGCTTCTACAGTTGATTAAATGTGTGATGTGCATGTTTCAGCATAGCAGCTAATAACTGTGCATACCAAATTGATAGTGGTGCATTTATATTCATGTAGTAAGAAAAAATACATGTGCTTATATTATATATAAATTTAATTTGATAATACTAAATTGTATTATAATTTGCACAAAATTGTTTCATTAGCTTTAGGTAACCACATTACCTTCAGCTGTTAAAACTCATATCAGTCCAATTTGATATATGAAAATGTAAATTTAAGTTCACTGCTGCCTAATATTCAACAAAGACAAAAGTTCAAGATTAAAATGTTAACAGTTGTATAACTATTTCCTATAAAATAAGTGGATATTGTGACAACTGTTATAGATAATATACTTTCAGTATATACATACACCTTAAATTGATGTTCACAAGACTTTTTTTAAAAATTGTTCCAAACTGACATACATTTTAATATTCTTTGTTGTTTTGGTTATTATTGCAAAAATTATTCATAAACTATTCAACTCCCATATGATCTAAATTTAATTATAACCACCTTAGTTTCCCATATTCTGTTAAGAGTTATAATGCTACAGAAACTGTATGCCCTTTAATTAATTACATAGTTTTTTTTGTTTTGTTTTTTAAATAGCTCAATTTAAAGTATGGTTAATGCTCAAATACTTTTTTGTTTAATTCAACCTATAAAGAAAATTTAAATTTAAAAGAAAAAAGAAAACTCCTTAAATATATATAACAGAAAGACTAGTTATTTAAAGGGTTATATAACAATAATGTACTGCAGTATACCAAGAATAAACCTTAAATAATAAAATAAGCACACACAAAAAAATGAGGACAGCACTATTATGCCTTGATGATAGACATTAAGGGTGTTTGGTGCAATTAATCATCCCTCCCTTTGTCCCTAGGTCTGCAAAGTGCAGAACATGCATTATCAAATACTGGTAAGTAGGTTAATTTTCACCAATTTCTTGTAATTTTGCTTACTTAATGATAATACTTTTCATAATCTAGCTTCAATATCCAACCAATATGCATAAAGTAAAGAAGGTATTGTGTTGACAGTAGTATACATGCAAGAATAACATTAACAAACAAATCTTGTAAGATTCTACCATATACATTTTCAACCCACCTCATGTGGGGTTATATTCACTGAACAATTTCTCTATCCAACTTTTGTTATGTTGTTATGTTGTAACCGCAGCTGGTTCCCCTATTTACCACTATAACTTCTTAAAGCATAGAACTTAGCAGGGCTAAACATACAGATATGTTAGCCATAATTTTATATAGTTAGTAAGAGATCCTCTTTTTAAAATATATAAATAATCTAGAATACAATAAGTAAATAAGGATTGTCTTGGAAGCAATAAAGTTTTGTCTTTTACATATTTTATTAAATAAAAATATAAATATAGACATATAAAATACATTACAATAATTTATAACAGAGTTTATAAGATTAAACTATTTGCTTGCAAATATCATTAATAGACATAGGACAAGATGGCATCTTAAAGTCTGAACATCTTTATCTATTAAGGGTTACTGCAGTATATTATGTACTGAAAGAGTCGTACTATAGCCTTGAAGCTTGTTTATGCATCATTGTTATTGTATTTCGTCTGGGACAAAATGGCGTAAACATATTATGCACTGAAAATAGGTAAAAGGTTATTGCTTAAAGAAACATGTATGAAAAACAATATATTACATTTCTGACACCTTGTCAGCTTGCAATATCTCTTAAAGGCAAAGTACACTGTTTGAGAAATACAATATTTGCATTTGCCCATAACACTTTCTCCATTAAACTGTGGGACTTGTAGAGCAGTTCTTCCTTAAATTAGTAATGTTTTGTCTTTCCCAGACAAACGAGCAAAGCTTTTGTCTGGGAAAGAATTAAAAAGAACATCAGGATCCAGGGTAAGATATTCTTGCATGGATACTGATGGGAATTGTAATCCAAAGTTCAAAGTAGTAATTGTATGTGTAATCCAAAGTCTTTAAAGGCCTGTATAAGTTTACATTCCTTAGATACATTGCTGGAGATTGTGTTTGTAGAATATCCGGGTATTAGTTGTATCGTATTGGTTGTAGAGTCCGGTTATCCAAATATTTGGCTAGAATTGGTTGCAGAAATCAACATCAGCTGTTATCACCATGTTGATGGTGTTGCTATTTGTCTTTGTCTTTCTTTGTTTTTTTTTGTTTTCTTTTTACACAGTTTATCATGTGTATATATTGGATACTCTCCGATATTCTTTTACGGAATAAATTAATTGATAGCATTTTCAAGACATTGTGACATGGATCCTGTTATAGTACATGTTATGTTGATACAGCAATTGAAGTGGTATCTCAAGAACGCCTCTTTTTGCTGTACTGGAATCTTGGCAACACTATATCAGGTGCTGTTGTGTTAAAAATGTTAACAGGTAAAACCTGTGGAAAAATCCATTTTTTATACTTTGTATAATAATGATAGATGAAATGGTGACATAGTTAATCTTTCTAGTGTTTTGCTTTAAAGATAAACACCCTTGTATATGATTTAGATATAAAAGGATAATTTGAAGCAGCAACGTATTTAAAGGCTTTGTTCACAATGGTATGTAAAATTACATTCTCTTTAAATGTTACAAATACTCTTTTATTCAAAATCTCTCAATTTATTTAGAATAATTGATCATTGGAAACATGACAGTTATTCATCTTTTTATGTTCTGTTAGGGAGAAGATAACTTATAATAATAATATAATAACTACAGTTATTAGTGGCTTAAAATACCAGAAACACCCCAAAGTTGTCTTAAAAACATTTTTTTACCAAGTTCTGACAGCCATTGTGGAAAGTCACGTTCATGAGATTGGATGCTTATCAATGTGAATCTTATTTGTTTACGTATATTTTCCAGTGGCTGTTGGGTGGAGCTTAAGGTGATTTTAATTTTTTATTATTTTTTATAAGTGAGTTAAGAAAGCATTCAGATACAATATTGAAGGTATTTATATTTTAACTCTACCTTTGTATGAGTAGTTTTAATGCATTTTTTTTTTTAAATAATAGTATATGTCAGAATCTTTTGTAACTATAACTGGTTGAAGTGGGGGTATGTTACAATCATAATATGAATAATACTCATATGTATGATGTATTGATTAAACAATCAATAAATGTGGCAAGATTACCACAAGGTAAATGTACCTTTAATCATCACAAACCAAATAACATTTTCTTGGTATTTGAAAAATAGATAAATAAAATATTTGATCACGTGCATTTTAATATATATACAAATAGTGGTATGGATGTTGAATTTATATCTTTGACATCTTTTCACCTGTTTGCAATAGGTAACCTAAGTTATTAATTTCCAAATGTATCATGTATATCACCTGAAAGGGGTAATCCATAATACTATTTTACCTTCCACTGACTGACCTTAGCTCTGGCAGACTGCCTGTCTTTCAGTTAAATTTTACTTCACTTATATTAATTAGATTATATTAATCATACCACTCTGCAAACTTAAACGAATATCGAGTAGTTTCTCATTTAATAAAAACTTTAAAATTTTCTTCTAAAGTTTAAACATTAATAATTATTGCAGTTGTTATTGTAATCATATGATCTTTAAATATCATGATTCAATTATGTAAAGATACATTGTTAAAATCAGATAATCTGGCCACTGCTTGGATTTAATCTACAAGTAAATGTCTATTAGATATAAAGGAATCTGCATTGTTTAGCTATTTCCTTTTGCTGCAAGACACAGCCATTAAAGGACCACTATAGTGCCAGGAAAACATACTAGTTTTCCTGGCACTTGAGTGCCCTGAGGGTGCCCCCACCCTCAGGGTCCCCCTCCCGCCGGGCTCTGGGGAGAGGAAGGGGTTGAACTTACCTCTTTCTCCAGCACCGGGCGGGGAGCTCTCCTCCTCCTCTCCACCTCCTCTCCTCCTCTTCGGCTGAATGCACATGCGCGGCAGGAGCTGTGCGCGCATTCAGCCAGTCTCATAGGAAAGCATTCATGAGACAGCCACTAGAGGCTTTAGAGGCTGGATTAACCCATTTATAAACATAGCAGTTTCTCTGAAACTGCTATGTTTATAAAAAAAAGGGTTAATCCTAGAGGGACCTGGCACCCAGACCACTTCATTAAGCTGAAGTGGTCTGGGTGCCTAGAGTGGTCCTTTAAGGTACATTCATCTGGATAATCAGCTTGTATGCTCTTATAGAGTTGAGCAAACCCGAACTGAAAATTTCGGGTTCATATCGAACATTACGTTTTTTCGACCCCTGACCCGAGTTCGGCGATTTAATGATGCATTTTGAAAGGCTGCAGGGCAGCCAATCAACAAGAGCTTGACTCATGTGCCCTTAGAAGCCATCACAGCCATGCATACTAATGGCATGGCTGTGATTGGCCAGTGCAGCAAGTAACCCAGCCTCTATAGAAAGTAGACAGTAAATTATGCCCCTATTTGCTATACCGCGAGTTGGGGCGTGTCTATTAAACAGTGAGCAGCCTGTGGGGACCTATTTTCCCCCTCTTGGCCCCCAACCCCTGAGAAGTGGGTGAAGGGGGCCCTAAATAACAATAAGGGGGGGACCTACTGTCCTCCCCCCCGGCCCTCACCCCTGTGCGGCGGATGGGGGCCCTAAATAGCCCTAAATAGGACCTAATGTCCTCCTTCTGGCCCACACCCCTGAGTGGTGGGTGGGGGCCATAAATAAAAATTGGGGGGGACCTAATGTCCTCTCTCCCTGCCTCCACCCCTGAGCGGTGGGTGGTGGCCATAAATAAAAATGAGGGGGGACCTAATGTCCTCCCTCCCGGCCCCCACCCCTACGCAGTGGGTGGGGGCCCTAAATAACAATAGGGGGGGAACTAATGTACTCCCCCCAGCCCCCACCCCTGAGCGGTGGGTGGGGGCCATAAAAAAATTTCCCCCCCATGTGACTAGGGGTCCCCACACTCCTAGTCACCCCCCTCCCTCCAAAAAAATTACCCCTACCTCCTCCCCTCATTCTAAAATTAATGACGAGGGGGACCCTTGTCTAAAAACCTGTAAAAAAAATAATAGACTTACCATTTGATGTCTTCTTTCTTCTAAAATCTTATTTTTTCAGCCCCAAAAAAGGCCAAATAAAAATCCAGAATAACTGACGCACTTTAAAAAAAAAAAAAAATGAGTGAAAAAAATAATAATCCTTCTTCACCCATGGAGGGCTCCGCGCAGACTGAGCTGACATATATTGTTTGTAGACCAGACCGCAGCTGCATGTGGCATTTTAGCAGTATTTTTCAATTACATTTCAGATATTTACAAGGTCTATCCACCTTTGCAATTAACACATTATGTGTTTTTTATACCATTAATTATAGTCTCTGATTTATATTACATATTGTCACTGACACATTTCTGCTACAGGGGAAAAAATAGCATGACTGCTTTAAGAATTATAATTTTTCTGTCCATGTGCCACATTCCTGGAAGCCCAGAATATAGCAAGAATCCTTGGTCTATAGTTATACCAAACATAGAAATGAGTGCATCGGTAGATCACATCTATAATTGAATAGAAATGACAGATTCCTTGCTCTATCAATGTCTCTGTGTTTATGTTTACAGGAGTTCCTTGCTTTGCAGGTATGTACATAATATGTAGAGTTTAAGAAAAGCTGCAAATCGTGCTTTAGTACAAGTGTCCCATGGTGTCAGGTTTCTGAAAGATTTTGCTGGCCTTTTATATTCCATTCTCTTGGCAGGGCATCTGCTCTTAGTAGGCCGGTCTTATTATTTATTAATTGCATCAAGGTTTCTTTTGTTAATTGATGTGTTTCTTCCGAATTCAAATTCATATGCCACCAAATGTCATTGTAAAGTTAATTATTACAGAATATGGTTCCAATATGGTTTCTCACTCCAGTAGGAAGTCTATATTCCTCTTCTTCTGCTTCTTCCTATTAACCACTTTTTCTGAGTTGTAGGTAACAATCTGTGTCTTGTACTGTGAGGTGCTTTAATAGTCAATCAGTTAATCTCAGTACTATGTTCCATCTTGAGAAATAGCTGAGTGTTGATAATTATCAGCCTTTACTTCTTTTTCCGGTCATCTTCTGTCTGGAAACATAATAGCAATGTCCAGAATTAGCATAGCACTTCTTTTCAGCATAAGAAGGCTGTTTGCGGTAGTCCTTCAATGAAAAACTATATGGCAAAGTCTTTTCTTGCATCACCTTCATAGGTGCATCTAAAGTCTTTCACAAGCATCTGTCCTGTCTTTTTCTGATTCCAGCATGCTTGTCATGATCGTTGAGTCCATTATTAGGATTTGAAATAGTCCAATCACATCTTTCTCATGTATAATCAGTTTTTGGATTGATCTTCAATAGGTTCCTTGTGAAATACCAGTGTAAGTCACATTAGCAATCATTTCACTGTGAGCTGTGTCTCTCCTTTTGAGATGGTTCTTGGAGGTTGTCCTCCCCATCACAGAACTTGTATTATGTGCAGTCCAATTCAGTTCAGGTGATTCTTGCTTGTTAACATAATCCCAATGCAATTTTAAAATGACAGCTTGGGTTGATGTTATAATAATGATGCAGATTGTAAAAAGGCGACTCCATAACTAGCATCCTTTTGCTTCCATCTTTGCATTTCCTTCTTATTGTATAAGATTATTCAGGTACAGTCTGTTTTCTCCAGAGTCTTTCTGATAATAATGTTGATGACATTGTCAGTCAGTGGTTCTGTGAACATCTTGGAAGTATTTAGCAGGTTTTAAAATATTAAAACTTACTGTTCTCTGTTGGCTCTGATGGTTCTCTGTAGTAAAAGTTCTTGGGTTCACCCTCTCAAGGACAAACTGGCCAACAGTAGGAAGTAGGTGGTGGTGCATGGTGAGGTGGGCTGGAAAAAAATATTCCCTACATTTCTCTAATAGAACCAATGGTTCTAAGCTCTCCCTGATGCAGAAATATGATTGTCAGTGAAAAATGTGTAACATTTCACATGGTGTTTCACGATGTGTATCATCAGGTATGTTGTTAATGCTCATCTGTACCATAGGAATAAGTAGATACCACTGTGTGCGGGCAAGCAACTAGTAATTTGGTTAATAGTGATTTCACCTCAGCATTTTTCCATTCTACAACCCCATTACTTTGATGGTGGTTACGTGTACTGATTTCCCAAAGTAACCCAAATGTGATTGCCCAGTTTTGGGTTTCCTTTGCAGTATCTACCAAATGCATACTAAGGAAGTGAGACTAGCAATCGTGGTATCAAAGGTTGCACTTTGCGCAGGATATATCCAAGTAAACCTGGTACATGCATCAACACATACAAAAACATATTTATAACCACGAGATGTTGGCAAATGTCCAATATAAATTAATTCAAAAAGTACGTTAGGTATTAATATTTCAAAAAATAGTACATCAGAAATGTGGCCTAGTTATCAATAAGCAAATGCTTATAATTACTAAACACATGAACTACATTATTTTCCATATTGGGACACCAATATTCCTTTTCAGGAGTTAGAAGTAAATTACAGGAAGAACAACCAATTTATTACCTTCAATGGTTATTATATAATTAACCCCTCTAAAGTGTAGGAGTATTTGTGCGGATAACCAAGTGGATTAGGTCTGGTTATCCTTGCAAGCAAAAACTCTGCATCATGACTGAGAGGGTATTTTTTTGTGATCTAATGACCACTTTAACAGAATAGCGTTGGTAGACACATTGCATCAAAGTGCCTGTTAATGACCAACTATGTGAGGAGAGGGACCAAGCTTTGTTATAAGCATGTCCATACACGTATTACATACACGTATGCCAGGCTTTCAATTTGTTTCCACAAAGCAATATGCAGTTGTGGATATAAACTCGTATCATAAGAAATACTGTTTGAACATCAGACTGAGACTTGAGAGATCAGTGAACAGTGGACCAAGATAGATATAAAGAAAGTATATTGATTGTAAAATATTTCTTTTATTACTTTAGTTCCTGTATTAACAATGGAATTTTAAAGTAAAACAATGTGCATCTTTAAAGCCAATTTTTTTAGTGTGCATATTAATCACAAGGCCGTTCATAATGTGAGACAAATAGTAGAGCTTTTTAAAACTGAACAGAGTGTTAACACAAAATGACCTTGCACTGAAAATTCACATAAAAAAAAAAGGTTTTCTTTTTTTTTTTTTTAATTAATCAATTAAACGTAGTTAGAACCTCCCTCAAAGTCCCGATGACTTAGCATGAAACATGTCATCCTTCAATACTGGGTAAGTCTATTAAACAGTGAAAAATATGATTTTGTCATAGCTATAATGTGCAGTATAACAAACTATTTTATACGTGTTGTGCCAACTGTTCGTTAAAAGTTATTGGTCTAGCAAGCTATAGAATATGTATTTATTTATTTATTCTTTAAAGCCCTGACCAGAATCGGCAAAGCAATATTGTAATGGTGTCCATTGCAATCTGCTGTCTTTACTTGCTGCTCCCAAAAATTCTGAATATTCTAAATAAATCCAAACCCCCCCGCCCCCCAAATTTTGCATTTATACTAAACCTGCCTGTTGTAAATGGATTCTGTATATTTCTTGTCAAAAGGACTTTTACTTAAATCTGTTTAACAAAGCTGTTTATATTGGGGTTAAAAATAGATAATATAAAAATATTTTTATTTTTTACATTGATTAATTTTTAAAGATACCTGCATATTTCTTTTAAAAATCCTTTATATGTCTTTAAGGCATATATTATCTGTAAATCAAGAATACATACAAAAATGTATGTTCCGGGTGTTCCCATGATTCCTTTTCTATAATTTTTTCCAAATCTGAAATCAGATTCCAACAACTCATATGTAGACGCATCTTCAAGTAGTCTTATATATTCTTGTTTCTAATCTTCCGTGTTTAATATGACCAATCCACCCTCCTTATCAGCTGATTTGATGGTTATATTTTCTTCCTTCATTAATTTTTAAAGTGATTGTCTCTCTCTATGAGTTAAGTTATCATTCTTTAGTTTTGTATTATTCAATCTTCTAAAATCAGCCTCCACCATTCTTTTAAATACTTTGATTGATTCACTTTTTACATGTTGAAGGTAGAAAGTTGAAGTTGGGTGTAGGTTCGTGTGTTCATAGTCCTGTGTTATCATTTGAATATTTGAGGTTTTATCCATAATTTTTTTTTTTAAAGTAATAATACGAATAAATTTGTGCAAATCTATAAATATGTTAAAATCTGAGTTCTTAGAGGGAGGGCCGAATTTTAGGCCTTTCTTTAATAGTGACAACTCTCCATCATTTAAATCTTTATCTGATAGATTCAATATTGTTATTTCTTCCTTTTCAGTTGTATTATTTCTTCTTGATTTTTTCGTTCTTCTTTGCTTTTTTTAATACTCTTTTCCTTCTTGTTACGGGTGTTCTAAAGTCCTCCATTGTGAATCTCCTGGCTGTACTCTCTCCTCTTTCTCTAAAAAATAATTTTCATGATGCTTGTAGGTGTTGGGCACAGTCGGTCTCCAGTCAGGAAGTCTACATACTTCTGAGGATTTGTGATTAGTATACATAGGAGGGACATCAGGATTGGGTATTATAATTCCTGGTGTCTCTGACCCGCCTCATCTGTACGTGTCACAGGTGACTTTTCTATTTGTTGTCTTGCAGGACAAGAGCTCACTTTAGGGCTGCAATTATGTTCTGAATGTCTTGGATTCTGGATTGGCTGTAAATGTCTAGAGGACTTCTGAGGTCTGGGTCTTAGGATATTGCGCTGATAGTAATGAGAAGAGAGAAGAGGAATATCTTTCCTGTTGGCCTGTTTGAAAGTGGGAATCCTTGGAGTAGGACAGTCTCTCAGGATTGGGCTTAAATGTATCTCTATAGGGATGATGGTATAATCGGATGTTGGTCTGGTTCCTGTAACTCGAAACTGGTGCACAATGGTGTGTTCTTTCTCTTCTCCAATTGCATTGTTTCTGTTGTTCTGTTCTGTTTCTGTTGTTTATAGTCAGTCTGGTCTCTACTTATTTTCTATCTTTTCTTTTCTCTAATATCTTCTTCTAGATCTTTAATCATTTTCTCCATTTTGTCCAATAGTATTGTGTATTCTCCATTTTCCACTAGGGGGCGGATTTGTGTTTTTAAAGTAGAGATTTCTTGATCTATTTTTTTAAAATCTTTTTCTTCTCATTAATGAGAAAGACCATCAGAAGTAATGAACACTTATCTAGCAATTGAATACAACCCCATGTATTCAACATTTGTTGATCATCATGCTTGTATGCTAGCTTCTTAAAGAGCCTTAGACACCTGGGAATCATATTTGTGCTTACATAAAAATCCCACCATATGTATACTTCTCTTTCCATGATTTTATTTAATGTATAGATCATAGATCTAATCTCCTTTGATTGGATAGTTTGATGTTCACGGAATCAGTGTTTAGACAATCATCTGCATTAGAGGATATGTTATCTAAAAAAGTTGTTCTATCATGTCCCACTGAATCAATGTTCATGTTAAGTGCCATACTTAGACTCTAAACCCTCTTATGGTGATACAATGTTGAATGCAGGATATAAGGCATAGAATACAAATATGAGTGTTAAGAACACAAAGGAAAAGAGTGTTAAAACACAAGAATAGGTAGTCAGGCCAAGGGGTAGAGGGAGTAAAAGTATATAAAATTAAAATGTAAAATCCCAATTTATACAATAGGTTGAAGAGGACCCTGCTCAAACGAGCTTACAGACTATAGGAGGTGGGGTATTAGAAACATTAGGACAAGAAATATCAAGTAGGAGTGAAGCAGAGCTGGAGGAGAGAGCAAAGCACTGTCCCATAGGAGAGAGCAGGAGACAGGTATGTAAGGTAGAGATTACTCTGGGAGGCCATAAGCTTTCCTGAAGAGATGGGTTTTAAGGCCCTTCTTAAATGATTGAAGACTAGGGGAGAGTCTGATGGCAGTAGGCAAGCTATTCCATAGGAGAGGAGCCGCCCGCGAGAGGTCCTGCAAGCGCGAGTTGGCCGTACGGGTGCGAGCAGCGGTCAGGAGGTGGTCACGGGCAGAGCGGAGGGTACGAGGAGGGGCATATCTATGGATTAGTGAAGAGATATAAGTGGGGCTAGAATTGTTCAGTGCTTTAAATGTGTGGGTTAGCACTTTGAATTGACTCCTATAGCATACAGGGAGCCAATGTAAGGACTGGCAGAGGGGTGAGGTGTGAGAGGACCGACTAGAGAGGAAGATCAGTCTAGCTGCAGCATTCATGACAGACTGTAGCGGGGCAATACGGCTTTTGGGGAGACCAATCAGGAGAGGGTTACAGTAATCCATGCGGGAAATTACTAGAGCATGGACAAGCTCCTTGGTAGCATCTTGTGTAAGAAAGGGGCGAATGCGGGCTATGTTTTTGAGTTGGAACCTACAGGACTTGGCAACAAACTGGATGTGAGGCTCAAAGGTGAGACCAGAGTCAAGTATGACGCCAAGACAGCGTGCTTGCAGGGATGGACTTAAGTGGATATCACTGAGTTGAAGGGAGAGCGAGAGAGGAGGATCAGTATTAGGAAGAGGAAAGACAAGGAGTTCAGTTTTAGAGAGGTTAAGTTTCAGAAAGCGTGAGGACATCCAGTCAGAGATGGAAGAAAGGCAAGCAGTGACACGTTGCAGGACGGCATGAGAGAGGTCCGGGGAGGAGAGGTATATCTGAGTGTCATCAGCATACAGGTGGTAGTGGAATCCAAAAGAGGCAATAAGTTTACCTAGAGAGGCAGTATAAATAGAAAATAGGAGGGGACCAAGGACAGACCCTTGGGGAACTCCAACCGAGACAGGACGAGGGGAGGAGGTATCCTTGGAAAAGGAGACACCGAATGAGCGTTTGGAGAGATAGGAGGAAAACCAAGAGAGGACAGAGTCACAGAGACCGAGTAATTGAAGCATGATCAACGGTGTCAAAGGCAGCAGAGAGGTCAAGGAGAATTAATATGGAGTAGTGACCTTTGGATTTAGCAGAGATTAGGTCATTAGTCACTTTGATAAGAGCAGTCTCAGTAGAGTGGAGAGGGCGGAAGCCAGACTGAAGAGGGTCAAGGAGAGAGTTTGAATTAAGGAAGCGAGACACACGGGTAAAGACAAGTCTTTCCAAAAGCTTTGATGAGAAAGGGAGCAGGGATATGGGACGATAGTTAGAAGGGGAGGATGGGTCAAGAGATGTTTTTTTCAGGATAGGTATTACAGTGGCATGTTTAAGGTCAGCAGGAACAGTGCCAGAAGAGAGAGAGCAGTTAAAGATGTGTGTTAGGGTAGGCACAAGACAAGGGGAGAGAGATCTGATGAGGTGAGATGGGACAGGATCGAGCGGGCAAGTGGTGGGGCGAGAGGAATGGAGAAGCGCAGCCACCTCTTGTTCAGTAGCCGGGTAGAAAGTCTGGAGGGTAGGGAAAGCAAGATTTACATGTGGTTGAGAAAGAGAACGGCAAGGAGGGGAGAATTGTTTCCTTAGCTGTTCAATCTTGTCGGTAAAGTAGCATGCAAAGCTATCAGCTGTAAGGTTAGTTTGGGGGGTGGCCACAGCAGGGCGGAGAAGGGAATTAAAGGTGTCAAAGAGGCGTCTGGGATTGCGGGAGCATGAACTAATGAGAGAGGAAAAGTATGACTGTTTGGCGAGGGCGAGGGCTGCGCTGTATGAAAGCAACATGAATCTATAATGGAGAAAGTCTGCCTGGGTGCGGGACTTCCTCCAGGAGCGTTCAGCACAACGGGAGCAACTCTGCAGATAGCGTGTTGATTTATTATGCCAAGGTTGGGGACGTGTCCTCCTCGAGGTGCATGTTTTGAGAGGGGCTGCAGCGTTCAAGGCAGATGTGAGGGTAGTGTTGTATGTGGAGATGGCCAGTGAGGGACAGGAGAGGGAAGGGATGGATAGCAGTTGTGAATCAATGTCAGCTGACAGCTGCTGGAGGTCAATAGAGTTAAGGTTCCTCCTGAGCTGAGGGGGGTTAGGCTGAGATTGTTGGATGAGGGGGTAATTGAGAGCAAACGATAAGAGGTGGTGATCAGAGAGAGGAAATGGAGTGTTGCAGATATTAGATATTGTACATGAATAAGAGAAAATAAGGTCGAGGGTATTGCCAGCTATATGAGTGGGAGAATTAGCCCACTGCAAAAGTCCAAGGGAGGAAGTGATTGAAAGAAGTTTAGAGGCTGCTGGGGTTAAAGGTGGGTTAATGGGAATATTGAAGTCTCCAAGAATTAGGGATGGGATGTTGGAAGAGAGGAAGTAGGGTAGCCAGGCAGCAAAGTGGTCAAGGAAGAGGAGAGGGGAACCAGGGGGACGATAGATTACGGCAATGTTAGCAGAGAAGGGTTTGAAAAGGCGAATTGAATGAATTTCAAATGATGGGAAAGAGAGGGAAGGGGGGGTGGACAGGGTTTTAAAGGAGCAGTGGGGTGAGAGAAGAAAACCTACACCGCCACCTTTAATCTCTGTTTGTCTTGGATTGTGGGTAAAGTGAAGACCACCAAAAGACAGTGAGGCAGGTGTAGCAGTATCAGAGGGAGAGAGCCATGTTTCTGTTAGTGCAAGTAGGTTTAGGGAGTGTGAGATAAATAGGTCATGGATGGAAGTAGATTTAAAGGTGCTGCACACAGAGCGTGCATTCCAGAGGGCAGCTTTAAAAGAGGAATTATAGTGAGAATTACATGGAATGGGTATTAGGTTGTTGTGGTTTCTGGTGTTTGTACCAGGTGGCTGAGTAGTGGAGGGACCAGGGTTTGGAGAGACATCACCTGCTGCTAGGAGTAGTAGGATGGAAAGGAAGAGAAGGTGGGAGTAAGATTTAAATGTTGAGGATGAGAGCTTGTATTTAGGGTATTTAGGAGGGGTTTGTGGAGAAAGGCTGGATAAATATGAATAAAGTGCGTGTGATGAATACAGAGATGAGGGGAGCAGAGAGGGAGCAATGAAGATGAAGATATACTACACACTACACACATTGTGAAAGGACCAATATTTTGAATTAGAAAAAGAAATATACCAATAATATGTAAGGCTGTCAGATCTGTGTGTGCTTATGTGCTTATATATTACTCATTCATCTGGGGTGGCAAGACATAGCCTTACATAATATTATTGTCACACACATGTTCACTGACACCCACATGCTCACTACAGACAACCACACTGACACACATGCTCACTACAGACAAGCTAACACACACATGCTTTCTACAGACAAGCTCACTGTCACACACATGCTCACCACAGACAAGCTCACTGACACACACATGCTTCCAACAGACAAGACCACTGACACACACATGTTCACTATAGACAAGCTCACTCAGGAGCAGGGACACACATAAACAAGTACACTCAGGAGCATACACATGCACACAAGATCACTCACTAGCACACACACACACAAGCTCAATCAGGAGCAGGCACACACACACAAGCTCACTCACTAGCAGCCACACACACTCACTAGCAGCCATTCACATACAAGCTCACTAACTAGCAGTGACACACACACACACGTTACCTTACTAGCAGCCACACACACACAAGCTCACTCACTAGCAGACACACAAACAGACACAAGCTCACTATCTAGCAACCACACACAGAAACACAAAAGCTCACTCACTAGCAGCCACACACATACAAGCTCACTCACTAGCAGCCACACACACACACACACACTGAACACCGAAAACCTACACCGCCTTTAATCTCTGTTTGTCTTGGATTGTGGGTAAAGTGAAGACCACCAAAAGACAGTGAGGCAGGTGTAGCAGTATCAGAGGGAGAGAGCCATGTTTCTGTTAGTGCAAGTAGGTTTAGGGAGTGTGAGATAAATAGGTCATGGATGGAAGTAGATTTAAAGGTGCTGCACACAGAGCGTGCATTCCAGAGGGCAGCTTTAAAAGAGGAATTATAGTGAGAATTACATGGAATGGGTATTAGGTTGTCGTGGTTTCTGGTGTTTGTACCAGGTGGCTGAGTAGTGGAGGGACCAGGGTTTGGAGAGACATCACCTGCTGCTAGGAGTAGTAGGATGGAAAGGAAGAGAAGGTGGGAGTAAGATTTAAATGTTGAGGATGAGAGCTTGTATTTAGGGTATTTAGGAGGGGTTTGTGGAGAAAGGCTGGATAAATATGAATAAAGTGCGTGTGATGAATACAGAGATGAGGGGAGCAGAGAGGGAGCAATGAAGATGAAGATATACTACACACTACACACATTGTGAAAGGACCAATATTTTGAATTAGAAAAAGAAATATACCAATAATATGTAAGGCTGTCAGATCTGTGTGTGCTTATGTGCTTATATATTACTCATTCATCTGGGGTGGCAAGACATAGCCTTACATAATATTATTGTCACACACATGTTCACTGACACCCACATGCTCACTACAGACAACCACACTGACACACATGCTCACTACAGACAAGCTAACACACACATGCTTACTACAGACAAGCTCACTGTCACACACATGCTCACCACAGACAAGCTCACTGACACACACACATGCTTCCAACAGACAAGACCACTGACACACACATGTTCACTATAGACAAGCTCACTCAGGAGCAGGGACACACATAAACAAGTACACTCAGGAGCATACACATGCACACAAGATCACTCACTAGCACACACACACACAAGCTCAATCAGGAGCAGGCACACACACACAAGCTCACTCACTAGCAGCCACACACACTCACTAGCAGCCATTCACATACAAGCTCACTAACTAGCAGTGACACACACACACACGTTCCCTTACTAGCAGCCACACACACACAAGCTCACTCACTAGCAGCCACACAAACAGACACAAGCTCACTATCTAGCAACCACACACAGAAACACAAAAGCTCACTCACTAGCAGCCACACACATACAAGCTCACTCACTAGCAGCCACACACACACACACACACAAGCTCACTCACTAGCAGCCACACACACACACACACACAAGCTCACTCACCACAACAGCACACACACACACAAGCTACCCACTCAGCAGCAAGCCCACCCACAAGCAGCCACACACATACACACGTTCACCACAGCAGCCACACACACACACAAGCTTACTCACTAGCAGCACACACACACACAAGCTCACTCACTAGCAGCCACACACATACACGTTCACTCACTAGCAGCCACACACACCTCACTCACTAGCAGCCACACACACACACAGACACAACTCACTCACTAGCAGCCACACACTCACAAACAAGTTCACTCACTATCAGGCACTCATACACACACAACTCACTGACTAGCAGCCGCCCCCACACACACACAAGTTCACTCACTAGCAGGCACACACACACACAGTCACACACAAGTTCATTCACTAGCAGACACACACACAAGCTCACTCACTAGCAAACACACACACAAGTTCAGTCACTATCAGACACACACACACACACACACACACAAGTTCACTCACTAGAAGGCACACACACACACACACACACGTTCACTCACTAGCAGGCACACACAAGCTCACTCACTAGCAAGCACACATACACACAAGTTCACTCACTACCAAGCACACACACACACACATTCACTCACTAACAGGCACACACACACAAGCTCACTTACTAGCAGCCACAAACACACACACAGCCATGGCTGAAGCTTACCTGACACTGGTGGGTGAAGATGCCATTTTGCGTCCTTTTTATCCCAGAGCAACATGCATTTGGGGGTGGAACTTGTGCACTGGAGGCGGAGTTTCCATTCAGGAGTTGCTTGCATTTGGGGGCTGGGCATGTAGCCGAAATCTAGGTTAATAGTGCAGGGAGATTGACAGGTCTCTCTCTGGCCATGGGCAGGTCACTATATCCTCCCCTGTTAATTGTTTTTCTAGATGCCCCACAATGGGGGGACCTGTACTAGGTCCCCCATTAATTGATTCAGGGGGTGGTGAACTTATTTTTTAGAATAGTGTTCAGCTACAGGCTTCTCACTGTTTAATAGACATGCCCCTACTCGCGACATAGCGAGTCTGGTGGAACCAGCCTCACCACTGGGCATTGGAGAAGACTGATTGCCAGCCTCCTGCCCTGTGACTATGGCCCCATGTTGAAATGCTTGATTTACCCCTGCAAAGACCCGAAAGCCGGATCATTCGGTACTTTCCCTATTTGAACAGTGATACCCCAGATAGCTATGCCATGGAGCCCATTTGTATAACGAAAGACTATGTGAAAGACTTTGGCTCCATGGCAATTGATATGTATGTATGTGATCTGAGCGCCATTCAGTAATAATGTGCGCTCAGATCTAAGCTATCTGGGGATATGTTGAATGTACATGTTTTATGCAATAGCTGCACAGTTATATATATTTATGTATTTTATTGTCCTTTGCTACCATGTGGCTAATGGACTTTTGCCTCTGTCCTTGGAGATTATTGGATTATTTCCCAATTATCTCCAGGATAGAAGACTCTGTGGAACCGGTTTTGGGCAGAAAAGCCATGCTTCATTTAGTCATAAAGGACTTTGATCTAACTTTTGACCCACTGGACCAATTTGTATGATTTTGACATATGTTTGTATTTGGAGTATCCTGATTCTGAAAATGTAAGTTTATGTGAATGTGATGCATACTTTTAAAGTTATGAATATTGTGTAAAACTGTACATTTTCCTGCCTGTGATAATTACATTAACCCATTGTGTAAGGTAATTGTATCACTGGCAGAGGGGAGGATTTTGTGTGGGAGTGTCTGAGTGTGGTGGGAGTGTCTGAGTGGTACTAATGTGTAAGAATGTGTAGATAAGAACAATAAACCCATAGCTCTGAAAGTTCTACTTCACCCTCAATTTGAAGTCTCGTCTCTTATTGGGGGATCTGCTACAAGGGATTGCTATGCTCTGCATATTCCCTTGCTATAATCACTCCTAAGCTCTTGTAAGAGCTTGTTCCTGTCTTGCCCTCTGAAGGAGTCTACGGTAGTTATGGTGTCTGCTGCAGTGCTTCGAGTCCTCAGGAAGCACTAGAAGCATCCTTCAATGGAGGTACCCCGTCGGGGTGCCCGTCGATCCGTTACAGCGAGTAAGGGCATTTGGGAGATTTCAATCTCCCTTATGCTTTTATGGGGGCCATATTGACCCCCATCGAGTGAGGGAGGACATGGGGGGAGCTAGGAAGTGGCGGGGAGCACTGCTTCCTGCCGCTTCATTTTTCACATATTACATTAAGGGACCTGCGAGCCAGTAGCTCTCTCCTTGTAATAAACTAAACTAATGAACTAAGAGGTATTCGTTCATTCATTTGAAATGTCTATTCATTCATTCGTATTGCTGACAAGTGAACGAATTGACGAAATTCCTGTCCGAATGCCCAAGTGTTTATAACTGGGCATGCGCGAGAATTTCATAGCACTATTTAGTGTGGGCAGATGACGTGTCCCACAAGAACTTCATCTGCCCACACAAAGATGCAGCGCCCTGGACCTAGTTCCTGGCATAAAATAAAGTTATTTAAAAAGGTAAATTGGGGAATCCAGGGGCATTTGGGGTTGACTAGGGGCACTATGAGATGTATTGAAGTCAGAAGGGTGGTTAAAAAAAAAATGGATGCGCCATTACAGTGCTGCTTTAATTCCTAAAAATGTCAACTTCTATTGAAATCTGCACTTTGTGAAAAAATTTAAAAATTAGCACACACCCTTCACACATGAAACATTTCAGCATGCAAAAGTGCCCTTTTAAAGGATTTCTATAGTGTTAGGAATACAAATCTGTATTCCTAACGTTATAGTGCCATTCGGATCGCCCCTCCCTGACGGCATATAAATTATTTACTCATCCAATTCCAACACTGATGTCCCTCGGTACTGGGTCGGTACTCTATCTCCAACAATGTTATCTGACAGGGGGATATAATAAAAAAATGTGGTGAGTGCCGAAAGCTAATTAGGCCCTCACCATAGGAAAGCATTGCCTCATGGGTTTCACACTGACACTGGATGTCCTCTTGCAGAGCATGAGGATGTCTAGCATCGTTTAAGGGACACAGAGTCCCTTAGAATCCCGGAAAGCATCTCTAGTGGCTGTCTTATAGTACAAAGAGTACGTCTTCTGTTCCATCTTTGTCTGATCTCTACCATGAATGATTCTATCTTAGAGCAGTATATGACACCTTTACTCCAGATGATACTCACTTTATTTGTTAATTAAATATGTACGCTCAAGTTGTATTGGTTGGATGAGAGGAGGCAGCTCGAACACTCAATTCGTAGTCTCTCCTTATTATGGAGCAAAATATTGATTATTTTTGTATGTTTGTTTGTGGCCTGTTTAAATACTTTTTACATATTGATTTAAGTTTTAGAAGTGCCTCAGTCAAATTAGTATATGCATGTTGTTCTAGACAAGCGCCTAGATATATGGCCTTGCTTTACACTGTTTTGTAAATGTAACTTAACTAAATATTCAGAGAATAAATAAACTGTATCTATTCCCTGTATCTGCTAACCCGTATTGATTGGTGGCAATAATGAAGTTGTAATTAAAATATTACACAATTTGGTGAGCACACTGATATATTTATTTATTAATGACGATGCTGCTATTTCATCTTTTTCCGCTAAGAGCTTCAATCTATTTAATTACTGATGCTTAATCACTAAATTGAGACTCTTGTGGTGGATCATATGCTCTTTCATACAATCTTGTTATTGACAAGAATTCCTATTTCATTCTAATTCATGTGGGTATGTTCTATTCATAAATCCATCCTTTGTTTCACTAATTAATTTCATATAACCTTTTGAAGCAATATGTTTTGTTTGTATTTTCTTAAGTTTGTTATTACAGCCAATTATACAAAATGAAACCTTTGCAATTATCTTGATTATTCCATTTTCAAAATCATTAAATGTTGGTGCATTGGAGGCTTTAAGTGATTTTAGTACAAGGAGTAGGCCATCTGTTACATCTGTCTAGAAACTCCATCTGGTGTTTACCATGAATGGTTCTTACCAGAATGAACTTATGTCTATATTTTAGGTCTTGAGTTAATATTGTTGGACAAACTTTTCAAATCATTTAATGTTTTTGGATAAACTTCTAAAATTATTTAATTTTATGAAAATTATTTTATATTTGCAATATTTGGATAGTTTTTGATATATTAATTTTTTTTCAATATTTAGCAAAAATAATTTTAAAACTTTTTCAATAAACTTGAAATAATTTGGAAATCTTATTCAACATATATTTGATATATATATAAATATCAGAATATTAAAAAATATATATATTGACAATAATAAATTATGCTAAAAGCTTAGAAAAAATAAAGCATTTGGAAAGCGTATGCAACATTATTAAATCAAGACCTTTAGACTCAATTTGATAAGCTTTACAAATGATTTGATACTGTTAGAAAAAGTTTAAAAATTATTTATTTACAAAAAAATCACTCAAACTTTAATAGTCACATCTGAACATAAATTTTGCTTACTGCATCGGATCACTTGGAAAGTTTATTAAATCAAGCCCCGTGTGTGAGCTAAAATTATAACTTTTCTAACTTTTATTTTTACCACTAATGTTTCTATGTGTTGTATGTTGCTCTTATAGGTTGAAACAATCGTCTGGGGTTTCTGTATTTCTTGTGCAGAGAGAGACGACCTGTATTTTGGATTTGTTCTGCCCTTTTGGGTGGAATCAGTCAGATGCATCGCCTGGTTCTCTCTGTAATGGTACAAGATGAGCTAAAACCAGCTTGAGAACTGAGCGGGGACTAAAAAGGCAGGCTAATTAAGCTGTTGTCAGTTCTCAGCGATCTCTTGCAACCTGTTTTTTGCTCTCCTATAGAATTAATTTGTTCTATACTTAAGCACTAACTTTGTTGGCTCATTTCTTTGTATATAATGTTTCCTTAGTTAAAAAGTCCTGGTTTGACGCTACCATCAATATTCACTTCTGGTACATAGCAGTACATTACACCTATACTCCAGATACTAATCACTTTATTGAGGAGTCCGATTTTTATGGGGCAAAATATTGATTATTTTTTTTATTTTATTTTTTTCACCATTTAAATACGTTTTTAGAAGTGCCTCAATCAATTTGGTAAATGCATGTTGCTCTGGACAAGTACCTAGATATATGGACTTGCTTTAGACTGTTTTGTAAATGTAACATAGTTAACTAAATTTTAAGAGAATAAATAAAGTGTATTTATACCCTATACCTGCTAATCTTTAATGAATAATGAAGCTGACAATAATGAAGCTGTAACTAAGATATCACACAATTTCCTGAGCACACTGATATATTTGTTTATTAATAACCATACTGATATTTAATAATATTTTCAGCTAAAAGCTTCAATCTATTTAATTGCTGTTGCTTAATCATTACATTGAGACTCCTATGGTGGTTCACAGGCTCTCCCATACAATCTTGTCATTAACAAGAATTCATATTTCATTCTAATTCATGTGGGTATGTCCCATGCATAAATCCATCCTTTGTTTTACTAATTATTTCCCTTTAACATTTTAAAGCATTGTAAATGCTTACTTGTTTTATGTTTTTTGAAACTGTGTATATATATATATATATATATATATACCATCTTTTAATTATATGGGTTTAACTATCAGGACATAGTAACACTCATCTGTTTCTTAGCAGGTCTTAAAAGTAGGTAAATACAACCTCAGAAGTACATGGTACATGACTTATTACATTGTGTCATGATTTAATTAACAAAAATAAAGCCAAAATGAAGAAGCCATGTGTGAAAAACTAAGTACACCCTTACTGCTTCCATGGGAATTAATAGGCTAAGTAGCAGATCGCCTTAATTAATTGATCATCAGAAAGTGTGACCACTGCTATAAAAGCAATGATTGTAGAGAAGCAATTTTGTTGCCCATCAATCTGGGAAGGGTTATCAGGCTATTTCCAAAAAATTCTATCATTGAGAAGAATTATTCAAAGGTGGAGAACATTCCAGACAGCTGTCAATCTCCTCAGGAGTGGCTATCCCAGCAATGTCACCCCAAAGTCAGACACTGCAATGCTCAGATTCAAATAACCTAAGAGTTATATATTAGACTTTACAGGCCTCACTTAGCATGTTTAATATTAAAGGTCATGACAGTACAATTTGAAAAAGACACGTATAGTTTGTTTGGAAAGGTTGCCAAGAGAAAGCTTATTCTCTCTAAAAAGAACATGGCAGCAAAACTGAGGTTTGCAAACTTGCATCTGAGCATACTACAAAACTTCTGGAACCTTCGGGAACATTTGGCCATAATGTACAGCAATGCATTTGTTGAAAATCAAAGACAGCATATCAGCATAAAATATATATATATATATATATATATATATATATATATATATATATATCTCAATGCAGAATCCTATCTTGGATATCTCGTTAAGGACTTATACCCCTTAGAGACCTTGGATAGCTGCTTGCTAGCAGGCAAAATCCAGGGATCTCCACAGAGGTGTAGCTTCCTCTTTTCCCATAATGCACAATGTTTTTAAATTAAATAAAAACAAAACAAAAAATATTTCTGATTATGCAGAGGACATGATGGCTTTACCTCTCCAGTAAAAGCCTAGAGGCAGTTCTTACTTGTTATGGGAAGCCCACAAGTGAGTTACGAGAGGACTTCTCATCCAGAAGGGCTCTTAAGTCAAACATGATTCCTACAAATCAATGACTTCCTGCACACTTTACACGTGTTAGATGATATACCCACAAAAAACTACAATACAGTATATTTTTTAAGTTCCACCTCAAATAGCTCCTGAGCATAAAAGCCCAGAAACATCTCCTCTTAACTAAGAAATCCTAGTTATGTTCATGGCAACAAATGCAGTGCCGTGTTACCTAGACGGTCGTGAAGAAGATACCAGCAATCTTTTATTGAGAAGAGCAAAAATCTCATATGCATGCAGATAACATAGCCATTATTTTTCACACTTATTGTGCTTTATAAATGGTAGCCATCATTATTTGAGCATGGGAGTTGGCATGCATGAAGGGGTTCCGAGTTAGGGAACGCTGTGGTGGGACGAGGGGCCCACTCAATGGAAGATGGTCAAAGTTTAAAAATGGTCATTGTGGCACATGGTGGCTATCAGTAATTGTGCCTATCAGTTGGCCCATGCAGATGGCTTTGAACCACTAAACCCAGTGGCACGATGGTGCCCCCTTTCTGACACTGGCCCAAGTGCCCAAGTGGTAAGCATTGCAAAGTGATCATTGCAAAGCATTGCAAAATATGTTGGGTCTTTATAAATACCAGTAATCATACATGGACTGTCTCCTATGGCTTTGTACAGCTATCTTACACTACCAATGTTATTAAACTAACTTTTAAGATTATAATAATTTGCATCAGAAGCTTCTTAAATACATATTAGGGCAGTATATAAAAGACACGTAGGGGTCATGTGTCATTAACTTTCATTATTCTTGTCACTTATTTAAGCTATAGCAAAGAATGATTTTTACTTCTTTATTATTTCATCCTCTCAATGTCAAAGCAAACATTCACCTCTCAAATAAAATAATATGTATCTATTGTTTCCTGTAATGCATGACATTGTAATTCCCATTAGCTACATTTTCCTTCCCATATGCTAGGTCATAAAATCTGAATTGTTGCCCTATATTTTGTTCATGATTTTTGTCAGTGCTGCTATTTATTGATAAAGAATGCAATTTAAACATTGATGGTATCTATGGATAGCACAATTTATTTTTTTCCAAGTGGCTTTCGATTTGCTTTGAATTCTATATAATATTTTATAGCTATTTGATGTTTGCAGTGTAAGGTCTAAATTTAAACATGCTATGCAACATTACTAGACTATCCTTTGTAAGTGTATGTTTGTATATGTACGCGAAAATGGAGAGGTGTTTGAATGTGTCTGTTTGTAAATAGTACACTTATGTACCTAAAAGGAATATGTTAATGGTAAAAATAGATATACTTTTTAAAATTAAGGTATTGCTATTTTATTTTTGCTTTATGACACCCCATTTTTTCATTAAAGAAGTAAACATCAGGAGACTTGGCACCCTGTCATTTAAATTTCCTTAGACTACTCTTATTTTATTGCCCTTTCTTGAGAATTTATTCAATGCAGTTTCACTCTTTATAGCAATGTTGTTTGTTCTGTTCTGCCTATTTATTGTACACTTAAAAAACAAACAAACAATAAAGCATTACATGCAGAAGAAAAGCAAATAAACTCACCTTTTTCCAGCTTTAAGACACTTTTAACTCTCCTGCATGGACTGCCTATGATGAGATTATAATTTCTGACGATCTCTGTCCAGTATCCCCAAAACAATCACCAGTATATAACTTCACAATAGAGAAGCACTGAATATATTACTTTTTTTGAAAAATCACTCCTTCCACTTTGAATGATAGCTCAAAGTGAAAGTAGTAGGAACCCTGCCAGATATCATATTGACAACTGAGAGGCATTATTAGAGGGACACTATAGGCACCCAGACCACTTCAGCTCATTAAAGTGGTCTTGGAGCAGTGTCCCTGCCAGTTAAACCCTACAATGTAAAACATTGGAGTTTCTGAGACACCTGCTAGAGGCACTTTCAGTTCCCTAGAAGAGTTTTACTCTGATATCCGATGTTGGACATTCTCACGCTTTGTCCGAGGACATCTAACATGTCCTGTGTTCCTCATAGAAAAGTACAGATTGCGTCTGGTGCTCGCCGCACATGCTTATTAGGTCCCGCCATTGCAGTGACATCACAGGAAGAGAATAATTAGCCAGTGTTGTGGGAGCCTCAGGGCTGGAAAGAAGTAAGGTAAAAAAAGGAGTTTTAACCATTTTATCGTAGAACAGTAGGGGGGACCTACAAAACTAGGGACCGGAACTCTATAGCTTTAGGAACACAGGTGTGTATTCCTAACGTTATAGTGTTCTTTTAAGGAAAGTGATCATTTCTCTTGCAAGCTACACTCTTATGAAACAACCTTGAGGAGCTGGAAGTGATTTAGAGGATTTGAGTATTACTTTAAAGGGAGTTCAAATTGTTTAGTGCAAACCTCTCATATTTGACATCATTTTCTATATAACACATTTATTCTTAGATGCTATTTTCAAATTTGTAAACGTAAGTAGTAGGGATTTAATGACATTAGGTTTTTTTTTTTTTTTTAAATCTCATCGGGCATCTGGAACACTGAACTATTTTAACACCACATTTTTATTTATCTTCATTACTGCAATGAAACCTCAGGTATTCGCTTTGCCTTATTTCATATCTCTGGACTAGAATATGTGTTCAAGGTAAAAACCAAATGATGTTTAGTAAATCGAAACAACAATGATTGATCCTTAAGTAGGAGAGAGTAATAAATGATCCAATATTATTGGATACAAATCTACATATAGCATATAATATTCAACATTTGTAGGAACAATTTATAGATGTATAGATTCTTCTAGCAATCTGCAAAGTGTTTCTCTATATTATTGCTTCTGTCAGGTCAAGTCTGCAGCTGTATTTATTATGGCATCAAAAGATATGACAATATGTTGTGTAGTAGCTTGTGACACCCAAAATAAGCTTTCTGACAGGAGTGAAACTTCTCCATGGGAAACCATAGAAACTGGAAAGCATTAGTTGCACCAGAAAATCTATTTGCTAAAAGACTTACACTCATAAGTCAACTGCCAGCTAGGCTAATACAGATATATTTTTCCTGATTCACAAGTGTGGCAAATTTGCTCAGATCTGTCATATTGTCCAGTGCTTGGTAAATTGATTTTCATGTGGTTTATATGTATGCAATTATTATCAATGGATACATAGAGGGGATTTTTTTTTTTTAATATAGCCAGGTGACACTTACTTGAAGTCAGTTTACACTAACAAAGCTTTACAACGGAAGATAAGGAAACACTATTTTGTCTGATTTATTTATTATTTATAAATAATATATAATCACTATTTAGAAGATATACCCCCAGTAAAAATATGCATGTATCCAACGAATCATTGTTTTTATTGGGGGTACATTTAAAATAAATCAACTTGCAAAAGCTGCAATCACAGACTTTCAAATTCAACCCAAGACAAGTGCTTTGGGGAATTGTTGCCTCTTGAGTTTATCTCCACTGAGCTCAAAAACAGGATCAGCTTTTTGATTGACATCCAAGAGGTGTAACAAGGTTAATTTGTGAAAGTTACGATTTCTACTGAAATATGCACTGTTTGTCAAATGAAAAAAAAGGACACACTCTATACAAATAAATTATGTAAAAGGAAAAAAAGAGGACACATTCTATACACATAAAACATGTCAATAAACTTAAGTGCTTTAGGTGTATGGAGTGTTCCTTTGAACCCAAACATTTCTATAAATCACAAATCTTGTAATAAAATCATATTACTACATAAAGTAATATTTAAAAACTGCGGCCATTGTTTCCAGTCTTCTGTAGAAGAATCCAGATAGTTCCAAAAAGCTAAACATGGCCTTGAATGTAAGTTAATTGATCTCATGAATGCAGTCCTTGAGCTCATGAATGCAGTCCTAGATCAAACATGCTTTATTCCGTAGAAACATATCCTTCAAAAGAAGACTGGATATGGTGTGTGCACCAGGGGGAACCAGGTAGGTTCTCAAATGGTACTAAAATGGTTCCACTACTTATATAACATGGGATGCACAATGGATGTTCTTTTAATCATTGCATTGTGCAAATACAATTTAGGTTAAAATAAAATGTCTCAGAGTTTGCCTTCTACTCAATAAATTGATGGTCAATTTGATTTCAACTTGGGGCTTTGGTATTTTTCATTAACCTCAGTTATTTTCAGTTATTTTCACAATGGCATAGCTAAGATCAAATTGCTCTGGTTGAAATTTAGACATTCAGATCTAATCCAAGTGTGCATCTGAATTTCATTTAGTAAATATTAGTCTGGGTGACAATCTCCACTAAAATATACCCAGGAACAGCTGCATAAACTCAAGCATGTTATAGAAGACAGAGCTATCAGGGGGAAATCATTCTACCCAGTCATCTGCACTATAGACAAGGTTAGGGGAATTGTGCTCTGGGTAATGCAATATCAGATAAGCAGTCACAGTCACCTGCATCACTCTAAAGCTCTGGCTGTCGCCTCTGAACCAGCTGTGAAAATTCTAAGTCTTTTCAGCAGTAAACTTACTAAGCATAGTTTACAAAAACTATTTTTTTTAGTTTTTTTTCTTTTTCAACCCAAACTAACTTAATACATAATTACCTATTTCCTGCTAACTACCATCCACCCCTACTAACTAAATCACAAAATTATAATTATTACATAAAATAAATACATTTAGCCTGTAGCTGAGAGCTGATTTCCCACAGGTATCCTAGAATGGCTCAGGAACAAGTAGTAAATCCAATAGGGTAACAAGCACAATCAGCAAGGCAATCCAGTAATATCCCATCACCTTTCCCAATAACTGGACGACACACAGTATCAGGAGTAGAACTTAACTAACTTTTAATCACACAAGAGAGCCACCCACAATAATTAGAACATTAACCAATAAAGTACAAGGTACAACCCACACATCTCCTCCCATCAGCTTATCTGTTAACAGAATTAAAATGTACATATTTTTCCCTAAGTTCTAGATGTACCCCAAATACATAGGGTACATCCCTAAATGTGGTTACCCTGATAGCCCTGATCTGGGTGAACTCTGGGAGTTATGGGGGTTAAAAAGTTAGGTGGAGTTTCCTTTGGCCCACTGAAGCATGGCTTTCTAGCGCAAACTTTCCAGCCCAAACCAGTTCCAACTAGTCTGGCAGTGTGCCTGGGACAATGCCCTGCTGGAGAACAATGGGACAGGAAACGGGGGAGGGGTACACCTTCCTATACACAATCTATACACAGTCTAATAGAAGTCCATACTAAAACCTTTTATGTTCAAATAAAAATTATGAAGGAAATATGTTGGACAGCCAGAGGGGTTCTGCTACATAGCCCTTAAGGGTAAAAAATAAAATAAAATAAAATCACATTTACCAGATCACAGTCAAGTATTGTGAACTGTACTTTGAACACTGCAAGCAGTGATCATACAACAGGTAAAGGGTTGATTTTTTTTTTTTTTAGACAAGTTGGTTAAGGGGGGTTTGGATATTTTTAAACACTTTTTTTCTATAATTGGGCACAAATTATTGCACTGATCCTTCTCTCTGCTCTGCACAACTCAAAGTGTGATGAGGAAGGAGGTAGATCAGATGTCCTGACAGCACTGTGATCACAGTGACAACGCGCATTTGGATTAGCCATAGATTATCTTCATCAGACAAAGAGGCACCCATCAACAGAATTAACCACCCGATCATCTGCCCTGTGGTGATCTGGGGTTAATTTTAGAGCATGGATGGCGTTATTCCACAATGGGTCCTTAAGGGAATTCTATCATGGAATAAATCTGTGATGCATTATTAAGGGGTTAAAAGAAATAGACTTGTTTAGTGAAATAAAGTTATATTGTATTACTGTCATACATTGTGTCCCACAAAGCTAAAAGGAAATAAACACAGGCTTTTAGTACTGGAGGTAACAATTTGCCATATAGTTACTCGTTACCAAGTGAACATACCTTTTCCACAGAAACACTGTAATATTCTCATAAAACCTGTCAAAAAAAATGTGATGAATTATGTTATAGAATAAAAAAGGGTTTAACCGCAATGAGAAAAAAGCGAATAATGAGACTGTACTAAAATCAGGATGGAACTCTGCTATCTTCAAACATGTCAGAATCTCTGCATATAATGTATATAGCTATTTATAGCACATTTTATACCACATTTATAATTGAATAAAACATATATCAAGAATTTCAGTCTTAAAGCTTGGAACTACAGAATGCTATGGTAAATAAAATATCATTGTGACGAAATGCCCTTCGCCACTTGTGCCTGGAGAGGACTAATTACCAGCCTCCTGCCCTGCGACTATGGCCCCTGGAAGATTTTGCCCTTTAAATATGTTATATGGGCATAGTGGATTTTATTAGACTGGTTCTGACCCTTTAAATGCTCTGACAAAGGATCTGCAGTTTTGCTATGCACATCGGATGCAGAGTGTGAAGAAAACCCCTGTTTTATGGACTTAGTTTGACTGTTTTATTCCCCCCCCCCTTAGAACACCAGTTTAACCCCTTAAGGACATATGACATGTGTGACATGTCATGATTCCATTTTATTACAGAAGTTTGGTCCTTAAGGGGTTAAACCTTTAATAAATGTCATATTTTCAAACTCTGTCTGACCCTTTTAACTGTCATTTTGTTTTCCAGCTGCATGAGTGCTGTTGCTTGTGTGTGCTCATTAAACAGACCTGCTTGACCCTCTCTTGAAGCCTTGGCTCATGCTTGGGGGATGGGATAAGTCTGCAGTGCTGATGGTGTCGGTTGGAGTGCTTGGAGTCCTCGGCAAGCACTAGGAGCATCGATTGGCGGAGGTACTCGGTCGGAGTGCCAGCAGGTCCGTCACAATCATGTTTTAGAAAAAATCCGAAAACAGGTGAGAGCACACTCGGTATAAATACAATGTTACCGTAAATTGGAATAACAGTACTCTAAAATTAAACAAAACAGACAAATGATAGTGTATCAACTAGTACAATAAACACGTGCTTCTGTGAAATATATCTATATAGCTCTAACATCAATAATAGTTATATAGCTATGTGTGTTGGTTTTAGAAACTAAGAATTTCTAATTCAGTTTATCAAACATAAATACTGATTTCACATGTAACTAACTAACTAACCAATCTTTGTCTGCTTCTGCCACCTACAGAATGACTGTTTCCTACTAAGAAGATAAGAAGAGAATGGCTAATCACCTTTACACAGTTGTATTTTGTGTGGATATAAAGCATCTGCTTGTTAAATGTTATTTAAGCCTTATTTTAGGTGTAACCAATGTAATTATAATTTCTTGATAGGGTCATCTGTTTGAAAAAAATCATGTCTAGAGATTATAATTATTTTGCCCCATGATCATAATATTGCACATTATTCAGAGTACCCTTCTTATCTGATTAATTTACGTTTTGATCAACTTCAACAACCCTCTGCTAAATACACAAATGAAATATACGAAGATGATGGTTTTTTTGTGCTAATATAAACCTGCAGTCTGCTCTCTAACCTAAAACAATAGCTCTGTGTCACTTGTCCCAGATTGCTCTAGCTTAGACGTGACAAAAGAAATCAGGAAAAATACCTCATGCAAATATCTCATGCTTCCTCCTTAATGACCTCAAAGACAAGAAGATTGAATACTACTATAAAAACAAAAACAAAATTAGAGTAGCAAAATTAAACTTAAAAGTAAATAAATACATATATGTTGTGCATGTGTAGAGTGAGGCTAGGCACACTTGGAAGAATCAGTACCTGTAGGCGTTAAGTCTACCTGCTGGCATATCTGTTCCTCCTTTTAGTTTTATAGGTGAATGGACAGACAGATGGAAGAATGGACAGATAGAAGGAAGGAACAACATGTCAAAAGAACGGAGAGATTTGATAGATGTGGTGCCTGTGTGTAGTTAAGCTTGATGTATGGAGGAACCAGAGAGTCTAAGAGGAAAGATTGAAGTGGATTGTGGAAGCCCAGGTTCTGTGTGCGAGAATGGGAGAACCATTGTAAATGTAATTTGAGAAGAGGTTGATAAGTTTTCCTAGAGAGATTTGTTTTAAGGAACTTCATAAAGGACTAGAAGCTATGGGGATGTCTGATAGGAACAGGTCGAATATTGTACTGTAATGGTGTTGAGAAATACTACAGCTGATAATTAGCCATGTAAGATAGAAAACTAGACACAAAAAGTAAAGTGAAGTAATCGAGAATGAGTGTATGTGAATTAAAGAGAAAATGTGAGGAGCTGTAAATCTTTGTATGTTCATTTAAGTTGTTTGAATTAGATCCTGCAAGAAAAGCCAAAGCAAGGAATGGCAGAAATTGAGAAGAGTAGTGGGTAACAAAGATGGGCTAGACAGTAGCAAGCAACATTAATAACAGGTTTAGTGGAACAATGTTTATATTGAAAATATCGTTGAATAAGAGCTGCAATAATCAGGTTTAAATTGATAAATGTGACCAGGACCAAAGAGCGCCGTAACGGCGTTAAGGAGTTAATGAATATTGATCATAAAGTTTGTAGAATATTTGTAAAATTGATTATCACATTTATTATTATTTTAAAAAAATCATCTTTACTAATTAGTCCATAACTTTTTGACACATGTATGTGCGACCTATGAGTTACTAATAGAAGATCAAATATATATGAGGGTTGTCCATCAATTTGCTTATATCACAGTTAGAAATCAAAGTCTAGTTATGATGATTCAATTGATTATAAATGTATAGATTATTTAGACATACTAATTAATTTTAGATGATGATGGCTGTCAGAAATACTTAGTTTATATCATGTCCTCATTATCAGTCGGAGATTGAAATTACGTCTCACAAGGACAAAAGCATTCAATATACTTGCTGTCGCTTCCATTTATCATTTATCAGGGGGAATGTGTATTGTCCATGCGGCGCAGCATTGTAAAGAATGACGTATTCAAGTGTAGGGTGAGAACTGTAATGACTGTAAAGGAAAACAGCTTCCATTGTTTGGGAAATGGAGAGTTCTAAAAAGCCAGTACATTTGTTTTCTTGCATCAGCATAAATGCATGAATAGCGTCAATCAAATTATTGAGATTTACAGTTCAGAGTGTAATGTGTTATAGCCTGTTCATGCTTTGTCCTTTTTTACATGTTGTACTAAACAAGATCACCAGCATTTAACATACAATCAGAGATCTTTTGGGTCCAAAGGGGTGCATGAACATGGACCAACTATTTTGTTTTTGTTTTTTTCTTTGTTTGTTTGTTTTACTGTTTTCTGAGCCCTAGTGGAACCTTAACAGCAATGAGAGAAGTCACAAATTGTATCCCATATTTAATGATAAATAAGTATCCGTAATAGTAATGAGTCTGTCCTCAACCAAATAAGTGTTAACTGATCTTGCTTTATGTTGATCACAAGTATAGTGTGTGTCAGCATGTTTGTGTCCACATCTCTGTGTGCATGTTTGTGTGTATGTGTTATCTACAGGCTTATATTTTTCTTCATAAACATACGTAAACATTGGGAAAGCCTTAAAAATAGTTTTTTCAAGGAATTCGAGAATTATTCCATAGATTACTTATTGTATTATATGTCAAAATGTTATGTTTCAAATTTAATGTTTACAATTTTTTTTCACTGTCTAAACATTATCACAGCATGTCAAGTATTTGCAATATGGTTTCCCTTTGAATCAGCTCTGCAAATATGTGCCTTTCCAAGAAGATATGTGAGGAATCTGATTTATTTATCCCCATGAAGTACTTTGATGAAAAGATGCATTTGGCCTGAAACATTGTTTGTATATATTTTGTATTGATGAAATAATTAAAATACACTAAGAAATCAAATAAACAGACGGCATCATGTTCTTCTTTCTAATATATAAAGTTTAAGATTTTAAACAACAAACAATTTGTGCAATAAATAGTTGCTCATGAAGCAAAATCAGATACATTGATTTTTCTTTCACTGTGCTTCCCAATAACATTTATTATAATATTCAGTTTGAATGAAATGTGTTTCTCATTAATTTTTATTCAGCTGCTGCGTAAACATAAAGAAAATAAATACAAGAATTCAAGTTTTTAAATTGTAGGTCAAATGCTTCCTGTCTAGTACAACTTGTCCAAATGTTTATAGTTGGAATATTTAGATATATCGTGTTAAACTCACATATCCTTTTTTTCTATAATACCCAAGCCCCCAGCAGAATAATGTAGAATTCTGCTTAAACAAGCCCCTAAGTGATGCTTATTTTATGACCATCATATTCTGTACCTAGGGGGACTAATGGGAGGTAGGAAGTCTCTGCTCTCAGCTGCAGAGAGCTGTTTGTATGTTCCCTAGCAAAATCAAGCTCAACTATATTGTTTGACATGACATTCCTATTTGCTATATTTAATACACGATGTTCCAGACAGATGCTGTATTTACTGATCTACAGTCCACTATTCTGCTTTGAGTCCTTGAAAAACTTGACTGGTATTGTAATTTAATTGACAGATGAAATATTACAATTCAAATTATTTTAACTATATTTTAATAATTTAAACAAACTAAGAATCACTGTACGGTATACTTTTTTTTGAAAATTATATATATATATTTTTAAGAAATGCAGGATAATAAATAGACAAGAATGTAATTATTTTTTTTAAACATCCTAGACACACATCTTGGGTCAATTAGCGAATCACTCAAAAAGGGGAGCATTATGATAGTAAAACAATAAGGTGATCAAGGTAATTAATAATGTATGCCAGACTTTTGTACTACAATTAAAATAAAAATAGTTTTGAATGAACCATTTCTTAAGAAAATATATTTTTTTCAAGATGGATGAATTCCAGTCATCAGTGGTTTGCCTCATCCAAATTTTATTAATGAAAGAAAATTGTAAAAACAAATCATACAAACCAAATGGGAGCAAATATTCAAACCATCATTCAGTGGCTGTCCCCTAGCCAGTGGCATACCTACCACGGTCGCAGGGGTTGCAGCTGTGACCGGGCCCCTGAGTCCAGGGGGCCTGGCAACAGCCACAACCCCCGCAACCATGGGCCGCCTGGATAACTTATGGGCCGGTGCACAGCTGCACCAGCCCATGTCTGCGGTTTCTGATGCTGGCAGGAGGGGAGAGCTGTGCTGCTCCCCTCCTGCCTGTGTGTAGCATGGCAGTGATAGAGCTCTTCCTGTCAGAGCGGGAACTGCAGCAGAGAATTGTAGTCCTGGAAGGGAGAGAGAGGGAACAATGGGACACAGGAAGGGGGAACAGAGGTAACAATGGCACACATGGAGGGGAGGGGAGAGAGGGATCAATGGGACACAGGGAGGGGGGACAGAGGTAACAATGGCACACATGGAGGGGATGGGGGAGGGAGGGAGAAATGTGACACCTGAAGGGAAGGAGGGAGACAGGGAACAATGGGACATGAGAGAAGGGAAGAGAGGGAGGGTATGGGACACAGGGGGGGAGGGTGAAGAGAGGTAGGAATGGAATACAGAGTGAAGAGGGGGGAGAGATGGAGGACATGGACACAGGAAGGGGAGGGGGAAGAGAGGGAGAAATGGGACACCTGGGGGAGAGCTAGGAATGGGACACAGGGAGTGGGAGAAATGGGACACATGGAGGGGGCTCGGAGGGAGGAGGGTATGGGAAACATAGAGGGGTTGAGGGGAGAGCAAATGGGACACATGGACGGGGTGGGGGGGGAGGGAATGGGACACATGGAGGGGCAGAGGGAATGAGACATGGGGGGGCTGAGTTAATGAGACATCAAGGAGGAGGGGCCCCAGGGAAGTTTATGCACCGGGGCCTGGTGGAGTCTAGTTATGCCTCTGCCCCTAGCCATTAATTATCTTTTTGCCATCAGTCATCTCCTTTTTTTTGTTGGTGACATGGAAGTTATTCTAAATCACAAATCAAAACAAACATACTCGTCCATTAAACAAGTCCTTTTAAATGATAGGATAATTATAATTAATAAAAAAAAAATTTGTTTTTTTCTTTTATTACATGCATATGAAAAATAAAAAATAAGAAACATTGGTCCCTTTTACTGGAGGATGAGTTTTTAAAATAATATTTACCTAAGGCGCCGAATATCATTTTTAAGAAGAGTCAGAACCTTAAGAATATTTTAGCCCATAGCATGTTTAAAAAGAAGAGAAATAAGAAAAAGTAAATTCATAAAGGTTTTTACACTTGTGGGTCATGTAAGGAGTGTAGATGTCTTCGAAGAAAGACACTTTCATTCACAAGTCACCACACGAGCGAATACTTTAAAATAAAAGACTATATAACATGCACTTCCACCCACGTTGTTTGTTTACTTGCGTGTGGTTGTAGGCCACAAAATATAGGTAGGACTGGGAGACAACTGAAAGTTAGGGTTTCAGAACATTTTTAATAATATAAAAGTCACTACCCACTCTGTACCCTTACATTGCAATTATAGTCCTCACTTTGTTTTTAATACATTTTTATGCACTGGGATAGAGAAGGTCACCTTAGATGAAAGAGGTGAAGATTTGATGATTAGACTCAGAAAAAGAGAAGGATTTTTAGATTCACAAATTGAAGACCATGCAGCCAGAAGGACTCAATGTAGATTTTGACTTGGTCTGCTTTTTATGTTTTTTGTTTTTTTTAATGCAATTATTTATTTGGAAGTTTCCACCTTCTTAATGTTACATCCTTCTATCCCAGACGGACCCTGCTTTTATTGTCTCCGTTCCTCTTCTGAATTCTTGGTGTCAACTTCTGAGAGAGATGTATATTAAAACCATTTATGCTTATTAATCTATTAGTTAAGAATACTTTTATGCATCTTCAATATACTCATTTTTATTTTATAAACACATAGATATCTATTTTCTGATATACACTTTTTTTTCCATTTCCTTTTTTGTATGTCAGTATGAATTGAGCAAGTAAAGCTCTTGAGACTGTGAACATCCCTTCCAAATGGACTTGGAATGTAAATAGAACACAAACCCTTCTGGGTTTACAGGACTTTGACAAATCTGGTAAACAGAAGAGGATCTGACGTCACGGACTCTGGACGTAGGTATAATAACCAACAGGTGTGTGTCTGAGGTGTGCCACCACCAGATTGGCTAAGTGCGGTCAGGGGGAGGTGCAGAACAGGACTTTTAAACTGAGGGTAGCAAAAGTCAGAATATTGATGCAGATCAACCAAATTACCTCTCAGGAAGTCTGCACTATACCAGAAGAAACGCATTTATTTCTGCTGCATTTTTTCTTTTGTATGTTTTAATTGAAGCACAATTTGGACATGTTATTGTACAAGGAACCAACAAAAGAAATTTTCCAATTAACCCTTGATATGCCTTTTAATATTGGAAACACTGTGAATGCAATTGTAATTAAAGTTGTTGTTATATCAAGCAGTTTTGCACTGTGTTTGCTGCTATCTCTGTTTTTGTCTCCTACATATAATCACTAAGCTGAACAAAATAAGAATAAAGGTTTCTTTCCTTTTGCGGAAAGTATTGTGTATTCTGCCTACTACATTTTTACCTTTATGAGTGCAATACTACTATCTGCCACTTTTTTGTGCTTTTTTTGTACTACACTCTTGTATATTATATTCCTTTATTGTAGATTCATAGTTTATGCATTTTAATGAAGATAGAGAGGAATCTTCTGTTATCTTCAAACTTATTGTACAGTATTTTTAAATCATTTTTAATGCCACTTGTTGTTTTTCCACTTAAGTGTATGTGTTGGGATATTTAACACACTGTATGTGAATGTGTTTATCTGTATGCGTGAGAATGTGTTTATGAATAAGCATGTATATATTTTTTTTATTCCTTGGCAGGAGTTGAGAGGGTTTCACAAATTATGCCCTGGAAGGTAGTGTAAAAACTGCCACACATGGTGTGTGAGTGTGTTTATGTGTATGCATGAGAATTTGCTTATGCATAAGTGTTGTGACGAACAGAACTTTGCCACTAGTTCTTGGAGGGGCCTGCTCGCCAGCCTCTTGCCCCAAGACTATGGCCCCTGCAATAGACCTGGCTAAAATACTTTAAAAAGACTCTGTTCGTGCAATCGGGATTATATGGTTCGGTTACCGAACAACCGCAAGAATCGGAGACATAGAAACATAGAAACATAGAATGTGACGGCAGATAAGAACCATTCGGCCCATCTAGTCTGCCCAATTTTCTAAATACTTTCATTAGTCCCTAGCCTTATCTTATAGTTAGGATAGCCTTATGCCTATCCCACGCATGCTTAAACTCCTTTACTGTGTTAACCTCTACCACTTCAGCTGGAAGGCTATTCCATGCATCCACTACCCTCTCAGTAAAGTAATACTTCCTGATATTATTTTTAAACCTTTGTCCCTCTAATTTAAGACTATGTCCTCTTGTTGTGGTAGTTTTTCTTCTTTTAAATATAGTCTCCTCCTTTACTGTGTTTATTCCCTTTATATATTTAAATGTTTCTATCATATCTCCCCTGTCTCGTCTTTCCTCCAAGCTATACATGTTAAGATCCTCAAGACCATCCTGGAACTTGTTAACACCTATTAACAACTTGGAACGGTTCTCACCACAGTGTTCTAATTGTTCGTCTGGGTGGCTGCAATTCCTATGGATAATCACGAGGTGATGACCATCTTGTTTGCATGAATGCAGGCAGCGGTATTTGGACATGAATCTCATGGAACTAAAATCGGACACAGAAACTCCTGAACACTGCTGGACTTCTATCATCGCCTGCGTTTGGTTCTATACAACTTAGAAGGGCACTGTCCGGTGAAATCGTTCATCTTGATGAGTGGAACAAGCTCCAGGGTAAGACTATTGACTCTATTGACAATTGACTACCGAACTACACTGACCGCAATCCCTGTTTCTCTGGAACTGTTTTGGGCATGAGACCATGTCTGCGGTCGGTCAAATAAATGACTTCCAGGAAATTCCTGAACCCCTAAACTGACCTGGGTGGTTTTTGGATATGTTGGTCACCCAGATCAGACCTATCAGGGGATGTACCTTCTGTGGGGTTTTGTGTGTTTTTGGGGTACTTCTGGAGTGCTTGGGGAAAAAAGTATGTTTTTCTGTCCTTGGAGATAATTGAATTAGATTAGATTATCTGTTTATGTATGGGAGTGTCCTTGTGTGTTTGTTTCTGCTGTGGTTTACTCTCAGGTCCAGGGGGGAGTGCTCCTTGCATGGGGACTGTCATAAAAGTGTGGTCCCATTAAAGTCAGTTCACTTCACCCTCAACACGCAGCCTCGTCTCATGATTGTAGGGAACTATACCAGCTATACCTGCTTCAGATTGCTATACTGGCTATAATCACTAGCTCTTGTAAGAGCTACACAACAATACCTGCTAGACTCTCTGGAGTAGGAGAGATCCACATACTACAATACAAAATCAGCCATGTCAATGTGCAAATTGTAAAAAAAATATAGGATTTACATATCTATTACACGCCACATTTCAACCGGATTCACTAAAAACAGATCAATTTAAACTACCATAGGATAAAGGCTGTTAATTACCAAAAGAAAGTAGAAATAATAAAATTTAGCTCTTATTAAATATAAAAAAACAAAAAAACTTTTTTACATCAAAATTATGTATTCACAGTCAATTACACCTGTAGAACTCTGATTAATCTAACCTATTAGTATGGATAGCAACAGAAGATAATATATAAATAGCAACAAATCCCGATACAATGTAACTAGTATTAATGTAACATCTGTTGCCTAATAATGTTAGTGTAGGTATATAAGGAAATCCTCCGATGTCAAAACATGTAGTAAGGCAAAATACACAGAACACAGTAAAATTAAGACAGATCAAGAATGCTTAACTTGGGATGCTCGTTCACCGAGCTGAGGCAGGGTAACGAAGGTAGTAAAATAAAACTGCCATTATTGGAATTATTTAATCAATAAGTTATACACAAGGGAATCCGAAAAGTCATAATAATGAATGCATAATTAGAATAATAAACAAGGGTTTAACTACCCATAACCATGGGTCTAAAGTTAAAGAGCAAGAAATCAATATTCTGATGTTTTATCAACATTGGGTAGCTTTTACCAGAGCAGTATAGTGACATGTGACCAATAGCACTGTGCCTACTGTGGCAATTGTTAACTTAGCTGTGCACACTGATGGTACAATACACATATATGATGAGAAATGTGTCCTCAAAGGTAACTGTCAGTTTGAACAGTGCAAAAAGCTGATAAGCTTAAAGGCTATGTGTACGAACACCATGATATCTTATGTACTGTGGTCAGGTAAATAAACACTTATAAATAAAAAAGTTATAATAATAAGTGATAATAATATCATATCAAGGAAAATTGTGTACAGCTATTCAAGTGTCCATATAATGTAATAATGAATGTCCAGGAATGGAAAGTAATTGCATGAAATTAGTAATGCCTCCGACTGCTAAAACATCCTTAAATATAACATAAAAAGTAAAGTAATCATTATTCAAAATGTCTCAACAGATAGCAGTCACTTGAGCAGCTAAGGTAACTATCAACTTGGCTATGCCTTCGAATCGTACAATAAAATCATAATCTAACCACTGTGCCTTAAAGGAAACTCTGTAGCCACCCAGACCACTTCAGCTCATTGAAGTGGTCTGGGTGCTGTCCCTTTTGCACCTAGTGCTGCAATGTAAAACATTGCAGTTCCAGAGAACTGCAATGTTTACATTGCAGCTCTGAGTCTGCCTTCGGTGGCTGTCTAACAGACAGCCACTACATGGCTTCCGGAATCCAAATGGACTTTTGGTCCGTTATCTGATGCTGGACTTCCTCACGGATCTTCAGCGTCAGATTTTCCCTATAGGAAAGCATTGTATAATACTTTCCTATGGGGAGGTCTAATGCGGGCGCAGCCATTGCGCATTAGGTTTACCCCGCCGGCTGACATCGGAGGGTGAGGAGCATGGGCAGACCCTGACCCAGCGCTCTGAGAAGGGTGGGCATGAGGGAGGGGGGCACTGTAGGAGCCTATGGTGCCAGGAAAACAGGTTTGTTTTCCTGGCACTAGAGGATTCCTTTAAAGGGCATCTGTTGGCTAAACTTTGCATTAGACTAATAACATAAATATTAAGACTTCAAAATATCACTTATTACTAAAAAATCTGAATATTGATTCCTTGCTCCTAGCTTAAGACCTATGGTTATGGGTAGTTAAACACATGTTTATTATTCTTATTATGCATTCATTATTATGACTTTTCAGATTCCCATGGGTATAACTTATTGACTCGATAATTCCAATAATGGCAGTTTTATTTTACTGCCTTTGTTACCATGCCACAGATCTGTGAACGAGCAGCCCACATTAAGCACTGTTGATGTATATTAATTTTACTGTGTCCTGTGTATTTTGCCTTACTACATGTTTTGACATTGCAGGACTTCCTTATATACCTATACTAACATTATTAGGCAACAGATGTTACATAAATGTCAGTTACATTGTATTCTGATCTGTTGCTATTTATATATTCTCTTCTGTTGCTCCATACGTATAGGTTAGATTGATCAGAGTTCTACATGTGTATTTGACCGTGATTTCTATAATTTAATGTCACATAGTTTTAAATTTTACAGTTCCAATTAAAGGCACGTTCTGAAAAATATGTTAATTTGTATTTTTTAGGTGAATCTATCTATTTGCTCACTGGCACCTTGGCAGTGTGAGGGTTAGGTATGTGATCATTGGTTAATGAAAAAAATACATAAAATTAGTCCATGAGAATCAATGATATAACCGTGACATGCTGTGGTTGGGTGCATATACAGGGCTGGCCAAAGACATTGTGCTGCCTGGAGCAAGAATGAAATGCTGCCCCCCTCTCCCCCCTCCACCACCCTCAGTCCGCGCTCAGCCTCTCCGAGGTCATCTGACAGGGACATAATGGGTAAGTGAGACAGCGTGAGAGGTGGTAAGTGACTGTGGGAGGGTGTTGGTGTGACAGGGTAAGTGTGACAGGGTTAGGGTGACAGTGTTAGTGTGACAGGGTAAGGGAGGTTAGGGTGACGGTAAGGGTGATAGGGTTAGTGTGACAGTGTTAGGGGGTTAGTGCGACAGGATTTGAGGGGGTTACTGTGACTGGGTTAGGGGAATAGTGGGACAGTATTAGAGGGGGATAGTGTGACATGGTAAGGGGGGGTTAGTGTGAAGGGTTAGAGGGTTTTTGTGACAGGGTTAGGGTGGTTAGTGTGACAGAGTTATAGGGGGTTAGTGTGATGGTTAGAGTGACAGGGTTAGGGTGGTTAGTGTGAAGGTTTAAAGAAGGTTAGTGTGACAGGGTTAGAGGTGGTTAGTGTGACAGGGTTAGAGTGACAGGGTTAGAGAGGTTTAGTGTGACAAGTTTAGGGTGAAATGGTTAGGGGGGTTAGTGTGACAGGGTTAGGGGGTTAGGAGAATGTTATAGGATTTGTGGCAGAGAGAGGGATGGTGAGTGACTAAGTGGAGAGAATGACAGTATGTGGGGAGACTGTGTTAAGCACAGTCTCCCCACACTGACTAAAATGCATTTGGAATATATAAATACTTTAGTATATATAAATAAATACATATATATATATATATATATATATATATATATATAAACATAGTTACATAGTTACATAACTGAAAAGAGACTTGTGTCCATCAAGTTCAGCCTTCCTCACCTATGTTTTTGCTGTTGATCCAAAAGAAGGCAAATAACCTAGTCTGAGGCGCTTCCAATTTTTTTTGCAACAAACTAGGAAAAAATTCCTTCTTGACCCCAAAATAGCAGTCAGATGTCTCCTTGGATCAAACAGCTATTACCCCACTAATTATGTCCCTGTATGTTATGTTTTTCCAAGTATTTATCCAATTGCAGTTTAAACATCTGTATGGACTCTGGAAATAAACACCTCTTCAGGCAGAGAATGCCATATCCTTATTGCTCTTACTGTAAAAAAACATTTTCTTTGCCTGAGATTAAATCTCATTTCTTCCAACCTAAATGTGTGACCTCGTGTCCTATGTATAAGCCTGTTTATGAATAGATTTCCAGATAATGGTTTGTACTGGCCCGAATATATATGTATAATGTTATCATATCCCCTCTGAGAAGCCGTTTTTCCAAACTAAAGATGTTTAACTTTTTTAACCTTTCTTCGTAATTAAAATGCTCCTTTCCTTTTATCAATTTTGTAGCTCATCTCTGCAAATTTTCTAGTGTCATGATATCCTTCTTTAGAACAGGTGCCCATAATTGCACAGCATATTCAAGGTGTGGTCTTACCAGCAATTTATAAAGAGGCAAAATTATATTTTCATCCCGAGAATTTATGCCCCTATTTACACATGACAAAATGTTACTAGCCTTAGCAACTGCAGATTGATATTGCATATCGCTGCCTAATTTGTTGTCTATAACAATTCCCAAATCCTTCTCGTGTGTGGTTATCCCTAATTCACTACCATTTAGGGTGTAAGTTGTTTGTGCATTTTTGACCCCAAAGTGCATAACTTTGCATTCACCCCACGCCGACCCACGACTGAACATTATGCGGCAGCCACTATGTGAAGCCCAGAGAGGCCCTAGAGCCTGCATACCGTTGGATTCCAGAATGTCACGGCTATGTTTAGAGCCATTTAATTGACACCAATATTATTGTTCTCACTTTTTATGGTTTTTCTACTGTACACCATACATGACACTACATGCTGACTGACAGGTATAGCTCCTACACGATTCACCCCCTACCCACTACCTTAAGGCCACTCACATTACACCAATATCCACTTTACAGACAAGACAGGCATAAAACTCCATAAGTACATCTATGGCCACCCTGCTTTAATGCAGCGCTGCCTGTAACACAAACACTTGGCTCACAACAGTCACTGGGTGCTTTCCGGGTGGTGCAAGTCACCTACGCATCAAAGCTCTTAGCATGCGGTATTGGTCTACCATCCTCACAAAGCCAGGGGGCACACTCTATTATCTTTTATGTGTTACACAATCAATTTCTACACACCACAAGTTTGCAACATCCTGATATATGCTTAAAGGACCACTATAGGCACCCAGACCACTTCAGCTTAATGAAGTGGTCTGGGTGCCTGGTCCAGCTAGGTTTAACCCTTTTTTCTATAAACATAGCAGTTTCAGAGAAACTGCTATGTTTATAAATGACAGCCGCTAGAAGGCTTCCGCGCTTCTCACTGTGATTTTCACAGTGAGAAGACACCAGCGTCTATAGGAAAGCATTGTGAATGCTTTCCTATAGACTGGCTGAATGCGCACGCAGCTCCTGCCGCGCATGCACATTCAGCCGAAGAGGAGGAGTGAAGGCGGAGAGAAGGAGAGCTCCCCGCCCGGCGCTGGCGAAAGAGGTAAGTTTAACCCCTTCCTCTTCATCCAGCCCGGCGGGAGTGGGATCCTTAGGTTGGGGGCACCCTCAGTGCACTATAGTGCCAGGAAAATGAATATGTTTTCCTGGCACTATAGTGGTCCTTTAACATGCATTCAATTTATCACTTCTGTGGTTAAGCCTCCGCGGCAAAGTTGGCAAGTTGAACTCACGCTTACATGATTTATCCCCAACCTAGGCTGTTTATACACCACATATACATTTAAAAATAGGTCTTTCCCCCAACTGCCAATCAATTCCTTAGACCTTTTTGTCAAAGAAATAACTGAAATGTAGCAAGAGAAACATCCTGCAGATAACTCCCTGCTCTCCAAGTAATACAACCACAGCACATGCAGTGTGGTTACAAATCCAAAAATAGTCAGGAAGGATTTTGTTGAAAATATTTGGTTTGTTTCATATTATTTTGTCTGTCTGTCTGTCTGACTTGGATTAACATGGCATAAGCAGAGCAAACCATATCATGACAATTAAATGTGGTATTTATTTAGTTCTAGTTAGAGATGTCGCAAACCGTCCGCGAACTTCTCGCCAACGGTTCGCGGCGAACTCCGGTCAGCTGACACATCCTGGCCAATCTCCAGCAGACCCTCCCTCCCAGACCTTCCTACTTCCTGGACAGCATCCATGTTGAAGGCAGCGGACGGTTCGCGACATCTCTAGTTCTAGTATGATAGAAAATGAAGAGCTTTGCCCACCTGGAGAGGAATGTGTTAAGTAGTTTGTAAATGTCCAGGAATTATCAATTGTTTTATATTAAAATACATAATATCATTGGCTATTTCTGTGCAATCATTTTAATGTTTGGTAAGGGGAACCATGGACACTTAGAAATGAAGAAGAGAGAGAGCTAGGAGAGCAAACAGATTCTCAAATTTCATTCTCTTGTGTAAAGGAGCTCCTTTATGCACAGTTCAGGTGGGAGCTGATTTTTAAATTATATCTTGCTTATATTGAAGCATTCAGTATCGAGAAATGCAAGAAACGATAACCTTTGTCAATCATTGTTTAAATGCGGGTTACGGTGTTAAACTGTCATCATGGTTTGCTAATAGATGGCAAGTACGTTTTGTAACCCTGATACAGACAAATGCACAGAATTATAATTTAGAGTGTATGTGGGGAGGGGAGGTGCATCAACCTGCACAGATGAGTCTTTAAATGAAAGGAGACATTGCTTTTTGATATTTTATTTTAAATAAAAGGTAGGTGCTACATTACAAGACAAATCATTTTCTCACTATATCTAAACCTTGTTGCAATTTTAAGCATTGGATAGTTTAAATTTCCAATGCTAAATATTATTATATTAACATTTTTGCTTCCATCTCATTATCATTTTTTAAAGCAGGAATTATTGTTAATAAAAATGACTAATAACCAAAGAATCCAATAATGTAAGCACTGCAAAATCTCATAGTCACTATTCTCTCCTAATTATCTTAACTCTCCTTTACCTTTTTGTTGCTTTTGACACAGTGTCTTAACCTCCATAATCTCGGTCTATGAGATACTGCTCTCTCCTGGTGCTCCTCCAACCTCTCCCTGCGCTTTTTCTGTGTTTCCTTCTCTGGCCCTGCCTCTTCTCCCCAACCACAATCTTTTGGTGCTCCCCAAGGTCCCCAATTGTTCTCGGTCTATACTGCCTCCCTTTGTAAACTCATCAGCTCTACTGACTTCCAATATCATTTCTTTGCAAATGCCTTACAATAATTACCTTTAACTCCTTCAGGACCGTCATCGGAAAAATCCCCTTGAGGACCACTGATAGTCCTGAACCGTCATAACAGAAATATCTACTCACCAGGTCGCCACCGTTCTCCCCGTGGCTATCGGCGATGCTCTCAATGTTGAGGGACCCCTCGGTGAATTAGGCCCCTATGGCCATGTTATCGCTCTAACAGAGTGGTCACATTGCCGCAAAAGGTGTCCTTGCATCTGCCTGCAGGTTGACAGCTGACAGGCAGTCCCCCTGCTAGTGAAACATTTTTTAAGAAGTTATAATGAAGCAGTCACAGTAAAAAAAAAAAAAATGTATGTGTGTGTGTGTGTGTGTGTGTGTGTGTATATATATATATATATCTTATATATATATATATATATATATCTTATATAAATATAATATCAAATTAAGTGTATTTTATATTAACATATATATATATATATTAATATAAAAAATACACTTATAATCAATATATAATAACTAATATATTTAATAAAATATAAATAATAAGTAAAAATAAATGTTTTTAAAATAATTTTAAAAAGTTATTATATATATATATATATATATATATATATATATATATATATATGTAATTTTATTCTAACTGTATTTTGATATTAAAATATATATATTTATATCAAAAGCTTTCACCTGACCTGAATCCGATTGAGCATGCATTTCACTTGATGAAGACAAAACTGAAGGGAAAATGCCCCAAGAACAAGCAGGAACTGAAGACAGTTGCAGTAGAGGCCTGGCAGAGCATCACCAGGGATGAAACCCAGCGTCTAGCGATGTCTATGCGTTCCAGACTTCAGGCTGTAATTGTCTGCAAAGTATTTGCAACCATGTATTAAAAAGTGAAAGTTTGATTTATGACCATTAATCTGTCCCATTACTTTTGGTCCCTTAAAAAGTGGGAGGCACATATACAAATTGTTGTAATTCCTACATCGTTCACCTGATTTGGATGTAAATACCCTCAAATTAAAGATGAAAGTCTGCAGTTAAAGCACATCTTGTTTGTTTCATTTCAAACCCATTGTGTTGTTGCCAAAAAGATTAGAATTGTGTTGATGTCCCAATATTTATGGACCTGACTGTATATATACCCATATACAAAATTACATAAATAATTTCATAAATATATACATAGACGTCAAATATATAAATATAGAATATATTTAAATTCTATGTGCATATTTATGTAATATTTTATTGTTTGCAATTTGAGGGACCTGCCTGACGACCCAGGCCAATAGTCCAGAGAATTTTAATTTGCTAGCACTGTATTTAACCCTGTAACTTTACATGACACCCTAAAACCTGTACATGGAGGGTACTGTTTTACTCAGGAGACTTCACTGAATACAAATATTAGTGTTTCAAAACAGTAAAACGTATCACACTGATGACATTGTCAGTAAAAGTTAAATTTTTTGTATTTTTCACACACTGTTGTGATACGTTTTACTGTTTTGAAACACTAATTCTCCCGAATATAACAGCACCCCCCACGCACAGGTTTTATCGTGTTTTTGAAAGTTACTGGGTCAAATATAAGGCTCTTTTTTTACATTTAAATTTGCCAGGTTGGTTATGTTGCCTTTGAGAGTGTATGGTAGCCCAGGAATGAGAATTACCCCCATGATGGCATACCATTTGCAAAAGAAGACAACCCAAGGTATTGCAAATGGGGTATGTCCAGTCTTTTTTAGTTGCCACTTAGTCACAAACACTGGCCAAAGCTAGCGTTCATAATTGTTTCTTGCATTTTTAACACACAAACACATATAAATGCTAACTTTGGCCAGTGTTTGTGACTAAGTGGCTACTAAAAGACTGGACATACCCCATATTGAATACCCTGGGTTGTCTACTTTAAAAAAAAATGTACACGTGGGGTGTGATTCAGAGATTTATGACAGATAACAGTGTTACAATGTCACTATTGATAAATTTGAAAAATATAAATTTTGAACATGCAATTTCCTTCTTGTACTTATAGCCCTATAACTTGTAAACATTGGGGTTTTTTAAACTCAGGACAAACTTTTGAGTTTTGAGTCTTTTGAGTCTATTTAGCAGTTTTTTTTATTAGCTTTGCTAGATAAGTAAAATAATTTTCAAGTAAAAAAAAATTTTTTTTTTACATTTTTCACCATATATTTTTTTTTTTTAAATTAAATTAAATTAAATTATATGACATGACACAAATAATGGTATGTAAAGAAAGCCCTTCTTGTCCTGAAAAAAAATAATATATAATTTGTGTGGGAACAATAAATGACAGAAAAGAAAATTACAGCTAAACACAAACACCACAAAAGTGTTAAAACAGCTCTGGTCTGTTAAAATTACATCACTGCTTCTTCTGATTGGAACAGAACAAAAAAGGTTGTAGATCCCAATAGGATAAACAATCAGCCTAATTTAGTTCTTTATTTTTTTTTTATTTTTTTTTTATGATATTGTTCTTTTTTCTTATGCAGTGATCCAGGGTGACCATGGTTTTACATTTTACAAGTATTGTGTTAGCATTGATTTAATTAAATATCACTAACTCTCCTAGCACAATACAATAAATATAGCTATAGTCATCATGAGAATCATATCAACACAGTTCTGTAACAGGTTTCAAATGTATATTGGTCAGCATTCATTGATTTGATCAGTTCCACACCATTCACATGTATAGCATTACTTATATAAGAGAAGCATGAAAACTGTTAGGTAATCAAGATAGCTGTTTACAGGAGAGAGTTGGCAAACAAATGCGAATGGTCTTCCGCACACTATGCAAATGATACATGGGGTTGACAGTTGTAAGCTAGGAGTGACATATCTGACCTGCACAACATGATTGAGTATACTCAGAATCTATCTGCCTATGCCTAAGTGATCAACACACATTGTTCCGCTGACATCTACATTTAATTTAACCCTGCAGCCTCCACGTAATACATGCTCATCATATTCTGGAAGCCTGTTTAGCCCAGATACTAAATTTTTTCAGGAATTATGGCAGTGCAATAGTCCAGTCCTGGAGTATTATGAGTATTACTATACAATGCATTGCCTTGCTCCAATACTCAGCTAACAAAAATACTATTACATCTCCTGTTGCTTAACCTGCAGAAAAAGTGTTCTCAGGCTGCAGTCCACAATCGCTGTATGCTCCCCATCCCTTCTGAGCTTTCCCATTGTTGTCTAACAGAGAACAAGCGAAATTCCATGAATCTGCTCTACCAGTATTATGCAAGTATCTTTGAGGTAATGATATTTTATTAATACTGAAAAAAATATATCTTATGTATCTCTCTGATACTTGTTAATATTTGATTCATATGCTAGGACTAAACTATATCATGGGGCAGTAATAGTGACTAGTGGGTCACTCAAATCAGAATTTCCATAACGTGACTGAGTCAGCAGTTCGTTTTCTAATGCACATCTGCTTGCTATTTTATATAAATGATATTCAGCAATAGATTTAAAAGAACGAGTGTAGTATAATGTATCACTTATAAAAAACATGTCATTTTCTCTTTAAGGTTAATCATAAATGGCTATGTGATATCAAGGCCAAGATGTTTGGTTCTACCAGATGAAATGCTCTCATAATCTAAAATAATAGACTGCTGTATTAATTTTGATGTTGCTCTGGTTTCTTGCCTCCCAGTTTCCAGCTAACAGGATGATTACAGGCTCTGTAATGATCAAGTGATGCACTTATAATCAGAACATTCATGACAGCTTAGTATACAATGGATTTTGTACTGTATTTAATTCATATTTTTTACCTGGTTAGTGAAAAAAGTGACATGTCTGCTGTTTATTTTTATCTACATTTACTTTAATTAGCTGAGGAGTTCATGATAATGTTTTTCATAACAAAATGTCAAATTAATATCATTGGGCACTCCATAAAATACACATCACCTACTTGTTAGCATCACTATTTTCTTACAGAAAATTCTTTATTACATGTTGCAAGAAAAAACAATTGTGGCATTTTTGTCACGTCTTAGTCAATAGTATACAATAAGAACCTCTTATTTTTCAGACAGACTTTTATTCTATTAAATGTACAGGATCGCCACAACCACTTTGTATCCTTACAATGTGCAGGGGCTAGGAGCACCCTCTCTCATGCATAAGAGTGGACTATAGAGGCAGCAATTTATAGAAAGAAGCTTCTTATTTTTTATTTCATTTTGTTCCAATATTTTTGTGCAATATCTGTTGGTAATGGTCTCGAGTGTCTTGAATAAGTATGTTTTAGGACTTGTTCTTGCTGGTAACATTTATGACACAATATATATGACAAAACCCAGATATCCACCAGAAATGTTAACATCTTTCCCCCATAGTCGATTTTGCTAGAGATGAAGTGCTATGCATCCAGTTTAACAAATGTGGAAGAGATACCGGAGCGTGGCTCGGTGGAGGCAGTGAGGGTCATGGACTTTTGTGGCTCAGATCTGGGGTGGCCTCATGGGCCTTCCACTGCCCCATTTTGAGGCTGTTGGAAAAGTAATGCAGTGTGAATCCAGGGAGATAATTGGTTTAGGAGGGTGCTTGGGCAGTGGGCTTTAAACCTTGATTTTCAAGAGGTGGTAGCTATTTTACCATACAAAGTATACTACTTATATTATATAATGTCACATTAGTACTGAACTTTTGCTCTTTAAATGTTAAAGGTTTAAATTCCCCACACATGTGTCGACTAGCTTTGCAAGAAGCCAGGTGTGCCAAAGCCCATGTAACATTCTTCCAAGAAACTCACTTTAAGTGGGGTAAGTGACTTCCTCCAGGGTTCACTTCCACCAGAAATGTTACTAGCACACATCATAGCCTAAACCAGGTATAAAAACAACCATATGTTTAACTTTCACTATTAAATAATGATACAAACCTATGTGCCAAACTAGCGACAACCAGACTAATCTTCCTATTCCCTTCACTCATTCTTTATCAAAGGCTGTCAAAGTACAGACAACTCCAGACACCTACTCAATGGGATTAGTCACCTTAATGACACCAGCAACAAAGGCCTTCTGTTTGCATTAGATGCAGAAAAGGCCATTGACAGGCGTAATTGAGACTGTATGAGGACAGTTCTAAAGAGATTAAAATTTCCTGTGGCATTTATAAACACAATGGCACTATATACCAAAGAAATGTTTTATATTTCACCTAAAATCTGGCAATAACATTTTTATGTGAAGAGCCCCAGTGAACCTACCTTTCTTTCTACACAACTACCTACCTGGTGATTGGGCAGATATCATTTTGGAACCACATGAGTGCATTCCTTGATTTCTTTCATCTTCATTAAGAATACGGAATCACACTATGAAGTCCCCTCAATTAATATAGCAACATCTTAAAATGCAAGCCATAGATCAGAAGAGTGATTAGGATTATCCTCAACAATTCAACTGTGTTTTACACTAGAGGCAGGTGGATACAACTGGCTCTATCTTTGTAAGTGTGTCCAAATATTGGTGCCTCTGTTGTGTTTCCCATTTTTTTTTTTATTATTTTTTTTTTTTTTTAGAGAAGCTTTCCCACCCAGCAAATAGGGAAGTATATTATTGTATATAGCTCCACCTATTTTTTTGGTTTATTGTGTATATTATTGTGGTGTGGGCTAAGGGGATTTGAGTTTGTTTGATCACTATGTTATGGACAGATGAATTAAAATAAAATGGCTATTTACTAATGTCTATTTATTTTCTGTTCACTATGTTAAAACTGGCTTCTAGAGTAAATATTCCCTTCCCCCCTACAATGTGGTCAGCTGCTGTTTACTATGTAAATTCCTCACATCCTGCTAGCCTCCCCCCCCCCTTCAAATCAATAAAACCTTGTGTAACCAAAGTTCCTGTGATAACTCCCTTTACTAACTCCTCCCCCACTACCTTTGTGCCAGTTAACAGCTATATGCCACGTATAGCTAAATGGAGGATCAGTGGAAACTACTCACTCCCCCTCCCATCGTGTATCCAGAAGTCTGTAATGATGACACTACATCCTGTAGGGGGGTTTAAACAAGAGGCCCCTTTCTCTGTTAACCAATTGGTGAATGTATACTGTATGTTTAAACTGTGACGTATTTTTGCTTTAAGAAGGAGCCCCCACTCCGGGGAATAAAGCATTCCTGGGTTTTTCACTGATCAGAAACTTTGTCTCCGGTGTGAATTACTTCTAGGGAAAGCGTGCACGCATTAACTAATCAATTTGGAAGGTGTAGATAGACAAATAATCAAAGTTTTCTTTGATCCAAAACAATTTGGTGGAGAATGCGGGCATGTGAGGGTTGTTGTTATTCTGCTCGAAGCCGTAAAATCCCAGGACCGGAGAGGAGACCCCCAGAGATTGGAAAAAAAAAAGAGCCTGATCACCTCTGCATATGGTAAATGAGTAACTTACCTATATTTTCCATTCTTTGAAATTGGTCTGCACTCTGGGCCTTCACTCGGCTTCCTGTGGTTAACGTCAGACAGGTATATAGTATGCCCACATGTCCCCTTTTATATAGAACCTGTCACTTGTCTATCTACAACCTAAGTGCTGAGTGTGAGTTTTATGTGTGAAAGTGGCTGCTTGAGAATCTGTTTTACTACTTGCTTAATACTGTTATATAATGCTGCCAAGTGTGGTTAAGCGCTGGCATATTTAGCCAAGTTCGGGTTTGGTGGAAAACCCTGGCTCTATATTTATTTTAGCTAAGCTTCGGTAAAGAAGTTATTGCGAGACTCGGTCAAGAGTTTAAAAATAAATAAATAAAATAATAAAAAAAATAAAAAAATTAAAAAAAAATTATTTTAGCTAAGCTTTGGTAAAGAAGCTAGTGAGTGATGTTTTGGCCTCGTTTGGTAAAAAACCTGGCGGTTCCTTTGTTTTATTAAGACTCGGTCAAGAGTTTAAATAGCTAAGCTTCGGTAAAGGAGAGGTTTATGTGCTTGAGTGTTTCTGTGTGTGTGATTTGATTTATTATAAGCCGGCATTTATTTTAAGAACTTTGTGATTTAATTACATCTGTATTTTGTGCTTTTGTCTGTGTATGTCTTGTTGGGTACCATATATGTTAATTGTAATCTATACAATCTGTATCGTTACTCTCCTATTCTATCTTTTGTCCTAAGGAGAGCTGTGCTTAGGCAATCACATGGTTAAAAAACTTTGTGCTTGCAAGTCTTCCTCCCTCCTCCCCCCTCCTTCTTTGTTGCTTTCTCTTGCTCTGACTGCTATGAGTATTGGCTACAGGGGGGTGGGGTGAATGGGTGAAATGCTTGTAAACTCAGTGAGGAATGTGAGGGAAACAAGGTATATTTGCTGGACGAATAACCTAGTTAGGAACTTTGTGTAATCTTGTATATGTTGTTAAGTAAGAGGTTATTGGCATGTTGGAATAAGGAAAGTTAGATTTTGTTGGAACAAATGAATTGTGGAATTTATAAATGATATCGCAGAGAAAAGTAAATTGCAGTTTGCATGTAATAGCAGCTATTCAGATGCTGTGTTGTGGCAATCTTTATACACACAATGTGAAATTGCCAATAGTGAAATTGCCAAGAAATTGTTTGTTAATAAGAAAAAACAAAAGATCAGAAATGTTATGAAACTAGTCTGTACTTACAATGCATTGATTTGTAAATGAGATGCAGGTCAAGACAATTTAGAATTAGCAGAAAAAGAAGTAGATTTGAATGGGTTAACAGAAGACAAATCAGATTTAAATGAACAGTGTAACAAAGTAACAGAGAGAACATTGTCAGAAAAAGTCTGTGAATTAGAGGATAGAGTTGAACTAAGAAATGATCTTATTTGCCAGTTTACAAATGAAGTTAAGCAAGTGTGTGTTAATACAAGAAAAATAAAGGCACAGAATCTAATCCCAGAACCAATAGATACTGAAAACGTATCCTCACAGAGTGATTTGCAGAAATGTAAATTTCAAGACAGAACTGCAAAACTTAATTTGAATATACATGAACAATTAATGAAAATTGTGAAATGTATTCCAGTTTATGACACGTCAGTGGATGCATTTACTAATGCTGAAATGTTTGAGCCAAATTTAGACAAATACAGCCTAAATGACGAACAAAGGAATAGACTATTTCAAATATGGCTGCCAACATACATTGCACGTAGACTGACTCCACCCATTAGTACCCCTAATGACGAAGATGATGAAATAATATATGGAAATAAGCAAGACAGATTAACACAATTAATAAAATTAACAACAGGGAATGATTTTGCAGACACTGAAATGTTGGAAAAACTAAAACCACACAAGGGGGAGGATATATTTAGTTTTCTTGTAAAATTTGAAAGTGCATATAGACTTGTTGCTAATTTTCCTGAGAATCAGTTAATTAATGAATTTGTGAAAAAATTTCAAGATCTAGATCCAACTGCAATTGTAATTGCTAGAGAAAAAAGGACTTTGAATGAAGTTGCTATGTTCTTGGATAACTTAAGGAGGGAAACCAATAATGAAGTGGTTAAAACGACTTGTGGATTTAGGCAGAGGAAGAAGTGCAGATTTTACAGCCCTCCTCCTTCTTCTTCTTCTTCTTCTAGGACAGAGTGTAGAGTGATACAGACAGCTGAGCCCCTCCCAATTTATTCAACTAAAAACTGTAGAGTTGATAATATAGGGCAGAATATAACTCCAAAGTTATTTGTTTTTGGTGCAATAAACAACATTATTTAAGATCTTGCAGATATTTTATCCGAGATATCAAATCAACAGCAAATGAGAAATTAAATTTGTTGATTGAAAATTTTGACAGAGAAAATACATGTGGAGATAAATCAATTAAAGCCTTTCCTTGTAAACTTATAATCAGACAAATAAAAGCAATTTTAGCTAAATCGAAATTAGGAGACAGACAAGCAATGCAGTGTAACACAGAAAGTTATAAGAATCAGATAACTTCAAGAGATATGATCAGTTTAGGGAATGAGCATGGATATGTGTGCCAACAGATGTACACAGGCTGATTCCAGAATTAAGAACAGCACAAGAATAGAGATCTATGTTAGTTTGTTGTTTTAATGAATTGTTAGTCTGAACTGTTTTTTCATTGTTTTATGTGTGTTATAAGAAAGTATTAGGTTAATTAATTAAAATAGAAATTTACATCAAGTTTGCAAATATGGCAGAATGAAATACACTAATGTAGCAGTTAGGAACATGCAATGTTATATTGAGTGTATGCAATTATACAGTAACTCCAATCATTTTACAGAAGGTAAAAACAATGTTGTTACTTCTGAGGTTGATTTAAAATCTTTGATTTAATTCATGAGAATGAGATTTTAATATCATGACTGATAATGGATTACTGTATATTACTGTATATTGCAACGCCTGGACATACACATGGTTTGGATATACTGAAGACAAAAGGAATAATATATGGGAATGGATAAGGCTGATTTCCCCCTATCCACAGCCACGCCTACTCCTAAAGTAACATTGCGTACATCCTTACTATGCCCTTTTACTGTAGAATTTCCCGAATCCTAATGACCAATTCCACTACATGGTGTGACTTGTTTAAGCCTAAGATAAATTGGCTGATCAGGCTACCTGTATTAACAATGTCATCAACGATGAGTTAGCATCTGTGGAGAAGTATCACTTCAGGTTGTCCCAAATTTTCTTTTAACTTAAGTTTTAGTACATAGTAAGGCCCATGCCCAATAACTATATGCAGCCTTGTATAGCAGGCCACATGACATCTATTTGTACCAAGCAAGGCCTGCCTGACTCCTCATTCCTGTCTAACATTGTTGTCTCCTGCATAAGTGTAGATGGCTCTCCTTGGAGTAGCCTGTTAACTAAGCCTTGCTTTGTGGTTACCTTCACCTGTCCAATTAATCTGCTAGGTGCAGATGTCCTTCCCCCACTTGCAGGCCCCTATCACCTTATTATTTATTTTGTTCCACACAGTGAAACCTGACCAAGAGGCAAGGGTCCTAGCTAGTTCCCCCAATACCTTTACCTGAATTATACAGGCCCCAAAGCCTGTCCAAGCTCTTACTATTCCCTAACAGGTTAAGGCTCTGGTGTCGAATGTTGCCCTGGTTACCTGAGACTTTCAATGCAATATCCCACCTCTCCTTGTGATGGACGAATTCTGTGCAGGATAATGTCACCCTGCAGGGATGATACTCTATTTACCTGGCCACTCTTCTGCCACTTCCCAAGGGGGGAAATGATAAGACACTGACTATTATTTTTCTTATGTTCTGTTCCGGATTTGCTGTCACTACAGTGGACCAAGTATCTCACCTCAACAATGTCTGCACAAGAAGCTGAGCTATAGACTCCCATCACACCATGCAAGATCTCTGAAGGAAGACTGAACTCAGAGGAAGCATGTGGCAGCTCTCTGGCTGACTAAGTTGTTCAAAAAGTTGTAAGTGCACTAAGGGAAGTGGACAGAAAAGTGTCTGCTGAAGAAACTCCCATATTCACCATGTAAGATCCTACCCACAGACATCAAGCTCCCGAAGGAATAACAAGCAAGCTACTGACCCTGGAAAGAAAGAAAAAAACAAACAAACCACAAGCTGGAAACAGAAAGGGGCAACTCTTAAAGACAGGCTGTACTTCAACAATCTCAAGTTATACTTGCCCAAGAACATATACTCAGCAGTGGTCCAGTGGGCCTACGGAGCATCTGTCCAGAACCCTCATGAACTCTTTTGATCAATAAATACTCTAAAGTACCAGGAATTGCCTCTCTGACCAACAGTTACTGTAAATCTTGTGCCATTTGTGCCAAGGGCAACTCAAGAAGAATGGATGAAAGCCCCAAGCATCTAGCCAAACCTCATTATCTCTTCCAGAGGAGTCAAGTCGCCAGAATGCCAAAGAATGGCTGATTCAAATATGCACTAATTATAGCAGACATGTTTTCAGGATGGCCAGAGGCCTATCCAGCCACCAAAGTGATAACCAAGACCACATGCTGAGTAGTGCACCGTGAAAGATACAGAGATCACCCCGTGGGTTCATCATTCCAGAATCAAGCCTGCCTCTGCATCATGTGAAGTAACATTTGTTGATCTTGACAACCCTTTTTGAAACTCCATTCTTAGAGAACAAAGATACTTGTTGAAAATAAATAAATAAATATCAACAAGTGGGTGTTTTGATGGCCATAATAATGCCTGACCACCTGCCATCGATGGAAAGCTGAATACCCCAAAAGGGGACCTCGTGAAACTAAAGAGAAACAAACATACTCCTTACCCTGCAGCCCTCACGTCTGAGGTGCCATACGCACAGTCAAAGCTTCTTCAAGATCATCTGCTTATCTTGAGTTTGTGGTGATATTAATATTGAATGTTTAAATGATCTGAATCTGCCAGTACTAGGGTAGCATGAGACAAGATTTCTAAGAATAAGTAAATGTGCCCTAGCCTAGGTTATTATGTCCATACACATAACACATGACAATCCCCAAGGTACTCTTGACACACCTCATTCATGCTTCAGGACAAAAAGGAGTACCCCTATAAAGGGTGGTTTTACCCACACATATATATATATGTATATTAATGCCATAGGGGTGTCAAGGGGGGTACCAAATAATTTTAAGGTAAGAAACTAAGTTTGAATCTATTCTCCCAAGCATTACGGCTAATAAAATCTGAATTGGAAGGGAAGAGGTTTATACAATAAACAGGAGACCTTTTTCTTACAGGACATGTATGACTCAGCTGAATGGGTAGGTGCCACGCACATGACTGTTAATCCCCTCAAACCACACATTAGGACTTTAAAAGACATGGTAGTCATCCCATATTTGAGGATAAGAGGGCTGTAGAGACAGGTTTCTCTGACACTAACTTGTGACTTGAATGGATGAAATACAATGCTACTAAACATAACAAGTCTAACTGCTATGTCTGCAGAGGAGCGAGGCCTCACCCAGGTACAGTATCCCTGAACCTTCCTCCGGATATGAAGTATGCGTTTTAAGTCTCTACACTGTATTTAAACCTAAGCGGTCAGCATGCGAGTCATGGAAACTTAATACCCAATCATTACTAAAAATATTAACCCAGACGAAGGCATTACTATATAGCCCGGGAACTATACTTGTTATGGGATATATGGTGGGATAGGGCGGTTACAAACTATCTCTCAGATGACCTTCCAGAATAGAATAAGCTTGGAAATGATTTTGGCAGAAAAAGGGAGAGTATGTAAAATACTCCCAGACACCATGACATGCTGTACCTATATTCCAGATAATACAGGCCCTAATGGTAAGGTAACGTTGGCAATAGAAAAGTTAAAGAGTTTGTCCAATGAACTGAAACGAAATTCTGGGGCCACAGATCCATGGGAAAGATGGTTTGGATGGATGTCTGAATGGCAAGGTGCTCTGGCCCAAATAGGTGTTGCCATTTTAATAACGATAATCATCCTCGCTCTTCTTGTTTGTTGTGTGTTACCCTGTCTTAAGAAATGCCTACAAAAGACAGTTGATCAGACAATCGACCAGACCACCCCGACCTTCCTTCACCAAGAGATTGACGACATCGACCTTGATACACCACATACACCCTTACAGTCCCACCGCACTAAATCAACAGCTACTTCCTCTTAAGGACATTTAGGGATAGCGTCTGTCTCTACGGGCAGAAGTCTGCCGCGGGAGAAGTAGTGGACAAGCTGCTATGGGGTACCCGCGCAGTGAAGTGTTCGAGGCCTGTTCAGACAGATGTGCAAGATAGCCTTTTGTTATTTTTCTATAGGGACAGTATTAGAATGAGAGATAGTAGTTTTAGTAAAAATTGCCATTTTAAGGGGGGACTGTTATGGACAGATGAATTAAAATAAAATGGCTATTTACTAATGTCTATTTATTTTCTGTTCACTATGTTAAAACTGGCTTCTAGAGTAAATATTCCCTTCCCCCCTACAATGTGGTCAGCTGCTGTTTACTATGTAAATTCCTCACATCCTGCTAGCCTCCCCCCCATTTCAAATCAATAAAACCTTGTGTAACCAAAGTTCCTGTGATAACTCCCTTTACAAACTCCTCCCCCACTACCTTTGTGCCAGTTAACAGCTATATGCCACGTATAGCTAAATGGAGGATCAGTGGAAACTACTCACTCCCCCTCCCATCGTGTATCCAGAAGTCTGTAATGATGACACTACATCCTGTAGGGGGGTTTAAACAAGAGGCCCCTTTCTCTGTTAACCAATTGGTGAATGTATACTGTATGTTTAAACTGTGACGTATTTTTGCTTTAAGAAGGAGCCCCCACTCCGGGGAATAAAGCATTCCTGGGTTTTTCACTGATCAGAAACTTTGTCTCCGGTGTGAATTACTTCTAGGGAAAGCGTGCACGCATTAATTAATCAATTTGGAAGGTGTAGATAGACAAATAATCAAAGTTTTCTTTGATCCAAAACAACTATAGCACTGTATATTTTAAAATTTTGTAACACTATGCAAGTGTTTCCAATGCAGAATCCATATACCCACCTCTCTGATTACAGATAGAACCAATCAGGGATATCCTCTTTCCCCCTATTGTTTAATCTTTTCTTGGAACCTATGACAAAACCCAGATATCCAAGGCATAACCATCAACAACCAAACTCTTAAGCTGTCACTGTTTACAGATGATGTGCTCTTGACAATCACCCAGCCCATCATCTCATTGCAGAGTTTGATGTCAGTGTTGCTCTATGAGAATCAGTATTGACACACCTATGTGGGTGTGACTGAGCGTCACTCAACTCAACACATGCTCACAATACCAAGCCTCCTCAGAGTCCTCAGCATTCAGAAACTAGAGCATTCATACCACAACACATACACACAAAAGCATTTCTTCACCACGTTAGGTATCATAAAGTGTTTATTGTAAATAGATATATAGAGACAGGCAAACTCATAAATACCATAAATAATTGTTTTCTCTCTCTCTCTCTCTCTCTCTCTCTCTCTCTCTCTCTCTCCCTCCCTATCTGTATATCTATCTACAATGGGTAGTGAGACTTGCTAGCAGCAACTGGCACGGGAGGTGTTAACAGTGGGTAGTGAGGTTGGCTGACAGAGACTAGCTGGGAAGGGGTTAACACTGGTTAGAGAGGTTGGCTGGCAGGGACTGTCAGGAGACAGGTTAACACTGGACAGAATGGTTGGCAGACAGGGACTGGCAGGGGATGGGTTAACAGTGGGAAGGGAGGTTGGCTGACAGGGAAGGGGTTAACAGTGGGTAGGGAGGTTGGCTGACAGGGAGTGGAGGAGAATTTAATACTTGCATTACAGGGAGGTAGGAGAGGAGCACATATGGGCTCTAACTGCAGTGCAGTCTCTGCTATGAGCACTTGTCACACTAGATAAGACATGCCTCTATTTTCATTGGCTGCAAAATGTACATTTCTTTCAGAGAATGGCATTTAGGGACATTTAGAAATTTGAGAGGGAGTGGCTAAGGAGGCTGGGTTACACTGCTGAAAACAGCAAAACATTTTGAAACACTGCAGGAAAATTACACAGATTTGAAAGAAAAGAAACTAACAGCAGATATGTGAGCTTATTAGCTTTAATTTAAGCTTAACTTGTTTAGCTGCCTTGACTGTCCAATTAACATCACGCATAGCTTTGACAGCAAAAGCTCTCATTGCATTAAGTTGGAAAAAAACTACCTGCCGCCTTAACTATGCTTCTGAAATGACATCTGCACTTTCCCCAAAGCAAAATGCCAAACACTCTAGAATATGGAGGCCTTGGTGTCAAGTAATTCCACAGACCCCTTTATTCTAGAGTGTTCTATACATCTGATAGATATACTTTCTGAATTCTATTATAGTATGGGATCAGATGGTATATTTATTGGAAAATCAGTATGAAATTGGAAAAATACATTGTATGGTTTATTTTGTCTACTCTGTGTTGTTTTATACTTGTTTTCTCAAGCATTTGGATAAATTCATTATTATACATGATATGCAGAATTGGAAGAGCTTTAAAATCCTCTGTGAAGGATTACCAATTACTGCTATATATAGCCTAGCAACACACCACTAGTAGTATATTACCTTTTGTGTATTTTCAATCATATTGTTCATTATATACAATGTTTTTTTTTTTTAATGTCTTATATGATAATAAACTTCAATAAAAAAATATATATCTTTTTTATACTGGATATATATTTTCCTATACAAACCATCTAAAGTCCTGTATTAAATTAAGATAGGTAGCCTGGGGTGTTGTGTTCATGGGACTTACTTAAAGGACCACTAAAGTGCCCTGAGGGTGCCTCCACCCTCAGGGTCCCACTCCCGTGGCGCTGAAGGGGGATGAAGGGGTGAATCCCTTACCTTTTTTCCAGCGCCAGGCTCCCTCAGTGCTGGGACTCTCCTCCCTCTTCTTCCATCATCGGCTGAATGATCATGCGCGGCAAGAGCTGCGCGCGCATTCAGCCAGTCTCATTGGAAAGCATTCTCAATGCTTTCCTATGGACGCTGGTGTCTTTTAACTGTGAAATTCACAGTGAGAAGCATGGAAGCGCCTCTAGCGGCGGTCAATGAGACTGCCACTAAAGTCTGGATGAACCCATAGGTAAACATAGCAGTTTCTGTGAAACTGCTATGTTTACTGTAAAAAGGGTTAAAAAAATATATATCTTTTTTATACTGGATATATATTTTCCTATACAAACCATCTAAAGTCCTGTATTAAATTAAGATAGGTAGCCTGGGGTGTTGTGTTCATGGGACTTACTTAAAGGACCACTAAAGTGCCCCGAGGGTGCCTCCACCCTCAGGGTCCCACTCCCGTGGCGCTGAAGGGGGATGAAGGGGTGAATCCCTTACCTTTTTTCCAGCGCCAGGCTCCCTCAGTGCTGGGACTCTCCTCCCTCTTCTTCCATCATCGGCTGAATGATCATGCGCGGCAAGAGCTGCGCGCGCATTCAGCCAGTCTCATAGGAAAGCATTCTCAATGCTTTCCTATGGACGCTGGTGTCTTTTAACTGTGAAATTCACAGTGAGAAGCATGGAAGCGCCTCTAGCGGCGGTCAATGAGACTGCCACTAAAGTCTGGATGAACCCATAGGTAAACATAGCAGTTTCTGTGAAACTGCTATGTTTACTGCAAAAAGGGTTAAACCTAGCTGGACCTGGCACCCAGACCACTTCATTAAGCTGAAGTGGTCTGGGTGCATATAGTGGTCCTTTAAGATGATACATACTTAGATATAAAACGCTTAAAATTGATTGTCAGCAACAAATTTTATGTATAGTGAGGTCTTCAAATAAGGCTCCATTGGTATTACAGCAACTCTGTCACTTTTTTTTTTTTATTGAAACTCTTAATATATTATAATATAATTGTCAAAGACTACTTTGCTTCATGTAAGTAATTAGGGATGTATTATTGAATAGTAGAATTTTGTGACAAGTTGTTAATTCTGAGATTTATAACATTTTGAAAAATGAAAAAAAAAAAAAAGTGTACCATGATAGATCTCACATGAATGGAAACTTTCGAATGACACTCTTTCCTGTTCAAGTATAAGGTCTAGCTTTACTTAGATAGTGACTTCAAACTAATTTTGTCTTACAAAGATAAGAATATAACTGCTATTTTTAAAGAGAAATTTCAGATAAATGCAAGGTGAAGAACAGGGTACTTGAAACTTGTTGAAAATTCTAGTGCCCTGCTTCACATTGTTATAATTGCAGTGCAGCACACTGAACTATGAGCAAGGAGAGTCAGCTGGGTTTATAATGATATATTTGCTATCACACCTGCATAGTTAGAAGTGTCTCTCGATCTCTTCTAATCTCTTTTAATCTCCACTTCCATGTCCTTTTCTCTCAAGTTTTATAAAAAAAAGATGACGGAGTATAAAAAATAAATAAATAAATAAAATATATATATACACACGTCCCAGGTCCCAGCACTCAATGCTCCCAGTCTTTTAATGCTCCGGTGCGGTTTCCAACCAAATTGTATACGATACCAGTAGAGAGCACTCAGGAGTCTTTCAAGGTAAATTTCATCTGTTGCTTTATTGAGCAATTACAAATTCACACAACGTTTCAGTCTGTAAAAAACCTCCTTCTCCTTCTTCTCCTTCTCCTTCTCCTTCTCCTTCTCCTTCTCCTTCTCCCTCTCCCTCTCCCTCTCCTTCTCCCTCTCCTTCTCCCTCTCCTTCTCCTTCTCCTTCTCCTTCTCCTTCTCCTTCTCCTTCTCCTTCTCCTTCTCCTTCTCCTTCTCCTTCTCCTTCTCCTTCTTCTTTTTCTTTTTTTTTTCCCCAAGACAATTGTGTATGTGAGATGGATACCTTATATACAAAAAATGCAGTGATCCTATTTGAAGATGAACAGGTGAAAGGTAACAACGGATCAGAGTGATGTCATTAATTACGTAAACATGTTTGAATTACGTAATAAATTGAAGTTAACCCTACGTGTAACCGGTATGTGAAACATACTCTCGTGTAGATAAGTCAGAAAGTAATAAAAGATAAATAACTATAAAAATAAAGTATATACAAATGTTTCAACCCTAACCAAGGGAACATAGATACATAGTACATATCATCACTCAGTTATATAGCAAAATATTGTCAGTGCAATTTTGAAGCATTATACGATATGGACTACTTCCATCATGGAGTTACGGCAAAAAACTGTACTATATTAATGCATTCTGTAAAACATAGCTCAATCATATATTATCTTCTAGGTAAAAAATAATATAATGAGTTCTCATTTAAACCAGATGGTGATAATGTTTCTAACGTGTATATCCAGAAAGCCTTACGTCTGAGTAACAGGTTATCACGATCTCCTCCTCTGGGTGAGATAGGTATGTGATCTATTCCCATAAAGCAAAGTGAGGACAGGCTATGTCATATCTCAAGGAAATGCCGGGTGACTGGAGGGCTCGCAGCGCTGCTCAGTAGTGCTGAACGTATAGTAGACCTGTGACCCCGCATGCGTTCCCTTAGGTCATTAGATGTCTTGCCCACGTAAGTAAGACCACAGGGGCATATAATTCTATACACAACATATGTGGTCCTGCACGTAATCCGGTGTTTAATTGTGTACACCTTTCCAGATTTTGGGTGACAGAAGGTTTTACCCAGTATCATAGAATTGCACGCCAGACAGTTCAAACAGCGAAAACATCCAGCTTTTGTCACTTTCTGTAATGACTGTGTTGTGGACACTATATCTGTGTGCATCAAATAGTCTCTCAGATTTTTCCCTTTTCTATAACTCGTAACGGGATGTTTTTTAAATACAGGAGGCAGGGATGAGTCATTGTATAGAACGTGCCAATTTTTCGAATGGTATCTCTGAGTTTTTGGGACTTTGGATGAAATGCCTGAGGGAAGATGAATCGATCACCGATGTCTTGATGAATCCTGTTTTCTGCAATTGATTCTATTGCCTTTGTGTATGCACCATTCAAAACCGTTTTTGAATACCCTCTTTGTAGGAATTTTTGGAACATGTCCTGAATCTGTATCTTCGCCCGGCTGTCATCTGAGTTATTGCGCAATACTCTTATTAATTGGGAGATAGGCAGTGACTCTTTTAGTTTTCTAGGATGGAAACTTGTTGAATGCAGAATAGTGTTCCTATCCGTTGATTTAAAAAACAAAGTATAGCCCAAGCAACTGCCTGTGATGAAAAGTTGTAGATCCAGGAAATTGATATTAGTCATACTAGACCGGTAAGTGAATCTCAAAGGTGTAGGAAGGGAATTCAGTGCGTGCCTCATGTTAACAAACATTGAAACATAGAAACATAGAATGTGACGGCAGATAAGAACCATTCGGCCCATCTAGTCTGCCCAATTTTCTAAATACTTTCATTAGTCCCTAGTCTTATCTTATAGTTAGGATAGCCTTATGCCTATCCCACGCATGCTTAAACTCCTTTACTGTGTTAACCTCTACCACTTCAGCTGGAAGGCTATTCCATGCATCCACTACCCTCTCAGTAAAGTAATACTTCCTGATATTATTTTTAAACCTTTGTCCCTCTAATTTAAGACTATGTCCTCTTGTTGTGGTAGTTTTTCTTCTTTTAAATATAGTCTCCTCCTTTACTGTGTTGATTCCCTTTATATATTTAAATGTTTCTATCATATCCCCCCTGTCTCGTCTTTCCTCCAAGCTATACATGTTAAGATCCTTTAACCTTTCCTGGTAAGTTTTATCCCGCAATCCATGAACCAGTTTAGTAGCCCTTCTCTGAACCCTCTCTAAGGTATCAATATCCTTCTGAAGATACGGTCTCCAGTACTGTGTACAATACTCCAAGTGAGGTCTCACCAGTGTTCTGTACAATGGCATGAGCACTTCCTCTTTCTACTGCTAATACCTCTCCCTATACAACCAAGCATTCTGCTAGCATTTCCTGCTGCTCTATTACATTGTCTGCCTACCTTAAGTCATCAGAAATAATCACCCCTAAATCCCTTTCCTCATATGTTGAGGTTAGAACTCTATCAAATATTCTGTACTCTGCCCTTGGGTTTTTACGCCCAAGATGCATTATCTTGCACTTATCCACATTAAATGTCAGTTGCCACAATTCTGACCATTTTTCTAGTTTACCTTTCCTCTCCACCAGTCCATAGAAGAAGGACGACATCTATAAAGCAGAGGCATTGTAATATATGTTCTCCATAAGGCCCAAGGATCTGTTGTTGCTCAAAAACAAACATGTATGCGTTTGCATACATGGGGGGCCATAGGAGGCACCCATTGAAGTTCCTGTCTGTTGTATATAGAATTTTGTTTCAAATCTAAAATAATTCAAAGTGAGGCATAGCTTCAAAAGTTCCAGTATATACTCCAGAGAGGGATTCACCCACTTAGTGAAATTCTGTAGAACTTCATTGATTGCTAGTATACCATCATTGTGTGGGATTATTGTGTATAAGCTAGACACATCAATCGTTGCTAGTAAAATCCCCTCTGCCGGTACTGTGATGTTGTTAAGACGTTCAATAACAGCTACACTGTCTTTGACACAGGTAGGCAAAGACAACACTGGAGTTTTAAATATCTTGTCCAGCCATTTACCGATGGGCTCCAATAAACCACCAATTACTGAGACTATAGCCTGGTCAAGAGTACTGTGTGTATATTTCTGTACCATATATCATGTGATAGGTGTGTTAACACAAAGAGCACTGAGTATCAGTCCGCTTACAAGAGCATAAGATTCATGTTTAAGAAAAGTAAAGCAATAAAAAAGAACCGTAAATGAAACAAAAGTCATTCCAGAGTCTGGTAAAGTATCGCATCTGTGGGTGTACCTGGTTTCGTAAGAGTTTGTAGCTTGGGAATCGGTTTATCCCCAGAACAGATTCGTTCAAATTTAGTGTGTTCCCTGTTTTTCCATTTTAACAGACTTTGAGCCTTTAAAAAGTGTTGTATCTGGGGCGTGGCTTGGTGCCTGAACTGAATGGACGCACATCTGTGAAGCTCCTGCCGTTCTGGTGCCCTGGAGCACAAATAACCAGACTAAAGAGCAGAATATCAACACCCACAGACTCAGTGTTACAATGCTCCAACCACCGCTAAGGCCACATCTGAGCTGCACGCCTATGGCAATGCTCACCCTCCTGCCCCCCATACTATGCGATCAAAAGTTCCTTGACGCACTATGGCTCAGAGAAAAGGAGCTAGTCAGGGCACGTTGCCCATTAATTTTTTACACCCCCCTCTCTCCCCCCATCTGGCCTTATCCCCCACCAGATGAACCCTACATTCCCCAAGAAGTGTCATCCATTGCTCCATACTCAGACTACTCCACCAGGGCCGAGCCACCAACGGCATCCTAATAAGATTCACGAGAATCTCTTGATCCTAATAACTACTTGTAAATATAAACATTATATAGCACAGACACCCCCTATCACACAGCTATGAGACTGGTATCCCACAATGTGAAAGGGTTGAACACCCCAAATAAACACAGGTTACTGCTTAAAGACCTAACCAAAAACAAGGCAGACATCACCTGTATTCAGGTAACGCACTTTAGGAAAGACCGCACTCTGGCCATTTTCACAAAAACTTACCCCACCCAATTCCATTCTCTCGCAAGTACCAAAACTAAAGGAGTATCCATCCTGATCCACAGAGATGTGGCCTTCACACCGCTGTGCCACAGTATAGACCCGAGAGGCAGGTACATCATATTGGTGGGACAGTTCAACAATGCCCAACTTACGCTAGTAGCAGCCTACTCCCCCAACGACAATCCCAAGCAATTCCTCCAAATGTTTCTGCAAAAAAACGATAGACTTAAACAAGGTAATGTAATTTTGTGCGGAGATTTCAATTGTATTCAGTCACCCACTCTTGACACGACCACCACCCTTACAGGCAATAGCAAAAAGAGATTAGACACCATGAGCAAGTCCTTTACTAGGTTGATAGACCAATATGACCTCTTAGATGCCTGGAGATCACTACACCCGGGAGAAAGGGATTATTCCCTCTACTCGTGGGCTCATAACACATATACCTCGTATAGATGCATTACTTCTAGATAGACAGCTCCAGACCCAACTGACTGACTGTACCATGGGGGACATAACATGGTCAGACCATGGCCCGGTCTACCTTGACCTCCTAGATGCCTTCCACTTTAAATGGAGAGGCCCATTGAAACTGAACGACTCCCTGCTGTCAGACGCCACCTTTGCTAAAGAAATAAGGGAAGCACTGCAAGCTTACTTTGACACAAATGTAGTGGAGGGGGGCTAAGACACTACGGTTTGGTCGGCGCACAAGGCAGTCATAAGGGGCCTGTTTATCAAGAGATCCTCATTTCTGAAAAAACACCATCAAACCAACCTCCTAGATTGCCATAAGCAAATCGCTCTAACATCCATACAGAACAAACTACAACCCTCACCACACCTAGAGGCACAACTTCAAACACTATATACTCACCTAGCAGACCTGAATGCAGAAAAAAACAAAACAATGCTCCACAAACTAAAAGCTAAAGTTAATCACAATAGCGGTAAAGCCAGTAAATACTTAGCCAATAGACTGCGCACTAAGTATACCAGCTCCAAAATTGCCCACATCATGGAAGAGGATGGCAACAGAAAAATCACCCCCATTGCTATCAGTCATGTATTTGTGGAGTGCTACTCCAAGTTGTATAACCTAAAAACTACCAGCAATGCACACTCAGCTAGCATAGATAAAATAGATAGATACTTGAGATTGGCTAACCTCCCCCAGATCAACCAGACTCAAGCAGCTGAACTGCTCAAGCCTATAGAACTACAAGAAGTGCTGAAAGTGATAGCAGGATTGTCAGGGGGCAAAGTGACTGGCCTTACTAATGCCTATTACAAGCTATATGCCATGGAGCTAGCTCCGCACCTCCTGAAGGTGTACCACTCAGCCTCTGAATTGGGGAAGTTATAGCATGAAATGCTATTAGCTACTATAGTAACCTTGCCAAAACCAGATAAAACACCAGAGCAGTGCAAGAATTACCGCCCCATATCGCTATTAAATACAGATGCAAAAATATACACAAAAGCTTTAGCTAATAGATTTAGTGACCTACTACCAAGCCTCATAGAGGATGACCAAACAGGTTTTGTGAAAGGCAGGCAGGGACTAGATAACACCCGAAAGCTGACGCTACTACTAGAGTGCCTCCGGAGGGACAGGGGCTGCTGGCTGCTCCTTGCACTGGACGCTGAAAAGGCGTTTGACCGCCTCAGCTGGCTTTTCCTGGAACTCACACTAAAGGCATATGGGTTCCCCCCACCAGTCGTAAGACAGGTGTTTGCCTTATACTCTGCCCCAGCAGCCCTGTCTCATCCAATTGGGGATGAGACAGGGCTGCCCACTATCGCCCCTATTGTACATATTAGCCCTCGAACCCCTTTTACGTATCATCAGAGCGTACCTTCTCCTCCATGGCATTAACGTAAAAAACACAGAATATAAAATTAGCACTTTCGCAGATGGTATCATACTTTAAATCACGAAACCCCTTGAATCCCTCCCTAACCTTATGCAATCTATACGAGACTATGGCCACCTATGGTAATACTCCTTAAACACAACAAAACCCCAAGCTATGGGGACAGGCCTCCCTGCATCCCAGATACAGACCCTGAGCAAGTCATATCCATTTGAGTGGATGAAAGACCATGTAAAATACCTGGGACTCCTCTTCACCAGGAAACCCACAGACCTCATAACAAGGAACTATATCAGAGTCTGGAATGAGTGTAAATCAACCTTAAAGACATGGGATCCCCTCTTCCTTTCGTGGACTGAGAGAATAGTTGCACTAAAGATATCTGTACCCCCAAGGTTACAATATGTCTTTCGGTCTCTTCCACTAAAACTCACGTAATCCTATTTCAAATCAATCCAAAAGGACATGAATAGGTTGGAGTCATACGAAATCCCACATATTTTATGGTTACCCAAACCGCTCAGACCGGCAATCCAAGACATACCCGACCAACTGTCATTGCTATTGAGCACATGGGATACACACAGAGCCAAACTGAGCGCTAACCTCCAAATCTCTAAAGCCATGCCCACATGGGCCTTACCATACTGTATTCCAATGTTCAATGCTAGACCATGGCATGAAAAAGGCCTCCAAAACATAACCCACTTCTACACGGGAACAACGCTCACAGACTTCGCTACACTACAATCAGAACACGGTATTCCACATACCTCACACTTCTCTTATAGACAACTCTAATCCTTTCTACACAAATACGAGTCCCATGACCCAACACCGCACCAGATAGGTGCACCAACTCTCACCCTATGGGAACAGATATGTATTAACAAAAACCTGCCCAGGTCTTGCAGGCCGCTCTCCATGTGTTACAGGTTACTCCTAGACTACACACCACTGCCCGACGCCACACCTGCGAAGCAGTGTGCTCTAGCCCTTAAAGAGGAGATCTCTCAGCAGCAATGGAAATACATAGTTGTCTCAAAAAAAATTGGTCAAATCGGCCACCATCCTAGAACAACATACGAAAATCATATACAGATGGTACTTAGTACCGGTGAGACTGCACAGACTCTTTCCATTCAGCTCCCCAAGGTGTTGGAGATGCACGTCCATATAGGTACCGTCCTACACATCTTGTGGCAATGCCCGCAGATCTAACCATTCTGGGAGGCCATACTCACTATGCTACTAGGAATCACACACATTGAACTAAAGTATGACACACACACGTACTTACTACTTTCACTCCCTGCGGGGACACCCCCACATACGTGAAAAATGTCCTCTCACCTGCTCCTTACAGCACAACGCGTAATCGTGAGATCATGGAAATCTAGTCAAAAAATATACGAACGTTTCACCAACATATGCCCACCTAACAAAATGACCAGGGCGGCCTGGGGGGCCTGGGTCACATGGAGACCCTAAATAGTGGTTTGAGCACACACTGATATGGATAAGGTAGATAGATACCAGAATGGTACTAGATAGAGACTATCAGATAGGAACCAAAAAATGTTTCATGTACAAAGGTTACCGCATAGATAAAGAGGTAAAATAATGCATTGTCTGTAATTGTCGTGGTTCAGTAAAATTCGATGACAATCCCCTCCCTCCCCCTCCCCTTTTCTTTTTTTCTCTACCCCCCTATTAGTTGTGACATATTGAAAACAATAAAAATTGTCATATTTAAAAAAAAAAAAAAGTGTTGTATCTGAAAGTATTGGAACCTTTGCATAAGGGTTGAGGGTCTATGATTCGTCAATTCACTTATTGAAACCATATCATCCTCCCCCATGATACTAAGCAGCTGAGTATATGTGGCCTGTTTACTGGTGTTCAGTGGTGATAGCAGTATTCCACTCCTACCTGTTAGAAAAAGAGGGTTGTAAGATATAGGGCATTTAGGGGATGGAGTTGGTGCCAGATCCGGTATATGATAGATTTTGTTTCCAGATACGTTGCGGCCACTGTTGGGTGGGGAGAGATAGACCAATTATTTGACACCGTTATTAGCCATGGTAAAGCCCATAATGGATCACCTATTTGAGCTTGTTCTATAGGGATCCACAATTTAGATGATGGTCATATAGACCAATCGATAATACGTCCCAGATGGATTGCCTGGTAGTAGAGCTATATGTCGGGGAGGCCCACACCTCCATTTTCTTTAGGTCTAGTGAGAATATTATACAATATTCTTGGTCCTTTTTTGACCCAGATAAATAGGGTAAATAAGGTCTATATTGTCTTAAAAACTTCCGTGGGCTGTGATAGGGAGCGTCTTCCAAAGATACAAAAGCCTGGGGAGGACATTCATCTTGATAATGTTAACACGTCCAAACCAGTGGAAGTGTGGCTTATTCCAGTTATCCAAGTCCCTACGAACTGATTCTACTAATTGTGGGAAGGTGGCTGTGTATAAATCTTTGTCACGAGGGGTTACGTTAACTTCTAGATATTTTTATTTATTTTTTGGTTTTAAAATAATTTTTATTGAATTCCAACAAGAGTTACAAGTATGTTACCATTACAGTACAGTGTATTGTTGGTTGCAAAGTATCAATTAATATGGTGTTGATGTTATCGGTTTACACAGTATAAAAAGGACTTTCAGGATGCTTTACAGCATTTATGTGGGGTAACAACCCCTGGCTAAGTAACATGACTTCAGTTCTGAAACAATAAAACATACATCAAAAGAAGAACTGAGATCTTATAATGCATATGGAACTAGTGATACATATGGATTTGTACCCATACATGTGTGGGGGTGATATCCCTATACCCTCATGTCAGGTATGTTGGTCTTGTGCCTACCTGTCTGTCTACATTCAGAAAATGGTGACGTGTAGTCAGTGGCGTACACATGACCCATGGGGCCCCGGTGCGAAAATTGATCCGTGCCCCCCCCCCACCCCTGCGCTTACTCGGCGCGGGTTGGGGCCGCAACACATGGCGGTGGGCACCTGGTCGCAGGGGTTGCAGGGCTGCGACCCCGCGACCGTGGTATGCACACACACTTAAAGGACCACTACAGACACCCAGATCACATCAGCTCAATGAAGTGGTCTGGGTGCCAGGTCCCTCTAGTTTTAACCCTGCAGCTGAAAACATAGCCGTTTCAGAGAAACGGCTATGTTTCACTGAGGGTTAATCCAGCCTCTGGTGGCTGTCTCATTGACAGCTGCTAGAGGAGCTTCCGCGATTCTCACTGTGAAAATCACAGTGAGAAGACACTGAACGTCCATAGGAAAGCATTGAGTAATGCTTTCCATGTATGGCTTAATATGCCTGCTTGCCGCGTGGTGCATTCGGAGCTGAGAGGCGGAGGGATCCTAGCCAAGGGAGTCCGACGCTGGAGAAAGGTAAATGCTGAAGACACACACACTCACCTAACAGACGCATACACACTAGCTAACAGACACACACATTTACTGACAGAGACACACTCTGCGACAGACATACATACACACTCACTTACAAAACATACACTTTCACTGACAAACACACACTCACTAACAGACATCAAACACACTCAGTAACACACACACACAGTAACACACTCACTAGCAGACACACACCCAATAACAGACACACTCACTGACACACACACGAACACAAACAAACACACACACTAACACAAACACACACACTAACACACAAACTAACACACAAACACACACACACACACTAGCACACACACACACACACACTAACACACACACACAACACACTAACACACACACACACACTAACACACACACTAACACACACACACACTAACACACACTAACACTAACACACACACACACACTAACACATTTTTTTTTAATTTAATCCCCCCAGCCTCCTTACCTTTTGGAGTGCTGGGGGGATTCCCTGGGGTCCAGTGGTTCTGCTGGCCCTGCTGACCCCGGGTGGCCGGTCGGGCAGGCAGGCGGGCGCGCGAGGGAGCACTCAGTGCTTCCTCTTCAGCTCCCTCGCGCGCCGCGTAGGGATGCCGGCGCCGGAAGATGACGTCATCTTCCGGCTCCGGTATCATTGTGGTGCGCGAGGGAGCTGAAGAGGAAGCACTGAGTGCTCCCTCGCGCGCCCGCCTGCCTGCCTGCCCGACCGGCCACCCGGGGTCAGCAGGGCCAGCCTCAGGGGGGCCCTGGGGTGGCCTGCTCCTGGGCCCCCCAGGGGAAGAGGCTGGCCCTGTGGCTACATACCGGGTCGCAGGGGCGGCCGGGCCCCCTGGTGGGCCGGGCCCGGTCGCAGCCGCGACCCCTGCGACCTTGGTATGTACGCCACTGCGTGTAGTCTATATTTGTGTGTCAAGGAATAATGAGTGTCTTCCATTAAACAAATGGACTCATGAATCCATTCCATAACTGTAGTGGCTCTTTGTTGTTTCCAGAGCATTGGGATAAGCATGTTTGCCACCGTCAGCAAGTGTGTGACCAACAATTTCATAGGTTTGGGGAAATGGAAGAAAAGTACAGTTTCAGGTGTGGTGGGCAGGTTGATATTTGTTACCAAATGGATAATTTTGAGTATTTTAGATCAGTAGTCATTGATGATCGGGCAAATCCACCAGATATGACCAGGTGTGCATTTGGGAAAATTTAGTGTATTTTAGATGGCGTTAGGTACCACCTGGACAATCTTTTGAAATTACCTTCTTGAGTGTGTATACTAACCCAGGTTTTGTGAATGTTGAGGAATATGTGTGTCCAGTCAGTGTGCGTTAGTTGAAGGTCAAGTTCAGATTCCCAAGCGCTTGTGTATTTGGGTAGGGAGTGAGAGTTTTCTTTCATTATTAATTTATACATGGCAGATAAATGTTTTGTTCTTATGTTACCAGAAGCACAGTGATTTTCAAATATCGTAAGTTGTCTCTGTCCTCCCAGTAGATCGGGAGTGGAAGAAAGAAAATGTGCAATCTGGTAATGTTGGTATCATTGTAGTGCTGTTTGAGGTATTCCAGCCTCCTTAGTATTTGCTAGATTGATTTGCTAGACCCACGGTTTGTAACACTGTAGTGCTAGGTAGTGTGTGAATTGGTAAGATGCAAATGAAGATTGATGGGTGCCTGGTGGAAAGTGTGGAATGTGTGTGATTGGGTACAGAGGGGACGGTGTGGGATGGTGGGCATGTATTGGTTTGAGAGAAATTGTCCCATGTGTTTGCTATGGAATAGAGGATAGAGGTTTGGTTCATGTATTGCTTCCTTGCTTGACGCGTTGCCAAAGAAAGATCCGTGAATAGCTTGATATCCTTAAATTGTGGGTCAAGAATTGGATTTTTCTGAGCTGCTTGCATAATTACATTTTTAATAAAGTTATTCAAGAAACATACAATTACATCTCTTGGTATATCTGGTGATTTATTCTTTGGCCTGTAGAGTCAATGGAATCCTTTCAAATGGGTTTTCCCCTAAGGGATCTGCAGGTATAAATTTAGAAATGAATACCCTTAAATATTGATCCATTTGATCAGGAGCAATTGATTCTGGGACGCCTCTTACTTTTATATTATATCTTCATGAGCAATCCTCCAGATGGTCTACTTTGTTCTCCAATATAGAAATCTTCTTTTCTAAGTAATTATTCTTTTGAATTAATTCTTCATTAATCTCTTGTATTTTTTGAAGAGTATTAAATTGAGTTTGCAGATTGGAAGACAATTGAGAAAGTTCCAACCGTAGGCCATTAGAATTATCTTCAAATTCTTGTTTTAGTTTGGTGTATAGATCATTTAAAGCTTCATTGAGTATTTGCTGTGTAATGTATTGTTGAGGGATTATAGAGTGATCTTCATGGTTTAAATTTAAAGGGGAAGATTCTCTTCGTTCACTCAGAGATGGTCTTTTTCATTAAAGTGTGTTCTTGAATTTTAGGCGAATAAAAAGTGTTAATGCTCTTATTTTTCTCAGCAGTAGATTTCTCCTTATCTCTTTTTGGAGACATCTTGTTGAAGATGTAGTTATAGTATATTTATAGAACCAAAGGGGTAGGAGAGAGGGAAAAAAAATAATGTCTTGCTTCTTATTCTCTCTTCAATCACTCCTCCATACAGCCAAGCAAAAAATATAACAATCTTCAATTTCTCTTAAGAAATCATCGGCTACTGGAAAGTTTGAAAGCAATATTTGGTGCTACCAACAAGCTATATCAACCTTGATATTTACTAAGTATAACTTTGGGAGAACTCCTCAGGTGTGCCCCCAACCAATGCTCAATCAATTTATTTAGCATGCTTTTGTATTTTGGAGCAGTTTAGAGCAGCCGTGAAAATCCTATATAAATCTGATGCATATCGTTCAATGAGCAAACATTATGTTTTTTGGACCCGAACACGGACATATCACTGTATATTCGGGTTGGAGTTCGGTGTTTGGCGATTTAATGACGCGTTTTAAAAGGCTGCAGGGCAGCCAATCAACAAGTGTTTGACTAATGTGCCCTTAGAAGCCTTCACAGCCATGCCTACTAATGGCATGGCTGTGATTGGCCAGTGCAGCATGTGACCCAGCCTCTATATAAGCTGGTTACTTAGTATTATTAAATTATGCCCCTACTTGCTATACCGCGAGTAGGGGCATGTTTCTATTAAACAGTGAGCAGCCTGTGCCCCCCTCATGAGCCCCCACCCACGACGTTTGAGTGGGGGCTTTTAAACTAAAGGGGGGACCTATTGCCCCCCCTGCCCCCACCCCTGAGCGGTGGGTGGGGGCCCTAAATATCAATAAGGTGGGGACCTATTGCACCCCCCTGCCCCCACTCCTAAATATCAATAAGGTGGGGACCTATTGCTCTCCCCCCTGCCCCCACCCCTGAGCGGTGAGTGGGGGCCCTAAATATCAATAAGGGATTTTAGAGTTTAGAAGAAAGAAGACATCAAATGGTAAGTCTATTTTTTTTTTTTTTACAGGTATTTAGATAAGGGTCCCCCCTCATTATTTTTAGGATGAGGGGGCTAGATAGGGGTTATTTTATTTGGGGAGTGGGGTGACTAGGGTTTGTGGACCCCTAAGCACAATTTTTATTAAGGGCCCCCACCTGCCGCTCAGGGGTGGGGGTCGGGGGTGAGGGCAGTAGGTGTGTCCCCCCCTTATTGTTATTTAGGACCCCCACCGGCCGCGCAGGGGTGGGGGCCAGGTGGGAGGACATTAGGTCCCCCCAATTTTTATTTATGGCCCCCATCCACCGCTCAGGGGGGAGGTCATTAGGTCCCCCCAATTTTTATTTATGGCCCCCACCCACCATTCAGGGGTGCGGGCCAGGGGGGATGGACAGTAAGTCCCCCCCCACATTCTTATTACTGGCCACCACCTCCCGTGCAGGGGTGGGGGCAGAGGGAGAGGACAGTCGGTCCCCCCCAAAATTCTTATTTATGGTCCCCACCCACCGCTCAGGGGTTGGGGCTGGGGGGAGGACAGTAGGTCCCCCCCTTTATTGTTATTTATGGCCCCCACCCACCGCTCAGGGGTGAGGGCCAGAGGGAGTACAGTAGGTCCCCCCCATTGTTATTTAGGGGGGTAACTAGGGGTTTGGGGACCCCTAGTTACCTGGGGGAGGTTACATTTTTATTTAGGGCCCACACCTGCTGCTCAGGAGTGGGGGCTGGGAGGAGGACAGTAGGTCCCCTCCTATTGTTTTTTTAGGGCCCCCTAAAAAGGGCTGGAGTGGGGGCTGGGGGAGGACAGTAGCCCCCCCCCTTATTGTTATTTAGGGCTCTCACCCAATGCGCAGGGGTGAGGGCCAGGGGGAGGACAATAGGTCCCCCCTTATTGATATTTAGGGCCCCCACCTGCCGCGCAGGGGTGGGAGCCAGGGGGGAGGACAATAGGTCCCCCCCTCCACATTCTTAATTAGGGCCCACACCCGTCGAACAGGGGTGGGGACAATAGGTTTTTGGGGTTTTTTTGAGCCACTGGCTGCTCACTGTTTACTAGGCACACCCCTACACGCGTTATAGCGAGTAGGGGCTGAATTTACTAATACTAAGTAATCTTTTGGCAGAAAGACCGAAAACTTACTGTAAGAGCGGAAGCATTAGCGGCAAACTACCGTATGTAGCACAAAACCTCCCTGTGGTTTGAGTTTATGAGGGGTTCCCCTCTAATAAGACACCAGTACCCTGTATTAGTATAAGCCTGTAAGATAAACGAAAGGCTGATGGTAGCAGGATGAAAAACCATTTTGGATATTGTCCAGTGACGGGCCCGCTCTCCAATAAGGAAATCAGAAAAAAAACAATACTGTAATAAACTGCAACGTAAATGGTAACTGATGGGAACAGTATCAGTATTCCTACTGGGCTGTGCATATGAGAGGAGCCCAGTAGCGGGCTGAGCTTATGCAAGGGCAGCACTCGCTACTAATGTAATAAGTATCCATGTCAACACCAGGCTGCAGTACGAGAGGGCTGCACCCTCTAATAATAAAATTAGTGTCTATATCAGTGACTGGCTCAGTATATGAGAGGGTTCACCCTCTAATCATGCAATTTGCAATAATATCAGTATCGGGCTGAGTAATGGGAGGGCCGTACCCTCTTATAATACAATCAGAGACCCTATCAGCCTCTGGCTGAGTATATGAGAGGGGTCACCCTCTAATCATATAATTTGCCTCAATATCAGCATCGGGCCAAGGTTATGGGAGGGTCGCACCCTCATACAATACCATCGGAGTCCATAACAGCCTCAGGTTGAGTATATGTGATGGGCTCACCCTCTAATAATGTAAGTCATAGTAATATCAGAATTGGGCTGAAGTCCTCAGAGGGGCCCAACCTCTAACAATGAAATTAATCCCGGTACCAATCCCATGAGAGGTGGATTCAAACCGGGAAAAAACCAAACTGACAGTAGTCAGAACGACAATAGAGCCTTGGGCCATGCCCATGAGTCCAATAAGGGAGTCGGTCTGATAAGCTATAAAAATTAGAAAATAAGAAATGTAAAAAATGGCTGCTTGGATCTTGCGCAAGTGCGCAGGATCCAAGATGGCCACCGGTAGCCTGAGGAAATGCTGGAGACGTTCTCCGCAATACACGAGAGCCTGGTGAGTCGGAGCAGGCCTGAAGCGAGGCCTCTCGGCATCCCAAGCGGGAGGAAAAAAACTAAAGACACAAACAAAAAACCAAGTTAAGATAAAGAAAACTGTTGCTAAATATACATAGATATAGTAAGATATAGGATACGTAACCAAAGACAGAAGAAAATAATTAAGAAGATACCACAAACACCGGTATGTAGCGCATCCTGAAAAACCGAACCAAACTATAAACACCTAAGGTCAGAAAGATACGCCTCGACCTAAAGGGCCGTACACAGGTTGTATGAGGATGACCTGACCAGAAAGGGGTGCAGCATGCACCACAACGTGTGTTACAGTGAGGCCATGTACCCGGAACCCCAAAATATGCCTCCTAAAGAAATAATTAGACCCCAACACCACAGGGCAGGCCGGAGTAGATCACAGAGAGAAGGAGGGGTAGAGGCCTGAAAGGAAGCCTGTGGCACACAAGGAGAATGCAAGGAAGAGAAAAAACTAAATTACACCAAAAAATAAAATAAAATAGGATCCCACGTAAAGGGCAAAATATATACGGATATAAAAACTCCTAAATCATCTCACTTAAGTATATAAACTATAAACAGATAAGAGAAAACCTAAAACACTCACTAGCTAACCAGGATGTGAAATAAAAACACCACTCAAGGCACCGTTCCTGGAAAAGGCAGATGGATGGAGGGAGTTAACTCCAGCAGTGTCTAAAGCCTGAGCTATATGACACTGCAGAGGGAGCATAAACCTTGGTTATAAGGGTAGTATAACAGCCATCTCAGGTAACCCTGGCGTCAGAGGTAAAAGCCAGGGAGCTGCCTTCTCCACGGAAGTGGTCCCAACACCGCTGTGAGGGTATAAGGAGGGACCATAAGCTCTGTGTGTATCAGCAATTTCAGCATGACATCATTATAGGGGATGGTCCTAAGCTCACTTAAAATATAAGAACCCAGAGTGTTCAGGATGGTTAAGAGGGGACTTGAACTCCTGAGTCCTGCATCTATCACAGGCTCCTAGCTCAGGACCAGTCACCCGCACTCACCACGTCCTGGTGCACGTGGCCGCGGTAACCAGTGGCCTTGGCTCGATGGAGCTGAGAAAACGGATGCCGCGAGGGTAAGAAATGTAAAAGTGCAGTAAGGTAGCAGCGCCGGTATCACCTGCAAGCATGGCATTATGCGAGGACCGAAGATCGTTCACAGGGAAAAGCACGCAGGACTGCAAGAGATAAACTTTGTGGTCCCTGTGCTCAAGCAGGCAGAAGGGGCAGGAAGGTTGAAACCCTTGAGATTAACTAGCACCCGTCAGCACCAGTAACATAACTTGCAAAGAGTCTGAATATTTATATCAGCAGACATTTTGTGCTAAGATAGAAATTAAAAGTGTATATTGCCAGAGTCACTCAGAACAGAGCAGACTCCATTTTGGATTCAGGCTAATAAATACAGACACAAAATTGCTTTCTGTAACTGGCCAAAGCAGGCTGAGCTTAGAAATGCTTTATGTAAACAAAGCAATGAAGTCTCCCAGCAAAGATGGAGGATGGATTACTAAGTCCAGAGACAAGTATATACATGATATACACTTGTACATATATAACCATTATACACTTATTTACTATTATATTAAATACATATAATCAGTATTATCTTAATAATATAGACCATTCATGGATAAATATTCATGAAGACATACCATATTATTTAACAAATATTAGTGGAATAGAAAATGTCTCAAAGCTTCTCAGAAAGCCAGACACCAATGACCAGATAAGACTCGGTAATTAATTTTACTTTCTAAATTTTACAAGGTCCCATTGTAAGTAGGGGGTGAAATTGAGTTTAGAACTGTCAATTTTAGAAATTACAACAGGAATTGTCGACGTGCTGTCTGGAGAAATTCCAAAGAAATGCTTTAAACTGACAGAAAATTTAAGTTATGGCAGTCATTTTAGATAAGCCAATTGACGCCAAAATCATCAACAGGAAAAGTTAACTCTTTCATGGATAGGAAAGCTTAGTGAGGCTAGAGTGCCCTCTATGGACCAAAAATCTAAATCGCGATCTGCATGTTGACCACACCTTCAGTATCCTATTGGTTTTACCAACTGATGACATAGAAAGAATCTTTCCCTTTAAAAAGTTAGGACAAAGGGAAGAGAGCTTTCAGATTGAAATTCAGATTCGGGACGAGACACACGGAAGGATTCCTGAGTCAGACAGACCCTCATACAAACAGACTGAGGAGAGAGACACAGAACACTTAATTTCACTATCTCTTTGCACACACATAACCACATTTCAATTCCTGGGATTACCTGAGAGCATCTACGTCATAACTGGTAATTATGCTGGTTTTATTTAATTAATCTAAATTAATTAAAATCTATTAATAACAGGATACATGCATGGATAAATCACGATCAGATCCCATAATTGAGGAATCTTAAATAAAGAATATGTAGTCATAACACTCCATTCTGCAGGTGGAGTCAGATAATTACATAGTACTGTTATCTTATCACGTGTTAGCATACCGCTGTTTTTATCCATGTGTGTTGATTTGCTCTGAAATAAGATAAGATCTTTTTAGGCAAATTAAAATTTGGCTTATAGAATCTGTAGATTTGACTCTTTTGGATGGTACAGGAATTGATTAATGATCTGGTTGAATGTTATTTTAATTAAAAATAGCAATAGAATAGGTTATTCTATGCCTAAAAGGACTAACCAGCATTGAAAGGGTTACTCAGTTGTTCTAACTGTTAGCCAAGGTTTCTGTGTCTGTGAAATACCTCATTAATCTTACTAAGTGACAGTTGATGCCGTTAGCCGTTGGATTGTTTTAATATTGCCATTGTATTGCATACTTATGTTATACTAAACATTCACTTGTTATCATGCATGCTGCCTAATATTATTATTATTATTTTATTTGTCACAATAAATTATATCTATTTTTATAACAAATTGTGATTTTATTTGTGTGGAATAGATCTAAGAGAATTGAAATAGTGGGCAATTCTCAACTGTATAATATTATCACCCCACAAATATCCCCACAAAAGCCATAAACCAAATACAAATATACTCAAGACAGTGAAGAATAAAAAGGGGGTGAAAAGACAGATCAAGTCAGCCAGAGGAAGGCTAGACAGGCCTAGGGTAAAAAAAAGATATGAATAATGGAATAAAAAGGGGAGATGAAAGTAAACAAAACCCCTAAAATCAATCCACAATTAAAGTAGGCATAATCTAATATTCACAGCTACCCACTAAGAGCAGGAGGCTACTGATGTGGAGCAGCAAAGAAAGAGGAAGTTATGTATGGGGAGGGGAGTTTTATTGTACCTAACTTTTTTTTGATTGGTTGGTTTTTCTCTGTGTTAATGTGCTGCTGTGGAGTTCTAGTAAAGAGAGACTTAAGCAAATATGAAGCCTCCTGTCATATTATAAATTTATAAGATGTATGTATACTCAAAATTATGTATATTTACAAATAGGTTTTTGGTGTTCCTTTCTTTGTATCTACTAATGCTTTGGAACTGTGTGCTTATTGGAGCAGAAGACTTGTTACATGTATTTAATTTCTTCATTCTATTTAGCTTGTATGTCGTCATAATTTTTGCTATTTACTGTGCCTACATATTTTGCAGCGCTTTTCCATTTTAATTTGGACATATAATAGAAAACAAGTACCATATGTTATGTTAACAAGATATACAAAATTATTGAAGGCACTACTAAACTGCTATTATTTATACTACTATATATAATAATAATAATAATAATAATAATAATAATAAAGCAAGTCTGGGGGGGTATATGTTCTTTGTTCTTTATTTTTATTTAATTACTATTTGCTAGATAACACAAGTTTATACTGATTACTGTCATTTCTAACCTTGGGCACAAGTGTATTTACTTAAAAATATGAGCTCAATATGAGAAACAAGAAAAATGGATCTCAGAAAACGCAATGTCTCTAATGAATTATTAATATACAACAGTTATTATCAGGAGAATAGTGGTGATGAGAAACCATATGGTAATGTTATGTAACAATTTATAAAAATACTAATCTGATTAAAAGTAGATCAATTGTTTATGTGCATTGGACTCAAGCTTTGTTTACTGTGGTGTAATAAAGATACCCTTCAATAAAAAAATTTCTTAGGAGACTTTAAGGAAAGGCAGGTAATTACTGATTTCAAATAGAAAGAAAAAGAAAGGAAACAATGAAGATATGATTTCTTTTGAAGGATTCCCTTATGGAGCCTCTGATGAAATATTCATTGTAGACAACATTGACATATGTTTCAAAAAGTCCTATAGAAAGTTATAGCATCCCTACAGACATGTCTATCCAATGTTCTGATATCAAAGATTCATTAGTTAGTGATTCTGCATATAAAAAGGAATTAGTTACAGACATAGACCATTCATATATTCTGCATTCGTTTTGTGTATATGTGTGAATGGCAACACTTACAATGCCACTTAAGAGTAGATGAAGTTTGAGCATGGGGATAATTCCTGGTTTTGTATTGTTTTTTGCCTGTGTGTTACACAGCCATGTTACAGCCTGGCTGCCTCCCTAAGGTGTATAACATATTCAGGGTTATAAATCATAACGGAATTCATATGCATACCCTCTTCTGTCTCATTATAGATTGCATAATGAGCTTAAACTTTAATGGCCATTGCAGTGGTACCACAAATCTCTGTTATTCAAATGTACAAAAGGATGTGGGACAGTATGCAGGTAACATTTTGGTTTTGTTCTGTTTATACATTTGGGCTGATGAATACTATAGCTACTGCTATTACCTAAGACTTGTGAGCGTTTAAGCATAGGGCTAATTTTTTTACAACTGTAATAACTAGTAGTGTCCACTAGGTACTAACGATGTTTAATCTCATAGCTTTTTTTTTAACAACCCCTCTCGAATTAACCAACTGCTGGTAAAGCAGAGAAACACACATTCTGTAAGTTGCAACTACACCTTGCTGGACAGAGAAACTCATCCTAAATATACTATTCGTACTTACACTGTGGATGTACTCAGTCGATAGTGATACTGTATACAATGTGTTAAACTGTGATTTGTGCTATGTCTAATATATATTTATGTTGCTTTTGTGGTTAATTTCTGATTTGTGCATTGTTCATTTTCATTACTCAAACACTAACAGAAAGAACCAATTTTTACATGTTTGGCCTTTTCTTTAATTGCATTGCTGTTTGACATAGTTTAATATACTTTGATTCTAGGGTTTAAATACAATGTCCTATAGCTAACATGTGGTTTTCCTATAGGATGTATAGGGCGATAGATGTTGTTAACATATTGACATCAGACATCAGATTGGTGTCAAGTTGTGAAAGTTAATGGCAGCTGGTAATAAGTAGCAACAGTAGCTTTATAGAAGCTCCCGTAGAGAATAATGGGAGCCTTTAGCTACTAATTAACAACTGGGTTTAAGTATCAGCAACCGGTTGCTCCCTGCCAGTAAACAGCCACCACTTAATAGGCACTTTAGCAAGTAGCAGCTGGCTGGTAAAAAGTAAAAAGGATGGAAACTAATGCCTTGTCTTTAACAGATCTGCAAGCATTTTACATTGAAAGTTGTTGTAGTTGAAAGTACCATTTCTAGTACCGTTCAGTGGGCTCTGATTGGTAAGCTTGTAAGCCAATGAAACAGAGTGCACTGACTAAGACTGCATAGCACGGCAAAGCACTTAAAAGGGCTTTCCCACCATGCAAGCACAATCTGTGCAGAGCCCTCAGAGGGCTAACTTCGATTTTTTTTGTGTATCATAGCATATACTTTTTTTTTTGCCATTTAGTCTTTTTTATTTTAACATTTGCAACATTGCCAATAATGGCAACTGATAATGTAGATTTAGTCGCTGTTACTGAGACATGGTATAATGGGAAAAATGACTGGGACATAGCAATACCAGGGTACTCTTTAAATGGACAAGACAGGGAAGGCAAGATAGGGGGAGGGATGGCCCTGTATATGAAGAATAGCACAAAATCTAGCCTAATAAAAGTTAGTGAGGCAAACATAGAGTCCGTTTGGGTTACATTAGAATTTGGTAATCACACAGTAACTCGTACAGGTGTGATTTATAGGCCCCCAGAACAAATGGAAGAGTTAGATAATCTACTAGTTGAGGAAATAGCTAAAATGACAATGAAGGGAGAAGTTATAATCATGGTTGACTTTAAACTTCCTGATGTGAATTGGAAAACCAAAACAGCTGCTTGTGCCAGGAGCACACATATTCTAAACTCCCTACTGGGATTGTCTCCAAAACAAGTCATTAAGGAGCTAACTCGTAAAGAGGCCATACTGGATTTAGTGTTAACAAATGGAGATTTGGTATCAGATATTACTGTAGGTGAAAGTTTAGGATCCAGTGATCATCAGTCAGTGTGGTTTAATATAAGAACAGTGACTGAGTCACACCACACAAAAACAAACGTTTAAGACTTTAGAAAAACAGACTTCTCTAAAATTAGAATATGTGTAAAGACGTCATTATCAGATTGGAGCAATTTAAATAAAGTCCAAGAGAAATGGGATTATTTAAAAGTTGCACTGCTGAAGACAACAGAAAATTGCATTAGGCTTGTCAGTAAAAGCAAAAAATACAAGAAACCACTGTAGTACTCCACAAATGTGGCCAAAATAGTAAAAAAAGCTTTTAGTAATTATAAAAAAAACCAGAGTGAGGAAGATAGACAGACTTATAAGATTAGGCAGAAAGAGGCTAAGCAAGTTATAAGAACTTCCAAATCACACACAGAAGAGAAAATTGCCCAGTCAGTAAAAAAGGGGGACAAAACATTTTTTTCGATACAAAAATTAGAAAACGAAAGTAAAACAAGGATTAGTTAGATTAAAAGCAAAAGAAGGAAGGTATGTAGAAGAGGATAAAGGTCTAGCTGACTGCCTCAATTAATATTTTTGTTCAGTAATTACAGATGAAATTGAAGGAAGGGGCCTTAGTTAGGAAAAAGGACAAATGAGTCATTTGTTACATGTGAGTTTACAGAGGAAGAGGTTCTATTTCAACTGTCAAAAGTAAAGACAAATATGTCAATGGGACCTGATGGAATACACCCAAAGTTATTAAAAGAGCTTAGTGATGTACTAGCAAAACCATTAACAGATTTATTTAACCAACCATTGTTTACAGGAGTAGTCTCAGAAGATTGGAAGTTAGCGAATGTTGTGCCCATTCACAAGAAAGGTAGTAGGGAGGAGTTGGGCAACTATAGGCCAATTAGTCTTACTTCAGTAGTGGGGAAAGTAATGGAAACCATGTTAAATGATAGGATTGTTGAACATCTAAAATCACATGGATTTCAACATCAGAGACAACATGGGTTTACTTCAGGGAGATCATGCCAAACTAATCTTATTGATTTTTGTGATTGGGTAACTAAAATAATAGATCAGGGTGGTGCAGTAGACATTGCTTACCTAGATTTCAGTAAGGCTTTTGACACTGTTGCACATAGAAGGCTTATCAATAAACTGCAATCTTTAAGTTTGGATATTGTTGAATGGATAAGGCAGTGGCTGAATGACAGGGAACAGTGTGTTGTAGTCAATGGAGTATATTCGAAGCATGGGCTTGTCACCAGTGGGGTACCTCAGGGATCTGTTATTGGACCCATTCTCTTTTAATATTTATATTAGTGATACTGCAGAAGGTTTTGATGGTAAGGTATGTCTTTTTGCTGATGATATTAAGATATGTAACAGGGTTGATGTTCCAGGAGGGATAAGCCAAATGGCAAATAATTTAGGTAAACTAGAAAAATCATCAGAGTTGTGGCAACTGACATTTTGGACTTAAAAAACGAAAACCATATCTCTAGAAGGATATTGATACTTTAGAGAGAGTTCAGAGAAGTGTTACTAAACTGGTTCATGGATTGCAGGATAAAACTTACAAGGAAAGGTTAAATGAACTTAACATGTATAGCTTGGAGGAAAGACGAGACGGGGGCATATGATAGAAACATTTAAATACATAAAGGGAATCAACACAGTAAAAGAGGAGACTATATTTTAAAGAAGAAAAACTACCCCAACAAGAGGACATAGTCTTGTATAAGAGGGGCAAAGGTTTAAAAATAATATCAGAAAGTATAACGTTACTGAAAGGGTAGTGGATGCATGGAATAGCCTTCCAGCTGAAGTGGTAGAGGTTAACACAGTAAAGGAGTTTAAGCATGCGTGGGATAGGCATAAGACTATCCTAGATATAAGATAAGGCCAGGGACTAATGAAAGTAGTTAGAAAATTGGGCAGACTAGATGGATCATTTTTGTTTTTATTGTTTCATTTTTATTTGGTCATTTTTGAGGGATTGAAGAAAAGCAGAAATAATATATCTGATGGTAAGCATATATTTTTTTACAGGAACTTAGATCTGAGGCCCTCCTCATTATTAAGGTTAGGAGGTATGCAGGTTTTGGGTTTTTTTATTGTGAAAATGGTTAGTAGCTTGGGTAGAGCTTGGGGACTAATCTCCCTAGGGAGAACTTGACACAATTCGAAGGGGACATGTCCACCCCCTCCCAGTTTGTTAATTAAATTATATCCCCCACCCACTGCCAATTGGTGGACCTGGGGAGAACAATAGGTCCTCTGTTTTTGTATTTATAAAACTCCAACTGCTGGCCATGTGTGACATAGTGTTGCGCTAGGAGACTTGTGTTTAGTCCCCTCTGTATTGTTTTAGAAATAGTAAATTGTTTTGGACACTGAAAGAAACCAGTTTGTGTTGTGGTTTAGTAGCCAAGCCATTATACTAATATGTGGGTCATATTGACACCCATAGGCTTTGACTTTACCTCTTTTTTTAATGACTTACAAGGCTAGTCATTACAAAAGGCTGATAAATGTGTTTCTTAAGAACAGTTATCTGTGGGGGGTTTCCAACAGCTGCCCCATTTATTTGGTTCAGCTGTTAAAATTAAATCAAGGCATAATTAGTGTGTCAGGTGTGCATAAAGGGACATAAAGCCAGAGGAGGTGTGTCTGAGGACGTGTGTCTAGGCAGTGGCGTACACACAACCCATGGGGCCCCGGTGCAAAAACTGATCCATGGCCCCCCACCCCACCTGTGCTTACTCTGCGTGGGCGGGGGCCGCAACACATGGCGGCAGGCACCTGGTCGCAGGGGTCACAGGGCTGGACCCCTGCAATCCCTGTATGTACGCCAGTGCATGCAGACACACATACACTTAAAGGACCACTACAGACACCCAGATCACATCATCTCAATGAAGTGGTTTGGGTGCCAGGTCCCTCTAGTTTTAACCCTGTAGCTGAAAACATAGCAGTTTCACTGAGGGTTAATCCAGCCTCTAGTGGCTGTCTCATTGACAGCCGCTAGAGGAGCTTCCGTGATTCTCACTGTGAAAATCACAGAGAGAAGACACTGAACGTCCATAGGAAAGCATTGAGTAATGCTTTCCTATGGGCGGTTTGAATGCGCGCGCGGCTCTTGCCGCGCATGCGCATTCGGAGCTGAGAGGCGGATCGGGGCGGAGGGATCCCCAGCGCTGGAGAAAGGTAAGTGCTGAAGACACACACACACTCTTACGAACAGACACATACACACTAGCTAAGAGACACACACATACTCTTACGAACAGACGCATACACACTAGCTAACAGACACACACATTTACTGACAGACACACACTCAGTGACAGACATACATACACACTCACTGACAGACAGACACATACACACTCACTTACAAAACACACACTCACTAACAGACACCAAACAGACTCACTAACAGGCGCACACAAACTAACACACTCAGTAACACACACACAGTAACACACTCACTGACACACACAAACTAACACACACACTGACACAAAAACTAACACTAACACACACACTCTAACACTAACACACTCTAACACTAACACACACTGATACAAAAACTAACACTAACACACACACTCTTACACTAACACATACACACTAACACACACACTGACACAAAATCTAACACTAACACACACACTCTAGCATTAACACACTAACACACACTGATACAAAAACTAACACTAACACACACACTCTTACACTAACACATACACACTAACATACACACTGACACAAAAACTAACACATACACACACTAACACACACACACTCTAACACACACGTTTTTTTAAAAAAATGTCATCCCCCTGCCTCCCTACCTTAGGGAGTGCTGAGGGGATTCCCTGGGATCCAGTGGGGCTGTCCAGCGGCCGGTCCTGCGGGTGGGCTGGCTGGCAGGATGGGGGCGCACAAAGAGATACACCACCACAAACGTCAGATTCCAATAATCTCCGGATCTGATCGGGCACTTCTCCTTGAGCTGGCTGGCAGATTACTCTCTTGAGGTTCTGGTGTTCTACGAAGGAGTCATGTTTCCCAGCCTGTGCACTAAAATCATCAGAGCCCCAGACTGGTAGGATTGCGGATGTACCTGCAGTGTACCTGCCACCAGGAACCCCATTGAATTATCAGCAAGCCCACAAAGCCATCAGGAAGCCCTCTGGACCACCAGGGGAAAAATTATTGTCCATCTTCCCACACAAGAGGTAAGCTAGAGGGAAACAAATGAATATATGTAAAAGAAAATGCAATACTCCCCAACTCTCCCACTTACCACCTGTCCCTGTCACACTCACCATCCTGCCTCCGTCACTTACCATTTTTCGCCTTGTCAAACTCCCCTCACCCTGTCACACCTGCCCTCAAACGCTGTCACACTCACCCACTCCCAAACTCTCATATTCACCCACTAACCCTGTCACACTAACCCCCATCACAGTCATTCATCACCCCCCACCCTGCCACATACCCTGCCACACTCACACCCCTCACACTGGCACACTCACCTCTAATTCTTTCATGATCATCCAATTCCAACTATCACACTCACCTCACAACCTTGTCGCACTCACCCCCTAACTCTGTCACACTCACCCACCCACACCTATTCACACTTAGTGCCCAAACCCTGTAACACTCTCAGCTTTCTACTTGTCACACTAACTTTTCATCACTCTGCCATAGTTATCCCCCTAATCACCTTATCACAGTACCCCCTGAAGATAGTCATTGTCATATACAGTCACCTCCCACACAACCTCAATATAAACACAGCACACACAAGTTCACAAGCAGCCTCCCTTACACACCACACAACAGCTTAGAAGCTGTGGTGACTGCCATAAGAGCCGATGGGCGGGTGCATGCTAGAATCTCACTGATCCCAGCATGCACCGGCTGCCTGCTCTTGAAAGTAACAATACAACTGAGCATTGTAAACAACTGGGTGAACAATGCCTAGCTTTGTCACTGCACAAGGGCAAGCAAAGAGATCAGTGCATCATCTAAGTGCAAAAATATTTGTATAGTATTCAGTAGGTAAAAAAAAAACCAAATAAAGTACATAAAGATAATTGAACAATGTCCCAAATAACCGGATACATGTTTAGAAACAAAGGGCCATTACCATGGGCCATAAAACATTACCACTCAGCAGAATAAACAATTTGTGCCATTCAACAATATACCATTTAACACATAAAGAGTTTCACTTACATTTGTACTTTGGTAAGGTACCCATTTTAAATCCAACCTCATTTGCAACCCTGTAACATTTGCAATATGTTAGCATGTTTACTGGATATTATATTTTTTTTTTTTAAAAGGTCAGTTGTTAGTTTTAATACTTATTATTCTTAATAATGTATTTAAATTTGTGGGAACTGTACCCTTAAAATTGTACAGAAAATTGTACATCTATATGTGAAATATTTTATTTGCACAACGAATTCTAATAGAGTCAGACTTTTGTACATTGTACTTTAGTACATTGCCAGTTTTTATACATTCTGTTTTTAAATATAAAAATGTTCCACCATCCCTAATCCAGGCCCACTGACTGCACACCTTTCAGCTGTATGCTATTTATTTGTACTTGCAAATAGCTTTTTTAAAACATATGTACCAAGCAATGAAAAGAATAGAACATTTTACCATTTTTCGAATATGTTACATTTTAACGTAAACATGCATTCTGCATTTACTCAATTTCATATTAATATGCCATTGTTAATGTTTAATGCATTATATATTTTACATTGTGTTAACTCTAAACTTTGAATGTATTTTGCTACTGAACAACTTAATGTCTTTATATAATGTTTAATGGAGTTTTGAACTCTAAGGCAAAGACGAAGCAATGGGTGGTCGGAAGTTGAAAAAAGATATCCAATTCTTTTATTCTGCAAAACATTTGAATGACATGTCATGGAAGTATAATGTCAAAACTGTGCTTTTTTATTGGACATATTTTTAAAAAATTCATTGAGATTTGTAACAAATGCAAGGGTCTTAGTTCTAAAAGCAAAGTTGTGCTTTAAATTCTAACAAGTTCAGTCATGTTTACGTAAGAGACAGAACAACAAAAATGAATTGGTTTTATTTCCCATTGTGCAATTTGAATAAAACATTGTCAAAGATATTAGTGTCAAACCACATATCAGAAATATACTACATACTTATATAAATTTCATCAGCATTTAGGCAATACATTTAAGGGTCTATATGGTGTAATATGTAGTGATACTAGTGTAGTTATACTTGTCTTTTTTTATAGGAAAATATTATGAAGCACATCTCCATGCCAACATATATTATGGGACATAAATGGAAGCATTTTATGCCATCTACCTGGCACTCGTAGATGGGATGAAATGAGAGTCATTGTAACTTGATATTCTCTATACTACATTTATAGGATGAGTGAAGCATTATTCATGTAATGGAGCAGGGCATGCTCCTGGCACTAAAAATAGGGGGCACAGGCATAAACATTAGATGAGGAGGTTACATGCTAGCCCATTCACTCAATTCCTTTAATTACACCTGTGACAGAACACCCCATCACTAACAATACTTGGTTCAAATTATATCTTCATTCCTGTTCGGTAACCGAACAAACTTACAAATTCCCCTTGTTATACCTCCCATACTCAGCCCACCTTGGAGCTTGTTAACCTAATTGACCCCTATTGACACCTCCATAATCGGTTCGCACCTCATTACAACAAGTGTTCTTCTGGGTGGCTGCCATTCGCATAGATGAACACATGGAAAATAAGTTGGCGGCCAACTTGTCGCACGAAAGCAGGCAGCGGTGTTTGGTCGTCAAGTGCATGAAACTGAAATTGGACAGACTAACTTGTGAACACTGCTGAACTTCCATCCTCACCTGCTTTCGTTTCCTCACACTTCTGAAGAGCGATGTTCGGTAGGATTGTTCACACAAACTAGGTGAACAATCGCTACCTAGGAGCCAGAGAATCTGTTCAGTGTTTTGTTCATTTTTGGCTCCCGAAACAGACCTACTGCCACCACCTGTCTCCTGGAACTATTTTGGGAAGGGGTCATGTGTGTGGTCGTTCAAAACTTTACCCCGGTCACCATTCAGCTGTGTTTGATCTGAGCGTGATTTGGATCCAGGCCATCCGGGGATATAGAACTTGAGGGGGTCCCTTGTAATATTATCTCTGTTTTGGGGTGTTTTGAACATTGTACCTCTGTGTCTTGGAGATAATTAGTTTAAGCATTATCTCCCACACACAGAGATCCTTTGGGAGGAGTTTGTATGTAACTGTATGGAGACCTCCTTGTAACGGACCCTCCACCAATCGATGCTCCTTGTGCTTACCAAGGACCATCAGCACCACACCAGACACCCTACGAACCACCGCAGCTTGGTTGGGGTCTCGCCATCTTCTACCTACCTTGGACCTACGACAAGGCTCCAGGCTCCAGTGGGTGACCCTCTCTTCCTTCAGAGAGCAAAGCAGGAACAGCTCTTAGAAGAGCTAGTGATTAGCATCCAGGGGAGTATACAGAGTATAGCAATCCACAGTGTGATATAGCAGTACCCTACAACACGAGATGAGGCTGCGAGTTGAGGGTAAGAAGGTCTGAAGGTTTATTGAACATCTTGAGTTTTTATACAGGACACAGAATTAACAAACCAATAAAAACAGAGTCTTACATGTAGACACTCCCCTACGGTGTACACAATCCCTCCCCTCTGCCTGTGATACAATTAACAAAGACAATGGGCTCACTCAATTAACTCTAAACAGAAAAAACATACATTTTTACAAACCCCCAAAAGTACCCCAAAATACAACATATCCCCCCAAAAAGTCACATTCACTGATAGCCCCGATCTGGGTGAACAACATATCTAAAAATCATCCAGATCGGTTAAGGGGTTCAGGAATTTCCTCGAAGCCTTATTTTTGCCACACTGTGCACATGGTCTCATGCCCAAAACAGTTCCATACACTCGAAGACAAAACCCTGCTGGACAATTTAAGATGGCCGTCGCCACATGTTTGAATCTGTTCCAGTTAAAAGTCCAAGGGCAGAAACAGTACTTTTGAAAATAGTCCCAGGGTAGGAGACTGGAAAACAGGCCCCTCCAAAAACCAGTGGCGAAGTTGCTTTCGTCACACATCTTCCCTTTCGGGGGAGACTAACCAGGTACCTGACCTTCTGTCGGTCAGTACCTGAGTTAGTCGAGTAGCCCACCCACAAAAAGCAATGACTGGACCTGGTGACTCCTGTCATCGGTCTCAGTCCTATATCCAGCGGTACAGCTGCGTAGTGGGGGGAGTTGGTAGTTCCTGGATTAAAGACCAGGGGAGGGCAGAGGCTAACTGCACTCTGCCCGGTTGCCAGCGCTTCTGCTGGGGTGGCCTGCAGGTAGTCAGGCCCTGTGCAAAGAGAAAGGGGAGGGCAGAGGCCAGCAGCGCTCTGCCCTGATGCCAGCTCTTCTGCTGGAAGGGGGTCAGTGGGTATGGTAGTCCCATCCACTAACCCCAGAGTCTGGCTGGAAATTGGCTGGGGAGGGGAGACATTGCTTACCTCCTCCTCCTGGTATCCCAGCGAGGTTAGTTGGGGATCTGGACAGGCCATTCAGCATCCCTGTAGGTCTGGTGCAGAGACCACGGTCCCATCTGCACCATCGTGGATAGAAATGCCTCCCCTCTGTAGCTGGGGGGAGGGACCGGTTGTCTCCTCTCCCTGTAGGGTAAGCTGCCGCTGGGGAGAGAGGGCGATATGCTCCTCTCCCTGAAACACATACTGCCACTGGAGAGTGAGACCGACCGTCTCCACTCCCAATAACTTGTCCTGCCGCTGGGGAGAGAGACAGACTGTCTCTTCTCCCTGTAAAACACACTGCAGCTGGGGGGAAAGGACAACACCTTCGGCCCCCTGGGATGCATACTGCTGCTGTGGAGGGAGATTACTTGTCTCCACTCACAGTAAGATATGCTGCCACTGGGGAGAGAGGCTGGCTGCCTCCTCTCCCTGCAATTTACACTGCCGCTTGGGAGAGAGACCGGTTGTCTCCTCTCCCTGAAACTCACCCTGCCGCTGGGGAGAGAGGCCGGCAGTCTCCTCTCCCTGCAATTTACACTGCCACTGGGGAGAGAGCCTGGTTGTCTCCTCTCCCTGAAGCTCACGCTGCCGCTGCGGATTGAGGCTGGCGGCCTCCTCTCCCTGCAATTTACACTGCCACTGGGGAGAGAGACTGATTGTCTACTCTCCCTGCAAAGTAAACTCCCACTGGGGGGGAAGGACGACACCTTTGTCCCCCTGGGATTCACACTGCTGCTGGGGAGGGAGACATCTTGTCTCCACTCCCTGTAGGATACGCTGCCACTGGGAAGAAAGTTTTTTTTTTTTAAATGTGGCACTTGCATAATGGAGATTTCATATATACCCCAAACTTTGTAAAGCTGTGATTTAAATTTGACTTTTTGAAGAACAGCAGAATTGGGGAAAAATAAAAAGACTTCTGATGGTAATTATATTTAAAAAAAAGTGTTATATTTATTGTCCCTCCCACACTAATATTAGGTTGAGGGTGGTAGGTAGGTACTGTAATTTATTTTAGGGGATTAGGGACACTAGCATCCTGGAGAGGCATGCTTTTATTTGTTATATTGTTTCTTATTAATATTAGGGTTCTAACCCATCACCATGGATGGGGGAAAAGGGGAGACACTAGGTCTTCTCCCCAATTGGCAATGGCTGCTCAGTCACTAATTTTTTACATTTGTCATCACATGGTAGATGGAGCTTATGGAGGTAAAATACTTCCATTATAGCAAAAGTAATATTGACCCCCATAGGAATTTTATGTATTTGTTTATTTACTATTTTACTGTGGTGGCCTGCTTGCAAGCACTGGCAAGCTACAACATAATTAATACTTATGGCCAGGTTTTTAAACTATTTGCCCACTGGCTGCTAGTGCTGCTAGCAGGCAAATAGTACTTCAAATTGTCATTCACTTGCAAAACGCAAGTGAATGATAATTTTCAAATGTGCACCCTGCCAGATGTATTCAGTTTATCGTCAGCCAAAAATCAGTTGTTAATAAATCTATGATTTTATATTGGTTCAGACAAGAATATTAGTGAATTTCTGAATGCTTCTGAACAAATAGAGAATCGGTTGCATTTGGTTTTAGTACATCTGCAAATGTCAACTGCATTCATGATTTGTCATTTTCACCATTTTGTCCATTCTGTTATTGAATAACCCTACTATCTTTATATAGGTGGGTTTTTTTTTTGTTTTGTTTTTTAAATCTATGCATTGTCTGCAAATTCTGCTAGCAAAAAGTAGATAACATTTTCAGAAATTAATTTAAACCCAACTTCTGGTTGCCATGACAAGCAAACTTTACTATAGTTCAAAACAAACACAATTAGGATTTTAACTAAAAACTCAATCTTACTTTATGTTGTCTGCATAATCAATAAATGTATCCGTTTGTGTTTTTTGTGGTAAGACTGTTCAGCAAACTGTGAACAGCTTAAATCTATTGCTGAATAAAATAGACAATTTTACTGTACTACAACAATTATTACTTCTGTAACAGAAACACATTCATGTTCTATAATTGTAAACAACTGGATAACTGTTGAATAAAAATGTTCAGTGTTTTATCAGCTGTCCATCTTTTGTATTGTCATTCATAACTGCTGATTTATTTGCTTGGATTTTGTGAACATTGGAACGTATTATTCCTATTCCTTTTACTTTAATGTTAATTTATTTTTCATGAAGCACTACTGAGCACATGCCATTGAACTGTCCTCGTATTAAACAGAATAGAACAAAATGTATATAAATATTCATTGAATTTTTACAATAACATTTGCATTTTTTTCTGCTTGACTGTGCTTCATTTTCCTTTTTAAAATTGATCCATAACCTCTAACACTATTTATCATATATTTTCCTAGTGAAATAATAAAAAAAAAATCTAAATAGTCTGCAGACAAATGAACAATAGGTAAAAACCTTTACATATAAAATGATATTACTACACACGGGTACACTGACACACAGAAATAATGCAACAGCTCTAATGCAATCCAAAAGTGTTTTTTTTAAATGTGGTGAATGAAGAGTCTGACGCAACTGGAAATGGCATTGACAATAAATAGTGGACACAAGCACACAGATAAATAGCCCAACACAGTCGAGAAGTGAACAAATCAAGTAGGTCACATAACATGATCACCTCTATTCTAAATCACCTTTTTCTACCATCCACAGCTGTCCCAAGACATATTGCTGCTTGTGTCCAAGAACAAAATATGGCTCCCACCTGCACATACATGCCAAAAGCTACAACACACCCTTACTTTTCATGCATAACAAATTAATCGATCACGTTTAAATATATGTAATTATTCTACAGTTCAATCTACTGCCCCATTAATGCCTGATGTGATTCTTGACTAAAAATAAGTATTGCCTGGATCTCATAGACCGATGTAGACCCAATATGGGTGGGACCTGCTACCATCACATGAAGAGCCTGTTTACTATTTTAGATGTTCTAATGCTAAGCCATCTATTACATTTGTCTTTAGTTGGTTATTTTACCTGTTTTGTATTAATTACAGGATTATTATTCTTTGCTCACAGCAGCTAATATGGAGCTTGTTCTCTGTTTTGTGAATCTGATGTTGGTGCGTTTTACCTTTTCATTGCCTGGTAATATGAGTGATCCTACACAACTACCACCAATTTTATACATAACGTAGGTGCAGGGTGTCTGTTCTGATTGATATTCTTTTAGACTTTAGTTTTTAGTTATCTAAATATTCTATATTCCCATGCAGGGCTGAGTTTATATATCTAAAGCAGAAGAAATGCAAGCAATTGGTACCCCCAAAGGAAATATAATATACACTGAGTTGTATTACTCATTTTGCCAGTAATGACAAAGAAATTGAACATTTTAGTTTAATATAGTCAATTAGAAGAATTCTCCATCTCATATGTTTTGCCAGGTTGTTTATGTTAGCTTAAAATGCATAAATACTTTGTCAATATTGCACAATTCCCAGAAAGCCCATACAGGAGAGGCACACTATATAAATGAACATAATTTCTATGAGCTACAAAAAAAAATGGTACAAATTAGAAAACAAAAATATTTAGAAAGTAAACAAAAAGAAAAAAAGAAAAGAAAAATATTCAGATAACCTGACCAATCAGGGCTCTAGACATGCCAGACATTTGTGATAAGTCCTCGTCTGTTCAAAGAACCTGGTTCCTTATAGTCCCAATCTGCAATACATATATAGTTCTGAAGAAGAAGATTAAATAGTCTCAAATAAATAGTCTTAAACGTTAATGGTGAAATTAATCTATTAACTAGGCCAGGGGTAGGCAACCTTCAGCACTCCAGATGTTGTGGACCACATCTCATATAATGTTCTTACAGTCATAATGTTGGCAACATCTGGAGTACCAAATGTTGCCTACCAACTGAACTACGCAATGCAAGCCCATTTAAAACATCATTTCAAAGCATAAACAAGATATTGCAAACTTACAACAGCTAATCCTGCAATATGCACTGGTGAACTGATAAGATAGCTGTAACCTCATATGTAACTGGGATAAAAACACATGCAATCATTTGCACACAAACCCACAGACACATTTTTATTATATATATTTTTATACATAAACTCTGTGTTTCCTATGTCATATGTCATTGTAAAACAATATATTTCAGCATTATGAAACAGCTTTCAACACATTTTGTTTTTCTACCTCTGTTGATATTTGATTCTCATTCCAGAGATAACTTGTTTCTTTCCAGAGAAAACTGTCTTTTGTGTGCCCTTGAGTTGTCATTCTGACTGAAATGCACTTGTGATCACTTCATCGGTAGAAATGCATTTTGTTTACTAGTCTTTTGGCCTTGATCCAGCTTTGCACATTCTTTAACATTTATTCATATTGAATGCATTTAAAGCAATAATGCAGTTCTGTATTCAGCTCACTGTTCGGGTTTCTGTAGGCTATAAACAAACATCTATCTGCTCGCATTCCCAAAGCAGAATACAAAAGATTTATAATGGTAAACCATTTAAGAAGGCAAAATACAAAACTGCATATTTATCAGATTAGTAATATGTGTTTTACTTTGCTCGTCAGGTCATCAAATTTTACACATATATCAATGAATTTTACAAACAGAACATTAAGTTCTTCAATCATTGCTGATATAATTAACAGTGTTTGATTTCTGTATCGTTAAAAATAGCATAAAACACTCTAGTTACAACATCGTCTTTAACTAAATGCATTCTTAAATCAATTTAAAATGTTTTCTTCTAATATATATAAACATAACTTGTAGAACATAACTTTTATTTGCTCAGTTAAAAATCAATGTTATATTTTTATAATCAGGACAGGTGGGCTGGACAAGTGAGAATCTAGCCCCCCTACCCTCTCTCAGCCCCCACCACTCTCTCTCAGCTCCCACTCTCAGTCCCCCTACCCTCTCTCAGCCCCTTACCCTTTCTCAGCCCCCCACCCCTTCTGCAGCCCCCTCCCCTTTCGCAGCCCACCTACCCTCTCACAGCCCTCTTACCCTGTCACAGCCCCCCTACCCACTCACAGACACCATACCTTGTCACAGCCCCATCACCCTCTCACAGCCCCCTTCTCTGTCACAGCTCTCCACCCTCTCACAGACCCCCCTACCCTCTCATAGCCCCTTGCCCTATCACAGCCCCCACCCTCTCACAGCCAAGCTACCCTGTCACAGCCCCCAACACACACTGTCACCCCACACACACACTGTCACAGCCCCACACACACACCCTCAAAGCCACCCCAACCCTGTCACCCCACTAGCCCCCTGCCACAGCCACCCACACCGTGTCACAGCCCCACACACCCTGTCCTCACACACCCTAACAGCCACCCCATCCTGTCACCCCACTAACACCCAGTCACAGCCCCCACACCCTGTCACAACCCCCCAAGCAACTTGTCAAAGCCACCCCACCCTATCACCCATACGCACCTTGTAACAACCACCCCCACTCTGTCTTGCCACATACACCATCACCCTGTCACACTCACTAACTGAAGACATAATCATACACACACACACCATCACCCTGTCATACTCACTAACTGAAGACATCATCATACACACACACACACACACACACACTTTGTCATGAAACATAGCTGTGCCATAACACAATGCAACACAAGGCCACAGGCAGCCCCCATAAACACAATACACCACAAGCAGCTACATCACACACATAGGTCCCAGACACATGCTCACAAAGACATACATTCACATACAAGGATACTCTCTGTCAGATACACACTTTCATGCACACACACACAGGTAGACAATACCAGGCACACTCAGAAATACACACCTGCACTTATGTATGCACGATTGCAAGGCTATGTAACCATACCCCACAATAGTGTATATAATATAAATATTAGCATAATTGCTAATTAAATTTGTTTATTGTAAAATTATTTTAGTTTACTAATTATGCCATAACTTCAGTCAGAGAGCTCACAACGCAGTGGCACATGGAGCCACAATACTGCAAGCCTCTGGACAATGAATACAGAGACTAGCTCTCTGTATCCAGTGCTGCAAGCCCCTTCTTCAATATAACTACAGTACCTTATATGCACAATGAGCCCCTATTTATTTTCATTTTGGGTATTAGTGGGGGCCTCGTGTTTCTGTTTTGCCTAAGGCCGAACAAAATCTAGAGCCGTCACTGGATTCCCTATTGTCTTCTTGGTTCCTGATCCTTGGCTTTGTTATCATCTACTCTTGCCTGCTGCCTGACCTTATCCCGGATTGATTGAGCACACCTCCTGCTTCTTCCCCTCTTGGATACCTCGCTTGGCTTCTACCCATTAAAAGCCTCCATGCCACCACAGACCTTTCAGGACCCTGTACCTACTTCAAGGTGTTCCTGAGGGTCGTGATTTTAGAGGAGTGCTGTTCCGCTGCAATTGGATTCCGTTACCGCTAAAACAACCCAAGTAGGTGTGACAGTGAGTCAGTGTGTGCGTGTGTATGTGTCAGTGTGTTTAACAATCAAAAGTCAATTCTACATACAAACACAAACACTAACCAAAAGTACACCTCTGCTTTCATATAGCAACAGTACATACAAACATACAACTCCATTAAAATGCCAACACGCCACACAATATACATTCAAATACACAAAACAAGCTTACAGTGAGGGGAAAAAAGTGTTTGATCCCCTGCTGATTTTGAACGTTTGTCCACTGACAAAGAAATGATCAGTCTATAATTTTAATGGTAGGTGTATTTTAACAGTGAGAGACAGAATAACAAAAGCAAATTCAGAAAAATGCATGTCAAAAAAGTTATCAAGTGATTTGCATGTCAATGAGTGACATATGTATTTCATCCCCTATCAATCAGTAAGATTTCTGCCTCCCAGGTGTCTTTTAAACAGATAACAAGCTGAGATTAGGAGCACTCTCTTAAAGATAATGCTCCTAATCTCAGTTTGTTACCTGTATAAAAGACAACGGTCCACAGAAGCAATCAATTAATCAGATCCCAAACTCTCCACCATGGCCAAGACCAATGAGCTGTCCAATGATGTGAGGTACTAGATTGTAGACCTACACAAGGCTGTAAGGGGCTGCAAGACCAGCGCCAAACAGCTTGGTGAGAAGGTGACAACAGTTGGTGTGATTTATTCACAAATGGAAGAAACATAAAATAACTGTCAATCTCCCTTGGTCTGGTGCACCATGAAAAATCTCACCTCATGAAGTTTCAATGATCATGAGAACGATGAGGAATCAGCCCAAAACTACATGGGAGGATCTTGTTAATGATCTCAAGGCCGCTGGGACCATAGTCACCAAGAAAACAATTGGTAACACACTACGCCATGAAGGGTTGAAATCCTGCAATGCCCGCAAGGTCCCCTGGCTATAGAAAGCACATATACAGGCCTATCTGAAGTTTGCCAGTGAACATCTGAATGATTCAGAGGAGAACTGGGTGTTGTGGACCAAAATCAAGCTCTTTAGCATTAACTCAACTCACCGTGTTTGGAGGAGAAGGAATGCTGCCTATGACCCCAAGAACACCATCCCCACAGTCAAATATGAAGGTAGAAACATTATGCTTTGGGGGTGTTTTTTCTGCTAAGGGGACAAATGTCAGCCTCAAAACTTTAATGCCTTGGAAAGGATCTGCAAAGAAGAGTGGGACAAAATCCCTCCTGAGATGTGTACAAACCTGGTGGCAAACTACAAGAAACGTCTGAACTCTGTGATTGCCAACAAGGGTTTTGCCACCAAATATTACTTTGTTATTCGATCTCTCACTGTTAACATACACCTACAATTAAAATTATAGACTGATCATTTATTTTCCAGTGGGTAAACATTCAAAATCAGCAGGTGATCAAATACTTTTTGTACATTCAAACACAAACAATGCTCACAAATGCAGTTTTGCAAGGATGGGCACCCTGTAGATCCCTAACTGGAAAAGCATTATGGGAGTTGTACAACAGATGGGGGATTTACCTTTTAGCCATGCTTGCACTAGAGGGGGTCCAAAAACAATTCTTGCTCCAGGGACCTCTGTGCATATGTTTTGCCACTGTTGGTATTGCCACATCGATCATAACTGCAGTCTTCCATAACTTGTCTATCAGCATGATGTCAGGTTGGTTGGCCACTTCTTGTCTGTCTGTCTGTCTGTTTGTCTGTATTTGAAAGTCCCACAGGATATTAGCCCTGTAATTCTCAATTACCCTATATGGTATCTCCCATCCCATCTGTCAGGTCTGGTGCATATTCTGTGCAGATATTTTGGGTCACAAAACCAGCAACTTGATTGTGCCTCTCAGTGTATACTGTCCCTGCTAACATCTTACATCTGACTGCTATGTGCTGGGTTTTCTCAGAGGCCTCTTTGTATAGACTGTTCCTTGGGTCTGGCTGGTGTGGTACACCCTGCTTTTATTGATCTGGTTCTGAGTTGCATGTTCCTGTGCTGCTAGGATTAGTGCCTTATGCTGTCTTTCAGTTCCGCATTTTACAACCACTAGTAGGATTTTTCTGGAGTGAGGGAATATAGCTAAAGGGGCAGGCTTATGGTGCAGGATTCTTCCAAACATGTATTTATTTATGCAAAAACTATGAAAATGTAATCATGAAGAAAAAAAATACAGCATATTAATAAGAATAAAATGCAATCAAATGTGTTAAAGTAGATTGAGTGTCCCTTTAATTAGTTAACCCCCTAAGGACCAAACTTCTGGAATAAGAGGGAATCATGACATGTCACACGTCATGTGTCCTTAAGGGGTTAAACAAAGAATTGTGAACAACTGACCATGGAATAGCACATCTTCTGTTGAAATAGCTGAAGTGGGAAAAGAACTACATTTTGGTATAAAATTTATATGGTTTTTCTTAACAGATGATCACATAATGCATGTGCTCTAAAAGAGGCTTTTATTCAGAGCGTAAAAAATAATAATAATAAAACTGACCTGAAAGAGTTCATAGAAATACCACATACATGAAAGACAGGGCTGGACTGACCCACCGTCACACCAGGAAATTCCCCAGTGGGCAATGGCACCAGGGTCTGGGCAGTATAGCCATAGTTTTGACCTGTCTTTAACTTCTGATTTATGTAAGGTTGGTTCTTGGGGCAGTTGGGCCAGTGCAAAGTGTGGCTGGCTAAGCCCAGTACATCTGTGCTGGGTGGCTGAGTGAGATGGTGCCAGCTTTTAACATGTGCTGGGGGACAGATGCAGTAGTGTGGCTTTGCTTAATCTAGAAGTTGTGGCCATCTCATTGATTGAAGTTCTAGGGAGATGGGCAGAGCTGCCTTGAGGCATCTAACTCTGCCCAGTGGGTATGCTTTGCCGCTGTCATGCTTGAGTCTGTGAGATCTGCAGTGTGGTCTTTCCTCTGTGTGCTCTGACAGCAAGGCTGGAAGGGACAAAGGGAGACTCAGATATGGACCCAGAGAACTGGACTACATTATTACAGCAAAAGAGGTGAGCAAAAGGAGTTGGACTGTTTATGTGTATGTCTTTGAGTGTGTATGTAAAATAGTGTGTATATGTTTAACAGTGTGCTTGTGTGTAGGCATGTGTGACAGCATATGTCTGTATGTGTAACAGTGCATGTGTGTATGTGTCGAGGTGAGTGTGAGTGTGTATGTCAGTGAGAGTGTGTGTATTATTGAGTGCCAGCTGGCATTTTACTTTACAACAGCAAGAACAGTTTGTAAAAGAAATATAACATTCTAATAATGTCACACAGTCAACATTTCAGAAGTTTCTGATCCATTACCAAATATTGAAGTAATGTGGCTGGAAAACTAACTGAATAAAATCAAGCAGTTGTTTGTTTTATTTGAAATCTTTTGAGTATATGCCCTCCTGTTAGAATTTTCAATTTAATTTTTTTTACACTTATATAAAACTGTGACAAGACGCATTATAGGGCATTATTTCCAACCCAGCCTTGACAAAAGGGGTTAATGATTTATTTCTAGCACCTAGCAATCAAAAGCCAGCATGCTTAGTGTTGACTTCAGAGGAGACAGAAAAGTTCACATGGTCATGATAGATTTTCCTGAACAGCATGAATACTTCTAAATATCTAGTAACTACTAAAGATCAATACAATCTTCAAGATGCTCAATTTGATAACATAGATAATTTTAATGTATAGATAAGAAATCTCCTTTTAGCACTAAAATATTATGTAAGCATAGAATTAAACAAGTGGAAATTTTGTTTTTAATGTAAGAATGTGTTCATATGCTACAAAAAAGTGTAATCTATATAATATTTTAATATTTAGACATTAACAATTAACAGTAAGTAAACAATCCTGAATCAAAGAACACATAAAAGACACGAAAAATGGGAAACATCATACGTATAATGCAATCAATGCACATGATCAACAAAATATCAGTAATTTAAAGCAGCAGTGTCATCAAATCACTGGGCCCCAGCCTATGGATCCTTCCTTATAGCACCCAAACCCCCCTAACCTTTATTGGGACTTTTATTACTTATCTTGTTTTCCTGTGTGCCAGATGCACCCGGTCTTCTTTAACAGTGCCACCATCTTAGCTGACAGATAGCAAAATGTACATGCACAAATTACAGACATGAGCATACCTGCAGAGGACCTCCATCTGTTTCCTGAAATGTATGTTTACTCTCAGAATCATGCACAAATTAACATGACGATCCATAACATGACACTGGATGGAGGTGAGTATTGAGCTACCCGGCCAATGACAAAGTTGGCAAAGGTCACAGAGCTAGACTAAAGCTCCATCATTTGCGTTGTCAATTTTTGTCAGCCTGCACAACATACATAAGCAAAAGTTGTCATGTACTACCTAGGAAGATAATTTTCATCTGTATATATTGAACAAAAATATTCAGTGAGGCAGTCAGCTAAACCTTTATCCTCTTCTACATACCTTCCTTCTTTTGATTTTAATCTAACTAATCCCTGTTTTACTTTCCTTTCCTCATTTATGTATCTAAAAAATGTTTTGTCCCCTTTTTTTATTGATTGTGCTTTTTTCTCTTCTGTTTGTGATTTGGAAGCTCTTATAACATGCTTAGCCTCTTTCTGCCTAATCTTATAGATCATTCTGTCTTCATCACTCTGGTTTTTTTTTTATAAATACTAAATGCTAACTTTTTGTTTTTTACTATTCTGGCCACATCTGCGGAGTACCACAGTGGTTTCTTTAATTTTTTGCTTTTACTGACAAGCCTAATGCAATTTTCTGTTACCTTCAGCAGTGCAACTTTTAAATAATCCCATTTTTCTTGGACTCCATTTAAATTGCTCCAGTCTGATAATGACTCCTTTACACATATTCTAATTTTAGAAAAGTCTGTTTTTGTTTTTTTTAAAGTCTTCAACTTTTGTTTTTATGTGGTGTGACTCAGTCACTGTTCTTATATTAAACCACACTGACCGATGATCATTGGATCCTAAACTTTCACCTACAGTAATAGCTGATACCAAATCTCCATTTGTTAACACTAAATATAGTATGGCATCTTTAATAGGATTGGCTCCTCAACGACTTGTTTTAGAGACAACAGTAGGGAGTTTAGAATATGTGTGCTCCTGGCACAAGCAGCTATTTTGGTTTTTCAATTCACATCAGGAAGATTAAAGTCACCCATGATAATAACTTCCCCCTTCATTGTCATTTTAGCTATTTCTTCAACTAGTAGATTATCTAACTCTTCTATTTATCCTGGGGATCTACAAATCCCACCTACACGAGTTACTGTGTGATTACCAAATTCTAACGTAACCCAAACGGACTCTATGTTCGCCTCACTAACTTTTATTTAGGCTAGATTTTATGCTATCCTTCACATACAGGGCCACCCCTCACCCTTTTTTGCCTTCCCTATCTTTTCTATATAAAGATTACCCTGGTATTGCTATGTTCCAGTCATTTTTCTCATTATACCATGTCTCAGTAACAGCGACTAAATCTACATTATCAGTTGCCATTATTGCCACAAGTTCATGGACCTTATTCCCTAAACTGCAAGCATTTGTAGACATACAAAAATAGTGGTAAACCGCGGGAAAGAGGTATTGAAGATAAATAGAATATTACAATAATGTATACATACAGGACATCCAATGGTATGGTGGTGTATATACCCCTCAAAAGAAATAAAATACAGAACAATAATAGTGCAATATGTCAATAATAAAATAACTAACTCACACTTTCCAGAGCTACTTAGAGCTCTGCCGTATAGCGCCTGGACAGTACAATCCCCGTCTTGGGATATGAGAAGCGTGATATAATACAGTATCCAATTTTCCTCGATCGCATATGTGGAAAGAATAAAAAAATAGAATGCAATAGTATAGTATATACAGTACAGTGGTAATATATTGAGAAAAGTAGGTATCCTACTTACAAATTCCAGAGCAATGCCTTGCTCTGATGATGACAGCCTATGGGGGTATGATCCCCACCAAAGGATATCAAAGGTAAACCGGATTCAAAGTGCACAGGACCAATGATAAAGATGGTAAAAGCTTGAACTTTATTAATAACATAGAAATAAAATCTCATATATAAAAAACAAATAGTCTCTTACTTTACGCGTTTCGCCCAATCCAGGGGCTTCTTCAGAAGTATAAGTCCATCTTGGGGTCGGTCCTGGTTATATAGGTGTTCTTGAGTACATAATTCTCGTCCGGTGTGTGTCCACTCCTACTTCCCCTGGGGTCGCATTAGTCGCCCGGAAATGACGCATCGCGACTCCCGATGCATGCTGGAACATGTAGTTCAAAATGTCCCATTTGCCACAAGTGTCTAGTGTGTCTACCGGATATTGCGTTCAGCAACTCGCACTGGATGATGGAGCATGTAGTAAAACCAATTGTTTTCTACTCCATCAGGTATAACAGTTTCATTATAGCGAAAGGAGAAGATTTTATAATATTCTACAATGAGACATGTTATCAAAATCATGGGAAGGTAGCAGTGAAATGAGTTTATTACAAAATGTAACTCTTCATAAGTTATTTAAGAACAATATAGTATCCTCATATGTATATTACAACATTTATATTTTCCTGTTATCAATAAAACATATTATATGAACATTCTTATCTGAACATAAAACCAATTTGTAATATTCAGGTTGAGAGTAAAAGAGTAATGATGAACAGAGTCTTTCTATTCATATACAAGCTCATAGGCTGGAGACACATTAATCAATATTATGTATAGTAGAAAACTCCAAATAGAAGCACCATTGTGCAAATAAAAATAGAAATAAAATTCAAAATAAACTCCATTAACATGTGAGATAATAAAAATGGATGCACATATATAAAGTAAAAAAATTGCACATAGGAGAGGTGTAGTTAGTGGAGAACTGATACTGCCCTGTGTTGGTTGAAATAAGTACTTTATCATTAGAAATATTATAAAATCAAAATAAAATCTTAGCATACTATAAAACTTTTAATATAAAAAATTAAAAAGATCAAATTCTGCATTTAGACCATTGGGATACAATGTATCTAAATAGTAAACCCACTCCATTTCTTTTTGGCCCAGTTTTTTAATTATGTCTCCACCTCTCCAATGTTGTGACAACCTAGTGATACCAATAAATGTTAGGTGACGTGGGTCATTATTGTGCAGTTCAAAATGAGAGGATACCAAGTGGTTCTTAAAACCCTTTTCGATATTTCTACAACGCTCCCCAATCCTTATCTTTAGGGGTCTTATGGTTCTCCCCACATATTGCAAACCGCAAGGGCATTCTAACAAATAGATAACATTCTTACTCATACATGTAATAGTGTCTTTAATATCATAGTTTTTATTCGTATTATTGGATTTGAAGCTTTGCGTATGTTTATTTATTTGTTTCATTTTTCTACAGGCTACACAACTATAACACTTAAAAAACTCTTTGTTACTTTTCATAAAATTATTCAATGTATTAGAATGTTTCTGCTTCATATAATTTCTTGTAAGTTGTGTCTTTAAATTTGGCACCCCTCTGAAGATATAACTTATACTTATTTATAAATATGCTATAAAACTCAGTATTCAGAAAATATTTGGCTTGATTAAAATGGATGCATGAATTATTAAGCCGGACTAATATAAAAAAGTTTACCTCCATTAAGAGTATTTCAGTGACCTTACTAGCAGAATATTATATAAGAAAGGTTAAAGAAGGTTAGCTTATTTATGACAGTATGTATCAGCCTAAGGAATTGTGCTTTTCCTACATGCTTTAACTAATTGAATGTGGGCTAGCAGAACAATGGGGGGGAAACATGGCTTACCAATCTTCTGAGAGAGTTAGACATAGCAAAGCTCTTAATTCAATAACAATACTAACGACTACATTCTGGAGAGCTTTTTAAAAAAAAAAAAATATATCGAAAGCAGAGCTAAATGTGTATTACAAAAAAAAACAGGCCAATAACTCTGATTCATGCTTAACCAACGTAACCTGATTTGGAAGCTGACTTTGGAAAAAGGTATGTAACCTGAGAGATAGCCTGCAAGACGGGAAATAATGTATCAAGGAAATTTAGTAGTATAATAGGAGTATACAATGCATGAACTACACACAGCTGGAACATTAATCCAACTAAGTGGTATTTAGTATACTCCAAATTATATAGTAATATACAAGTATATAAACTATACCAATTCATATTCTCAGTAAATGACAGTGCTGACATCAGTTATGTCCAATTCTAAAATTCTACTGTCAATCAATGTAAACCACTTTTTATACCTTTGCTGGCAAAGAAATGCTAACACAAAAACTTGGACACAGCAAAATAAAAGTTGGTTTATCTGAATCGATTTGAAAAAAATAATAATAGTTTCAGGAGATTTGTGTTTCATCCTGTATATCTCACGTTAGGCAGCAAGAGAGTAAGTAGGGGCTAGGATGAAGGGCAATTACACCACAGTCTGTATTGCTAAGGGAAGAAGGAGAAAAAAAAAAGTACTAGGGCAGGCTACAAGTCCACTAACACTATATTTGACTCTCCACAAATAGCTACCACCAGCTGTACCTCCTCCTCTTTGACTACCTCCACCATTAAGCAGCACGGGAGGGGATAGTGAGGATAGTGCCAGAAAGCAACAAAGGCAAATTGGATAGAAACACACATAGAACTGGCATTGCAAAAATGTCTCATATTTATATATGCTAGGTATTTAAAAAAATATTGTAACTTTTTCTATAATATGCACATTAACAGCATTTTTTTTTATTGCTCTTTTGGTTTCTCTAAATATGTTTCTGAGTTGTAAACAAAATTTTAAACAGCTGTGACCAAAGAATCCAGCGATTTAATCACTGCTAATTCTCACGGCCATTACTCTTCCTAATTCTCCTTGATCTTTCTGCTGCCTTTGACACTGTTGATCATCAACAGCATCTTCTCATTCTTCATAATCTCGGTCTATGAAATACTGTTCTCTCCTGGTGTTCCTCTTATCTCTCTCATTTTCAGTGTTTCTTTCTCTGGCTCTCCCCAACCCCTTTCTATCAGTGTCCCTTAAGGTTCAGTCCTTGGTCCCCTACTATTCTCCAACTATACTGCCTCCCTTGGTAAACTCAACAGCTCCTTTGGCTTCCATTATCATTTATATGCAGATGACACGCAAATCTACCTCTCCTGATCTCTCTCTGCCCATTTTAACTTGTGTCTCTAACTGCCTCTCTGTGATTTCCAACTGGATTGTTGCTCACTTCCTTATACTCAACCTATCCAAAACAGAACTTCTGGTTTTTCATCCCTCAAGAGTTGCTACTCCCGTGTCTGTCTCCATCCAAGTCTACGGCGCCACCATCACCTCTACCTCACAGGCTCACTGCCTTGGTGTTCTCTCTCCTTCACCCCTTATGTCCAGTCGTTTGCCAAATCCTGCCACTTCCATCTCAAAAATATAGCTTGCATCCGCCCCTACTTAACACCAGATACAGCTAAGATGCTGGCCCATGCTGTTAATCTTTCTCATCTTGACTACAACAATCTCCTTCTCAGTGGTCTTAGTTGTTCCCAGATATTACTGCTGCAATCTATAATGAACGCGGCGGCAAGGCTCATATTCATGTTCGCCCGCACCTCCCATGCCTCCCCCTCTGTCAGTCCCTACATTGAATTCCAGTTAGATTTAGGGCTCACTTTAAGATTCTGGTGCTTGCTTACAAGTCCCTACATAATGCTGCTCCACCCTACCTATCCTCTCTAATACAAAAGTGTGCTCTGCTGAAGACCTACTCCCACATCTGATGCTCGCCTCCAAGACTTCTTTAGGGCTGCATCTTTTCTGTGGTACTCCCTTCCCTTCTCCATTAGACTTTCACCCAGTCTCCACTCTGTTCAAAAAGTCTTTGAAAACACACTTTTTCAGGAAAGCATATCATTTAAACTGTTAGCAGGTTTCCCCATCCCTCCCCCCATGACTCCTCTCCTGCAACTGTAAAAAATAACCTACCACGTTCCCAGTGAATACTTTTCTAGCAACCTATTTCATTAACCCTACTTATACCCTATGTGTCACTATACCCTACTCCCTCTAGCATGTAAGCTCATTGAGCAGAGCCTTCAACCCCTCTATTCCTGTGCGGCCATTTGTCTGGTTACAATTAGTGTCTGTTAGTCCACCCATTGTACAGCGCTACAGAATTTTGCTGGCGCTATATAAATAAAATAATAATAATAATAATAATAATAATAAAGACCAGAACAGCCACATGCACAGCATTCTGCTATCTCAAAATTTTCAGACAAAATTGTTTGGCCAAAACATTATTATTGGTTTTTTTTGCTGTGCCAAGTCTAATATTTTTCATGTGTGTGGTTTGGACTCACAGGTGTGTAGACACAGAATTATTGATTTACACATCAGAATATTTTTCAAAAGTACTTTGTATATTTTACTGTCCATTGTATTCTCTTCAGTCATATAAAAGACAGGAACTTTATTATCTAGAAAACACATGAAGACATTTTGTCAAAATCTAAAATGCCTGTAATTAAACATATTTCATGCATATACTTACAAAATGAGCAGATTAAAAACATAATATGACATCCCATCCATCACTGAAACTATTTAAGCCTGTAGTAGCCTGTATATGATAATTGCTATTGCCATTTGTGATTATTATTTTTTTTAATAAAGGTCCCTTTTTTTTTTTTTCAATTTCTTGTAAACATAGATATATGGAACTCATCTATAGAAAAAGGGTTGTGTATATACTACTTTTGTCATACTTAATGTAGGTAGATTTATTTTTCAACTTTTTGAAATAGAAGTAAAGCTACATAGTAGTAACAATAAGAGAGTGTTTAACAAAGAAAATATACTTACAGCACTGATAATAATAAAATATAATTTCTACGTGGTGTAGTAGATTAATTCAATCAATAGGAAATGCTTTGAGATCCAGTACCTTAACTAGTTGGAATTTCAGCAGGGACAATTCCAACAGGAAAAAACACTTACCTGGATTTGATATCAAGTGCATGTTGTGAGATCCGATCTATCCGATCTATATTACACAGCAAGTAGATATTTATATTGTCAGTATTTATTTTCAGTATTGATACCATAATAAGATTTATTTTCAAGTTCTCACCATTAGGCACTGACTTTTTAGTATGCAATATTTAATGGATATATCCACTCTACCTAGAATTCATATTGCTTAAGATCAGATTTAGAAATAAGAGCATTTGTACTCAAATGAATAAAAAACCTTTTTGAATTAAAATTAGATTTGCTATTTTTTTTAATTATTTTCTCTATACAAGTCTAGCGATTTCACATTCTTGCCAAATGTATTTTATCGAAAGGTTTTCATTTTTAACAATAATATTCATTGTAAAACAATTAAATATATGGAAAAAAGAATAGGAATACATTGAAATCAAACAAACAAAGAGAAACGGGGGGGGGCTTCATAAAAAACACAACATAGTTTTAAATAAGGTGTAAAAGCATTGCACATGCAACAGCGATAAATAGTGTACAAACAGTTGCATACACAGAGCAATGGTAAAAGGAGAGGCACATAAACTACAATCATAAATAGTATTTTCGTTTGACATTAGCCTCCCATATGTTCCAGTGGTAAGTTAATGATTCTGTTGTGTTTGATGGCAATCTGAGCTGCACCTCATAGCACTTACTCTCTAAGGCCAGTGTTAATACCTCTTTAATAGCAGGAACTACGTCAGATCTCCAGTAACGTGGTATTACCATAGTGATCGCTATCAAGAAGTGGCCTACCATTATCTTATCCACTTTGGTAAAGTTGTCAGGAAAGGACTTGAATAAACATAGTTCTGGAGTCAAAGTCACAACAGACGGAGTAATATCCCTTATTATTGTATGTACATTCTTTCAAAATAATTGTAAACGTGGACAATGCCACCACATATGGGTATATGTGCCTGTTTGCCCACAGTCGTGCCAGCAGAGATTTGTAGAATTGGGGTATATTTTCTGGAGCCTGGATGGAGTCAGATACCACCGATATAAAACTTTATAGTGGTTCTCCAAATGATCCGAACACTGGGTGATACCTTTCAAATTTAAAAAAACAGCCAACCAGTCATCCAGAGACATTTTTTTCTCTGAAGATCCCTTTCCCATGCAACTATGTAATCCAGTTTGGTTTGGGGCATAGCATTAATATAGGAATAACATAATGATATAGTACGTTTCCTTCCCGGGTTATCAATATAATTTTTTTCTATTTGGGATTTCTCTAAATGAGTATATTTGTGGTCAAGTCTTGGGACTTCAAATATCTTACTTAATCATAATCTCAGATAATCAACCCATCTATAGGCTTGTTTACAACCTTGTCACCAAATAGCTGCCATAATCTTTCTTTGTTAAACGGGCACTATAGTGCAAGGAATACCTCTCCCCCTCAATCAATGCTTTCCTATGGGGAAAAATCTGATGCTGGATGTCCTCATGCAAAGCGTGAGGATGTCCAGCATCAAACACTGGACCAAAGGTCCATTTTAATCCTGGAAGCCCTCTACTGGCTGTCACCGGAGACAGACTTAGTGCTGCAATGTAAACAAAATTAAAATATGTTTTTTGAATTTTTCACACACAAACAAATATGAACACTAACTTTGGCCAGTGTTTGTGACTAAGTGGCTACTAAAAAAGACTGGACATACCCCATTTGTAATACCTTGGGTTGTCTACTTTTCCAAATGATATCATTGGGGTAATTCTCATTCCTGGGCTACTATTTGGTCTCAAAGGCAATATTATTATTATTATTATTATTTTATTATTTATATAACAAATTCCGTAGCGCTGTAGAATATAAAGAGTCTAGCAAATGTCAATGTGTATAAACTGAAAAATGTAACATGCTATATCTGACCCTGTAACTTTCCAAAACACCATAAAACCTACACATGGGGGTAGCGTTTTACTCATGAGACAGCACTGAATACAAATATGTGTAATTTTTTTGCAGTAACAGCTAACAGTATTATGACATTCACAGTTAACCCCTTAAGGACAAATGTGACATGTCATAATTCCCTTTTATTCCAGAAGTTTGGTCTTTAAGGGGTTAAAATGCCATGCAGAACTACAAAATTAATATTTCTTAATTTCTCAAATTTAAAAAAAAATTCATATTAAATTATGTTTCTGATGGGAAATGAATTGTTTTACCTATGCAATGCTTAGTGAATATTCCCACAGACATAGAGCTATAAAGAAATATATACATTAACCCAATGAGTGTATTGCATAATGAGAGGTGGATTTAATCCTTTATCTACAAATATCTGGACAGTCCCTCTTTGGATGGTATTGTGAGTGAAAGAGGCTAAAGGAAATAGAGGTGAAGACATAATTAAAGGCCCACAGGTGTAATTAGTACATCTGAATATACCATGGCTAACACTTTCACCTGTGGTACTGTCATATAGTTTCCACTATCTTTTATAAACATCCTGCCCTTGGAAAAATACGATTCTTTCTAACCACCTGCAAATTTTAATTGGGTTCCTAAATCAAAGACTGTCGTGCTAGACATGCGCAGTAGATTAACTGTAACACGTAATGTTATATGAGAGAATTATACTGCTCACACTGAAAATGCTATGATTGGTTGATTTTGCCTTTTGCTGTACACACCCCTACGGAAACAGTTTTTTATATACACGCTGTACACCATTAAAATTTCAAACACTTTTTGAACTACTTCTGACTGGCGTCCATTGAGTGTTCCCTGCGAGCAAAATTTAAACAGAGATAAAGATGGAAGCAGAAACTTCTTTGATTATGCATAAGACCATGGCAGCGTGTTGACTGCAGCCTAACAAGTGGGGGCTCGTGCCTGGATAGACCACTGCAGAATCTACCGGTGAGTAAATAGATCTTGACTTTTTCTGTCTTTATCAGTTACATGTCTGAGATGAATTAATTGTTAAAGTGAATGAGTTGTTAAATTTCATATGAGCCTGGTACAATTTTTCATGAAACCCGGACTTGCCCATAGTTTAGCAAACCACACAGGGATAGTTTACTTTTATTTTTATCGTCCTAATTGTTGGACAGAGTGGTACACCGAACAGCACATAAAATATTTAAAAATCCCATTCCCTCAGAGTGTATGTAGACCCATATTGTTTAACCGCTGCAATAACTTTAACAAAGAAATACATTTTCACTCTTACAGCAGCCCAACACTGATTTATATTGCTATTATTGATTTTTTTTTTTGCTTGCTACAGGGTATCCATTCTGCGTGCTCTTGCTTCTTAATTAGTTGTATCACAATTATTATTGTTATAGATATCTTTGTATAACTATTTAGTGTCAAAGTATCCTCCTTACATTAAGATGGGGCAGGAAAATTCTAAACAGATTTGTAAAATCAAACATAGGGCTGTAAAGGGAGCGACAGTCCCGAAGCCATACTTAAATGAGACCCCTAAACATTTTGTAGAAAGAATTGCAGGGGATTTTTATGTGGACCTCTTTGTACATAAGCTAGCGGGGTACAATGAGGGGATGCAAGGCAGGAACATTTTTCCCAGAACAGGTGGCCTGGACCTAAAGCACGTTTTAATGATAGAAGGCTTGTGCATGGGTCAGAAGGAAAAATGGCCATGGTACAGACCAGATAGCTCTTGGGATAAGAAGTATATGCGTTCATGTGGGAAGATATGTGTTTCCCTCTCCCTTATTGGGTAGCCACCGTCGACCCTACCCCAACTAACCTACGCAGAACCCCGAGTCTTTGCCAAGTAACCCCTTCATTGCCACCACCATACCCAGGTTTAATCCACACACCTTTATACCCCTCAATAACAGACCTTGAATATGTGGACACAGTATGTAATATTGTTGTCACTGAACTGGAGCAACAGAGGGGAGCCAACATCCGTCAGCAACAGATCAAGGTAGACATACCACAACCACTGCCAAACAGGGGGGCACTCCACCACCCTCTGCTGGCCATACACAGGTTGTTACTGCACAGCCCTCATCCTCACATTTTACATCAGTTTAATCAGTGTGGGAATGGACTTCTCATCACATCACACACAGGCAGCCGAATAAGTTACATAACATGACAACATGACAGGATAGTGAGAAGCAAAGGCGGGGCATCCTTGATGAACTGGGAACAGAGGCTGATGAGGGGAACTTGATTTCAAAGGGCTGTACTTGTTAGTTGGTGAGCAACCCATAGTGAAACTACCTGATATGACCCAATTAACTGCATGGGCAAAAGGATGTCCGGACCCTGTGAAGCAACCAACATCTGCAGTATCCTACCTTAAGAAAGCTACTGTGGGTCAGTTTCTGCTGCCCAATTGCTATATCATGTTGCTTAATATGATTGATGCACATGATGATACTGATTGGCTAGCTGTAACTAAGCAATTACTGGATCCTAACAAACCAATTTCCACCAGACAGGATTTTCTTACCCCTGCCCAGCTAGACACTATGTGGGGACACATACTGACACATTTAAAGAAGGCACATGGGGATAGACAGAGCATGGCTCCTGCCATTGCTTTCAAACAGAGGGCAAATGAGTCCCCAGGGGCCTTTGCCAGGATATTTCTCAAGTGTTGGACTGACGAGTGCTGCCTACCCCTCCATGATGAAGTTAAGGGTATAGTTTGTCACCACGCTGATTAATAACTTAACTCCTGAGGCAGCATAGACCTTTAAAAGGTTCCTCCCAAAGTGGTATGATCAGAAACCAAAGGAATGTTTTGAGGCCCCTAAGGTCCTTAAAGCGGCTTCTCTAAAAATGGTTTCCAATCACTTCCCTAACAGAGCACCTAATTGCCAACATAATTGCCACATAATCCTGTTCATTGGAAGAAGGATTGCCCATATAAGATATTTGTTACAAATGTAGGAAGCTAGGTCACAGGGCCAATATGTGCAGGAAACCCCCCACAGACCCAGGAACACCCAATACTTCAGATCACTCTATTCCTCTATGCTGGAAGGATGGTCCACAAGGACCCACTTTCAGACAATTTGGAGGCCTGAGGTTGGACTCCCTAACTCATGCTTCTCTCAGGGCCTCAGTAAAATGGATTCAGTTACCTATGATCACTTTGTACATTGATTGTTCACCGTGTGACTTTTTATGTGACACAAGTGCAACCACATCCTCCTTAATTGAGCTTTTTTACAAGGGCCCTCATGACAGAACTGGTAGAACCTCAATAGGTATTAATGTTCCTATTGACACATGAGAGACACCTCCACTTAGGGTTCGTACTAAAACAGGGGATTTTCAGACTTTACACCAATTTCACATTCTGCCACTGTGCCCAATTAACTTATTGGGTAGAGATCTCATGGCTAAATTATTGCTGTCCATCTCTATGGATTTCCAAGGAGGCACTACTGTTTATTCACCCTTTGACCTCACAGTGACCCCCCCATCAATGAATTACATGACGGTGCATTTTTTACCTTGCACGACAGCGGGGGATGTGTCCTTTCTCTTCCACATGAACTGACTTATATTCTAAGCAGCCTATCTGTCTTCATACTGACAGGCACTCAAAAAGTTAAGTTGATGATAGACCCACCCAGGATTGTGTACAATGCCACTAGTGATGTTTTTAACATACCTCCTGTTGACAGTGACGAGAAAATCGTGACTATTCATGGGTTATGGACTACAGAGGGAGTCTTGCACTTAGTGACTAACGCTGGGCTATTTTCATGGCTTGAGAATCAGGACATACTTCACCACTATGACTCTCAGTTTTTCCCTGTTGTTCTGGTTTTCTTTCATCCACATTTGCTATCCACTTCCACACCTCAGCTACCCTTTCCTCTCGACTCTTTGCCTCAGGGTCTTTGGACTACCTCCTCTCTGACCCAGGTTTCATTGACTGCACACCCTATGAAGCCACACTTAAACCAGATGCAGCCCCTGTATATGTAAAACAGTACCCCCTCTCGAAAGAAAAGGAGTTAGGGATTGCACCAGTTATTGCTGAGTTGCTTTATAAAAGTATCATATCACCTAGACTGTCACCATGGAACTCACCCATTAATCAAATCCCAAAACCTGGTCGAAATGAGTTCAGGTTTACACAAGACCTCAGGGCCGTAAATTCTAAGGTTCAGCCCTTAGCCCCTATTGTGACTGATGTGAATGCTATTATCTCAGCAATCCCAGCTCAGTCACAATTCTATAGTGTCATTGACTTGTGCAGTGCCTTCTTTAGGATACAGGTACACCCTAACACAAGGCCTCTATTTGCCTTCATTTACAAGGGCAACCAATACACTTGGAACAGGTTGCCCCAGGAATACAGTGATTCGCCTATGGCCTTCTCGGCTGTGGTACATAAAAGTCTGTCGCCATGGTCTCCGGTCTTCCACTCTGCTCCAGTATGTAGATGACCTTTTGCTGTGTATTCCTGATAGAGACTCCTGCCTAAAGGACACTCTCAGCCTCCTTGAACCCTTGTATCAAGTTGGCCACAAGGTTTTTCCTGCTAAAATCCAGTTTTGCCTTCCCAAGGTCAAGTACCTTAGCTTTCTGCTCAGCCAAGGTGAACGGGTCCCTGCTCCAGACCACGTGCAGACTATCTCACACCTGCCAAGACCGCACAACAAAGCTGCCATGTTGTTTTTTTGCTTTGGCTGATGCTACAGCTAAAGCAATTGCCTGGGAAGGAGTTGACAAGTTAGATCCCAAGTATATCCTTACCCCTACTGATCCAGCTGCACTAAAGAACATGGTCATGATCCCATCTTTTACCTTACCTACTGATTTACACCTCCTGCTGGCACAAGCATTTGACACTGATCTCACCTTTTGGGAATTACAAGGTTTGACCAAGACATTTATGGCCTCTGGTCAAACAAGGAGGGACAGGTAGGATTACCCAAAGCAGTAGCCCCAATCTTCATTTCACATCTTCATGGATTTTGGGCATGTTGGTAAAAAGCAGACCCTTAAGGCCCTACAAACTTGCTTTATAAGCCATGACCTCAGTGACATGATGGAAACACAAAAAAGTAGATGCTTAATGTGCGCAATGAATAACCCTGGAGGGACAAAATATGGTAAGCATGACCATTTACCTCCACCCAAAGGGCCAATGCAGCACCTCCTGATAGACTTTACACATATGCCAAAGGCTAAAGGAGGATTCAAGTACTTACTGGTCATAGTAGACCAGTTTAGTAAGTGGCCAGATGCATTCCACTGTGAGATGGAAGACACCAAAAAGGTGGCACAAATCCTCTGTAAAGAGAGTGTACCCAGGTTTTGTTGCCCTCTGCAGATAAACAGTGACAGAGGAACTCCGTTCACAAATAAACTCACTCAAAACATAAACAGATTGCTCTGTGTTGACTGAAAATTTCATGTCCCCTACCACCCATAACCCTCAGGACAGGTGGAAAGAACCAACAGGACCATAAAAGACAAGTTGAGGAAAGGAAAAAAAATGTACATTCCATAATTGGCCAGACCACCTACCTGCAGTGTTAGCAGAGTTCAGGATCACCGCTAATAAGATGACAGAGTTGTCCCCTTTTGAGATACTCATGGGTAGGTATTCTCCACTCCTTGGGCTAGCAAGGGACCCCAGGGAATGATATATGAAGTAGATGTTGCTAGGTTATAATACGTTGCCAGCCTAGTCAATAAGTTGAATGGCATCTATGGTGATGTTTCTCAGTCTCTCCCACTTCCAGATACAGAACCCACACATCCATTCAAGTCAGGAAACCAAGTCCTAATACGGAGGTTGAGAAAGCTCAGAGCCACTGACTCACCTTTTCGATCCACCATCTGTTGTTGTCGCTGTTACAAGGACGGCTGTCCTGACCGACCAAAGTCCAGTATCCATTCGAGTAAAGAAAGTGCCTGGCCATTTGGGCCAAGAAGAACAGATCAAGATGGAGACAGAAGCATCCTCATCATCAGAGACAAGAAAGAACAAGATTTACAGAACAATGGGATGCTAGTAACCCATTCCTCTTAGTTGCCTTACCCGCTACATCGATCTTACTTGTTGACTTCATTTGCTATTTTGCTAATTGTGTCTACCCCATGTAAACAAACATTCCCTATGTCATGTCTAAACTCTCTCGGGAGAATAGTGCAGTTAAGTTTCCCAATGACATAAAGGCCCAATTGCCCACTAAGGAGGGAATATTACCCGCAGAGTTAACCTAGGCTTACCCTACTATACCACAAGTCCTCAAGAGGTTACAGAGATAATTTCATATGTCTTCATGGAAAAAGGATAATATGTTTGTACGGGCTGCCAAAATAGTCTTCAAAGGTAATGTTGTTGGGTATGTGCACATACACCAATAGTTTAACACATGGGTACCCTTTTACCAGGATCTCCCTGAATGGAACAGGATTGGCAGCACTGTGCAAACAGTGTAAATTATGGAACTTTACCAACAGCACTCCTACCAAAGAGCCTGATAGGGTTCATCTGGCAACAAGTGTGGACACTGGTGCCATAATGTATTTTAGTAATGCTGACGAAAGTTATCCAATAGATTTAGAAGATTCCCCCCCGAAGCAAGGGTAATATTCTGGTTCAACAAGATTGCTTGGGATGACAACACAAAGAAACCCAGGGGTTTCTCTCACAGCACTTATTTTAACCCAAACTTAGGAGACAACACATCCACAGAAGGGAGTGAAAAGAGAACTGATATGGGTGTAATATATCAGTGGTTCCTTCAGCAGAATAAATCCCTGATGGCATCAATGGGGTCAACTGGTAAATCCACTTTTTCAGCCCTCCACCTAACTGTGAATGGCATTAAAACCCTTGTTAAGAGGCCATATTTGATATTACCACCTTCTCTTAGTCAAGTGGCCCCTAAATGCCCAACTTCCATCGAGTTATTACTGGTTATGTGGTAGGCGGGCCACTAAAATTATACCCTGTGCTTATATGGAACCCTGTTTCTTGGGGACCATTATACCCTCTATGTATGTCATAAGTGATTTACCAGAAGGAAGAGGTAAAATATATATTCCCTTATTGAACTAAAATGAATGTTTGAACAAACTTACAAACAGCCATTAGTGGAGGTATATTTTGGTTTGTGGGTATCCCTAACATATATAAAACAATTAATCATCTAGCTGGGTATCTAGATGTAGCCTTTAATGCCCCAGTTAATGTAATGAACAGATTACAATGGTTGCCCTTCAGAACTGTATGGTCCTTGACTACTTATTGGCTGCACAAGGAGGGGGTGCCAGGTACTCAGAGACAAATGTTGTACTTACATATCTGATGAGAGTGGGGCCATACACCATGATTTGAAAGTTCTTAGTGAAGTCCAGACTAGAATGAGACTTGGGAACTTTGATTGGACATTTGGATTGGGTGGCTTGTTAGGAGAATTGGGCAAGAAGATATTAATGGGTCTGGTAGTTGCTGTTTTTTAATGTTATGCTTGTACCTTATGTTTGCTTTATTCAAATGCAGCATGCAAATCGCTACTAAAAAAATCTCTAAAACATTAGCACCTCCAAGAAGTGTAACTTTACCTAGGTTCCTTTGATGAATCCAAGAGTGGAAATAATAATTTAGTAGTTCCTAAATGGAGGGTACATTTAATCATACTAAAAAATCCTTCCGCGTTAAAATTCAGCTAAACAAATAGTTGATTAGTTATATGTAGATAAATAATGTAACCAATAAATTGCTACATATTTGGTAATTATACTTTCCTCTGTGTTCATTGTATATGTGACTAACAGTAGTTAAGTACTTACTGTAACATCTTAGACTTATATTAACATTTGACACTGGTACCCTGGCATCCAGGGCTCCCTGTTCGGCTCTGCCCTATTTCCAGGTATGTTTATCTAGGGTGGGGTGACTGTAGCTGGAGTTTTGGACACAGGTTACCCACCTCAGGCGTCAGACCACAACATCATTAAACTATACCCTAACCATCAGTGGGAATGACGTGTCTGTACAGTCAGGTTTTCTCCACGTTTAGTTTTTCCTGGCCCAGATCACCAGGCAGACAAGGTAATCCTATACCCTGGTTGACAGAGGAGGATTAGGTATTGTTCCAAATGGGTATTATGTGTTCACAATTTATTACATGGGCATTGTGAACAATGATGAGAAATGAATTATTCTTACTATGCAATACTTAATGAATATTCCCCTAGACATACAGTGCTATAAAGAAATATATACTATGAATGTATTGCATAATGAGATTTGGATTTAATAACATATATTATGCTGTATCTACAAATATCTGGACAGGCCCTCTTTGGATGGTTTTGTGGGTGAAAGAGGCCAAAGGAAATGGAGTTGAAGAAATAATTAAAGGGCCACATGTGTAATTAGTACATCTGGATATACCTTGGCTAAAACTTTCACCTGTGGTACCAGAAAAGGGGACTTGTCATATATACAGGTAAATAAAGAGTAAAAAAGCCTTCATCTTAGTTAAGTCTTTCCACATCTGCAGGGGTCAAAAGCAAGAATATCCTCTCCTGTCTGCAATGTGTGGCAAGCAGTTTCCACTATCTTTTATAAACACCCTGCCCTTGGAAAATAACATTCTTTCTAACCACCTACACATTTTAATTGGGTACCTAAATCAAAGACTTTCCAAACACATTACTCACTCTAGCTTGCTGAAGTGTTCTATTGTAAAAATTATGTCCTCTTTTTTTCATGTTATAAAATGTATAATTTTAATAAAAAATTTGTACATTTATAATTGAACCTTTATAAATGAACCATGTTATAACTCATTGGCTGTCAAACAGCCAGCCAGGAGATCTTTTTTCCACCTAGCTTGCTCAGAGTGCCTGTGTTTGAAAAGTCTTCCGAATTGGCTCTTTGACAAGTCTGTAATTGGACAGCTGCATGTTGGGTCTCCAAGGGAGAAGCCACTGATTGGGCATTTCCTGACACAGAAAAGAAAGTCTGTTAAATGGTAAAAAGGGAGGGCTTGCAGAAACTGTACGAAATAGCTCTGCAGCTATTAAAAGCCAAGGTTGTATGGCCTCCTCACCCCCCCCAAACAGTGCTTACATTTTCAAGTTCCACACTGCAAGCCAGTCCTTAAAAGTTGCTCACCACTGTGAGCCTGGAGGGTCCATGTCACACTAACTAGGCTAAATTTCTGCTCTCCATGGTTATGTTTTCACTTTCGAATGGTCAGTAGCGAGTGGGAAGTTTTGTGCTTCACCCCCAAAGAAAATTATGAAGAATGGCATGCATTTTTTCTTTGGAGTAATATGGTATCATTTATTATTATCATTAATTATTTTAATTGCGTGTTCCCGTAATATTTATGGTTCAGTCAGTTATTTCAAAACTTGTCTTTCTTAAATGAAGGCAGGAGTGGGGTCATTGCACCTTATACAAACACTCGAGTGACTACATTTCTGTTACTGTGCATTAGATTTGAAATAAGACTTTTTATTCTATATAATGTCTCAGACCCCTGTATATAATTTCCTAAATATCACTGAAACCATCAGACACAATAATTCTAAAAAAAGCCTTGGAACAGAAATATATTTATTCTTTTATGGCACTATAGAAATCATTTTCAAGCTGTGGGCTCCTGCTGTGTTGATCTTACAATCTAGTCTTAGTGCCTGAGGCTCTGTGACATAAAGAGACTTGCCTCAAGTCACAAGTGGTAGACATGGGAATCAAGCCAGGCTTCCCTGATACAGGCTTGGTATCAAAGTCAGTAATTTAACCATATAAGCTACCATCAAATCTCTGAGGTTTTACATTCACATTATTTTCATTAACAATATACTTAATAGGAGTGATGTTGCATTCAAATCAGTTCTCTGGATTACCTCAGTTTCTCTTCTTTTTTATTATTTCAGTCGTGTTGTTGTTTTTTATTATTATTTTATTTATGTGTTTAATAATGGTAGTCTTATACTTTTAAACCAAATCTCACCAGCAGTTGATTGTATACATGCGGTATGACATTATGGAAGTTAGTCACAGCAACCAAGAGGAGTGGACATGACATTGTCTACCCTCAGATTGTCCTTAAGTCCCCCTGATGGCTAGGGCCCCTGTAATAAAAAAAAACCCTACCTACCTACTAAATACTTACCATTAGATGTCTTCTTTTTTTCTTAAAACTAATTTTCTTTAGCCCAAAAAAGGCCAAATACAAATCATAAAAAAACTAGATCTAAAAAAAAATTACAAAAAACCTGATGCAATAAATATGTCTTCATCCCACAAGGGTTCTGCGCAGGCTATGGTTGCATGGTTGAAAAAGCTATACAATTTCAGTCTAAGCACTCTGGTTCTTGGCCAACTGATCAGAGCTTCCTGACGGGCAAATCTCACTTATCTCAAGACTGCATGGGAACATTCTAATTCACAGCATAGCAAGTGGAGAAATTGGGTTTGGGTATAACCTCCCTTATATTAATATTAAGGTCATGTTGGCTTTTATTAATGTACAAAGGCTAAGTAGAGTGATATGATGCATTAACAAAGCATATTATTAAGAACTAATAGCGAGAGTCAGGCAGCAGGTATAATAGTGTGTCTTATCGTATCTTATCGAAAATGAACCTTAGCTGAAAATTATTTTCGTGTCTTGTACCCCTTAATTTTTAAATTATTCCTTCCTCCCGTCTTCTTTTTTGTATATCTTTTTTGGTTTTTCTTAAAATTCATTTTTTTTTTTACAAATTTTTTTCTCTTTTTCCTTTTTTTAAATTCTCTTCCTATTTCCTATCTTTTTCTTTTTTTCTTTTCCCAATTTTTTTTTTTTTTTACTCTTTTCTTTCCCATCTTCCACCGCTTTAAATAAGTGTAGTTAGTATTTCATAATAAAGCAGTAATATGTATGTGCACAATTATGCTTGGGAAGTGAGATAACTGAACAGGTATACAAATAAATACCGCTTGCATTGGAGGACGATAATCAGTTAACAGAAAAAAATGGGAATTGGGGGTACGCCCAGAACGTGCATTTCTAAGCAGTGGTGCTATGTAAAGACAAAAACATATACAAAATACAGCGCACACATAAACAAAAACACAGTTTTACATTTAACAAGGCTACTTAAAATCACCTATCTTAGCAAATAAATATGGGGATGCAGTTCCACCATATGGCCTTATTATGTTAAGCCAACCACTACGTCACAGTATCCCAATATTGGTGGGTCCTACACTACTTTTAACATGGGAGATTTACATGCTAACTTGCAATACTTACTTGTAGTTTAAACTCCTCAATTTAAATTTAAATTTTCTTGCGGTCACCTCCAAAGGGGCACATAGTGGAGGGGTGGGGTGCTCAGCGCAATAGAAATCTAGTCTAGATTCCAAATCTATACAGAAAAAATTTGAATATTATTTCACAACACTCACAGGGACATAGAGTGTGGTGTTCTTTGATAATTTATCCATTATAGGTTTAATAAAGTTTCCTGTTATTAGCAATTTCTCTGATGTTTCCTATATTGAGGAGCATTACTAGGCCAATGGTCAATGAGAGAATATCTGTTGCTTGTCGTTGAGTAATATGTATAATCTCTAGTTTATGAAAATTACCTCTGAAAAAAGGTAATGCATCTCTATTTTAAGAATCTGTTTTAGGTACCAATAAACTTTAAAATACGATTGAAGAGTGCCAGCTTGAATGGGTTAAACAGAATGGATTGGTCCATGTGCTGAGTATTGCCCTTATGTTTTTCCGAGCTGACCTAGGAAAACCAATTGCAAGCTGTAGGTCTCTTCTATCGGTGACTGAAGAACATGTTCAGCCTTAGCAAGAACATAATAGTCACTTTCTTTTGTTCTTTTATATGGTGGGTTATCATAAGCGTAGCATTTTGGAACTAGGCCAGTTAGTTCCAAAGTTTTGTATCCTCTAGTTGTTTCAGTATAGAAAATAAAGGAAATAAATAGAGAATAGATTTACAATTGAATCCATCTAAAGATACTTTTGCAAACATAGCTAACGTCATACATGCTAAAATGAATCTCCGCTGTTGGAACTGCATCAATTCAAAGAACAATAATATTTTAACTGCATGGAAACTAAATAGAAGAAATTAACGAAGAAGACTGCTATCGAAATTTACAGTGGTAAATCTAAATGACAGTAACTATGGCCGTGAAAATATAAGGTAAACATGTTGCATTCTAAAAATGAACTGTGGAAGTGAAACAAAAGACAGGCTTGATTACAACCTAACATAAAAGAAAAACAAACAAACAGTAAAAGCAATTACTACCCTGCTAATAGAAATTGGTCAACTAATTGGTTAGAAATTAACAATAACAATAAGTATGTAGGTCTCATTACAGAATCTGCGTGAGTGTTCAACTTTAATGATTTAACTGAATCTTCAATGTAAACTCCATAACACAATGCTGGGAAAATGCCAGAAAATGCAAACATGTTAACACTATGCTTAAAACTGTGAGAATGTAATACGTTATTGACGAGAACATTAAGGATTATCATGTAGTGACATTATTGCAGCCAGAAACCAAACTGCCAAACATCCAGGAAATCCACCTGTCAATCACATAGGAGCCTTGAACCAAAATTAACCTGATCCATGAAATGAACTGGTATTATAAGTAAATACATTTAATTATAGCAGTATAGAATAACCACCTGAAAAATATAAGCATGGAAATACTTTCTAGAAATAAAGTGGGATCACATCATTATGGAGCAGCACAAGGGCTGAAGTCCCTGTAAAATAAAACACGGACATTGACAGAGCTGTCACCTGGATGCAAAGCTAATGAACACAAATATTGTTTCAGGGTAGACATGAGTCTGGCAAAAGTTCTCAGTTCTCTCAAATGGATACGATCATTATGTTTTAAATTGTACAGTTCTGAAGAATTTCAGCCAAAACTTTTTGGGTTTTATTTTAAATTTCAGTTCCATTTGAAAAATTCCATATGAATCCAAAAATTGCAGGAGAAGCCCTAAAATTTAATGGAAATAAAATTGCAATAAAAACATGAGAACTCTGAGAATGGGCAAAAGCTTAAAGAAACTCTTAACTTAAAGTGGCCCTGGTCGTGGAGCTGCTGGTGTTGGTGGAGCTCCTGTTGCAGGGAGTGGACCTCTGGTGTGAGTAGGCGACAGCGGCTTGAGCACTAAGAGTACTCCACCAACATGGCCAGTGCCGCTGATGCCATTCTTAGCCTTACTATCCCGCTTCTATGTCTCCTTGGAAAAATGCTTCAGGCGATGATGGAAGAGGATGTGGCACAGGAGGAAGAGGAGGAGGAAGAGAGATAATTTCCATGGTTATCAGGCCAGTCATTCACACGTGGCTCAGAGCATATGCCAAAAAAATTGTTAAGCCAGGGCACAGTTCTGGAGCATGAGCAGGAGGAGGATGAGGAGGAGGAGGAGAAGAAACCGTGTTCACAGCAGGGTGGCAGCCAACGCAGCTCGTGGGCATCACTGGAGCATGGCTGGGTGGATACGGAGGACACAGATGATACACCTCCCACAGATGACAGCTTGTCCTTGCCTCTGGGCAGCCTGGCACACATGAGCGACTGCATGCTGCAGTGCCTGCGCAACGACTGCCAAGTTGCCCACATTCTAACTTGTGCTGATTACTGGGTGGCCACCCTGCTGGATCCCCATTACAAGGACAACGTGCTGTCCTTAATTCCCTCACTGGAGAGTGATCGGAAGATGCGCAACTAGAAGCGCACGCTGGTAGATGCGCTGCTGAGGGCATTCCCAACTGACACCGGGTGCTCAGTGGAAGCACAAGGTGAAGGCAGAGGAGGAGAAAGAGGTCGCCAATGCAGCTGTGGCACCGCCAGCACCTCAGAAGGCAGGGTTAGCATGGCTGAGATGTGGAAAAGCTTTGTCAGCACTCCACAACAACCAGCACCACCAGCTGATATGGAACGTCTTAGCAGGAGGCAGCATTTCAGCAATATGGTGGAACAGTACGTGTGCAAACGCCTACACGTACTGACTGATGGGTCTGCCCCATTCAACTTCAGGGTCTCCAAATTGGGCACATGGCCTGAGCTTGTCCTTTATGCCTTGGAGGTGCTGGTCTTCTTTGCAGCCAGTGTATTGTCTGAACATGTGTTTAGCACGGCAGGGGGCGTTATCACAGACAAACACAGCCGCCTGTCCACAGTCAATGTGGACAAGCTCACGTTTATTAAAATGAACCAGGCATGGATCCCACCAGACTTGTCTGTACCTTGTGCAGAATAGACATTTATACCAGCCTCGCCCAGCCATTGTTATACTCAAGTGCACTTATTCTTTGTTTTCTTTTTTTATATGTCCCAATATTTTGGGGGCTACCCCAATAAAAATAAATAAATTAAAAAACAGTGTTGGCTACCTCCTCCTCCTCCACTGCCGCTTCCACCTACACCGCCACAGTGTATTTTATGTTATTTTAAGTTATTTCCATATCTACATTTGTTTGCAGGGCACTTTTACTTCCTTTTGCAGCCTTCTAGCCCTTTCCAGGACTTTTTTAGAGCCATTTTAGTGCCTAAAAGTTCGGGTCGCCCATTGACTTCAATGGGGTTCGGGGTCAAGTTCGAGTCCAAACTCAAACTTTTTGCCGAAGTTCGGCCGAACCCGACGAACCTGAACATACAGGTGTCCGCTCAACTCTAATTGCAACAAAAACACATTCTCTGTTTTTGTTTTTTGTTGCAATGCATTTGCTTAAGCTATGAGTCATTTCAAAGTACAAATGTGGGATTTATCTAAAAATCACTGTAGTGTCAGTAACCATATTTAACTGTGTAAAAAACACAGTGCCCTATCAGCTTCTTCCAACTGTGGCGGTCAACAGGCATCACAAGACTCCGTTAGGCAGGGTAAAACAGCTACAATGAAAGACATTTAAAAAAAACTGGGGAGCAGCAACAGCAGTAATTTATTTTTATTTTGTTTTTTTGAGGTGGCTGAACAAAGGTGTTAACCACCACCACTACATTTTTATAATTTTTAAATTATTTTTCATAACTTTTTTCAAAAGGAACTTAAAAAAAAGGACCTTCCGCAGGGTTCACTTGTGCAATAAACTGCAGTCACACACTGTATATGTTACTGAGGTAAGAAACTTGTAATTTCCAAAGCACAAGCAGTGTCACAGAAACACAAGGACACTGCAAATCAAATAATCCATCTTTAGAAAAAACAAAATTCACAAACTAGTAAAACAATTCTAAATCAGTAATTCCGAGTTGGTGTACGTGACATTTTCAGTAACAGCTGTATTTAATTTGTATCTATTTTTTTTTTTAATATATCGGATGATAAGGGGTCTGGCTGTCCCTGTCCAACCTGCCTCTGTCAAATAATGGCGCTATCCTCACCTTCTCTTTCAAAGGGTGGTTATAGTAGTAGAGGAGTACGTGGCATTGGCGGCAGGTTGTGACAACTGCACAGAATCAGATAAAGAATCAGTAGACATGCTGCCTGTCCTAGCTCTTTCTTGTTCTGCCTCTCCCCTCATCAATACAGACTTGTGGTAAGATTGCAGATGATGCTTCATACCAGCACTAGTGAAATTTCACTTTACTTCCCTTTACTCACTTCCTTGTTACACAATTTGCACTTTGTAAGTCAATATTCTTAGAGGCACTAAAAACTTTGCTTCAGTGGTGCGATACAGTAACCTTTGCCTTGCATCTGCTGAAGAATGGTGGCAATGCAAGCTGTTGCACCACTTGCACACTAGTACGTGGTTGATTAATTCTAATGGAAATGTTGATGGTGGTAGTACCAGTGATGTTGATGGTATTAATGGTGGTTATGGTAACATTGGCAGTGGTAGCAGGTGCAGCTGATTCCACTACTGTCTCCATTGGATGAGATAATTCTAGAGCAGATATAGAGGGACTTGGAGATGGTGGGCAAAATGCAAGTGGCAAGGACAAAAATCTTGGCTGCTGTCTGTCCTCTTCACATTCTTCTTTTCTAATTCCTCTGGCTAATCATACTCATAGTCGAGAAGCTCTTAGGCCACAAATACAAATGCTATGTCTGCAGTGGTGCAGAAAACAGAATTCTCATCATCGGAAGGAGCAATCACTAAACCAAGAAACCAATTCTAACAACTAGTGAAGAGCATTAATATGGTAATCAGTGGCATATTTTAGATTCATGCTGCCCTAGGCATTTGGAAACTCGGGCAACCCACCTAATCTAAATTTCCCCTTCCTGTTTAGGACCAAAACGCACTTTGACTGACAGACACAAACCGACACAACCACTCAGTGACATGCACACCCTCTCCGATATACATACACTTACGTACTGATTTGACACTCATATCCTCACTGATTTGACACACTGACAAACACACAATCACTCAGACACACACTAACAGACACATGCACTCACTGACAGACGCATGCACATAATAACAGACACTCACTCACTCACTCACTCACAGACATACACTTATACACACACACACACACACTAACAGACAAACTCACTCACATATACACACACAAATTCAATGACAGACACACATACTCACTCACTTACTCACTCACAGACATTTACTGGCAGACACATATATTCACTCACAGACATACACTGACAGACACACATACTCACACACATACACTGACAGACACACATACTCACAGACATACATTGACAGACATGCTATCCTTATAGCCATATCTACAGCTCCATAAAATGTGAGTGCACATTATTATCTATACCTACTCTTGCTCCATAGCCTAACATACTACAACATATATGTTTCTTTTATCTTTTTACTTCTATGAGAATACCTCCCACAGCTACAACAATACAAAGAATCAACCTTGCACTTAATCCTTAGGCAAGGATAATTTTGCCCAGGCACATAAGTTGGAGCTGTATCTAAGCTCCAGAAAAGTGTGAGTGGCGATTTTATATTTTTACTCACTCCAACCAAAGTTTTTAATACTACATTATTATAGCTCCCTGTAACGGAGCTCCCTGTACTCCGACTGAGTACCCTCCGTTGATGGATGCTCCTAGCGCTTCCTGAGGACTCCAAACACTGCAGCCGACACCACAACCACCGCAGACTCCACAACCGCCGTAGCTTAACTGGAGTCTCGCCGTCTTCCTTCCACCCTGGATCAGCTTATGTCCTCCAGGACCGTGTGGGGAAGACCTCTCCTCCAGGAGAGCGTAACAGGAACAGCTCTTAAAAGAGCTAAGTGATTAAAAGCTCAGGGGAGTATGCAGAGCATAGCAATCCCCAGTGTGATATAGCAGTTCCCTCCAATAACGAGACAAGGCTACGTATTGAGGGTCAAGAAGATCTGATGTTTAATGGCACACACTCTGCTTTTATGAGATTCTGCCCATGCAAGGGAGACACCCACATAATTAGCAGTATAACCAATCGGAACAATATACATTCAGGGAAATTCCCATCCCTCAGATAATCACATAACATAATTAAAACAGAACAGTAAAAATACAGTTTTTATACATGTACTATAACTTCCAAACTACACATCCAATCTTCATAAAAATTACATATTTGGAATCAATCCATTAAGGGGAGCAACATATTAAAAAATGGCACAAATCAGACAAGGGGTTCAAAAGTTAGCAAAAGTGTCTTTTGGGGCCTGGCTGGCAGCATGGTTTTCTGGCCCAAACCGGTTTTACAGAGGCCTCTATCCTGGACAATGGGGAAAGTAATCCAATTATCCAGGGATAGAGGCAGACTCCATTAACCACATGTTAGCAAAAGACACAAAAAGACACAAAAATACATAACTCCTATTGAACTGAACAGAACCCCCACATTCAACCTATCCCCAGATGGCTTGGATCTGAGCGCTCAATATATCCAAACAGCGCTCAGATCCCACAAATACAGTCAAATCGCCATACACACTAGGTCCATAGTCATGGGGCAGAAGGCTGGCAATTAGGCTTCTCCATAACACAGGGAAGCAGGGCAATTTGTCAAATAAAATAACAGTTACAAATGGCAGTTTGTAACACTCCCTTTTTCCTTTCATACTCCTATGAGGATTATTTAGGCGCTGCACCTACCTCGTGTTTTTTATCCAAAATAATATATCTACCTGCTCAGAATGTTTAATATTCACATAACTACGCATGGTTAAGATGATAGTGTAATTTTCTATGCTCCAAATCTTTAGTAGGAATTTTAGGGATTTTACGTTATTCTCTTCTTAACTTCACACCTAACATTGGGTAAGGAAAGGAGAGACAACACCAACTGCTCTACTTTCCTGCTTTAATGATATCCCGGGGACATTGGAGCTTTTAAACTCCCTCATATTTTATATATGCTATTTGGGGGTGACAAAAGTTGAGGGAGATAGGTATGGTTTATTTAGGTTATTTAGGTGTCAGCCACAAAAGGTAAAATAATTATTTATCTATATTAATTAAATATATCTCAATAATCCATAAGACTCATAATAAAACAAGATGCAGTCACATTGATTGGGAACTGTTAGACCAGTGTTACACCTTTTAACACCCACAGCCCGGCGAAAGTAGGAGAAATATTTCACGGACCGGTGTCAGTCTGAAATAAAAACCAATGGTATGTGTGAGGGATGCAGTGTGTGTGTGTGTGTGAGCAGTGCTGTGTGTGTGTAGTTTGTGTGTGTGTGGTGGGAGGGTGCAGGGTATGTGTGAGGGATGCAGTGTGTGAGAGGGTGCTGTGTGTGTCAGTGGTGCAGTGTGTGTGTGAGGGGTGCAGTGTGTGAGAAAGGGTGCATGATGTGTAACAGGTGTGTGTGTGAGGGGTGCAGGGTATGTGTGAGGGTTTGCAGGGTATGTATTAGGGGGTACAGGGTTTGTGTGTGCGGAGTGCTGTGTCTGTGTGAGGTGTTATGTGTGTGTGAGTGGTGCAGTGTGTGTGTGTGAGGGATGCATTTTGTGTGAAAGGGTGCATGGTGTCTGAGGGGTGTGGGTGTGTGTGAGGGGTGCAAGGTATGTGTGAAGGGTTGCAGGGTATGTGTGAGGGGTGCAGAGTATGTGTGAAGGGGTGCAGGGTATGTGTGTAAGGGGTGCTGCGTGTGTAAGGGGGTGCAGGGTATGTGTGTGAGGGGGTGCAGGTTATGTATGTGAGGGGTGCTGTATGTGTGAGGGGGTGCAGGGTATGTGTATGAGGGGTGCTGTGTGTGTGAAGGGGTGCAGGGTATGTGTGAGGGGGTGCAGGGTATGTGTGTGAGGGGGTGCAGGATATGTGTATGAGGGATGTTGTGTGTGTGTGAGGGGATGCAGGGTATGTGTAATGTGGTGTAGTGTGTTTGAGGCTTCTATATTGTGGTGGGGGTGATCAGAGAGAATATCTACTTTAAAAAGGGGGAAAAAAGTTTCATGCCCCCCTTCTTACATCTGGCCTTGAAGAAGGGGACATTTCACTGCAATCCCTGGTGGTTCAGTGGTGGTGCTTGCACTTCAGCCTGCAGCTCCTCCAGCTGCAGGCTGCCCTCACTATTTTCTTCAGTACAGCGCTGTGTCTGAGTGTTGCAATGGTAACGCATGGCAACGCTCTGACCTGCCTGTTCACAGGAGGATTCCAGCTTCCTGGGTCCTCCTCCTGCCCTGCAGTCTCCCGGGTCCTATCTCCCTCCCTCTTCCTTAACAAACTGCCAGGAGACCAGTGTGGGAGATCTTTGATCTCCCATCGGCCCGAGAAAGGCAGACAACAGGGCTGGCTCACCCCTAAGTGAAAACATGGTGAAAGCTTTTGCGGACCGGCAATACATTATTGCAGACCCGTGCCAGTCCACGGACCACTTGTTGAAGACCACTGCGTTAGACAACACAGAATTGACAGACAGGGTTATTTACTAGACAAACAAATATATAGTTAAGACCATATGTATCTCAGTGCGTAGCCACTCCCTAAACAGTAGGGAGAGCGCACCTATACATTAGAGTCTTAAATACCGCCAGGAGACTCCAGGTGTCTCCACGGGGCTTAACCCCAAATAGAAAATAACGCAAAAGAGTAGAACAAATGCAGGTAGGCTTAGGGTATCTCCCGAATCCCAGTCTGACTACATTACCTGGAAATATTACATAGAGGTATAGCGTGAAGTAATATTAACTAGAGATTAACTCCAATATAGACAAATGAAAATAGAGTAGATGTAACATAAACACTAGTATTCCTATGTAACTAAAGGGAAAGCACCAAATGCCACAGCTAGGGTCTGGCAGTATGTATTCGTAAAGAACCTTTACACCTATATGTCAGCTTTAATAGAATACATATGCTACATAGGAAAAAGTGTTCATATATCTATCTAATTGCCAGTAACTAGCTTCCTGAGTGCAAAATCCCACAGATTCCTTGTGTCCATATATATATGTATAGGACCATGGGGTAAATGTCTGCTGATAATATATACTAATGCAAAGTTAGTTTGTATTGAGACTAGCCATATGTAAGAAAAATGTTCCAGACAGCAGACCTTACCAATAAATAGGAAAAAGTCTAGAGTAGTCCGCACAAGAGAGAGACTTAGATGTAAAGATAGAGAGAAGTTTGTAGAAACTAATGGTCAGTCGAAATCAGACTGCCATATATATTAAAGTTATTAAAGCCTCTCTCCCTAGTAAACTAGCTAGACAGGCATAGGAATATATAGAAGGTAAAACAGAAGAAAAAAGTTTAAGTGCAATTCATAGTGCTAGAGTGCCATTCAGTGCCCAGTGTAAAAGTTGGCAAAACGCCCAACGCGCGTTTCGGTGCTTAGAGAGTGCACCTTCGTCAGGGGCCAGCTTCCTATTCATAATAATGTCTCTTAAATACCTTAAGTGCCCCAGTGTTCCTCCTACCACCAGCCAATCAGTAAGCCGAGATCATGTTCCCCACGTGTGTATGACTCCGTGTTCATTACTTCCGCGTGGCGTCTGACGCCCACGTGGTGTCAAGGGGGCAGAGCCAACACGTCGTCCGACCTGCTCAGGGATGAACACATTCATACCGGATACGCCCCTCCATGACATCACGTGGGCGTATCTATATCTGGCCGTCTACATGCCCTAGGGCTGTCTATCACTCGTGTGGGCATGTCTGAGATGTGACAGGCTTATGTGATATCATTCCCAGCCTCTATTGCCCATCCTGTCAGCCGGTCTATGTGGAATGACCATCATCAGTACAATTATATAAATGTGGGAACCCTGTTGTAATATCACCTATATATATAGAACTATAAATATATCAGGTGATGCCACATAAGTGTAATAATCTCATATTATGGATTCCCAAAATGAGGGAGTCCTATATGTCATATCCAATAGTGTGACCACAGGCTAGATCCTGACCGAGTTTACATGTTCCCCAATCCTCAGTTTAAATTTTCGTGAGGTTTTGCCCACATATAATTTCTTGCAGGAGCATGACAATAAGTACACAATTCCCATCGTTTGACAATTAAAGAAGTTCTTAACTAGAAATTCATGTTGTCCTAGGGAATCTTGGAACTTTTTTGATGGTCTGCGTATAAATTTACACGCCTTACATTTGCCACATTGGTAAGTACCCAAGACCGTGGATTTTAACCATGTATTTTTTTGAGGTGTATTTTTTAGATGACTAGGGACCAAAATATCCTTAATATTGCGTCCCCTTCTGGCTGTCACTGATGCTCTTGGGGTAATGACTTTCTGTAGGTGTATATCCTGATGTAGGAGGGGCCAGAATCTATCCAAAATATTCATAATCTGGTTCCAACCTGCATCAAAATTCCTTTACCTTGTCATTTGCACTTGTAATTTTTGTAAATAGTAGTATAGCTGTGGGCTTATTTAGCCACTATTTAGATTTGTATATATATAGAGTTTTATGTATTTTAACTTCAACCTACCTACAGTCTGAGGATAGTAAGCATGTTCTCCAAACTTGTAACCTGAGGAATTAGCAATAAAGCTAAGGATCTAGCCTGTGGTCACACTATTGGATATGACATATAGGACTCCCTCATTTTGGGAATCCATAATATGAGATTATTACACTTATGTGGCATCACCTGATATATTTATAGTTCTATATATAGGTGATATTACAACAGGGTTCCCACATTTATATAATTGTACTGATGACGGTCATTCCACATAGACCGGCTGACAGGATGGGCAATAGAGGCTGGGAATGATATCACATAAGCCTGTCACATCTCAGACATGCCCACACGAGTGATAGACAGCCCTTGGGCATGTAGACGGCCAGCTATAGATACGCCCATGTGATGTCATGGAGGGGCATATCCGGTATGAATGTGTTCATCCCTGAGCAGGTCGGACGACGTGTTGGCTCCGCCCCCTTGACACCACGTGGGCGTCAGACGCCACGCGGAAGTAATGAACACGGAGTCATACACACGTGGGGAACATGATCTCGGCTTACTGATTGGCTGGTGGTAGGAGGAACACTGGGGCACTTAAGGTATTTAAGAGACATTATTATGAATAGGAAGCTGGCCCCTGACGAAGGTGCACTCTCTAAGCACCGAAACGCGCGTTGGGCGTTTTGCCAACTTTTACACTGGGCACTGAATGGCACTCTAGCACTATGAATTGCACTTAAACTTTTTTCTTCTGTTTTACCTTCTATATATTCCTATGCCTGTCTAGCTAGTTTACTAGGGAGAGAGGCTTTAATAACTTTAATATATATGGCAGTCTGATTTCGACTGACCATTAGTTTCTACAAACTTCTCTCTATCTTTACATCTAAGTCTCTCTCTTGTGCGGACTACTCTAGACTTTTTCCTATTTATTGGTAAGGTCTGCTGTCTGGAACATTTTTCTTACATATGGCTAGTCTCAATACAAACTAACTTTGCATTAGTATATATTATCAGCAGACATTTACCCCATGGTCCTATACATATATATATGGACACAAGGAATCTGTGGGATTTTGCACTCAGGAAGCTAGTTACTGGCAATTAGATAGATATATGAACACTTTTTCCTATGTAGCATATGTATTCTATTAAAGCTGACATATAGGTGTAAAGGTTCTTTACGAATACATACTGCCAGACCCTAGCTGTGGCATTTGGTGCTTTCCCTTTAGTTACATAGGAATACTAGTGTTTATGTTACATCTACTCTATTTTCATTTGTCTATATTGGAGTTAATCTCTAGTTAATATTACTTCACGCTATACCTCTATGTAATATTTCCAGGTAATGTAGTCAGACTGGGATTCGTGAGATACCCTAAGCCTACCTGCATTTGTTCTACTCTTTAGGGTTATTTACTAAACTGAGAATTCAAGTTGAATCCAAAATCAGTTTCAAATGTAAGGTCAGAGTAGCTGAAATGGTAGCATAGCTGAATTACATAATTTTTCTAGTCCTGCTATTTTTACCTTGAAGGGACACTTCGTGCGTGCACCAATACTACTTTAATGCCTTTGGTTTTAAGCACATCTTTATCATTTATGCATAAAAAAAAAATACATGTTTTTCAGAATGCTGCAGCATGAGTCTCTGCAGCAATACAGCCTCTTTAGGCACACACTCTAGAAAAATACTTCCTTATCAAAGATGAACACAGCTTACCCACTGACAGCAAAGAATGATCTGAACAACAAAACAACCTGCATTAGGAGAGGAAACTCAGGAAGGCATGTTGCAAGGATACCACTACCTCTTCCTCTGACTGTTCGCATCCAGGTTATGAATTAAAAGCTGCTCACTCTGTGCTGCTGGGGCTGAGGCTGTGTGCATACCTCTGATAAGGAAGCCTTGAGGAGTGTGGCTAAGGAGACAGGCTTATGGTGTCAAATTCTGCAAAGTATTTATTTTTTTGTGCAAAACTATAAAGATTAAATCATGCAAAAAATACAGCATATTAATGAGACCAAAACCTATCAAATACATAAAAGTTGTATTGGTGCACGGAGTGTCCCTTTAACCCCTTAAGGACACATGACATGTGTGACAGGTCATCATTCCCTTTTAATTTAGAAGTTTGGTCCTTAAGGGGTTATATTTTGAATTCACATTGAATTCTCACTTTAGTGGATAACCCTTTAAACATTGTTAATAATTGGGGAAACATGTATTAATTGTACCAGAGGATCTGGTATATTATTAACCTACCCTGGTCCTATACAATATAATTGGGGGGCTACAGTATAGGATAAGTCCTATTTTTTTCCCATTTTGTGTGCATTGTGCTAATTGTTCATAAATTTATAGCTTTATCACAAGATTCAAAAAGAATTTCATAAAGAAAAGTAGAGTAAACTAATCTGTTCTGTGTTCAACTGTGTTCATAAACAACTCATTAAAATATCCCTTTCATGCTGCACATTTTATGATATATAGAAAAGCTCTAAATGAATCACTCTTATTTGCATAGATTCCCAATTATTTACTGTATAATTCACTATTTTGCATTATAACCTACATTTCACTAACCTCATTCTTGTATATTCTACTGCCTATAATTTTTTTATTGATTTATATACCTTTTGTATTCTTTGTTATTATTATCTGTATGTTATAGTTAGCAAAGAATAAGCAATATTAAATTAACACTATAGTGTCAAGCATAAAACATGTATTCCTGACACTATGGTGTTTAAATAGTTATTTAGGTGATCGTCCCACTCTGATCGCATGGGAAAGGTGAGTTTACTTACCTTTTTCCCACGTCACACCAGTCTTGCTGCAGCTGGCCCCGCCTAGTCCCACCTCCATAGCTGAGATTATCAGTCTTGATCATCTCAGTCAGTCTATGCTTTGGGAAGCTATTTGCCCAGCAAAATTCTGCACTGCACCAATCAGCATCTCCTTCACTGAATCAATGCATCTATATGGGGAACATAATATATGGGCTCTGATGCAAGAATTTGTTTGAGTTCCCCTCTAGCCCAAGATTGGCAAAAAGATAGATCCCCAACTGTCATACAACTCCCACAATGCTATGCAGGGTTTTATTTGTGAGCAGTGTTTGTGCATTTGAATGTAAGCATGTTTTTGAATAGAGCATTGGTGTACATTTGTATAGAGTATGTGTGCGCATGTAGGAGTCTATTTGTATGTACTGTTACCATTGAAAGCAGTCATATACTTGTGTGTAGTGTTTGCATTTGCACATACACTACCATATACAGAAATAATTACACAGATATACATACACATTAACACACAAATACAAACATGCACACACATTTATATACACACTGACACATACACACAAATAGACACACAGATGCACAGACTGATACACAGACACATACACTGGCATGAGCAAACACTGGCACACAGATACACACATTGGCACACATACACACACACAGATATACACACTGACATGTACACACACCGCGACACACAGATACACACAAGCAACACAAACATACACACTCAGATACACACAGCGACACACATATATATATACACTGGCACACACACTCACACACTTGGAAACACTGACACATACACACACCTTGACATACAGATACACACACTGACAGAAAGATACACACTCAGATACACACAATGACAAACAAATACAAACTCAGATACTCACATATACACATAAACACATACTCTCAGATACACTGACACATACATACACCTTGACACACAGATAAACACACTGAGAGAAAGATACACACAAAGATACACACACACTGACAGACAAATACACACTCAGATACACACATATAGACACAAACACATACTCTCAAATATACTGACACATATACACAGTGACACATAGATGCATACACTGATATCAACACAAACACACACCGACACACATAGTTACATAGTTACATATATTTCATATTTTTTTTATATTTACAGCCAATCTACTGTTAGCTTACTGGTGGTAGTTCCGCCACTGGTTCAGTGCCTCCATGCAGAAGGTGGAGATGCTGAACGCTAGTGTTGCACATTCTGCAGCTCTAAACTAGGAAGCACATCTAGTGACTATTACTAGAGGTGCTCCTAGACAGCAATGTAGATAGAGCTCAGCCTGCAGGGACAGGCTATAGACACTAGAATCCCAACATTAAGCTCTAGTAGTCAGGGCCGCCCCTGGTCATGGTGACTATAGTCCCTTTAATCTGAAAATATCATATAGAGGAGAGACAATGTTCATTACTAAAATTCACATGCACTGAGAAAAAAAGAATATATTTTCAACATACAGAGACACATTCAACAAAACAATTCCAAGCTTAACAAAATATTTTCTCTATTAGACATATAAACTAGCAAAAGTGCTTTTAACATGCTAGCACACGCAGACAGAAAAATTATCATTACATGTGTAATGCATCAGTATCTTGCGTATATATTCATCGCTCTGGGCCGTTTGGGTTAAATGGAATACGATGGATTCAGTTTAGCTGGTCTGGTAAGATAAATTTCAAAGAGGGGTAGCAATTTCTGTGATGAAAAAGACATTTAAAAGCACTGGAGATTTCACCCATGAAAATCAGATTTTCTGAAGTTTCCTTTGTCTCTATTAATGCCTGTGCCAGCTCAAACCTTTTCATCCTTTCCCATTTGAGATTATAGAGTTTGTTCTTACAACAATATAAATCAGGGTTTAAAATGACTTTACTGGAAAAGAATGAAATTGTAGTAATATTATTAGTTCACAATGTTGAGAATTCAGTTATCATGATCTTGACTTACAACATATTGCTTTTGAATGCTTTGTCTCACACAGCAAAATACAATATATCTGATAGAAAGAAACATACATACTACATTGAGAATATATGCAAAATGACTTGTTAGCACAATATTTTAAATAATGTTTGACGGATTTAAAAATGTAAAATTACTTGTTTTTTAACATGTTGAAATAGTGTTAATGGCATATATTCCATATATATATATATATATATATATATATATATATATATATATGTATATATATATATATATATATTTAGAAATTGTTATATTTTCAAAGTCATCAAGGGAAACTTCAAGCACCATTACCACTGTAGCTTGCTGTAGTGGTTATGGTCACATAAGTACCCTGCCACGTCTTCCACTTATTCTAAGGAGTTAAATTAACATTCATAGTAAACGTTTAACCCCTTACAGGGGGTGCAGAATTGTTAGGCAAATGAGTATTTTGACCACATCATCCTCTTTATGCATGTTGTCTTACTCCAAGCTGTATAGGCTCGAAAGCCTACTACCAATTAAGCATATTAGGTGATGTGCATCTCTGTAATGAGAAGGGGTGTGGTCTAATGACATCAACACCCTATATCAGGTGTGCATAATTATTAGGCAACTTCTTTCCTTTGGCAAAATGGGTCAAAAGAAGGACTTGACAGGCTCAGAAAAGTCAAAAATAGTGAGATATCTTGCAGAGGGATGCAACACTCTTAAAATTGCAAAGCTTCTGAAGCGTGATCATCGAACAATCAAGCGTTTCATTCAAAATAGTCAACAGGGTTGCAAGAAGCGTGTGGAAAAACCAAGGCGCAAAATAACTGCCCATGAACTGAGAAAAGTCAAGCGTGCAGCTGCCACGATGCCACTTGCCACCAGTTTGGCCATATTTCAGAGCTGCAACATCACTGGAGTGCCCAAAAGCACAAGGTGTGCAATACTCAGAGACATGGCCAAGTTAAGAAAGGCTGAAAGACGACCACCACTGAACAAGACACACAAGCTGAAACGTCAAGACTGGGCCAAGAAATATCTCAAGACTGATTTTTCTAAGGTTTTATGGACTGATGAAATGAGAGTGAGTTTTGATGGGCCAGATGGATGGGCCCATGGCTGGATTGGTAAAGGGCAGAGAGCTCCAGTTCGACTCAGACGCCAGCAAGGTGGAGGTGGAGTACTGGTTTGGGCTGGTATCATCAAAGATGAGCTTGTGGGGCCTTTTAGGGTTGAGGATGGAGTCAAGCTCAACTCCCAGTCCTACTGCCAGTTCCTGGAAGACACCTTCTTCAAGCAGTGGTACAGGAAGAAGTCTGCATCCTTCAAGAAAAACATGATTTTCACTCCATCACACGCGTCCAAGTACTCCACAGCGTGGCTGGCAAGAAAGGGTATAAAAGAAGAAAATATAATGACATGGCCTCCTTGTTCACCTGATCTGAACCCCATTGAGAACCTGTGGTCCATCATCAAATGTGAGATTTACAAGGAGGGAAAACAGTACACCTCTCTGAACAGTGTCTGGGAGGCTGTGGTTGCTGCTGCACGCAATGTTGATGTTGAACAGATCAAAACACTGACATAATCCATGGATGGCAGGCTTTTGAGTGTCCTTGCAAAGAAAGGTGGCTATATTGGTCACTGATTTGTTTTTGTTTTGTTTTTGAATGTCAGAAATGTATATTTGTGAATGTTGAGATGTTATATTGGTTTCACTAGTAATAATAAATAATTGAAATGGGTATATATTTGTTTTTTGTTAAGTTGCCTAATAATTATGCACAGTAATAGTCACCTGCACACACAGATATCACCCTAACATAGCTAAAACTAAAAACAAACTAAAAACTACTTCCAAAAATATTCAGCTTTGATATTAATGAGTTTTTTGGGTTCATTGAGAACATGGTTGTTCAATAATAAAATTAATCCTCAAAAATACAACTTGCCTAATAATTCTGCACTCCCTGTAAGGACCGAACTGTTTTGGCCATGTTGTACGTTAAGGACCATTGCTGTTTTAACACTTTTGTGGTGTTTGTATTTAGCTGTAATTTTCTTCTCTCTCATTTACTGTTCCCATACAAAGTATGTAATGTTTTTTTTTTCCATATCATGTCATATAATTTACTTTAAAAAAATATATATACTGAAAAATTAAAAAAACAAACATATTTTTGGATTTTTACTTGAAGAATCTTTTACTTATCTACAAAAGCTAATGAAAAAAACTGCTAAAATACATTAAAATTTTTGTCCTGAGTCTAAAAACACCCAGTGTTTACATGCTGTTTTGCTTTTTTATTTTTCAAGTTAAAGGGATATACGTACAAGTAGGAAATTGTGGTTTCAAAATATATATTTTAAAAATGTATCAATAGTGACATTGTAACACTGTTATCTGTCATAAATCTCTGAATCACACCCCACATGTACATAAGTAGACAACCCAGGGTATTCAATATGGGGTATGTCCAGTCTTTTTTAGTAGCCACTTAGTCACAAACACTGGCCATAGTTAGCATTTATATTTGTTTGTGTGTTAAAAATGCAAAACACAATAATGAACGCTAAATTTGGCCAGTGTTTGTGACTAAGTGGCTACTAAAAAAGACTGGTCATACCCCATTTGCGATACCTTGGGTTGTCTTCTTTTGCAAATGGTATGCCATCATGGGGGTAATTCTCATTCCTGGGCTACCAACCGGTCTCAAAGGCAACATAACCAATCTGGCAAATTTAAATGTAAAAAAAAGGAAAATTAAGCCTTGTATTTGACCCAATAACTTTCAAAAACACTATAAAACCTGTACATGGGTGCTACTGTTATACTCAGTAGACTTTGCTAAACATAAATATTAGTGTTTCAAAACAGTAAAACATATCACAACAATGATATCATCAGTGAAAGTGCCGTTTGTGTGTGAAAAATGCAAAAAACTTTTACTTTCACTGACAATGTCATTGCTGTGATATGTTTTACTGTTTTGAAATACTAATATTTGTGTTCAATGAAGTCTCCCGAGTAAAACAGTACCCCATGTACAGGTGTTAGGTTGTCATGTAAAGTTAGAGGGTTAAATACAGTACCAGCAAATTAAATTCTCTGGACTTTTGGCCTGGGGTGTCAGACAGGTCCCTCAAATTGCAATCAATAAAATTACTTAATTATGTAAAAATATTACATAAACATGCACATTGAATTTAAATATATACACATATTTATATGTTTTAAGTCTACGTGTATATTTATGAAATTATTTATGTAATTTTGTATATCGATATAAATATATATATATATATATATTAATATCAAAATACAGTTAGAATAAAATTACATATATATATATATTTTTTTTTTATTATTTTAAAAAAAGTTTATTTATTTATACTTATTATTTATATTTTATAATATATCTATATATACATATTATATATATATAGATATAATACATGTATATATATATATATATATATATGAATCAAGAGGGGGTTGGCTGCACTCACCTGAACATGCATAAATGGGGGTGCTGCTGGGGGCCAAATAATACAATACACAAGATCCAGCGCACTCACCTATCCACTAAACAGCAACTGCAATGTTGAAAGATTTTATTTGTTTTTTTAAAAACACCTAATCTAGGCAAAAATAATGGGGGTTTAGTTACATTATATGATCATACATTGCATAAAAAAACAAATACTATCCTTACCTTTTTGTGTCATTTTACCCCACTCCCTCTAGCATGTTAGCTCATTGAGCAGGGCCCTCAACCCCTCTGTTCCTGTGTGTTCAACTTGTGTGGTTATAACTACATGTCTGTTCATCCACCCATTGTAAAGTGCTGCAGAATTTGATGGCGCTATATAAATACCATAATAATAATAATAATAATAATAATAATAATACATTTGTGCAGAGAGGGAACGTGGGGCCCGTACTCCCACAGCAGTCCAGGCCCTACAGGACATTATACACATTATACACACATATTATGCATCAGACTCTGACTTTACAATCCTTCAATAGATACTCCAACGCCAAAATGGAAAAACATTACAAATCATTCTTTTTTTCATGCATGTATTCATTGGAGGTATATCTTAAAAGAGTATGCAAAAGCTGCATTTCTTATGAACTGCAGTCTTTGCAAGCCTAAACTTCATTTCACAGAAGAGACTAACAGTCTCTTCACAAGGAGACAATGGAAGCAAGTTTGTTGGCGCAATATAAATGGCAATAATAATAATAATAATAATAAGAGGCCAACCATTAGGCAGTGTGATTGACAGCTGGGGTAAGTAATTATAAAAGTAATTATAAAAGTGATGATTTCTCATAGAAATTGGATCTTTTATGAAGTGCCTTTGAAAAGGTATACTCCTTGCCCAAAATGCACTTCGGCAAGCTGAACTACTTTATGGGTGTAGAGTGGTCCTTTGATGCCCATGCCCGGTATATCACTTATCCATATGCAGCACAATGTAAAACAAGCACTCTGATACTTCTTTATCCCATTACTAGTCAATAGTCAACTTTTTCAGGATGATTATATATATATATATATATTAAGTATACATAATTGGAAATTTATTTCTTTACATGCAATAAAATATTAAACACAACCTGAGAATGAAATATGCACAGAAACTAAATTAATAAAGTATTTCATTTATCATGAATACAGAGTGCTCTCTATATAATATATATAGTTTGAGAATATTAATATTCATGTTTGGATTTTACCACATGACAGGAGGTCACAAATTTAGCATTAACTTTCTTTACTAACTCCATAGCAGCAAAGAAAAACAAACAAACAGGTAATTTAAAGAACAAATCAGAAAACAGTCAGAGCGTATATAAGGGAAAACATATACAAAGCACTTCCTCTTTCTTTGCTGCTCCATCACAAGGCAGGTACTAAGTACTTGTTCACTGTTTCTGTTTTGAGCTGAACCTATTGTATGTGATTACTATATTTTCTTTCCAGTGAGGTGATAAGGGGGCTATCATTTATCTCCACTTCTCTCGTGGAGCTGTATATTTATTTTCTTATTGGCATTCTGTCCACTCTCTCCCCAGACCCTCTCTTCCCTGAGGCATCCTATCCCCATCCCCATCCCCTGTGGCTACGTTCGCCACTTTCCTTGGGTTTACTGCGCAGTTCAAATTGACTTCGGTCAGGGAATTCTGTTGATTCGTGCATTTAGGGAAGAACAGGCCGTTCGCTGCTTTTTTCCCGTTAGCGCCTATTCCTGTGCAAAGGCGTTCAGTGGTTTGTGCACGAACTGGCCATTCGCGGCTGTTCGTTTGCAGCGTTTCCCATTCGTATACAGGCATCTTTCAGCGTTCAGTAGTTTTATCCGAACAGTCTGTTTCGTATGTTTTCCCACAGATGCATTTCACGGCCTTTCAAACACCATTTTAGACCCAGTTCTCACGAGACCCACAGCAGCCATCTTGTTGGTGTAGTTAGTCGTGAATTTTACTCCCATCACGAAGAGGCTCTCTGTGAATTTGCTGTCCAGCTGTGCTGTGCATACTGTCAGGGACCTGGTCAGGTTGGTGTTACAGCCCTAGGGAGTGGGACTACCAGTCAGGTATACCCTAGTATTCTGGCAAGGGGTGAGTACTACCCAGAGTGCTGCTGAGTGGAATCTGTATTTGCAATTCCGGTTTCCTGGGTGAGCCCGAGTGATCGTAATAAGAGTCTGCTTAATTGCCGCACGCCATTAGGCTGTGTGTAAGTTAAGGCACACGGCCTGTTTCACGTCCCTTCCAACCGGCCCCTATACCTCTCTTACCTGTGCCTGTTTGTTAAAAGAAAGAAAACGTATCCATATAGGCTTGTCATGGAAGATACCCAGAACCCCATGGATCTCCAGGCTATGATTAATGCGGCGGTGGCCGCATCCCTGGAGAAGGCTATGGCCAAAGGGCTCCCGCTGGCCTCTTATTCTATCAAGCCGGCTCCAAATGCTCCCAAGGCAGGGAAGACTCAGATGAGTCAAATGATTCCTCCAGAGAGAGGGCACACCCGGCAAAACACCATTGGAAGGACAAGGGCTCCAGGAAGGGCCCTGGCAAGGGTAAGGCACCCCTCAAGTGCAATAAGTGCCCAACGCCTATTGCCCCCCTCCTATTCAGGATGATTCCGCCGACAAGAAAAGAGATGTGCCTCACTCCCTCTCCATTGTGGACGAGTTTTCCAGCAGAGGTCTCAGACTCCGACGAAGGTGATTGGGGCTCCAATGCCTATGTCAGGGAGACCTTTTTGGGTGAGCCCCAGAGAAAGGATGCAGGGACGACGGAGTAGTCAGCTGTTCAGGAACAGAAGGTTTTCCTGGATCCTTTGGGTCAGAGAATGTTCGACTCCAGGAACATCAGGCATCCCTGCTCCATGGCATGGACTCCACCAGAACACCTCCTTAAGTTTATGCATTTTTGGAGACGGCAGCCCCTGGACAAAGATGTCCGCAAGCGGATGAGGTCCGAATGACATAGGCCATCGCTACCTGATAAAGTGGCTTTTATGCCTGAGTTTGACCAGCTCATGCTGGCATTTATGGCACATGGAGGTGGTGAACCTCGCAAAGGGGTCGAAAGGGGCTTCAGCGGAACACAAGATAAGCTCCTGGACACGATGGGTCACTCACCACTAGCACCACCAGGAATGGCAGCAGCACGATCGCCCCTCCCAGGCTAATGGTAAGAAGGGAGGGGGGATATAATCACTAACAGCACACTCACACACACCAACCCTTTAACCCTAACATGTTTACTCACAGCATTCTCACTCACACACACACTGCACCCCTGACACACACAGCACCCTCTGTCACACATGCACCCTTGACGCTCACAGCATCCTCACTCACACACACACACACTGCACCCCTGACACTCACAGTACCCTCACTCACACGGCATCCCTGACTCAACACACACAGTGCACCCCTGACACTCACAGCACCCTCACTAACAAACACACACACTGCACCCATGACACTCACAGTACCCTCACTCACACACACACACACCCCTGACACTCATAGCACCCTCACTCACACACACACACACACACACCCCTGACACTCACAGCACCCTCATTCACACTGCACCCCTGACATTCACAGCACCCTTATTCACACACACACTGCACCCCTGACACTCACAGTACCCTCACACGCTCTCTGTACCCTGACACTCACAGCACCCACACACACTGCACCCTCACACACAGCTTACAAACACGCACATAGCACCCTCATGCAAACAAAGCACACACACACTACACCCCTCAAACACACACTGCACCCCTCTTGCACACACACTACACCCCTTACACACTCAGCACACTCTTACACACACACACACAGCACAATACTCTTTCCTGGCATTTTTTGTCTCCTGGTATACCATCTATGGAGACACCAGAGGCAAATTTCAAGCAAACACAGTGCAAGCATGTTATTAAATTTGCTTGCACTGTGCAGAACAAATACAGGGTCTTTTTTTCATGCTAGAGCTTTTCAGCAGAGCTCTGCGCATGGTCTGCCCTGGAAGAGCATTGAACCAACATGCTCACTTTGGCCCCGCTCCCTTTTTAGTGGGCAGCTGTAATAAAAAAAATGCCAAAGGGGCCGTGCCACCAACCGAGTTCCGTCGTCAGGCCCCTGTACGGGACAACCACAACAATTTTACCTGGGTTTGAGACAACAATAACCCTACTACCGAGGATTGGAGTGGAGGTTGCGGTCGTGCCTGCACATGATTCTCCACAGGTAAGAGACCATCAGTTACATGTGCCTACTTTAACCGTTGCCGCCGGACGTATTTCTTTTTTTTTTCCAGAATTGGGAAAAACTGTCCGCAGAAGGGTGTTGCAGACCGTTAAAGGTTATCACATTGAACTTCATATGTTCCCATGCAGAACCATCCCCCTCGCTCCCTGTGCATCTCGGCCAGGGATGCTCATAGAATTGGAGCTTGGCGAATTTCGCACGAAAGGCGCAATCCAACAAGCGCTCGGATGAGGGGGCTTCTACAACAACATGTTTCTTGTTCACAAGAACACTGGCGACTTCAAACATCCTACTGTTCTGCAGGACAATTAACCTACTATCCCATCATACCAGATATATGGTATATTTGTTGGAATCTCTGGAACTCATAGTCAATAAGGCCAATTAAATTCCTGGACTTCCGGTCCTGCGTGCTTTACCTTCCATCTTCAAAAGTGACGGCCATTCAGAAAGAGATCCACAGGGTCCTCAAGCTCTATTGCATCCCGCTCAGGTAACTCGCCCGAATTGTTGGCCTGCTGTCCTCGTCAGTCCTAGCCATATTTCCAGGTCCTCTGCACTATCGTGCCATGCAATGCCTGAAGGCCCGCTTCCTCAGCTGAAGCCCCACATACAACCAGCTGGTTTTGCTGATAGACAAAGTTCTTGAAGAACTCGAATGGTGGATCAATTGCATGCAAGCATGGAATGGTCGAGCCATCTTTGGCAGCCACCCAGACTTCATACTGGAGTCAGACATCAGCCTTTTGGGATGGGGAGCATCCACAGGAGGATCGTGGACTACCGAGGAACTCACAATGCACATCAACTGCCTGGAATTATTGACCGTATCCTTCACCATCCACAGCCTGGCAAAGGGGTAATCCAATAGCTGTATTCTACTTCGTATGGACAACGTCTCTGCTGTACGTTACATAAGCCACCTGGGAGGTACATAAGGTTACATAAGCTACCAGAGGTCGACAGAGTTAACAACGGAAATTACCGATTATTGCCTCTCTCACATCACGATCAGGGCAGAACATTTACCGGGTGAGTCGAACCTTACAGCGGATTGGTACCCCATGCTTCCCATATCTCCTCAACAAGTCTTGTGAGGATCCAATTCTCCTGTCGGACGACCTGATGCTACTCCGGGACCCAGTGGGAAACCCACATCCTATTTTCCTGGATGGACAGCTATTTTTAGTGACCTGAACTCTTTCAGGGGTGCATGGTGTATGTATCGTCAGCAACTACAGATTTGCTGTGGGACTACTGGGCCCCAGGAAATAGGAAAATATACCTATCTTCTTAGCAATCTTGGACCCGTTGGAGTGTGGGACGTGACCTTGATCCTTTGATCCCTTGATTCACTCTTCGAGGAAGGTAAGTCAAACCGCACCATCAATGTCATCAGGTCCGCTATATCGGCAGCCCACAAACCTGTTCAAGGGAGGGCGGTTGGTCAATATCCCCTGATCTGTAACTACTATGAGGCATCAAACTCAGGTGTACTCCAGCTCCCAAATATCAACATCTGTGGGATATGGATGTAGTGCTTAAGTTTTGAGAGAATGGCCATCTAACAAAATTCTATCCTTATGACTGCCAAATTTACCTTTCTACTGTGTCTCGGTTTCGGTCACCACTCTGTCCAGATGGATTAGATGGCACCTTTCGTTGGCCAGGATAGACCCGTCTTTCGTTTTCCACTCCATTCGTGGAGCAGCGACATCATCGACTTTTATGGCAGACGCATCACTTTCAGATATCTTACAAGCAGCAGACTGGTAACACAAATCCCGTCCGTTGTCTAACGCTGCGTTTTCTCTTCTTACTAAGCATTAAATTTGCAAAATATGAAGCCTCCTGTCATGTGGTAAAACTGAAGATTATACTAGTGTAGTGTACTAATAATCTTATTTTTTTATAATAACAGGGTGAGTATTCCCCCCCCCTTTGTTGTTCTTCCCAACCCTTGTGTAAGGTAAGTCATAGGGTCACAGGACACTTGGGGTTTGTAGTACTTTATATGTATATATTATGTGTATGAGATTACTTATTGTATATGGAATTTTCATTCTTGCATGTGTAAATAATTCTAGCCGTTGTAACATCTGATAACGTACAAAATGTTTTAGTTGTATTAACATCTGATTACGTAAGCTCACTGTTATATATTCATGTGGTCGGTTCCGTATCACTGAAACTAGTCTCCCTTATTGTTTTCAAGGCTGAAGTTTAATTTTCGTACAAAGTTATCCATTTTGTTATGGACTTGTGATGTTGCATTTGTCAAGAGGAAGTGCTTTGGATATGCTTTCTCTTATATACACTCTGACTGTGTTCTTTATTTCACCTGTTTTTTTTTTCTTTGCTGCTATGTAATTAGTATACTCGCCTCCTGTCATTATTAAAATTAAGATTATTAGTACACTATGCTAGTATAATCTTCAATTAAATGGGCATTGTTTATAAAGAGCATAATAAAGAGCAATTGTAATAACTAAGTTCTAAAGTAAAATATTGTGTAGATTGATCCAAATAAGGTATTTTGTGCCACAACTTGATTTTTTTTTCTTATAAAAACAATTTCAGATATATTTTGCAGTACCAGCATTCTAACAAAGAATGACTGTCTATCTGGGGCTCAAAGTTTAACAATGGGCCTTGATAATCTAACATTGTCCCAAAAAGTGCTTTTGTAAAAGAATGAAACATGTCTATGCTTCTAATGTTGTCATATCTTTTTGGCAGATCTTTCATCATTCGCCGTGCTCAATTTGTCAAATGGCTGTACTGTCTCTCTGCAAAATGAGCCTGCATATTATACTGTGCTATTAGTGAAATTGATAACTATGTAAAAATAGAACAAAAGTCCACTAAATTAAGTTTTCAGTTACAATGGTGTCATGAATAATATCATTGTTTTTTATGTTGTCTTTTTTAGACAGCAAATATAAAACGTAACATCTTTCTGATAAATGACAAGGCTTATAATGATATGATCGTGAAAAATCAATAACCCTTTCTAATCAAAAGAAGCTATCACTGCATTATAATGCTAGTTCTAATGGCAACACAGAGGATAATTTACAATTGTTCTTATACATACTTAAAAACACACTATAGTCACCAAACAACTTTAGCATTATGAAGCCGTTTGGGTGTGTAGATCATTCCGCTGCAGTCTCACTGCGCAATTCTCTGCCATTTAGGAGTTAAAGGAACACTATAGGGTCAGGAACACACGTATGTGTTCCTGACCCTATAATGTTAAAACCACCATCTAGCCTTCCTTACTCTAAATTTGGTAAAATCGTACTTGTATTAAAGTCTGCAGCTACTGCCTTTGCCCCTGATCTGCCTGCTTGGCTGACATCATCAGAAGTGATTCTCTGGGCCAATCACAATTATCTCCCATATGATTGTCAAGGAGGCAGATCAGGGACAGAGCCAGCACAAGCCAAACACAGCCCTGGCCAATCAGCATCTCCTCATAGAGCATCTATATGAGGAAAGTTCAGTGTCTCCATGTGTCAGGAATAAAACATGTATTCCTGGCACTTAAGTGTTTAATAATCTATTTAGGTGACCGTCCAGCTCTGATCACATGGGAAAGGTGAGTTTACTTACCTTTTTTCCCACACCTCATTGGGCTCGCAACATCTGACCCCATCTGGTTCCACTTCCATGACAGAGATTATCAATCCTCATTATCTCAGCCAGTCCAATGCTTTCCCATAGGAAAAATAACATTGGGAACCTATTTTGAATGCACAGCAAATGGCCACACTGTGTCAATCAGCATCTCCTCATAGAAGCACTTCTAGGAAGCACCTCTAGCAGCCATCTGAGTAGTGACTAGTGGAGGTATCATTAGGCTGTAATGTTAACACCACCTTTTCTCTGAAAAGACAATGTTTACTGCAAAAAGCCTGAAGGGAATGATTCTACTCACCAGAACAAATACAATAAGCTGCAGTTGATCTGGTGAATGTAGTGTCCTTCTAATTGAAACAGTTACAAAAATTACTGTGACCTGTTCTGTTAGCATCCACAATAAAGCAGCAGACTTACGCAGGATATATAAAAAGTTTTGTTCTTCCAAAACAATTTTTTTTTTAGATTGACAAAATTTAGTAAATGCTGCTGTTAAGTTTGACCAAATTTCAGTAATGAAAAATATTTGGAAAAAACATTTGGACAGCCAGAACAGCAGAAAAAAGGCTCCCTGTGACTGCTTGCAAGTAAAACTGACTACAATATTGCCTCCACTGACAGTTACACAATATCAGCCATTTTTGCAGTGGTTGCCAAAATTAGATTTTGTTTTAGTATATATCTGGAATAAAAAAAAAAAAGTGAGAGTACTTAGTATTAGGCTGACTGTCACCTTTTTTCTCCCTTTTTATAAAAAAATTTAAGGAAAAAATAAGTGGCCAATTAACAGAGTATTTTTAAAAAATACACCTCTGTCTTCAAGTTAAATTACTTCTGATGCTTCTACTTTCCACTTTTTTTTCAATTGCCTTCCTTGTAGTGGTTTTGTTTTGCCCGGCTGAGTCTTACAATGACTGATACCTCTGCAGACGCAGTTGGTACAAGTTGATGATAGGACATTGTTTTGTTCCTGACACTAAAAGATGGTCAGTCACACTACAGACTTGGTGGTTTTGTTCTTTTCAGGTAGAAAGGGTGTGTCCAGTTGCCCATGCCCACTCACTTTTTCCTGAGAAAAATAAGTGACCATTCTTAAAGGTGGAAAAAAGCAGTGCCCTACCAACTTCTCACAGGTGTGTTTGAGGAAATAACAGACACCATAAGACTCAGTCAGACAGGCAAAAGCACAATTAGAAGCATTATTAAGAGGGAAAGACTACATCACACTTTAGTTCTTCTGGTGAATATAGTGTCCCTTTAAGTTTCAACTTACTAGAAAATGTAAGGTTTCTGCTCCTACTAAAATAATTGTGTTGGTTGTTTTTGTAAATTCCACAAGAAAAGGAGAAAAAATGCAGACAGGCTTAGGATATCCAAAAAATCCCAGTCTGTCTACATTACCTGGAAGTACTGTTTAGCAATGTAGCGTGGAAGAATACTAGCTAACAAATAATGGGGGAAAGGAAATCAATTTCCTAGACATTACTATCTCTTTAACAGATGAAGGTGACCTTATATCCACACTCTTTTGTAAACCGACAGCAACCAATAACCTCTTAAATTGGACAAGTTACCAGCCCCCCTCATTAAAAAGAGGGATTCCAAATGGGCAATGTTTGCGCCTTCGAAGAAATTGTTCATCCATTGATGACTTTAAAATAAAGGCTAGAGTTTTACAACATCAGTTTAAACAGAAGGGTTACCCGAATAGATGTTTAAAATATGCATATAAACGTGCACTATGCGAGGAGCGGTCGGAATTGCTAAAGGACAAAATAATTCCTAAATCAACACAAGAGACAATTAGATGTATAGGGAATTTCGATGCAGGTTGGAACCAGATTATGAAAATTCTGGATAGATTTTGGCCCCTCCTACACCAAGATATACACCTACAGAGAGCCATTAACCCAAGAGCATCAGTGACAGCCAGAAGGGGACGCAATATTAAGGACTTATTGGTCCCTAGCCACCTTAAGAATACACCTCCAAAAACCACATGGTTAAAATCCACAGTCTTAGGTACATACCAGTGTGGCAAATGTAAGGCGTGTAAATTTATACGTAGACCATCTAAAAAGTTCCAAGATTCCTCAGGACAACAGGAATTTATAGTTAAGAATTTCTTTAACTGTCAAACTATGGGAATTGTGTACTTATTGTCATGTTCCTGTAAGAAGCTATACGTGGGTAAGACCTCACGAAAGTTTAAATTTAGGATTGGGGAACATGTAAATTCGGTCAATCCGAAAAGATTGATTGACACTTCAGTCTCTAAACACCTTAAATTACATCATGGTGGCTCAGCAGAGGGCATTAGATTCTGTGGCATTGAAAAGGTCACACTTGGACCAAGGGGAGGGGATCTGGATAAAAGGCTACTCCAAAGGGAGAGCTTTTGGATCTATAAACTGAAAACGCTTTCTCCCCTTGGTCTGAATGAGGGATTCTCATATGCACCTTTCATACCAGACTAAATTGTACAATCTAATTCTGGTCTGTATGGACACACTTGGTATCTCTCTATACCATTATAAATTATGTAAATATGTATTTTTTGACGGGTTGTAAAGATCTATATCTTGCCATTTGCATTTGTAAATTTTTGTAAATAGTATATGTAGCTGTGGACTTATGTAGTCATTCTTTAGATTAATATATTTATATGTTTTTATGTTTATAGATCATTTTTTCTTTTAACTTCAACCTACCTACAGTCATAAGGATAGTGACTATGTCTTCTTGCCTTGTATCTTGAGTAACTAGCATTGAAACTAATGATATATTTGGGATTACCATACTATATGATCTATATGACTCCTGGATTTGGAGCTTAGAATATGTGATTAATACATTAATGCAGTACATGAGATACCTCTGTACATATATATAGGCTTGTATACATGCCACACTTTAATAGGGTTCTCATATGCATAACCACATACAATGTAGACACGCATTCGTAGACCTGCGGATGTGGATGGTAACATATGCTTTGAATCACATCCCGTAAGCCGGATACATTTCGGACACGCCCACATTATAGACGGACGTTTCCTTGACACACAGTTTGCCCTGTATAGATACGCCCACATGATGACATCTAGGGGCGTACCTGGGAGGCATTATGTTCAGCCGCTTGCGTGTGATACATGACGTGTTGGCTCCGCCCCTCTTATACCACGTGGACGGAGACGCAACACGGAAGGATTAGCACATAGCCACACACATGTGGGGATTATACTTTCTTCACACACATTGGCTGTTGGTAGGAGCTACACCTGGGCACTTAAGGTATTTAAGAGACACCACTGTGAGTAGTAAGCTGGCCCCTGACGAAGGTGCACTCTCTAAGCACCGAAACGCGCGTTGGGCGTTTGCCAATATTTACACTGGGCACTGAATGGCACCTTAGCACTATGAATTGCACTTAACACTCTTTCTTTGCTTTATTTTCTGGGTATTCCTATGCCTGTCTAGTTAGTTTACCAGGGAGAGAGGCTTTATAAATTTAAATATACATGGCAGTTCACTTTTGACTGACCATTTGTTTCTACAAACTCCTTTTCTTTATCTTCCATCTGAGTCTCTCTCCATAGGAATTATTCTGGACTTTTAATTCCTGTATACATGTAAGGTCTGCTGTCTTGCAAGATCTTTCTCCACATATGGTTTGATTTAACACACCCCCTTTTTTGGGGGGGGGCTGTATATATTTTCAGCAGACCTTTATTTCATTGATTTTACAATATATTTGGTTACAGGATATTTGTGGGTTTTTGCACTCAGGATGATAGACACTGGCATTCAGAGTGATATATGAATACCCTTTCCTATTTAGTATACGTATTTCATTAAAGCTGTTTTATAGGAATTAGGGTTTATTTTATTTATATGACATTTTGCCAGGTTCTGTTGTACCCTATGTGCATTTATTTTGGAGAACATAGGAATATTAGTATTGAGGATATATTTATTTTATATCTCTAACTAGATTGTCTTGACCGGGTATTTGTTAGCTAGTATTCTTCCACGCTACATTGCTAAACAGTACTTCCAGGTAATGTAGACAGACTGGGATTTTTTGGATATCCTAAGCCTGTCTGCATTTTTTCTCCTTTTCTTGTGGCATTTTCTATTTGGGGTTAAGCCCCGTTGAGACCCCTGGAGTCTCTTTGCGGTATTTAAGACTCTACTGTATAAGTGTGCTCTCACTGTCTTTTAGGGAGGTGATACACACAGACATGGGCGTCCGCAGGAATTTTTCCAGGGGGGGGCATAATTGTAATGACATCCATGCTTGGTACCTTTTTGACAGTGTCATGAAAGGGAAGGGGCATAGCCATTATCACATAAAGCCAGGTTGAATAGCGTTTTCACAACTATGGTGTCAGGAATATATGTTTGTATTCCTGACACTATAGTGTTCCCTTAAGCAAATTAAAGGACATTTCTGGTCACCATAACAACTTCACCTAAATGAAAATGCTATGATGCCAGGAAGCCCCTGGGTGCTCGCTTTCCTTTAAGGGGTTAAATCGCTCTCAAATGGTTTAACCCCAAAGGCTTCCCCCAGCTCCAGGTCGCTCAGTGGTATTTGGCTTCTGAAACAGAGTGTCAGGAAGTGCAGATTGACGTCAGGCATGGGTGCTGCTGATTGGCTAGAGTGGACAGTTGACGCTCTAAGCCAATCGCTAGTTCCCGGTTCATAAAATATTTTTACTTTTTTATGAATGGGGAGCTACTGATTGGCTTAGAGTGCCAGCTGACCGCTCTAGCCAATCAGCAACACCCCTACCCAACGGAACTCTGTGCTTCCTGACACTCAGTAAATAAAAGTGAACACATTAACACCGATATTTTTTTACCTTTAGAGATGAGAAGGTCAAGCGTTTCCCTGCCAGGCCCAGGTACCAAAGTCTTATGATGTGGTGTCCAGAATAAAGTGGAAGGTTCACTTAATTTGTCCTTCCTGCTCCAATCTCCTTTTCCTCTCCTTCATTTGACAGTCTTTTTTTTTCTTCTGACACTGTTTTCTATCCTTGGCCCCTTCTGCTCTTTTACCTTTCTGCTACTTTCTGCTTATTTTGCGCCCTTTTGCTCCTTTCTCATTCTGATCCCTTTCTGCTCCTTGCAGACCCTTTCTGCTCCCTTTTCTACTTTATCTTTGTGCTCCTTGCTG
>OW240912.1:90052007-90225785 GCA_933207985.1 Pelobates cultripes | reverse complement strand
GCACACAGATACATGCACCGTCTTAATCATATACTTTGTTTTTGTAAATTGAAGTATATCAAAAAGCTTGGTGCCAGGAAGTAATGCATATTTTATAAATATACTATATCTAACTTATTTTGAGTATCATTTTTCCTTTAGAAACAAATTATTATTAATTTTGTGGGTGAATCAGTAGTCCATAACTTTAATGAGAAAAATAAAAACAATTTAACTAGATCATGCTAAATATGTGACTAACAAGGAAATGAGTCAAGAAGGCCTTCTGCAGTGAAATCAATGGAGCACATTAACAGATCTGTATGTTTCATGCTGTATTGTCTAGATGTAAGCTATTTAATGGCTTCTTATCACTTTCTTTTTATCAGCCAGATCATAATAGCTTTTAACAGACTACATCTGAGCTAGACTGGTAAATATTATGAAAGTGGAATATAATTTTATTAGTATGCCCTATGCCCCTTTAACTACAGGAAAGATTACAGTTTTTTTTTGTTTGTTTTTTCAAAAGAGGTTTTCATTTTTAATCCATCCAAATACAATATAAAATCTTATTTATTATGTATTCTTTGTAAACATGTTTACTATTTGTAATTTCATCGTACGTATACTTGCACTGTGTCTTCAGTAATGTTTAAGTAAACACTTGGAAATGATCTACTTATTTATAAATGTTTATATTTATATTGGTTTTCGTCTTTCAACACTTGATTTTCAACTCATGTTATAGGAGCATTGTAAACAAACCAGTAAATCTAAAAATGCACCAGTCTGTAGTTTGAGATGACAGATTAAATAGGGGATTTTTCAAGGCAAAACGGGTGCTATTTTGAGTTCTAGGTGCTACATAGTGAGAGTCATTTTATTGGTTTTCAATTGTTTGCTCCATGTTGAGCTGTTTGTCCAGAAGTGCATCTGTTTTTGCCTTGTTAACTCTCCCCCAATATGAGGTGTTTTGATTTCCTGGTTCAAGTTCAATCACATAGTAATGTAATAAAATAGATTTTAGGTTGGCCTCATTACATGACCTATGGTAGCACACCTACTGGCTAAAGGTGTAAAGATGTCCCTGGAACAGCAAATATTCCTAGACATAGCTTATTAGTCTAGAATGTTGAAGCCAAATAATATATATATATATAGGAAACTAGTTATCATTGTTTAAAGTAGGTACAATTGGTTCTAAATACTGAAAGGAAATACTAACAATCCTTCCTACTCACATAAAAGCACTGGCCTGAATGTCACTTACAACAAGAATGAGTTACTATAAAACATTTTACGTTTGCTCACCATTGGCTTTAGATTAGTATTGCCCAAAATTTCACTGTAAATTTGTCACCTGCAGAATCATGCATGTGGTGGCTGAAGAAGTTTAACCCCTTAAGGACACATGACATGTGTGACATGTCATGATTCCCTTTTATTCCAGAAGTTTGGTCCTTAAGGGGTTAAAGGGATACTGCAGTACCAGAAATATAAAGCTGTATTCGTGGCACTACCACACCCCCTGCCTACCTGCTCCCTCGCCCCCCGGTAAATAATGGGTTAAAAATCCTTTATTTAATTTCCTTCTGCCAGCGCCAATGTCCCTCAGTGCTGGGACAAAGCTCCACACCATCATTCATGACAAGCAGGGTCAAATGTTCATGTGGGCGAATGCAATGCATGCATTACACCATTAAAACAATGCTTTCCTATGGGGGAAAATCTGACGCTGAACTACAGTGTTTTACATTGCAGCACTAAGTGCAGAATAAGCTGAAGTGGTCTGGGTGTCTACAGTGTCCCTTTAAATATGGTGGGTCACTAGAATTTATAACCAGAAGGTGACTCTCTTCCAACCTCTTGGGCTCTGTCCATTTAACCCCATGAACTCAATTACTGGTACAACCAGGCATCATGCCCTTTTGAACAGCACAACAGACTATCTTTAGTCAACATCTACTTTAAAGAGATTTTACCCCACTCTCTGATCAATGACAGTCCTACGAGATGAGATTTAGGCATGACTTTATGGGCATCTAGGCCTTAACAGGTACTGACTACACTAGCTTAATCAATGCTTTCCTATGAGGACATTGAAGATGTTAGCTATCCTCATGTAAAACTCTGATAGGGAGCAGGAAGCACTTGTAGTGACTGTCTGGAAGACAGCTACAAGAGGTGGATGTATCCCTGCAAAATGTAAACAGAGATAAAATTATCTGGGTGCCTATAGTGTCCCTTTAAAGGGATACAAAAATAATCTTGATACCTGGAAATTGGTAGGTTCTACATTTGGTGTATTAACATATATCATCAACTACACTAGTGCTTATTATTAGGATCTTTCATTACAAAGAGAAGCCATTTTTCAGCTGTTTTTCTATCTTGATCAAGTCATTTTTGTTACATAAAAAACATCCGTAGATTTACAAGTAACATTTGATCCCCTGGATTCTGTTTAGGGTTAAGTTCACATGTTCCTCCCTGATTTATTATCAGAGGATCAAAGAAGCAAAGATATTTCATCAAGTAATGGATGAAATCTCAGAAGGTTTTGACCAAATGTTTGTTGAATGTATCGTAAACTTGCATGTAGTATTTTAAAATGTTTTTTTTTCTTCTGCAAAGTTTACATTTAAAGCTACTAAACAAAATGTGGGTGAAAGCAAACATCACTAGCACAACAATAATGGAGCTTTAGACATCTCACAAAGAGTTTATGGTATACATTAGCTCTTGACAAAGGCGTATGTAAACGCTGAAACGCCCATCGAGCATTTTGCCGATGCATTTACTTTAACTAAGCATTTCTTTTCTACTTTTTACCTGGGTATGACGGATGTCCGCTTTCATTATTTATCTATTTATTTATTTTTTCCAAGTATGTGCTTACATAAGCTTATAGGGATTTGCTAGGCTGCCTTGAAGCAGCAGTTTAGTATCTATGGCCTGCCTGTGGGCTAGATAGTAAGCCCAGGGTTTTCTAGGATATTGTCTCCTTTCCTCTAAAGTTACTAATTTCGGAGGGGGCTTTTTTGATTTAAGGTACTGCTGTCATATATCGCTGTGGATTTTATGTATTTTTAGTCTCATACTAGGGATATATCACCATTGGATTTCCCCTATAGTTTATATTGCCAAATGAGACAGATAGCCTTCCAGAGAGTCTGTACAGCAGGGTAGGGTACATAGCTCTATACCCGTTTGTGCTTCTTCGTGAATTTATTTTCCACCAGTGAGCTATCTTGCTATACTCTATTGAGACACTATTTATAATGACCACAGTTTAACTCCAGTACCATATCGGCATTTCTACTATCGCTAGATACCACGATCCCCATGTACCTTTTATTGTCTCACCTCCTCCCCTCCTGAACCTTTCATAGTTGACCTTTCCCTCCTATGTCTTTCAATGCCCCCCTGTACCTTTTAATGTCCCCACTCCCTTCCCATTTATTGTCCGCCCTTCCTCTTCTGTTCCTTTCATTGTCCCCCTAATGTTCCCTTTACTGTCCCCCCTCCCTACCTGTCCCTTTTTTGTCCCCCCATCCTGTACCTTTTATTGTACACCTATCCTTCTATACCATTTTCCCCCTCCTGTCCTGTATCTTTTATTGTCCCCCACTCCCCTATTCTACCTTTTATTATTGTTCCCCCTCCTGTACCTTTTATTGTCTTCCCTCTTTAAACTTTCATAGTCCCCGTCCTTCCTGTACCTTTTATTGTCCCCTTACCCTCCTGTACCTTTTAATGTCCTTCCTCCTCTCATGTCTCTTTTATTGCCCCCCATTCCTGTACCTTTTATTGTCTCCTTCCTCTCCCCTCCTATACCTTTTATTGACCTCCCCCTCTTGTACCTTTTACTATTGTTCTCCTTCTGTATCTTTTATTGTCCCCTCCCAGCTGTACCTATCCCCTGTACCTCTTCACTGAACCCCCTCACAACTCACCCCTCATGTGTCGTACCTTTGGACACTGCAACAAATGCCCACCTTCCATCCATACTGGAGGTGACTGCAACAGAATGTTGTAGAATTCCCTTACCCTCCTGTACCTTTTATTGCCCCCCCTCCTCTCATGTCTCTTTTATTGCCCCCCCCTTCCGGTACCTTTTATTGTCTCCTTCGTCACCCCTCCTGTAACTTTTATTGACCCCTCCCCTCTTGTACCTTTTACTATTGTTCTCCCTTCTGTATCTTTTATTGTCCCCCCTCCCAACTGCACCTATCCCCTCGTACCTTTCACTGAACCCTCCGCACCTCCATCCATGTGTCTGAGCTGGAGGTCTGCAACAAATGATCCGAATTCCTGTACTGGTCTGACAGGAAGCAGTTTGTTGTAGCGTTCCACCCGCTCAGCCACACACCACGCAGTGACAGACAGGAGGGGAACGATGCGAATGACGCTCTCCTCCTTCTGGTCACCGGAGATTGCGCCCCCTGGACCTGTGCGCGCCTTACGGTAGCGCCGGCCCTGGTGACATGTCACTACATGCAGATGCTGGCAATAGAGCCAACATGTCAGCATCACTGAGGAGGTTTGTCGTGCATGGGAAGTGTCCCCAAGCAGGGCAAATCAGTGAACAGTAGAGAAAGAGCACAGGTGGACTGGAGAACAGGAGAATAGGAGTGTGGTTGCAGACCTCTCCAAGGATATTGCAGTGGGGTAGGATATTACATCCCTTTAAAGAAAGAGTTATAGGAATCAAAAATACAGTATCTGTTTACACTTATGGTCTTATTTTCTGATTTTGTTTCTGTATTGCATACTAAAAAAAGGTCTTTATTATTCTATAATCATTGATTTTTTAATCGATTTTAATTTAATTCTGGAGTTACGATGGATTATATTGGACTTTTTAATGCATAATATCAAACACTGAATCAAACTACTTGCTTGAATCAATCAATTGCAATGTAACTAAGGAAATGCATACATTTCTATTTACACTTTCAATACATTAAAAAATGTTAAGAATCGATATACAATATTTTTCCAAGAAACCAATGGGAAATGTATGGTATTAGAATTAACCTTTGTTTGCTACAAAATAATAAATATTAAACATATTACATACATCTAGAAAACATAGCAGCCCACAGCTGAGGATCATTTTAGTTAAAGTGCTTGTCTAATTGTATTTATAATACAAAATATTGTTGCATAATATATAGTAAAAATATATTTTTTTTTTATAAAACAAATAGTGACATAGTTACATGCGTCCATAAAGTTCAGCCTTTCTCACATCGGTTCTTGCTGTTGATCCAAAAGAAGTAAAAAGAGCACAGCTTTTCAATTTTGCACTAAACTAGGAAAACATTAATTTTTTACCCCAGAATGACAGTCAGATCTCTTTTTGGATCAAGAAGATATTACCTCACAAATGAAAGGGACACTGTAGGCACCCAGACCACTTCAGCTCATTGAAATGGACTGGATGCAATGTCCCATGTCCCTTAACCCTACAGAGGTAATTATTGCATTTTCTCAGAAACTGCAATGATTACCTCTCAGTGTTAACACCACCTCCAGTGCTTAGATTACTTTTGGTTGTCTAAATGATGCTGGACGTCCTCACACTATGCATGAGGACTTCCAGAGTCACCAGAATCGATTAATTCTTTCCATTGGGGAAATCCTAATGCAAGAGCGGCCATTGCCTAAAGGGGGGTACTTTAGGAACCTATAGTGCAAAGAAATGGCTTTGTTTTCCTGGAACTATAGAATCCCTTTAAAATAATATCCCTGAATATGTTTTTGCAGGTATGTATTCAGTTGCTTTTTAACCCCTTAAGGACACATGACATGTGTGACATGTCATGATTCCCTTTTATTCCAGAAGTTTGGTCCTTAAGTGGTTAAACATCTGTACAGACTCTGATAAAACTACCTCTTCAGACAGAGAATGCCACATCCTGGTTCTTAAAAAAACATTTTCCTTTGATTTAGATGAGGGGTGCCCAAAAGGTAGAGCCCCTGATGTTTTAATACTACAAATTCCATGGTGCTTTGTCATTCTAAAGGCATGCAAAACATCATGAGAGCACCCTGCTTTAGACTAAATCTCCTTTCTTCCAGTCTAGATGTGTGACCTTGTGTCCTATGCATAATCCTGTTCATAGGTGGTTTTCCCGACAATGGTTTGTATTGGTACTGAAAATATTTGTATAATGCTATCATATCCCTTCTGAGGTTCCATTTGTCCGAGCTAAACAGATTTAAATTTATTAACCTTTCTTCATAAATAAAATGTTCCATTCCTTTTAATATTTTTGAAGCCCACTTTTTTCTAGTGCCATAATATCCTTCTTTAGAACAGGTGCCCAAAATTGCACAGCATATTCAAGGTGTGGTCTTACCAGTGGTTTATAATGAGGCAAAATTACATTGTCCTTTCTTCCAGGCAGGCATTGCCCCCTCTGCCTATTCCTCTGCAGCTTTTCTTCCTGGCAGGTATCGTCTCCTCTGCAGCTCTGCTTACAGTGATTGGTATTGCCTTTACAAAGGCACTTGCAACTCTCAGGCCTAGCTCTCTTGATTTATCCCAGAGCTAGAGGGATTATGCAGCCAGCGACTTGGTTCGAAGACTCTGTCACTGGAATCCCTAAAAATCCACACAGGACACCCAGTTCCAAGTGAAGCTAAAATGCAATACTTTATTTTAACTCGGAACTAGCCCATATGTTCATTACATCAACCTTGCTGTGACAAACTTAATAAAATACAAATACAGTATATACTCGAGTATAAGTCTAGTTTTTCAGCACATTTTTTGTGCTTAAAAACACCCACTCGACTTATACTCGAGTCACTGTCTGTATTATGGCAACTTAGAGAGCCGCGGCCGTCAGAGCCGTGGCAACGATCCGCGCGGCAACCAGACCGCGAGACTTACAGTGGAGCTGACCGGAACGGAGGAGAAGGTAAGGAGCTGCAGGAAAGGTAAGTAAATGCTTCCTGCCGCCCCCCCCACTTCACAGCCCATGCCACTGGACCACCAGGGATTAAGATAGCCCCCCTCCCTGACCGGTTAACAAGCAGGGAGGGGGGACAAAAAAAAATTAAAATAATTAAAACAAAAATAATATTAAAATAAAAAAAAATTAAAATAATAAAAATGCCCTCCCCCCACCCAGTTCACACACACTACACAAACACACACTCTGGAATAATGCAGAGTGTGTGTTTATATGAGTGTGTGTGTATATAATGCAGAATGTGTGTTTGTATGAGTAAATATAATGCCCAAAACATCCCTCTCCTGACATGCAGTACACAGACATATATGCAAATCTACGCCTTCACCTATCTCTGTACCGCCTCTAATCTCTCCAATATTCCTTTTCCCTCTATCTGACCACCATTTGCTGACTTTGACATCGGCATTCCTAAGACCCATTTGACACCACCAGCTGAACATCAGTCTCACAGAAACTTCCAATGTTTTGACCTAGAGCATTTCTCCACTAATCTCTAAACTCTCCTTTTACCTATCTCAAACCTCACCTGTCCTAGCTCTGCAACTTCCTTCTTCAATGCCACCCTCTCCTCTCAACTAGATATCATGGCTCCTCCTACATTTAAACGCAGCAAGCTCCCCCAACAACAATCTTGGCACACCAAGCTGACTCGCTATCTTCAAAAATGATCCAGAACTGCTGGACGCTGTTGGAGAAAGTCTCACTGTGCGTCTGACTTTATCCACTATAAATGTATGCTGCACTCATACAGCTTGGCTCTTTCCTCTGCAAAAGTAAATTGCTTCAATATCCTTATAACCACACTCTCCCGCAAACCCAAACAACTTTCTTCTTTGCCCTATTGTTCCTCCTCCACCTACTAACTTGACCACCTCAGACTTTGCAACTCACTTCACTGACAAGATCTCTCCAATCAGGGAAGAGATCTTTCATCTTTCTTCTTCCCCTTACAATACTTCCCCTAACCTCACTCCCTCTGCTGTTCTATGTTCATTCGCACCTGCTACAGTAGAAGAGGTTTCTGCTCTGCTCCAGTCCTCCCGCTCCACCACCTTCTCCCTAGATCCAATTCCCTCGCATCTCATCCGTACTCTGTCTTCTTCTCTTTCTCTACCTCTCACTAAAATTCGCAATCTCTCTCTCTCCTCTGGCATAATTCTACATCCCTGCATCTATAACCCCAATTCTAAAGAAGCCCAACCTTGACTCCAACTCCCCGTCCAACTACCGTCCTATCTCGCTACTGCCTTTTGCATCCAATATCCTTGAAAGAGTTGTGTATGCAAGATTGACAGACTTCCTCAAGTCCAATTCTCTGCTAGACCCGCTTCAGTCTGGTTTCCGCGCTATGCACTCTGTAGAAATGGCACTGACCAAGGTATCCAATGATCTTCTCATCCTCCGCAATATCGTTCTACAAGATATTCCTCTCTCCTGGTGCTCCTCCTACTTCTCCCAGTGTTCTTTCAGTATTTATTTCTCTGGTTATACTTCTTCCCCCCAACACCTCTCTGTTGGTGTCCCCCTACTGTTCTCCATCTATACTGCCTCCCTTGGTAAACTCATTAGCTCCTTTGGCTTCCAATAGCATTTCTATGCGGATGACACACAAATCTATCTGTCCTCTCCTGATCTCTCCCTGTCCCTCTTGACTAATGTCTCTGACTGCCTCTCTGCTATTTCTAACTGGATGGCTGCCCACTTCCTAAAACTCAACTTGACCAAAACTGAAATTCTGGTCTTTTCTCCCTCAAGTGTTGCTACTCCTGTGTCTGTCTCCCTTCAAGTCAACGGCGCTATCATCAACTCCACCACACAGGCTCGCTGCTAGGTGTTCTCTTAGACTCCGACCTCTCCTTCATGACTCATGTTCAGTCTATCGCCAAATCCTGCCGCTTCCATCTCAAAAACATTGCGCGCATCTGACCCTACTTAAAGCAAGACGCGACTAAGATTCTACTCCATTCCACTGTCCTTTCTCGCCTTGACTACTGAAATGTGCTTCTCATTGGTCTTACATGCTCACACTTTGCGCAGTTACAGTCCATAATGAATGCGGAGGGGAGACTCATCTTCCTGTCCGCCCGCACCGCTCACGCCTCACCCTTCTGTCAGTCCCTACATTGGCTTCCTGTAAGATATAGGGCTCAATTTAAAATTCTGGTTCTTGCTTTTAAATCTCTACATAATGCTGGTCCCACCTTTCTATCCTCCCTAATACACAAGTATATCCCGTCTACAGGGAGTGCAGAATTATTAGGCAAGTTGTATTTTTGAGGATTAATTTTATTATTGAACAACAACCATGTTCTCAATGAACCCAAAAAACTCATTAATATCAAAGCTGAATATTTTTTGGAAGTAGTTTTTAGTTTGTTTTTAGTTATAGCTATGTTAGGGGATATCTGTGTGTGCAGGTGACTATTACTGTGCATAATTATTAGGCAACTTAACAAAAAACAAATATATACCCATTTCAATTATTTATTATTACCAGTGAAACCAATATAACATCTCAACATTCACAAATATACATTTCTGACATTCAAAAACAAAACAAAAACAAATCAGTGACCAATATAGCCACCTTTCTTTGCAAGGACACTCAAAAGCCTGCCATCCATGGATTCTGTCAGTGTTTTGATCTGTTCACCATCAACATTGCGTGCAGCAGCAACCACAGCCTCCCAGACACTGTTCAGAGAGGTGTACTGTTTTTCCCTCCTTGTAAATCTCACATTTGATGATGGACCACAGGTTCTCAATGGGGTTCAGATCAGGTGAACAAGGAGGCCATGTCATTAGATTTTCTTCTTTTATACCCTTTCTTGCCAGCCACGCTGTGGAGTACTTGGACGCGTGTGATGGAGCATTGTCCTGCATGAAAATCATGTTTTTCTTGAAGGATGCAGACTTCTTCCTGTACCACTGCTTGAAGAAGGTGTCTTCCAGGAACTGGCAGTAGGACTGGGAGTTGAGCTTGACTCCATCCTCAACCCGAAAAGGCCCCACAAGCTCATCTTTGATGATACCAGCCCAAACCAGTACTCCACCTCCACCTTGCTGGCGTCTGAGTCGGACTGGAGCTCTCTGCCCTTTACCAATCCAGCCACGGGCCCATCCATCTGGCCCATCAAGACTCACTCTCATTTCATCAGTCCATAAAACCTTAGAAAAATCAGTCTTGAGATATTTCTTGGCCCAGTCTTGACGTTTCAGCTTGTGTGTCTTGTTCAGTGGTGGTCGTCTTTCAGCCTTTCTTACCTTGGCCATGTCTCTGAGTATTGCACACCTTGTGCTTTTGGGCACTCCAGTGATGTTGCAGCTCTGAAATATGGCCAAACTGGTGGCAAGTGGCATCGTGGCAGCTGCACGCTTGACTTTTCTCAGTTCATGGGCAGTTATTTTGCGCCTTGGTTTTTCCACACGCTTCTTGCGACCCTGTTGACTATTTTGAATGAAACGCTTGATTGTTCGATGATCACGCTTCAGAAGCTTTGCAATTTTAAGAGTGCTGCATCCCTCTGCAAGATATCTCACTATTTTTGACTTTTCTGAGCCTGTCAAGTCCTTCTTTTGACCCATTTTGCCAAAGGAAAGGAAGTTGCCTAATAATTATGCACACCTGATATAGGGTGTTGATGTCATTAGACCACACCCCTTCTCATTACAGAGATGCACATCACCTAATATGCTTAATTGGTAGTAGGCTTTCGAGCCTATACAGCTTGGAGTAAGACAACATGCATAAAGAGGATGATGTGGTCAAAATACTAATTTGCCTAATAATTCTGCACTCCCTGTAGGCCCTTACACTCTGCTGAAGACTTACGTCTATCTTCTGTCCGTACTCCCACCCCCGATACTCGCCTTCAAGTATTCTCACGGGCTGCACCGTTCCTGTGGAACTCACTTCCCTCCTCAGTTAGATGCTCACCCGGTCTCCACTCCTTCAAAAAATCATTAAAAACCCACTTCTACATAAAAGTGTATCAATTAAACTGTTAATAGCTCCCGACTGATTCCTCTCTTGCAACTGTCATTAGTCTAATACTATCCTTACCTTTTGTATCTCTTTACCCCACTCCCTCTAGCATGGAAGATCATTGAGCAGGGTTCTCAGTCCCTCAGTTCCTGTGTGTACAACTTGTCTGGTTACAACTACATGTTTGTTTGTCCACCCACTGTAAAGCACTGTGGAAATTGTTGGCGCTATATAAATAATAATATAATAACATAATAATAATACCTGCATATGCAAATTGGCATTCCTTGCTATTCATGAAGTGCATACAGCCATTACTAGATCCTTGGAACCAATAGGTGGTGCTGTACAGGCTCCACAGCCAAAACCACCTTGTTGATTGCTAGAATTAGCAAGACAGGAGAGCACACTAACTTTTAACATTAAACAATTACATTACACAGACCCAGCACCCACAATGGGCACAGGGTGACTTAAACATAGGAGTCATCCAGGGATCTAATTGAAGTGTCCATCTTATGCTCCCAGTGATGGTGACTACCGTCACACACTGTAAAACCCTGATCTATACTTCTACTTACTTCATCATAGAATGCAAATAAGTTAGTTTGATATGACCTATATTTCATAAAATGATGCTGATTATTGGTAATAACAATGTTATTTTCATTGAATTCCTGAATATTACCCCTAATAGCCTTTCAAATACTTTCCCAACCATATAAGCTAAGATTACTGGTCTATAATTGCCAGACAATGAGTGAATCCTCCAGTACAATTCCTGCAAAAAGTTAATGTATTTCCACACTTAGCTTCTTCAGTACTCATGGGTGAATACCGTCAGGCCACGAAGATTTGTTTACATTAACTTTCATTAGTTGCTACTGCACCTTGTCTTGAGTCATTCAATCACACTTTTTCAGCAAGGTTTTTGTAGCAATCAATTTCATATCTCTTGCCTTATATTTCCCCTCATATATACTGAGGAAAAATAATTATTTAGAATTTCTTCTTTAACTAACACACTGTTTTCAAATTACCTACACTTTCATTATTTGTTTATTTTAAGTATGTATGTACTTGGAAACATTGGGAGGTTGGTTTGCTCTTTTTGGCTATCAATTTCTCCTTTTCTTGTTCATTCAATCTGACTTTTTGCATACATTATTGATTTTATAAGATGCCTCTGATTTCTTCGGTTTAAATGCCCTTTTCTTAATTTGAATTTTTTGGTTTACTTTCCCACTAACCAACATTGGTTTCACTGTGTTTCTCTTATATTTATAACCCAATGGTACATACTGAGAAGTGTACCTTTCTAATATTTGTTCGAAAATATTTAATTTATCCTCAGTATTTTTTTCACTATGTAATTTATGCCAGTCAATGTGTTGTAAAGCTGCCCTTATCTTATTGTAATTGGCCTTTTTAAAATGATGTGTTTTAGTATACCTTATTTTGCTTTTTTGAGTTTATTTCAAAAGGCACTGTATTGTGATCACTATTTCCCAAGTACTTCCCTACTTAAATGTTATAACCAGGTCCAGACAAGCATCCTTGCTAATTGGTGCTTGTACTAGTTGTGATATGAAGGCGTAAATTAATACATTCAAAAACCTGATTCCCTTGCTGAACTATGAGTCCCTCTATCTTAAATTATCTCCAATAATTAGCATGTTACCCAGATGGGCAGCTTTCCCAATTTGCTCTAACAGCTGTTCTTCCTCATCAATATTAACATTAGGTGGTTTAAACATATGCAAACCATAATCGATTTCCCTTCTTTACTACGAGCAGATATCTACCCATAAAGCTTCCACATTTTCCTAATCACATTCTTCTTGCTTAACATTTGGCTTTAATTCATGGTTGACATATGAACATACCCCACCACCTTTTCTGATTTTTTTCACATTATTCCTAATTAATGTGTAACCATTTAAGTTAATTGCCTAGTCGTGTGTCTCATCTCACCATGTTTATGTTATGCCTATTATACCATGTTGCTAGTTCCCCCATTTTGTTATTTAGGCTCTTTGCCTTAGTAAGCACTTTATGTGAATCTTTAATACTATTATATATTTCTCCTCTGTTCTGATCTTGCAACTCTCCCCATTGTACTGAGCTGAAGCCTATCATATGTGTAGATTTATGCTGTGTCCATCACAGTCTACAACTAGTTTAAAATCTCCACCAACCTTCTAGCCATCCTGTCCCCCAGCACAGCAGACTCTCTTCCCTTAAGCTGCAACCCATCACAGCTATAAAGATTGTACTCAAGCACAAAATCATCCCAGTGAAAACCTCCTTCCTAAATCATTACATTGGCTATGCATTAACAACCTAATATGCAGCAGCCTTTCTATTGTTGCACGTGGCACATGTAATATTTCTGAAAATAAAGGGGGTACTTTTCATTTTTCTTCCTAAATTCCAGAACACATTCTTTTGAACTTTCTGTTTCCTGTTTTATGGACCATGACAGCCAGGTCACCCCCAGTCCCTCCCAATAATCCATCGACTCTGTCAACAACATGGTAGAGCTGAGCACCCTAGAGACAGCAAACTGTCTGGTTAAGAACGATCTCCTCTCTTAATAATAATTGAGCCCTTACCTCCACAACCTGTTTACCTTTTTTACATGCACAACCCCACCTCTACTAGAGAGGCTGTTCCCTTAGCTGTTAAAAGGAACATATTCTTCTAATACAGCTATTCCTGATCTGATGAAGTCAACATTTTCACTCAAACTGGCAAATCAATTAGGTTGCACAAAGTCAAGATAAACTAAACCGTTCCTCTTCCCTCTCACCCTGCTACTGTGTAAAACAATTACCCAGCTATGTGCCTGTTCCCCAGCTATCTTATCTCCTACTTCACTAGAGGCCCCCCAAAAACTCTGCTCAGTGATCAGCAGTCCCCTTTCAAGATTGTCAATATGTTTCAATGTTGCAATTTGATTCTTCAGATCTCCAATATGAGGTTTCAGAGAAGCCACTCACTTACACCTGCCACAGAGGAATGGACCCTGGATTCATCCAGCCATGCATACATGCAGCAAGATGTGCACTGAGTCAAAATTTAAATTTTGCAAACACCCATTTCCACAGTTAACAAAAACAAGAACAAGAAGCTAAAATAATAATTGTAGATTATGCTAGCTTTAGTGTACCTATAACCTTAATTTTTTTTTAATGACAGGAGGCGAATATTTGCTTAAGTCTCTCTTTACTAGAATTCCACAGCAGCGCATTAACACAGAGAAAAAGCAACCAATCAGATAAAGAGTTAGGTAGAATAAAGCTCCCCTCCCCACACATAACTTCCTCTTTCTTTGCTGCTCCACATCAAGCACAGGTCAGATTACAACTGCCTCCTGCTCTTAGTGGGTGGCTGTGGGATTAATTATCCCTTATGTTAGTGACTTTTTCTTATTGTCCTGTTTGGTTGCTTTTCTGTTTTAAAGATTTATGCATATCTATATTCTATTGAGACTGTTGTTTGGTGTCCTTTCTTGGGGATTAAGCTTTTTCTGTTAGCTATTTTCCCCTTCTTTGTCTTCTATCACTATTCTAACACTATTACATCTATCCTGTAATCTTACCTCTGCTTGATGTGGAGCAGCAAAGAAAGAGGAAGTTATGTGTGGGGAGGGGAGTTTTATTGTACCTAACTCTTTTTTTCTGATTGATTGTTTTTTCTCTGTGTTAATATGCTGCTGTGGAGTTCTAGTAAAGAGAGACTTAAGCAAATATGAAGCCTCCTGGCATGTTATAAAATTAACTTGTTGGTTTAAACACCTGGTTTTCAATGCATACTTGAAATAGACTACTTTAAGCAACTCCAAGTGAGCAAGCTCATAAACTCAGTTGTGGGTTTTATTTAGGTATACAAAAAACACTCCCCTAATTAACTGAGTGGCAGTACACAAGGGGAAAAAACAAACTACTTTGTAACTCTTTCAAGTTAAGCAGATTTAATGAATAACAAAAAATACCAACTTCTGTCCAAACTTTTTTCTGTTCTCGAAAGCAACTCAAAGTAAATAAAATATATGTATATTTTATATATAATATTTATAATAAGATATTAATGAATAATAACACATTGAATATATATCCACTCTGTCCGAAGAATATTATATAATACTATCAAGGCCTTTGTACCAACAATATTACTGCGTTTAGTAAAATCCAGTATGTAGTTGACAAGAAGAACAATGTTGGATGTTTTAATCAATAACAGTACAAGATGTATTGGAAAATGTATTTTGACTTAATCTCATTTTCCATTTTCTAATAAAAATATGAAGGTATTGGACTACTGCCAGTGCTGAACAATTTTAAAGAAAAAAAATCATGGGCATTGTTCATGGTGGCTACCAATCTACATTGAGGGTTTTTTCTCCTCTAGACAAAAAGGTATTTACAAAGGTTTTTTGAATTTTGTGGTTGAATGCTTCATTGAATTGTCCCATTTTTCTATGGATATATTGAATTACTGTTTATATGTTTTTATTTTTTTTATTTTTTTTACAGAAGGAACTTATAATGATAGTTTATTTCCATGTGTATCTGTATTGTTTTATTTTTAAAATCTATATATGGAATAACAATTATGGCGTACTGTGTAACAAATGCAACAAAATATTGTTTTCTTCCAATAAATGTGTTCTCGTGCTGGGTTAGCGAAAAAGTCTGGTAATATATGTCAAAGTATTGCTCAACCTTGAAATCGCAAAACTCTCATTTCACGTGTTTGTGTGCTAGTCACCAGTCAGAACGTGATCTTATTTTAAAGGTTCATTAATCATTTCAGTAACCCTCAATTTACAAGTGTCAGAGTGCTATAGAAACCTAAATAGTAATCAAACATCACTCAGGTAAGGAGATTTGTTTTATCAGATACGATAGTGATATATGATTTTATTAGAAATTAAGACTTTTTGAATTTACATCTTGAAGGCAAAGTTTGCTAAACATATTCCTACAATTTTCTTCGAAATGTTTTATGTTCTTCTAATAACAAGTGATTTTAGACCATCCTAGCATGGTACACATTAAATAATAGATAAGAACTTGTCTGTAAAAACAGTTAAAATTGTATTAAATATTTTTTTTTTTGTATTACATTGGTAAAACACCATATCAGACTTAAAATACAAATATGAGGGATAATATCCAGCATTTTAGTTTTATTCTCTGCTAATAGAAAAAGTCAATATTTGCTAAGAATTCCTTTCTCTTCGGAGGAATAAAATAAATATTTATTTTATTGAGCTCTAATATATTAAAATACAAACCTTAGGCTGACTGCTGCTATTCCTTGGTATGCATTTCATCTACCTTCACTGTACAATTAGCAATTTTATACATAACATAAATAGACATACAGCTCCAATGATTATAAACTGTGTAGCCATACCTCATTGATTCTTTGCTAGACAAGCATTAGAACTAATGCTTTCATCAGAGTGTGTGTAACAGCAGTTAAAGGCCCTTATTCTGTTCAAGTCTGTTAATGAACAATAACAGCTAACTATGATTAGTGAATGACCTTGACGGGAAGAAGGTGACTGAAAATGCAGTGGTGACATTGTAAAATTGTAGATTACTATACTCCATTGGCTGTTTATCAATCAAATGCAGTATTCATGTATTTTAAACAAACAGTTATTGTGGAACAAAAAAAAAATTTAAATTAATAATAAAAATTAAAAAAAATACAGCACAGTTGAAAAATGTTCTGTATGAAAAACAAGGTCATTCAAGTGTTATCTCTAATTCTACTTCTAAAGACAAAGCCTGATTTCCAACAACGAAAGATGATGGACTGTTGTTTCACATTAAAAACTATTGACTGAAAAAAAACATAACTCTGTAGAAATGTTTTCGTGAGGATTGTCATGTCTGATCACAATTTTACAATATTGCTATATATGTTCTATTAGCATAAAAATACAAATATATTTCAGAAATACTTAAACAAGTATAATATGCATAGGTTGGTTCTTGGTTTAAAGATAACTCAAGTACAGCATGGAGTTTTGCAGGGAATCTGTGTCTTTTCATGTGCTGTTATCTTTTTTTTTTGTCTAATCCTGAGCAGTATCACAACGGGTTTAGCTCTGTCCACTTGGGTGTTTAGAATAGGAAATAAAATAATAAATACTGTTTCTGCCAAAAAGGTTCTATAGTTGCATTCCTGTCCTACTGGTTTGGGCAGTTTCTCTTTTTGTAAGACTTACTATTTTATTTTATGCTCACCAGGCCACTTTTTGATAAGACTTTTAAAAGAATCCTAGGTGGGAATTATACCACTTGTGCCTGATACATAGAGTTGTTCATCTGCTCTGAATAATGTAAGTAAGGTGTCTTACTCATATCTTTTCACTTATATAGGCGGAGAGCACAATTGCTTCCTCTTTTTAAGTTTTATGGCCATCAATCTACTGCATGAAGCCACATATCAGATATCCTAGAAGTGGGGGATCAAAACCTCTCCACACTGTTTATGCTAATGCTGGTTTTCAGCTCTACCACATGTGAGTTAGCAATTATAAGAAATATATGTTGTACATTTTTCTTTAATCTGACATATTGCACTATTGGTTACTTTCCTTCTGCTCTCTTTTAAGGTAGCATATGAATCCCAATCATACAAGATAGAAGATATTTTTATGTCTTTCTTTATTATGGCTTTTTTTATTTGGGGTGGTTTTATCATCCTGTTGGTATATATTTTTATTTTATGGTTCTATACATATATTTGTATCCATTCTATATTATCTCAGTTTATTTTTAGGTTTTAATTATTCTTTATTTTTCAGTAATTTTGTTGCCTTCCTTCTTCCTTTTGATATTTAATAGCTAGTCTTTTGAGGGAGCAACATATTTTTAGATTAGTAGTTATTGATATTTGTTTGGTTACTAAGCGTTGATCCATTATTTATTTTTCTGTGTGTTTCTTCACGTTTTGAGAAGGCCCGCCAACAGGAGTTCTGTCTTTCAATTTTTCTTAACATGGGAGATAAACATGCTTAACTATAAAACTTACTGCCTAAACTGCTTGTAGAGGCTCTCCCAAAAGTTATGGTTTTCTGTCATTATTTATAAGGGTACACCTGTCAATTTGTCAATTCTGCCAAGGAATTTGGTCAGTACTCTATATATACAAGAACATGCATTTTGAGGTACTTATTTAGATACTAACCCTATATCCGTGCAAAAAAAAGTGCTGTTTTTGAGAACAGTCATTCAGACAGCCACTACGGGCTTTGGATTGAAACAGATTATTGGATATATATATATATATATTTAAAATCTTGGTTAGATTTGTAACTATATACTCAATAATCTATACATATATATTATGCACATAATAGTGAGTGCTCCTTTAATACTGGTATTGCTGTAAAGAGGAAAATGTACGCAAATTAAAAATTTCCATGAAATATAAATGGCTTTCCATTGTTATCAACGTTGGTTGCAATGATCACAATGCAGATTATATTCTCATTATGTTTGCTTTAAGTCTGCAAGAAATCAACTACTCTAATGTATGCATTTATATTTGTACATAAAACCTATCAATAACTAACATGTGTTTTTCTGTGGGATTTATAAATCTATCAAATGCACAGCTAATCCCTGTAAGTGTAACCAATTAAAGGGATTAGCTGCATAATGATGATAGTAAGTGAAGAATAGAACAGTGTTATCCATATACAATAGGATTCTTGTTACATAACTTCAGTAATGGTAACTCTTTTTTTTTTTAAATGTGAGACAGGGACATAAAGGACACGGGAGCAATAGCAATTTGATACTATAAAGCAAGGAAAGGGTAAGCTTATTCACTAAACTAAATTTTTGGGCAGTGATCAATGAAAGACCAAAATGCAAAAATAGCTCAGATTAATATTTTTTTTACAAATTTGATGATTCATACCCTAAAAGAACACTCCCAGCACTATAACAACTTAATCAAATTGAAGTTGATAAATTACCAGGAGGTCCAGAGTGCTTCCTTACCATTAGGTGTTAACGCTTGCAGGACCTCTCGCGGGCGGCTCCTCTCCTGTGGAATAGCTTGCCTACTGCCATCAGACTCTCCCCTAGTCTTCAATCATTTAAGAAGGGCCTTAAAACCCATCTCTTCAGGAAAGCATATGGCCTCCCAGAGTAATCTCTACCTTACATACCTGTCTCCTGCTCTCTCCTATGGGACAGTGCTTTGCTCTCTCCTCCAGCTCTGCTTCACTCCTACTTGATATTTCTTGTCCTAATGTTTCAAATACCCTACCTCCTATAGTCGGTAAGCTCGTTTGAGCAGGGTCCTCTTCAACCTATTGTTCCTGTAAGTTTTCTTGTAATTGTCCTATTTATTGTTACATCCCCCCTCTCAAAATATTGTAAAACGCTACGGAATCTGTTGGCGCTATATAAATGGCAATAATAATAATAACTCAGTCATGAACAGTCTAAACCCAAAGTCTGCTTTGCATCTCCATTTCTCTCTGTTACCATTTACATCCAGTTTCATAAATTCTTCTAAAGAAAGTCTCGACCTGCCGCCAGACAGGGGTGCCACTGATTGGCTTAGAACAGTCAGCTGATGCTCTAAGCCAATCAGAAAGGTACATAGCTTTCTCAAAATACTTGTACCATAAAGTAATATTGCTTTTTATGTTCAGTTTGTATTGATTTTTAAGACAAAATAATCATATGATTTATTTTCTGTTTCTATTTTATTATTATTATGTTATGTATATTGGAGCCGCCGAAGAGCAAAAATAATCTCATCCATAAACAGAAGTACCTTTTTTTATTTTTGATGCACACAACAACATTTGCTTTTATGTTTTGTATTCTGGTTTTGTTTTTTGGGTATGTTTCTGGTTTAAATAAAAACCCAGTATTTACACCAGCTATCTCTCTTCAATGATAACCTATGTCACGCATAATGTTTTTATGTTTGCTCATCTGATCTGGTAACCAAAGCAGAGCATTTTAGTGTGCAAAACATAATGGAAAATTGTTTACATACTTACCATAATTGTATTTTCTTGATTAAGCCATGGCAGCATTGACCTATAGGTTCGCTCCTTCCCTCATGGCAGAACAGACAGGAAACAGAATTGGGAAATTAGTAAAAATAGTACTGCTTACTTCCTGCTTACAAGAAGAGTGGGGATATAATGCTGCCCGTGGCTAAATCAGGAAATGTAAATCACAATATATATGAAAACAATTTTCTATTTTTCTGGTCAAGCCATGGCAGCACTTGCTTGTAAAACCTAAAAAAGAAATCATTAATATAATTTACAGTACCTCTTCCACTACATCTGCCCAGACCATGGAGGGTGATATAGAGGCATCTGGTAAACAACCCCATGGTATTCAATCATTTTGAATATCCCATATAAGCCATACAGTGTCTGGGTGAAAAGAAGATCAAGGGAGTCTTAATAAAATAAATTGCTGATAATCACATTTCAATATCTAATCCTACAGTTGCCCAAAAAAGGTTTAGCCTGGAAGCCACCAAATAGTGATATTTACCACTTGCTGTCTTCTGGAATATCTAGATAAGGGCAAAAGGATATGAGGCTTTCTAGATCTCATAAAAAAACTGACTTCAGGGTTATTGACAAGAGTTAGAACTCAAAGTGAACTCAAAGTGAACCAAAACTCTAGACCGATGTAGCAGAACTGGAAGCATAGCAGACTCTAACTTTGAACATTTTTCCTATTCAGTCACCTTGACTCCAAATATGACATCGCTCTGATTACCCAACAATTCTGATTTCAGTGAACAAACCATATCTGTATTTGGGTTCTGTCAAGCAAAGATGCTCACACAATACCAGCAGAGTCCTCAGTCCAGTCCCACAAAAAAAACAGAGAAAAAGCGTAGTCAGTAATGAGCCGAGGTCAGGGTAACAGAGAGACAGTAAAAACAAGAACTAGCCAGAGTCAGGTACACGAAAATCAGTCAAACACACAAACAACACAGGGAAGGGTTAAAGATTAACGCAAAGTCAGTAACAAAGCCAAGGTCAATACCAGAATATAATGCAAGAGAACAAGGAATGCACTAAAGGGTACTGTGACAGAAACATCAATAGGGCAGTTTACAGGGCTAGGGAGGTTTAAATACCTTTAAGTCACTTTTTATTGGTCCACGTCATGCCTGTGCCCTCAAAATGTACGTGCATAGGGGCACCAGAATGATGTGGACCAATGGAAGCCTGAAGCTACCTGAAGCTACCTGAAGCTACAGAGACACAACATACCTCACTGAGGTCCCACACAACAGGAGAGATCATGGGGAAGCATTTCTGAAAACTCAGGGACTTAATGGGGTTCGGAACCGAGATATTGGCCTAATGCTCTCACCAAGTGGGCCTAAGATGGCTGACCTGCTCCCTGACTTACCATGCGGCTCCACCTCGGCCTCGGAAGACGAGCACCCATATCTGGAGGATCTCCTGTCACAGTCCCGCAGCGGCAGTGTCACAGTTCACTCCTTAGTAGATATACCTTCATGCAGTATCTATACTAACCACTCTCACTGTTTGGCACTATTCCTCGTTTCTTTTCATTTAGCACTACAAATTGCCCTTGTTAAGCACCTTTATAGTTTGGTTTCTCCCTTCCCTCCTTGTCAGATCATTGTTTCCTGTTTCCTGGTTCCTTTGACTCTGATCCTGCACTTTTTGGTCCTGTATCCTGCGTTCCTTGGTCTTGTGTTCCAGCGTCCTCTGGTCCTGTGTTCCCTTGTCCTCTGGTTCTGTGTTTCCATGTCCTCTGGTCCTGTGTTTCTGTGTCATCTGGTCCTGTGTTCCCGTGTTCTCTGGTTCTGTGTTCCTCTGGTCTAGCATCATGTATCCTGATTCTGGCCTTGCTTCCTTGTGACTCTGTAGCCTACCTTGTGGCTCTGGACTTGTGTACTGTCTGTTGTTCATGGTGGCTGCCCAGCTCTGCTCAAGAGTATTTCATATACCACAAGACTGTTCTTTATGCTTTGCCTGCACCATTCGTGCTAATCCTAAGTTACTGTATATACTTTTTTTGGCACTGTATATTTGTATATAGTTTTATATTTCTTTTGTCCTTTGGTTTTCGTAATAATATATACCTATTATTTACTCTCATTCATTGTGTCTTGTCATTGATTCTCTGCAAATTGGGTACCCACATTTAAAGGGATATTGCTGTCTCAGGGCAGCACCCCTCCCTGTCCTGACAAGCAGAGCAATCTCCCAGAAGCAACCTTACCCACAGTGGGCTACAAAAACTGATATTAATACTATGGTGACGGAAGTCAAAGCATTCTTTGCCTCAGAAATGGCGACATTAAAGGCACCCTAGCAGGCAGAATCAAGGCCGCGGAGGAGAACATCCAAAGCCTTGGACTTAAACAACAGTGCACTGATAAGAATAGTCAATATAAGAGAGTGCAAACAAACAGAGTAAATTAGAAACTTTATACTTAATAATATAGAGTAAATAATTTGGAAAGCCGCTAGATACCAAGAAACCTTCTCAAGTTTTAAATATAAATCAAGAAAAATACACACAAAATAGTATCATCGCTAAGCAAACATTCCCCTATGTAACAGAAAATGGGGGAAACATTTTTGTTTTTGTTTTTTTGTATTATAAGTCCAGAATAGTAGAGTCCCAATATATATACAACTAGTTTATAAAAATGGATATATCCAGGTATATAAAATATAGTAGTAATGCAGTGTTTTATATGCTCTTGTAGTTGAAATTAATCCAATCCAGGTATAACAACATATCCACCTTAAATAAGAAAGAACACGATCACAGCATAACACTGTAAAATATTTAATTATTTAATTATGCCTTTGAAAAAAAAAACCTCTGTGTAAACTCTTACAAAATAGGATGGTGGAACTTATCTCCAAGAACCATGATAAGGCATTAGTGCAGTACAGTGCATGAGGTGTCAAGCTATTTTACCACTCCATCTCCATTGGGAGAACCGTAATATCCCAGGAGGATTAAGAATTATATTACATTCTTCCCCAAATAAAGACGATCCAGAGTTTAATATAGTTTGGGATCGTATATTAGATCACTGCTCCTTTCAATTAATACATCATATCATATGCAAATGTAAGAGGATGTTAGCAGCTATAGATGGGGAGACCAGCAATCTTAAAGAGATAGTGGCCCCCCATCTAGAGCTCCCTGAATGTATCACATTTATGGATAAAATTGAGACAAAATTTGAGAAAACATTCAAAGAATTTGTCCATATTAAGAAAAAGAAATTTGATAGGGACCAGAATAATTTTAAAGAGAATAATGCTAGAAATTTCCGCAATCAGAACAGAAATCTTACTAATAGAGCTCCACATACTAATTATAAAGAGCCTATTTAGAGATTGGGGAAATCAAATAATTTTAGACAAACTACTTATCCCCCCCAAAAATGTATCCTATGCGGACAATGTTTCTAAACTCTCAAACCATCAAATTAAGAAACATAAATCTCTAGAAACTCGTACAACTCCTAGAAAAACAAAATGAACTACTATTTTTTTTTAGATTTGACCCTTGCGTTGAAATGTTTTTTTTATGAATAATCCAATACCCCCTACATCTGGATTACATGATAATTATTTCCAGCATACACCCTTGAAAAATTAGTCCACCTTCTGCCCCAATAACCAGATAAGCACACCCATGAGTGCATTTAGCTTAGCTGTAATGGTATATATATATACATATAGACAAAATACCAGATAAAATACCCAGTAAGAAATATAATTTGACCATACAGGAAAAAAAGACATTACAAGATTTATAGGACAACAAAAATATTACCTGCTGATAAAGGGGGGCATTATGTTAATAAAAACTATAGATTATGACAGAGTGTAACCAAATCCTAGGTGATAAGGACACATATAAACCCCTAAAAAAACACCCTACTATAGAAACTAAGAAACAACTTTTTATCACATTAGATAAAGGGAAATGTATGGGAATTATAACTAAAAAAAGAATTCGTTTTTTTGTGTTGTATCCTAAAAAAACCTGCTTTTTATTACCTTCCCAAGATCTACAAAAGCCTTGCACAGCCACCAGGGAGACCCATTATTTCGAGAATTGACTCATTACCTTCCAATCTCTCCCAGTACATTAATGCTTTACTCCGACCATCTGTTAAATTAACCAAATCATGCCTTAGAGATTCTAGTGACCTTTTAAGGATAGTTCAAGGAATGGCATGGACAGAGAGCCTCTGGATGGTCACCTGTGATGTGACCTCACCATACACAGTAATAAAACATGATTTGGGGATTAATGCAGTCCAAAATATTTTATATAATACCTCAGATATGCAGATGGAACAAATAGAATTTTTATTGGAGTGCATTGATTTTATACTTACTAATAATTTTTTTTTGGTACAAGGATGAGATTTTTTTGTTTACAAACAACTTGCAATGCAATGGGGACTAGGTTTGCAGCCAGCTATGCCAATATTTTTATGTCTGACTGAGAATAACTTTGTATATGGGAAGGACATCGCTGGGTGACAAACCTAGTCCTCTATAGGCGATATATAGATGATTATTTTTTTTATCTGTCTCAAATCATCTAATGCAGGGGTTCCCAACCCAGTTCTAAAGTACCCCCTACCAGTAGCGGGTTTAGGGGTTACCCTGTTGTTTAGAAAGTGTTTTAATATTTTTTTTTCTAAAAACACCTCAGACACAACTGGGTAATCCCTAAATGCTGGACTGTAGGGGTTCTTGAGTACTGGGTTGGGAACCACTGATCTAATGCACCAAATGTATTATCTATGTCACATGCACTAGAGGAGTAAATTCATTAGTCATGTTATTCTCCTCTGTCCTCAGGACTGTGGTTTACAGGCAGATTTCCCTTGAAGTATAGCAATATTTTTTCCAGCTTAATTTTTGTATATATAAAGCTTACCTAGATGGTTACCAACAACTTCCTATTTGTTATAAAAAAAAAGCCTCAATAGAAATATTATGGACAGCAGAAATACCAGAACCCCCTAACCTCCATACTTATGCTTCCTGTATGGTCCTGTTAGTAAGAAGCAGGCCAGTCAGGCTATCACACTACTTCAGTGGGCTGGCCCACCACTTCAGGAGGACAAACCCATGATAAGCAGTGCTCAAGAAGCGTCAATAAGGCAACAAGGCCCACCATATAGGGATATATATGAAATGGGGATTTTACAAGCTGACAGTCTTATCTGTTTAAACTAGATGCTTCTTTTTTCACCCCATGAACCATTATCGGCTCCTCAGGGAGAGAGTTTATATTAAATCCCTGGTCACTAAAAGTGGCTCACCCAGGGAGTCACCTTTCTATAGCTACTCTTTTTTTGAGTATTTAGGGGCAAGAGGCAGAACCTTGGTCAGGACAGCCAACATATTGCCCGGTGAGCAGAAGATAAAATGTAGGCCTACTAAAGCAAGTATCATCTTAATTGATTTGAAGGACAGGAGAAAAGACTTCCTGACAGGGGGAGGGCAGTAATATTTATACTAATTTCCCAGTTCTGTTTTCTTTCCTTCTTGCTGTGAGGGGAAGAGCAAACCCATAAGTCAATGCTGCCATGGCTTGATCGAGGAATTTTTATTTTATCTAGTTTACATTATACTACACTGTTTAAATTGTCCTATAAATTAGGACACCAACTAAATTTTGTTAGACACTCATACCTGTTTTGTTGAGTAGATATTGAAAGTTGTCAGAAAACAATGAATTAAATAAGTAATTTCTCACATTACTACCTTTTTCTTATTTTCACATAATTGCATATTACACATGTCCCTCAAAAATAATACGATTTGGAAAACCTGCACATGAATTATGCCTATCAACTATCTGATAAAGTTCCCAAATAAATAAAAAATATTCTTGTATTCATTTTACGGAAATTCAGTAAATCTGAATTGTATGTCACAGTGTTTGTCTACAGAGATATTGCTGATTGTTTCCTGAAATGTCATCAGATAAGATTTGGATCTCATCTTTTTGCACAGTTACCGAGGTCTAAACAGAATAAATTTGTAAAAGAAAGCAATATACTAAATGTTTAAAATGACATGAAAACTGTACATTGGTGTGTTTTGCAATTATTTAGGCCATTACTGGTATATTGCAAGATTTATTTTTACATACATGGTGTTATAGTACAAAAGGAGTTTAATTAAACATAGAAGAAATGTAAATCTTTTTATTAATCACTGCATGGGCACATGATTAGTTAATCTGAGCGGGAAATAAGGTAGTCCTGAGGAACACCTAGTACCAATCCCCCCAGCATCAGCATCCTGTGAACCAGGACACTGGTGGGTGGGGTAAAAGGGTATGGCTAGTTATGTGAATCACAGACCATGCAGAGAGAGCACTGTTCTAGTGCTCCAGGGCCATCTCTAATATTGATTGGACCACGGGAAAGCATTTGCTTGGGTCCTCTGGACCCTGTCCCCCTACTCTATGGCATGCAATCACACCCTCCACACCAACCCAGTGGGGGAACTTATGTAGAGAGGGCCCTGGTGAAGGAAAGTTTTTCGGCCCCTCTCTAGTGCAAGAGTGGTGAAAATATAGATCCCCATCTTTCATTCAGTTCTTGCAATGCTATGCCAGCTGGAGATCTACCATTTGTCCATCCTTGGAGAGTTGTATTTTTAAACAGCGTTTGAATGTAAGCATGTTTTTGTATAGATTATGTGTGTGCATGTAGGGGTGTATTTGTATGTATTGTTACAATTGGAATGTAGAGGTGTACTTGTACTGTTTGCATTTGAATGCGGGGGGGTGTTTGTATGTTGTATGTGTTGCCTTTTAAATGCTTTTAAATTTTAATGTGTGCTTTTGTGAGTAGTGCTGGTATTTGTATATAATTTTAGCATCTTAATAGAGGGGTGTGTTTGTATGTAATGTTTGCATGTGCATGTAGGGGTGCGTTTGGATGTAATGTTGTCTTTTAAATGCAGATGTACATTTGTGTGTAGCATTGGTGTTTGAAGGAAGGGGTGTCTTTGTATATAGTTTTGGAGTTTGAATTCATGGGTGTTTGGATGTAATGTTTGTGTTTGCATTGGTGTGTTTGCATGCTGGGCTTGTTTGCTGGGATGATTGCACATACATACTTACACAGATATACATATACATCAACACACATATACACACAGATAAACACACTGGCACATGTACACATCTAAACCATGAGACACAGGTGCACACACTAACACACAGATAGACACACTGACATATATACAGACTGACAAATGCACACACACAGATACACACACACTGACACACACAGATACACACTGGCACACCCACTGATACAGATACACACGCTGGCACATCCCTCACACACACATATACACACACTGACGCACATACCCAGATACAGACACTGACATATGCATACAAAGATACATACAAACTCAGCTACACACAGTGACACATCACGCACCTTGAAATACAGGTACAAAAACACAGACACGCAGGTACACAAACACAGACATGCAGGTACACATACACAGACACACAGCTACACATATACAGACACATAGGTACACATATACAGGTACACATACACAGACACACAAGTACACATAAACACACTCTTGTTCTATTACCTTTTGGGTGTAGAAGGGTGGCTTTCTTTGGGTTTAGTGGCTGCAAGGTCTGGCACCAGGTGCTGCCGTCCAACACTGGTTGTGGGCAGAGGACCCATGAGGCAGCTGCTTTGGGCCCTCGAGGAGTAACCTGACCCGGGGCACCTGTCCCATTTGCACCACATTAAAGACAGCCCTAAAGTGCTCTCTGAAGGGTCCTAGCATTCTTCAAGCAAGCACACTAAAGAAAATCTTTGGGGCAGATTTATATACAGAAAACTGAATGATTTGAAAAATGACCCCAGGGAGCATATATTTTTACAAACAGGAGATGATTTTATTGGAATTAGATATAGACCTAAATAGGCTATTAAATATTTCATTTTCACAAGAAAATCAATTACTCAATAAAGGTTTTCTCTTGATATTTTTTTGCATTTTTTGGGGAACTGTCATTCTTTAAATAAATGGAGGCAAAGAAGATAACCAACTCCTTTAAAATGTGCTCTTTTAAACACTAATAAATATGATTTTAAAAGGTGCACCATCATGAGTGGGGCAGATTTTACTCCTTTTATATCCTCCACTATATTATCTCTTCTCTGACTTCCTAAACCCATGCATTTTGATAGGGGTTAACTATTACAATGCTGGGCAAAGCTTTCCATGCACCGAACGTTTGGGGAGAGCCTTTCAGTAATACACAGACAACGTGTTTCAAATTGGGCTGTTACCAGTTTATTAAGGCTTCTGCCAAACATATTTCTAGACAGAAGTTACAGCAAAAGTAACATGACAAGATTACATAAGCTAAACACAAGATTGTTTATTCAGCAACCAAATTAAAAAAAATAAGTATAAACCACCCAGGTGCAGTGTGTGTGTGTATATATATATATATATATATATATATATATTATAAATATAAAAAGGTAATTACTTCTTTTTATCTTTTTAGTTTTAGGTACAACAGAAGGATTCCTCTCAATCCTCAATATAGATGAAAAAACAAGATACACCTAAAAGCATAAAATCGAGAAAGGAAAACTCATAGGGTAATAACGTTGGTTGCAATAAGTCCCTTGTGAATAAACATATCACAGGGACCCCAAAACATGCAATAACCCCATAAAAATAAAAATAGAAATAGAAAAGTCAAAACAGTGTTTGTGAGTTAAAATGGCCGCCATCCATTGTTCTCACCATGTGCTTCATCCATTGTTCTCACCATGTGATACATGAAATGATGGCCACTCAGTAACTCCACAGTTTGTCTGGTAGTCTATCCAGCCGAACCAACAGATAAAACACATGGGGAACAGTGCAACAAATGAAGGGAATCATAAAAAAATATGGACAATAGTCATATTTGTGCACAATCTCCAGTTTTGTCACAGGGCACAAATGTGTGTTTTCAAATGCCATACATCCCAGGGCCATAGTCAGAAGGTAGGAGGCGGGCAAGCAACCCCCTCCAAGAACACGTGGCGAGGTCTGTTCCGCCACATTTCTCCCCTTAACCCACCAGACAAACAGGGTATCTGACCTCCTGCTGGTCAGTGCCCTGGTTAGTCCAGCAACCCACCCACAAAACAGAATCTGCAGTATAACCCACCCACGTGGGGTATTGGGTCGCTTGTCCATGTCCAGGAGCTCCACCTTGGCTCTGGGGGGGTACTAGCACTCTGGATCGGTGGGTTGCTGAGTGGGCAGAGACCAGCGGTACTCTGCCCTGTTTTCAGAACTACCACAGGTGTAGCCTGGTTGGAGCCCAGGTGAGGGAACGGAGTAGTAGGCTCCTCACTCCGGACCTGGGGCTGCTGCTGGAGGGGAAGCCAGGCTGTCTCCCCTTTGGATGAACAACACTGCTGCCGGGGGACAGGACCGACCGTCCCTACCCCCTGTTATGCATGTGCAGAGACCACGGTCCCATCTGCATTGGTGTGGGGCTTAGCATCTCCCCTTTGTGGGCTAGGCTGCCACTGGGGAGGTGAACCGATGGTCTCCACTCCCAATGGAATACTCTGCTGCTGGTCCAACTGTCCGTACTCCCTGTAAATTGGGCGCAGAGACCACGGTCCCATCTGTGCTGGTGTGGGGCTTATCATCTCACCTTGGTGGGCTAGGCTGCCGCTGGGGAGAGGGGGTAACAAGCTCCTCTCACTGAACCCTAGACTGCTGCTGGGGAGAGAGGGTACCAAGTTCCTCTCCCTTACACACTTTCAGCCACTGGGTAGAGGGGGTGACCGGCTCCTCTCCTTGACACTCTCTCTGCTGGGGGAGGGGGGACCAACTGTCTCGCCTTTCCATATATTGTCCTTCTGCTGGGGAGCAAGACCGACTGTCCCTGCTCCCTGCAGGACACTCTGCCGTTGGGGAGGAAGGATAGCACCTTTGGCTCCCTGGGACTCGCTTGACTGCTGGGGAGAGGGACGGACAGTCTCCTCTCCTAAGAACTCACACTGCCGCTGGAGAGGAAGGACGGCACCTTTGTCTCCCTGTAATTCACTGGACTGCTGGGGAGAGGTGGTAACAGGCTCCTTTCCCTGAACCATGTACTGCCGCTGGGGACGGGAACCGATGGTCTCCACTCCCAATACATTGTCCTGCTGCTGGGGAGCGAGACCGACTGTCTCTGCTCCCTGTAGGACACTCTACTGCTGGGGAGTAGGACCGACTGTCCCCACTCCCTGTAGTTTGGGCACAGAGACCACGGTCCCATCTGCACCAGTGGAGAGTGTATTGTCTCCCCTTTGTGTAATAAGCTGCTGCTGGGGAGGGGGAATGAGGCTCTCCCCTCCTAGTATAGGACACTGCCTCTGGGGAGAGGGGGTAACAGGTTCCCCTCCCTGACACTCTCTCTGCTGTTGAAGAGGGAGACCAACTATCTCCTCTTTCCATGAGTTGTCCTATCGCTGGGGAGAGAGACCGACTGTCTCTGCTCCCTGTAGGACACTCTGCCGCTGGGGAGGGAGAACGCTGCTCTCCGCTCCCAGTGAAACACACTGCCGCTGTGGAGCAGGACCGACTGTCCCTGCCCCCTGTAGCTCACCCTGCCGCTGGGGAGGGAGGACGCTGCTGGCATATATCCATGGTCACATTATCACCATACTGAGCCACTCGCTGCCTCACCTCAGCCAGCCAATCACCTCCAGAGCCAGAGCCTTCCATACTTGTCTGCTCCAAGTCGCTGGATACCTCTGCTCCCAGGGGCTCTGCATGAGTGCTAGCGTTGCCCTCGATTTGTAACTCCACAAATGGTGTCTCCGAGCTGCATTACCTCGCACTAGGATGCCATCCCACCGCTTGCCACCAATGTAACAGATCGATGGGCACCCCAACTTGGTACCTCCGTTGAAGGATACTCCTAGCGCTTCCTCAGGTCTCCAAGCACTCCAGCCGACACCATAACCACTGTAGACTCCTTCAGAGAGCAAGACAGGAACAAGCTCTTACAAGAGCTTAGTAGTGATTTAGCAAGGGAGTATGACAAGCATAGCAATCCCTTGTAGCAGATTCCCCCAATAAGAGACGGTACTCCAAATTGAGGGTGACGTAGAACTGACTGTACTGGCACATACAGCCTCTTTTATTCACATTCTACAAACATAGTACTGCCCACAGGGTTTTGAAGAACAACCAATCAACACATTACAACACAGCTAACCCTCCCATTCATTACATCAGAAATCCTCCCCTCTGTCTGTGATATAATTATCTCAACACAATAGACTAACTTAATTATCACAGGCAGGAAAATGCAGTATTATAAAACATATCACAGGGACCCCAAAACATGCAATAACCCCATAAAAAGAAAAATAGAAATAGAAAAGTCAAAACCGTATCTGTGAGTTAAAATGGCCGCCATCCATTGTTCTCACCATGTGCTTCATCCATTGTTCTCACCATGTGCCTCTGATACATGAAATGGTGGCCACACAGTAATTTCACAGTTTGTCTGGTAGTCTATCCAGCCGAACCAACAGATGAAACACATGGGGAACAGTGCAACAAACGAAGGGAATCATAAAAAATATGGGCAATAGTCATATTTGTGCACAATCTCCAGTTTTGTCACAGGGCACAAATAGTGTTTTCAAATGCCATATATCCCAGGGCCATAGTCAGAAGGTAGGAGGCGGGCAAGCAGCCCCCTCCAAGAACACGTGGCGAGGTCTGTTCCGCCACATCCCTTTTTCAATGTTGCAATCACAAATTAGTTGGAAAATTCAGGCTCATCAATAGTGTGTCGAATCCCACAGATCCATCATTGTTCAGATATCCAGTAATGCATGTAAAGAGATATAAATAAACATAGTACAGCGCTGATAAAATCACACGCTTTAATGGTTGTACTAACAGCATACAAGAAGATCAAAGGCCCATCAATACAACGCTGCATTCCCCGGTCTTAGTGGTATAGAGTAAAAGGGGTCTTCACAGGTGTAGTAGGCAAAAACAGTAAATATATAAAACAATACAATAATAATTAAAAATAAACTCTATGCGTTTTGTCTAGTACTTTAGACTTCCTCAGTTGTAAAAAGCTGAGTAATACATGAATAAAGTGCTATGATTGTTGTTGGGACCGAGGCTCCATTTAAAAGTCCCTCATCCAGGTGTCAAATTTCTTTCAACCAATCCCCCTTTCTCATCTCATCTGTTTCCGATCCATCGATCAGCTTCATCCATATTTGGAGTTCCGGTTGATGTCCGTGGAGGGGGAGGAGGGAGAGAGGGGTTCCAGAGACACAGATCTTGAAGAAATTAGTGAAGAATATGATAAAAAATATATACATATATGAAAAAATAATAAAAATTTTAAAAATAGAAAATAAAAAATAAAAAGTTAAAATTATATTTTAATCGTAAAAAACAATTTAAATCAAAATCCACATTCAACCCTAATGGTTGAAGTGTTCTCAATCTGTGTATCCAGAATCCCTCCCTTTGCCTTAACTTAATTGTGATATTACTCTATCTCTCATCCAAAGTGACCTGTTCGATCATAATCCAAGAAAAATTCTGAACTTTAAAAGCTGGACATTTGTTACAATGTACAGGGATGGAATGGGTCTGAATCTCCTTTCTAATAGTATTTAGGTGGTCCAGAAAGCGCCTCCTTTTTGTAATAACAATACTTTTCTATTGTATGCTTGCTATGTATTTATTTTTTATATGTGATCCTGGGATTTTGGTCAGAAACATCTGTGAGGAACAAATGAAATTCTTTGGACTTTCTGCAGATCCCTCATTATATAATTGATAAAACACATAATCATGTAAAACAGTGGTAAAAACAGTTGTAATCAGATATCAGGGTTTTTTTGTCACAATTTACAGACTTTCAGCTTTTTGCAATGAATAAATCAAACAAAGGTAACTGAAATATTTCAACACAACAAATACTTCAAGTGGTTTCACCAAATTCAACTGAAAATGCAACTTATAAAGAATTCTCCAGACTCAAAATTATTCAACCCCCAAATTATTCAGGGTGGTTGAATAATTTTGATTACAACTGAATATGTATATATATATATATATATATATATATATATATATATATATATATATATATATATATATATATATATATATATATATATATATATATATATTAAAAATAAACAAGATTCAGGGCACTAACTCATTCACTAAACAGCAACTTTAAATTTCTCAGATTTTATTAGTTTTTTTTAATTCGTATTTAAAAAAAACCAAAAACACATAACACCTAATCAAGGCAAAAATAATGTGGGTTTAGTTACATTATATGATCATATATTGCATAAGCCTGCCACAACGTCAATGTACTCTTGGCAGGTCCTACTCTAACAACCCAATGTCTGCTCTTTGGGTTCCATCTGTGGCTCTCTGCAGTACAAGGCTAAATAGGGCCCTAGTTCCGGTCTTTAATGATGCTCTGATGCCAACTCCAGGAAAATATGAGTGCATTCTGGAGACTAGTAGTAAAGTAGAAATGCTTTTATTTGGCACAAATAAACATCAACGTTTCAGTCCTCCTGGACTTTTCTCAAACAAGTGTATGTATATATATATATATAAAAAACATTATATACATATATAAAATACACAAGATCCAGTGCACTCACTTATCACTTAAGACCTAATCTAGGCAAAAAATAATGGGGGTTTAGTTACATCATATGATCATACATTGCACAAGCCTGTCACAACATCAATGTACCCCATCTTTGGCAGGTCCTACACTAACAGCCTATACAATCAATTTCACATGCTGTTGTGCAAATGGGATAGACAACAGGTGGAAATTATAGGCAATTAGCAAGATACCCCCAATAAAGGAGTGGTTCTGCAGGTGGTGACCACAGACCACTTGTCAGTTCCTATGCTTCCTGGCTGATGTTTTGGTCACTTTTGAATGTTGGTGGTGCTTTCACTCTAGTGGTAGCATGAGACGGAGTCTACAACCCACACAAGTGGATCAGGTAGTGCAGCTCATCCAGGATGGCACATCAATGTGAGCGGTGGCAAGAAGGTTTGCTTTGTCTGTCAGCGTAGTGTCCAGAGCATGGAGGCGCTACTAGGAGACAGGCCAGTACATCAGGAGACATGGAGGAAGCCGTAGGAGGGCAACAACCCAGCAGCAGGACCGCTACCTCTGCCTTTGTGCAAGGAGGAACAGGAGGAGCACTGCCAGAGCCCTGCAAAATGACCTCCAGCAGGCCACAAATGTGCATGTGTCTGCTCAAACAGTCAGAAACAGACTCCATGAGGGTGGTATGAGGGCCCGACGTCCACAGGTGTGGGTTGTGCTTACAGCCCAACACCGTGCAGGATGTTGGGCATTTGCCAGAGAACACCAAGATTGGCAAATTCACACTGGCGCAGTGTACTCTTCACAGATGAAAGCAGGTTCACATTGAGCACATGTGACAGACGTGACAGAGTCTGGAGACTCCGTGGAGAATGTTCTGCTGCCTGCAACATCCTCCAGCATGACCGGTTTGGCAGTGGGTCAGTAATGGTGTGGGGTGGCATTTCTTTGAGGGATCGAACAGCCCTCCATGTGCTCGCCAGAGGTAGCCTGACTGCCATTAGGTACCGAGATGAGATCCTCAGACCTCTTGTGAGACCATATGCTGGTGCGGTTGGCCCTGGGTTCCTCCTAATGCAAGACAATGCTAGACCTCATGTGGCTGGAGTGTGTCAGCAGTTCCTGCAAGACAAAGGCATTGATGCTATGGACTGGCCCGCCCGTTCCCCAGACCTGAATCCAATTGAGCACATCTGGGACATCATGTCTCGCTCCATCCACCAACGTTACATTGCACCACAGACTGTCCAGGAGTTGACAGGTGCTTTAGTCCAGGTCTGGGAGGAGATCCCCCAGAAGACCATCCACCACCTCATCAGGACCATGCACAGGCGTTGTAGGGAGGTCATACAGGCAGGTGGAGGCCACACACACTACTGAGCCTCATTTTGACTTGTTTTAACCCCTTAAGGACAGAGCTTCAGAAGCTTGTCTTTCACTTAATGACAACAGCATTTCTTTAATTTTTTGCTGTTTGTGTTCAACTGCAATTTGCATTTTACTAATTATTTGCACCGACACATATTATATATTGTTTTTTAAAGGACAGAAAGTGCTTTAATTTGATGTAACACACATATCTATAAATGCTTATTTATTATAAAAAAATACAGAAAAATGCCAAAAAAATTAAATTTTTTTTTTTTTTTACAGTTTTTGCAATAATAATGTGTGCATAATTAGTGCAGGTTAAGGAAAGTAATTAAAAAAAATCATTTAGTTGTTCTGATTTACAGAATATATAATGTGTCTGGAATTTTAAGGGTTTTTTTTGTAGTTACAGGTCACAAAGCACAAGGAGTAAAATAAACGTTTAATGTGGAGCGATTTTAGAATTTGGTATGTTTGTCTTGTAAGCTTAATAGCCATAAAAGAAAAGAAAATTGCCACACAAAAGTATATATTTATATAAAGTAGACATCACAGGCTATTTACCTTGGGTTGTTTTGACACTTTCTACGTAGCCATTTCACCGCCAACCTCTGCTAAATATTGGAGTAAAATTGTGTTTTTTTTGGTTTTTGGCACACAAACTTATAACAAAGAAATTTTCATGTGTATTTTGTAAAGTTGGTGTGTGCTATTCCTGAACAAAGTTTTATTTTGTGTTCACTTACATCTGCTGGGTAAAATGACACCCCCATTGTATGTCTTTGGCACTATTTCGTGAAGCTATAGTGCCATATAGGAGACCTGTCCTTTTCAGTATTCAAAGTAGAATTTTGAGAGACGGATTTAATGAGCCTATGCTTCCATTTGGGGTATTATACCAGTTTAACTGTTTAAAAAAACCAACAAAGGCCTACCATTTGTAAATGAAGACACTCCAGGGTATCTCATAAGGTGCATATTGTGCCTTAACATGCCCCCATTTTTTCACCAATATATGCTAAAGTATGTGATAAAAAATAATTTTGTGCGTTTTTTACACATGGATTGCATTTTTGCTGGGCATTTTGTATATTTCACATGTGTCACTAAGTTCCAACCCCCCAAATTATGCTTGGCTAAGTCTTCTGAGTAAAAAGACACTCCCAATGAATGTCTTTGGCACTATTTCGTGATGCTACAGTGCCATATAGGAGACCAAGCCATATCAGTTTTTAACGAACTTTGAATTTTGACGCTGGGCCTATGTGCAAATTCCAAGTATCTTAGCAGGATTTAACTTCAAACTACCCCACAAAGGCCTACCATTTCTTAAAGTAGACACCCCAGGGTATTTCAAAAGGTGTATTTTGAACCTTAGCGTGTGATCATTTTTCCGCTAGCTTGTACCAAGTGTTTTTTCTGCCTTTTTGACACACAAAGTGAGTTTGCACAGGATATTTTGCAAACCTTATGTGTGCTACCAGTGTATAATACTTCATATGTTGCTCAACTATGTCGGCTGAGTACAGCAATACCCCCGTATGTACCTTTGCCAGGCAGTGCCGGTGCTAGGATTTTTAGTTACACAGGCGAACATGCATTTTGGTGCCCCTCAACCTCCTTTAAAAAAAAAAATGCATCTTCACCTATGTGTATTTCCTCCCAAGCCACAGGCATAATTTTTCAGTCACACAGTCAAAGTCATACAGGTACACTGTCATACAAACACAGAAATAATCATACAGAGACATTTAGACACATACAGTCAGTCAGAGACATACAGACATACAGGCAAAGACATACATACATACAGAGGCATACCGTCATACAGACACATACATACATACATACAGAAACATACATACAAAGACATCCAGGCACATACATACATACATACATACAGGCATACAGAAACATACAGGCATGCAGACACATACATACATACAGGCATACAAAGACATGCATGCATACAGAGACATGCATGCATACAGAGACATACTGCCATACAGACACATACATACAAAGACATACAGGCATACATACAGAGACATACAAGACATACAGGCATACAGACACATATAAACATTCATACATAGAGAGGCAAACCGTCATACATACAGACATACATACATAAACATACATACAGAGACACACAGACACATACGTACATACAGAGACATAAAGGCATACAGTTACACACATGCATACAGAGACATATATACAGACATTCAGAGACAAACAAACATTTAGTTACATACATGCATGCATACAGATGCATGCATGCATATAGAGACATGCATACATAGAGATAGAGACATACATACAGAGATATACATACATACAGAGACATACATACATACAGAGACATACAGAGACATACAGAGACATACATGCATACATAGAGACAGAGACATACAGAGACATACATGCATACATAGAGACAGAGACATACAGAGACATACATGCATACATAGAGACAGAGACATACATACATACATGCATACATAGAGACAGAGACATACATACATACATGCATACATAGAGACAGAGACATACATAACAGACATGCAGAGACATACAAACAGACATATACATAGAGACAGAGACATACAAACAGACATACATACATACATGCATACATACATGCATACATAGAGACAGAGACATACAAACAGACATACATACATACATGCATACATAGAGACAGAGACATACATAATTACATACTCACATCTGTTAAATCTTGTCCCCTGGGTGCATGCTGTCCGGCTCTGTGGAGTCCAGTCCTGCAGCCCAGCACCATCACAGGGCGCCAGCCGCGCTGTGTGGGACACAAGGAGCAGGGATATGATGTCATTCATATCCCCGCCCCCTCCACACAGCCTGCGGCAGACACCAGGATAGGAGGTGGGCGGGCCGAGGCTGAGCTCCGCGGGCGGGAATCTCTGGGCTGCTATTTTGAACCTTAGCGTGGGATCATTTTTCCGCTAGCTTGTACCAAGTGTAGTGGTAATAAGTGTTTTTTGACACACAAAGTGAGTTTGCACAGTGTATTTTGCAAACCTTATATGTGCTACGACTGTATTATACTTCATAAGTTGCTCAGCTATGTCGTCTGAGTACAGCAATGCCACGTATATGCCAGGTATATGTGGATGTTTAAGGGGCGCATTTGAGACGCAGCCATTCAGGTTTTTTTCTAACTTTGAAGTTTTACGTGTCCATGTTCCAATTTGGAGTAGTTTAGACCAGCGGTTCCCAAAGTGTGGGTCACGACCCACTGGTGGGTCGCAGGGCAATTCCCAGTGGGTCGTGCTGCACCACACATCAAGGGCTGCTGGGGAGTCAGACAGGCAGACTGATTAGTCGGGCTTTCTGTCCGTAACCGCGGGCCCGACACCAGGAGTGAGCCCGGCAGCTTGCCCTGTATTTTATGCATCTAAAACTGATTGCCATGTTGTGCCAATTTTATGCTTTTAAAACTGATTGCCATGGTGTGCAATTTTATGCATCTGACTGTTTGCCATGGTGTGCCAATTTTATGCCTCTGAAGCTGATTGCCATGATGTGCCAAATTTATGCATCTAAAAGTGATTACCATGATATGCCAAGTTTATGCATCTAAAGCTTATTGCCATGGTGTGCCAAGTTTATGTATTTAAAGCTGCCATGATGTTCCAATTGTATGCCTCTAAAACTGATTGCCATGATGTTTTGAATTTATGCATCTAAAGATGGTTGCCAATTGTATGCCTGTAAAGCTGGTTGCCATGGTGTTCCAACTGTATGCCTGTAAAGCTGATTGCCATGGTGTGCCAATTGTATACCTCTAAAGCTGATTGCCATGGTGTGCCAATTGTATGCATCTAAAGCGGATTTCCATATATATAATTATAAAATATTTAAATTAATTAATTAAATAAATTGAACCCCTGATGGTTAAAAAATAAATAAAAGTTCATCCTCAGGGGTTAAAAAAAATTAGATCACAGTATAATACTGTGGTCTGTATTTTGATCACTGTAGGCAGTGATCGATTGGCAGGGAAGGGGTTAATTTTATTTGGACTGTGTAAAGGGGGGAGTTTTTTTATTTTTTACTTAAATGTTATTAAAACTTTTTTTTAGCTTAATTTTTAACTTTTTAAAGTTTATTTTAAAACTTTTTTTTAACGTTAACCCCTAGCTAACCTAACACCAAATCCCCCAATTCCCCACTAACTTCCACCCACCCCAGCTAGCTAAATATATAATTTTAAAATAATTAAATTAATTAATTAAATAAATTTAACCCCTGAGGGTTAATTCTTTTTTTTTTTAACCCTCGGGGGTTAAAAAAAAAAATCAGATGACAGTAAAATGTAATCCCTGCCAATTGATCACTGTAGTCAGTGATCAATTGGCAGGGAAGGGGTTAATTTTTAATTAAAATGAGTAAAGGGGGGTGGGATTTTAAATAAACTTTATTTATTTTTTTAACAGGGGGCAGGATCATCACTGTTCCGGCTCACTGCACTTCACACAGAACCAGGTGGAGAGAGGCGGAAGGTGAGTATATGCAGCACATGTGCTCGCTTTGACATGCTGTCAGAGCGGGCACGTGTGCTGGGGCAGCCTGATCGAGTACTCCCAGTCTGCCTCTAATGCAGAGGCAGACCGGAGCACCATTAACCCCGCGTTCCGGGTTTAATTTTAACGGGGTTAATTTTAACTTGTCGTTATGGCAATCCCCTGAGTGACGGACCTCGTCCGTCTCTCGTCATTAAGGACATTACATCAATGTTGGATCAGCCTGTAGTGTGTTTTTCCACTTTAATTTTGAGTGTGACTCCAAATCCAGACCTCCATGGGTTGAAAATTTTGATTTCCATTTTTTAATTTTTGTGTGATTTTGTTGTTAGCACATTCAACTATGTAAAGAACAATGTATTTCAGAATACTATTTAATTCATTCAGATCTAGGATATGTTATTTTTGTGTTCCCTTTATTTTTTTGAGCAGTGTATATATATATATATATATATACATACACAAGAACAGTCCTTGCACTCAGGCTGAAATATTCAAAGTGCCGGTTGCCAGCCATGGATTGAAGATATTCAAATAGAGAATTGAGGAAGCTGCACTCACAGTCTTCGGTTAAAACTTCAAGGATCTATTTGGTGTACAATAAAATAGATCGACGTTTCAGTCCCACATTTGGACTTTCTTCAGAATCAAACATAAAATACAAGTGTAACATCATTCAAATATATAGGTTGGCAATAAGTGACAATTAACTCAACCCAGGTGCTGTGTATAGCCAGCCACATCCCACTGAGTACCAGGTGAATGCACGTGAAAGGTCCGCCCCAAGTGACGTGATGCCGTAAAGGCGTAACTGCGGTCAGTACATCTCCATGGCAATGCGGTTCATCAAATTGTCACTGCCATGATGACAGCTAAACATATGAGAATAGGAAGAGAGCTAGAAAGCCCCCTAAGTGAGATAACACCAAACTATGGTATCGGGGAAATGTCTTGGTGATAGGATGAATAAAGTGCATGGAAAAGAAATATAAATGTATGAAAGTGCATGGACACCATACTAAAGTGACATGTTATGATAGAACACTGGAATACATAATTGACTGCAGGGGGACTGCATATAAATCTACACTTATAACAAAATGATATTTTTTTTGTTGTCATCACGATCACATAACGCGGATGGGCGGAATTTGCTGCAGACGGACTGCCTTGGTTGTCAGTAAGTTCTCCTGATCAGAAATAAGTATTTGGGCTCCTGGGTGGACATGATCTTTAGAGCATGTTATGCTGCCCTAACGGTGTTAAAGCCCTCTTTTTGAAGGACAGTATAACATACCCTAAAGTTGTTAAGGGGTTAAAATACAGTTTCTGAAATGGATGTCACTAAACAGCCATAATAAAACAATTATGTGTTTATATTATATTCCACAAAATATTCGATTTATCTCAAATGTCTCTCTTGTTTCCAGACATTTTTCTCTCTTTCTTTTCTAGACATCTAGTTTTATCAATGTCAAATTTGTTAGATATCTCATTTTACTTGCTTCATTTCAATGTGACTGCAAATTCAAATTGACTTTGTCAAATTGAATATCTGTGTCATAAAGATCTGTGAGAAAAACATAACACACAATAAAAATTTGAGCAACTCATAAAACAGGCAAAAACAAAGAAAGACAATGACAATTCATTCATAGGTTTCCTTTGGTTTTACTGGTAAAAGTACAAAATGAAACATTGACTCCATAGTAATGAGGTTTAAAAGAAATATGAATGGGACACTATAGTCACTAGAACAACTAAAGCTTAACATAGTTGTTCTGGTTTCTATACCATGTCCCTGCAGGTTTTTGTTGTAAACGCTTCCATTTTATGGAAAAGTAGTGTTTACATTGCTTCCTAAGGACACTCCTCTGATGGCCATCGGAGGTGCTTCCTGTGTCAGTGCTGCACAGTATACAGCACTAATGTTCAGTGTCTCTACGCTCTGCATGAACTGCTAAACTTTCCCCATAGAGATGCATTGATTTGATGCATCTTTATGAGGAGATACTGATTGGTTAGGACTGCATTTGGCTCTGCCCCTCAACCCTCCTCCTAGACTGAGATCATCAGAATTGACAATCTCAGCAAATCCACTGCTTTCCTAAGGGAAATAATTGTGATTGGCTGAGATCATCAATTCTGATAATGATAGACAAAGATGCGGATCAGGGATGGACGCAGCACTGGCAGACCCACGCAGCGCTGGAAAAAAAGTTTTACTAGATTTAAGGGGATAGTTAGTTTAACATTTTAGAGTAAGTAACACATTTGTTTTCCAGATGCTATAATGTTCATTTAATGCCCTGGGTTCATCCCTTTGGTTGCTTTAGATAGTATAAAATTCATTTATTTCCAATACTTTTTTTTAACACATCTCTTTAAAGTGGAAGCCATTGTTTGATTAATTTAATGATGCAAAAGCATATGACAGGATATATCAAGACACCAAGGTAGGTCAGGATATATACCATATCTAGCGAAGATATAGATTGCACCAATATGCTTGCATATTGAGTAGGCAATGATCTGCCCTTTTCCTTATTCTTTTGTCTTTTCATATTTTATTAAACTGCTAGCTTTCCTCTGGACTCCCCTTATATGACCATGTAGATCACATGACTCAACACAACACGAGTGAGGTCAGACCAGCCACATTTGTAGATTCTATGTCCACAAGTTCTAGGAACATTGGAGTAATACGTACAAATAATTAGTAGAGGCAATGGAAGAAATATATATATATATATATATATATATATTTATTTGTAGTGACTGAACAAAAGAGTGGTTAATTTTCAACTGCGTGGTCATTGTGTTGATGACATGGGATACACACATACTGGGCCAATGGGTTTGGTGTTTTAGCATCATTTTACAAGAAATTTCACAGTCTATGGGCAGTTACCATGGGCAGTTGTATTGTTATGGTATTAGGGGCACAGGGGATTTGTAATCCTATGGCACAGGCACATTTATTAGTTTTAAGGATTCAGAACAATTTAGGACTAGGAGATGGAAAATCTTGCTCCAGTATATTTGGAAGTAGATCCCCACCTTGCTGTTATACAGAAGATAATCAGACATAGCTATATAAGATCCAGATCAAGTACATGAGAAATTACTGCATCACAAATGAACAAGTTTGGCAGACTAGATGGGCCAAATGGTTCTTAATCTGCCGTCACATTCTATATTTCTATGTTTCTAAGCAGAAGTGTCCCTTTAAGTCAGATGACTAATTATAGACAAGAAGATAAGAAAGTGTTGACATCAGGGTACAAACAAGAGTGCAGAGATCATGCTTGGCAAAGAATAATTAAAGGTCATTGTCACAGTCCAAAGACAGAATCAATTAAATACTTATACAGACTGCAGGAAACACCCAAGTAAGGACAAATGCATATGGTGACACACAAGCGTCAAATAATATGACATAGAATGAATGTGTAGTTAAACATAGTCAAAAGCCATTCAGTACAATAAAATATAAACATATATAAACTCCAATTTCCAATGCATGAACTTCTTATAGTGTGAATGTAATTTAGACAATATGAGTAAAAATACAATCACAGCCCTATATGCAACAAAATAAAGGTTTGTTTAAATGAAAATCTAAAGTTTCAAGCATAGGTAATTAATTTCCTTAAAGATCAAGGTTACTTGATGACATACATCTAATATCATCTAATATCCAATTTCCCGAGTATATCAACAACGGCGCTGTGAAGACAGTCTTTCAAAGAAAAAAAATATAACTAAGCAGAATGTGTAGGGTTATCCAGAGCAAACTGAAAATAAATAAACGGTTCTGTTATTTGCAAACAGTGCAATTTTCTGAATGCAAATTAGGTAATTTAAGCAGAATTTTTTTTTTTACGGAAGCTGGTATAATTTTGGCAAGTGGAAGATAAAACAAATTCATAAGGGAATGGTCACATAATGGTATATTTTGTGGATATACTTAAGATACACGTAATAGATTTTATTTATTTATAGAAGAAAAGAAAATATTCTTAAGTTTTTAAAAGTCATCTTGATCTATTCTCCTTTTCTGATTGATTTAAGTGTCAGAATCAAAGGTGAGATTAATCATTCAAAGCACATAAAGGTTAATGCCTCATAGTGACAGATCAAACATTGCATTAGGTACGTATTAATCACAATAATGATATGTAGCTTATTTGAATACTGTACAGTTTTGGTGAAAATTCAGGCCATTTCTAACTCCTTGATTTTTTAAATGATGTGGTAAAGAAAATATTTTTCTCAAAATGGATTCTCCTAGTATTTTGTTCAATTGTTATATTTTAGTATAAAAAAAATATAAATTAAAGGTTGCACTGAGGGTGTCCCTTTTGAAAGGTTGCACTGAGGGTGTCCCTTTTATATGGAAGTTAAGGTTTGTAAATGTAAATCACATGAATATAATCCTAAATAGGGAAAATTTATCATGTTTAATAATAAAAAAAAATCAGTATTTACAATCAATAGAAGGATTCCCATTGGTCATAGTGACCTTAAAGCAAAAATTTAAAACAGCAAAAATACAATAAAATAATATTAACCCCTTAACTACCGGACTGTTTTTGCGATGTTGTACATTTGCGACCAGGCATATTTTTACACTTAAACAAAGAACAAGGCTGCGCCAGAGTAAATTAAAACAAGTCCAGATAAAATAATAGAATGTTCAAATAAAAAGAGTCCCAATAGTGGATGATGTCTCAACTGATATGATGTCTTCCTTTTTTTAGTAATGGTCGTCCGTCTCACGATATGAAAGACACAATGGGAGAGAGCCAATTGCGCAGAGTGTATAAATAAATAGTTTAAAATTAAAATATAAATTACACACTCACATTTCCATGAGCTAGGACCAGCTCTAGTATGATGGGCATACGGCGGATAACCCCCCGCTTATAGGGGTGCTTGTCCTCCTGGAGAGTCCTGGTGTCCAATTCTCAAGGAAAGAAAATAAAAACAGCCAATAGTGCTCTCTGGTGAGGTAGTTGGTAGAAAGATAAAAAATAAATAAAATATACTCACAAGTGGAGTGCAGGTCAATCTGCACTCTATTTTTCGTGTGGGTGGTATAATCCCCACCTTAGGATATGCCAGGAACAATAAATGAGGTTAAAAGTAATAATAAATATGAAATTATTTATTAGTACAATATATTTAAAACCAATAACGCGTTTCGCCGTAGAGGCTTTATCAAATTGGAATAGTATAGGTACCTGGCACATAAGGAGTATATATAGCTAATACAAACATTTAAAATTGGCGCCAAAAAATGATCAACCAATGAAAGTGGTCCAAAATATAAATAGAGAGTATGCATACAAAAGATAAAAATTGATATAAAATATAAGTATATATGAACATAAGATGGTATGTATATGAAAATAAATAAAAAAACAAGCATTAATTTATGTAAAAAAAGGGGTTAGATAAAGTTCCCGTTTTCGTGCGTATCACGTGACCCGCAATTCATCATGGGACATGTAGTGCCGGGCCACATGACCGCCGATATATATATATATACACAGTCCGTGCGGCCAAAAGCAGAGAGAACGGCACGCACGGACTGGGAAGCAGTAGGGCGGGTTAGGGCTCTGTCACGTGGCCCGCGGCGTCATATATCAGTAGTACCCGCGGGCCACGTGACTATAGCCGCGAGGAATGTTGGGAGATGTAGTACTTCAGTAATAAAACAAAAAAGCAGAGATTAAATAAAAATAGATAAATAGCATATGAATAAGACATAAGAGTAAACATAAAATCAGCATACAGTTAAAACATTTAAATAAACATACATTGATTTGCATAATTAGTGGAAAATAAAATGCATATAGCCAAAAGGTAGATAAAAATCACATGAGAGGGGCATAAAATAATAAATCAATAAAAATAATATCAATAGTAACAATAAATAAATAAAAACCAAAGAATAAAATAATTTAAAGGAAAAGGGTTATATAAAAAATAAATAAAAAATAAAAAAATTAAATAAGTCAAAATCCACATTAAGACCTTGAGGTGTAAGGGTTTGTAGGTTATATACCCATTCCATCTCTGATCTACCAAGGATGTTTTTTATGTTACCACCTCTCCAGGGTATTTGGCATTTCTGAATTCCTAAACATTTAAGGAATTTAGGATCTTGATTGTGGTTAAGAAAGTGCTTAGATACAGAGTGGTTTAAATACCCATTTCTTATGTTCCTACAATGTTCTGCCAGTCTTGTCTTAAGACACCTGGTGGTCATACCCACATATTGGAGGCCGCAAGGGCACTCCAATTGGTAGATAACATTGGTAGTATTACAACCGATGAAGTCTCTTATCGTATAACTTTTATTTGTTTGGTTGGATTTAAAGTTAGTAATTTTTGATTTAGTTGTTAGATCAGTGTTTTTACATACAGTGCAACGTTTACATTTATAAAAACCTTTTGCCCCATCTAAAAATGTATGCTGAATATTTTTAGTCACTTTGGTGTAATTATTGGTTAAAATTGATCTAAAATTAGGTGCCCCTCTAAAAACAATTTTAGGCTGTACAGGTAAAATTTCTTTAAGCAGATCATCTTGTCTTAAGAGATGCCAATGTTTTTTTAATTGTTTTTTTTAATAAAACTCCTTTTATTATTATTGTTAAAAATAATAGGAAGAGTGGGGGTATCTAAGGTATTTCTATTCTTGTACGTTAAAAGACTTTCTCTAGGTTTGTTTCTGACTGTGTCTATAGTGCTATCAAGAAGAGTGCAAGAATAATTCTTTTCAATAAATTGTTTCTTTAAAACCAATGATTGTTCATTAAAATCATTTATTTGGGAACAATTACGACGTATTCTTAAAAATTGGCTTTTTGGAGTGCTTTCAAGCCATGGTTTATAGTGGCAACTTGTCTGATCAATTGCAGTGTTGGTACATACTTTCTTAAAAAATGTTTTTGTATGTACTTTGCCATCTTGAATAAAAATATTTAAGTCTAAAAAATTAATTGAGTTAGTACTATATTCACAAGTCAGAATAATACCTCTACTATTAGAGTTGAGGTGTGATATAAAAGAATTCAGACAATCTTCTGAGCCCTTCCATATAAAAAACAAATCGTCAATGTACCTAAAATAGGAGACTAAGTTATGCTCCCAGGCATGCAGTCCCCAAATAGCGGATGTTTCCCAATCCGCCATAAAGAGGTTGGCATAGCTGGGAGCAAACCTAGTCCCCATAGCTGTCCCTCTTTAATATACTTTTTAACTTTAATGTGCTTAATCAACAAATCAACAAAATTCAGTTCTAATTCAAAGTAAAATCGAAAAAATAGAAACAGACACTAAGCACATTAAAGTTAAAAAGTATATTAGAGATAAGCAAGATTATGCTAACCGACAGGTCAGAACATATCATCTAAACCATGGGTCGTCAACCTGGTCCCTACCGCCCACTAGTGGGCGTTTTAGGATTCCAGGTGGGCGGTAGGGATTTCTGAGGCTAAATCCTCTTTTTAAGAGGATTTCTCCTTTTGGGCGGGCGCGAGCGGCTCTGCATGCGCAAGTCTTCAGTGACCGGCAGGAGGAAGCGCTCCCTCCTGCCAGGCCACCTTCTGGACCCCCCGGCATGGCAGAGTTCTAATCAGTCGCGGCGAGGGAGCTCTAACCTCTCTGCTCTGCTCCCTCGCGCGATGTTTGCTGATGCCGCGGGAGCCGGAATATGATGTCATATTCCGGCTCCCGGCATCCGTAGACAGTCCGCGAGGGAGCAGAGCAGAGAGGTTAGAGCTCCCTCGCTGCGTCTGATTAGCCGCCCGCCTAAGTGAAGCCCCACTGGACCCCAGGGACAGATCCACACCAGCTCTCCAGGTAGGGAGGCTGGGTGGATATTTAATATTAATAATTTGTGTGTATATGTGTTTGTCTCTAAGTGTATGTGTGTGTGTCTGTAAGTATGTGTGTGTGTCTGTAAGTGTATGTGTGTGTGTCTGTAAGTGTATGTGTGTGTCTGTGTCTGTAAGTGTATGTGTGTGTCTGTGTCTGTAAGTGTATGTGTCTGTCTGTAAGTGTATGTGTGTGTGTCAGTAAGTGTGTGTGTGTCTGTGGGTCTGTCTGTGTATGTGTGAGTGTCTGTAAGTGCATGTGTGAGTATGTGTATATTTGTGTGTATGTGTTTCAATGTGAGTGTGTGTGTGTGTGTGTATGTGTTTGTCTGTGAGCAGAGTACTTGTAGAATAGAAGAAAGAAGGTGCAGAGTACTTGTAGAATAGAAGAAAGAAGGTGCAGAGTACTTGTAGAATAGGAGAAAGAAGGAGTAGAGTACTTCTAGTATAGGGGAAAGAAGGAGTAGAGTACTTCTAGTATAGGGGAAAGAAGGAGTAGAGTACTTCTAGTATAGAGGAAAGAAGGAGTAGAGTACTTGTAAAAAAGGAGAAGGAAAGAAAAGGAAAAGGAGAGAATTGTTGTTGACTAATAATAGTAAGTGGGCTACCTAGCTCAGCCTTCCTACTGGGCATTGCTATAAGGAAGGTTAAAAAATAGAAAAAAGGGGAAAAAGGTGGGAAGGGGAATTGAGGAGGGAGAGGAGGGGAGCTGACGCACAGATGAGAAATCATTTTATGAGCAAACAAAGAAGTCTTCCGATTATCACTGAAAGAGGAGACCTTCGTTTGTTCCTTATGAAAATCGAACCAGATATCAAATATTTAGTCTCGCAGCATCAACCTCAAGGATCTCATTAATCACTAGTAAAGGTAAGCTTCAATTTACTTTATTGCTTCCTCATTAAACTTTATAAAGTTAAAAACATTATAAACATGCATAAAGTAGAAATAAAAAGATAAATGTACGTTCATTTATGTATTTTTTAAAACACCCTCCTTTCTAAAAAATATTCCGCGCTTGCGCGAAAACTGGTGGGCGGTAAGGAAATTTTTCCATCAAGAAAGATGCATTAGTGGGCGGTAAGTGGAAAAAGGTTGACTACCACTGATCTAAACAAAAGATATATGGTTGATAATTCACATACCAATACAAGAACAGAGTCTCATCAATACCAAAGAGCCACCACACACAATGCACGGCACAAATCTTCATATACTAACAAAAATCACTCTTCTATATCTCACAAACCCTTTCATCACTCTCCATACAGATCTAAACCTCACTACAGAAATCAGAACTCTTACTATGCCCCTTTGCCTTATCACCGCCCATCATCATATACATCACGCAAGATTCCATACAAAACATCTAATTACCAGGATTCTTCTAACCGCTATTACAACTCCCACAGTCCAGATACTCGATCACATTCTCCCAAAACTCAGCGATCTAACACTTTTTATAAAAACCACTCTGATAACCCTATTACACATACTAACAGATACCAATTATTGTCCATTGACTCCGAAATAGAAAATGATGATCATTTTTTAGAGATTCAGACACACCCCAGCACTTTCATCAACACACCCTATCCCACAAGAGCAAAAAAAAGAACTTTAAGCCCAGAGGAAAACGGAGTGGCAGAAGAGAACAAAAAAGAGAGACTAGAAAGATAAAAAATACCCTCAAAGAATCAGATGTTGGCATTTTTAACCTATCCAATAAAGTTTTAAGTGCAGCACAGATTTCTGTTTTAAGTAAAGGACTAAAGTAGGCACCAACTAATTCTTTTAAACCATTTGAAGCCTTTTTAGATGTAAATAAGTTTGTACGCAATGCTACACTAAAAAGATTTTTTATAGCACAAAACTCAGAAATTAACCCTTCCGCTTCCTGTTCCCTTACATCTACTGACCAGTCTTCTTTTATCAATACAAATCTCAGACCAAAATCCACATTTTATCCATACCATTTTAAATCAGCCCCTCTGGTAATGTTTGAGAAATCTGTCTTAAAAGATCTTAATAAAATCAAATTTAATAAATACGATCTCCAAAACTTAAATAGATTAGAAAAAACAGCTATTATCAACTCCAAGAGGATAAAGAAATAGTGATCAAACCGGCCGATAAGAGTGGAGGTCTTGTCATACAGTCTACTGACATGTACATCAAAGAAGCTTACAATCAATTAAACGATATTGATGTATATGAGAAACTAAACAAAGATCCCACCCCCAATATACAGCAGAAACTTGTTATTTTTTTACAAAAAGGTTTAAATGATAATATTCTAAACAAAAAAGAATTCGACTACCCATTTATTAAGAACCCTAAAATTCCGGTTATTAATTTTTTACCCAAAATACATAAAGATGCTAAACACCCTCCAGGGAGACCGATAGTATCTGGGATAAACTCTCCTTTGTGCAACTTATCTCAGTATATAGACATCTTACTCCAACCGTCAGTTAAACGAATGAGGTCCTATTTAAAGGACTCTATGTCATTACTGAGATTTCTAAATGGATTTGAATGGAAGTCAGATTTTATACTTGTTTCCTGTGATGTTACGTCCCTGTATACTATTATCCCACACCAACTTGGATATAATGCAGTCAGAACTATTTTATCAGATGAAAACAAAATTCCAGCTGCCCAGATTGATTTTATTGTAGATGGTATTAATATTATTTTAAACAATAATTACTTTTGGTTTTATGATTCTTTTTCTCTCCAGAAAAGAGGGACAGCTATGGGGACTAGGTTTGCTCCCAGCTATGCCAACCTCTTTATGGCGGATTGGGAAACATCCGCTATTTGGGGACGGCATGCCTGGGAGCATAACTTAGTCTCCTATTTTAGGTACATTGATGATTTGTTTTTTATATGGAAGGGCTCAGAAGATTGTCTGAATTCTTTTATATCACACCTCAACTCTAATAGTAGAGGTATTATTCTGACTTGTGAATATAGTACTAACTCAATTAATTTTTTAGACTTAAATATTTTTATTCAAGATGGCAAAGTACATACAAAAACATTTTTTAAGAAAGTATGTACCAACACTGCAATTGATCAGACAAGTTGCCACTATAAACCATGGCTTGAAAGCACTCCAAAAAGCCAATTTTTAAGAATACGTCATAATTGTTCCCAAATAAATGATTTTAATGAACAATCATTGGTTTTAAAGAAACAATTTATTGAAAAGAATTATTCTTGCACTCTTCTTGATAGCACTATAGACACAGTCAGAAACAAACCTAGAGAAAGTCTTTTAACGTACAAGAATAGAAATACCTTAGATACCCCCACTCTTCCTATTATTTTTAACAATAATAATAAAAGGGGTTTTATTAAAAAATCAATTAAAAAAACATTGGCATCTCTTAAGACAAGATGATCTGCTTAAAGAAATTTTACCTGTACAGCCTAAAATTGTTTTTAGAGGGGCACCTAATTTTAGATCAATTTTAACCAATAATTACACCAAAGTGACTAAAAATATTCAACATACATTTTTAGATGGGGCAAAAGGTTTTTATAAATGTAAACGTTGCACTGTATGTAAAAACACTGATCTAACAACTAAATCAAAAATTACTAACTTTAAATCCAACCAAACAAATAAAAGTTATACGATAAGAGACTTCATCGGTTGTAATACTACCAATGTTATCTACCAATTGGAGTGCCCTTGCGGCCTCCAATATGTGGGTATGACCACCAGGTGTCTTAAGACAAGACTGGCAGAACATTGTAGGAACATAAGAAATGGGTATTTAAACCACTCTGTATCTAAGCACTTTATTAACCACAATCAAGATCCTAAATTCCTTAAATGTTTAGGAATTCAGAAATGCCAAATACCCTGGAGAGGTGGTAACATAAAAAACATCCTTGGTAGATCAGAGATGGAATGGGTATATAACCTACAAACCCTTACACCCCAAGGTCTTAATGTGGATTTTGACTTATTTAATTTTTTTATTTTTTATTTTTTTTTTATATAACCCTTTTCCTTTAAATTATTTTATTCTTTGGTTTTTATTTATTTATTGTTACTGATGATATTATTTATATTGATTTATTATTTTATGCCCCTCTCATGTGATTTTTATCTACCTTTTGGCTATATGCATTTTATTTTCCACTAATTATGCAAATCAATGTATGTTTATTTAAATGTTTTAACTGTATGCTGAGTTTATGTTTACTCTTATGTCTTATTCATATGCTATTTATCTATTTTTATTTAATCTCTGCTTTTTTGTTTTATTACTGAAGTACTACATCTCCCAACATTCCTCGCGGCTATAGTCACGTGGCCCGCGGGTACTACTGATATATGACGCCGCGGGCCACGTGACAGAGCCCTAACCCGCCCTACTGCTTCCCAGTCCGTGCGTGCCGTTCTCTCTGCTTTTGGCCGCACGGACTGTGTATATATATATATCGGCGGTCACGTGGCCCGGCACTACATGTCCCATGGTGCATTGCGGGTCACATGACACGCACGAAAACGGAAACTTTATCTAACCCCTTTTTTTACATAAATTAATGCTCGTTTTTTATTTATTTTCATATACATACCATCTTATGTTCATATATACTTATATTTTATATCAATTTTTATCTTTTGTATGCATACTCTCTATTTATATTTTGGACCACTTTCATTGGTTGATCATTTTTTGGCGCCAATTTTAAATGTTTGTATTAGCTATATATACTGCTTATGTGCCAGGTACCTATACTATTCCAATTTGATAAAGCCTCTACGGCGAAACGCGTTATTGGTTTTAAATATATTGTACTAATAAATAATTTCATATTTATTATTACTTTTAACCTCATTTATTGTTCCTGGCATATCCTAAGGTGGGGATTATACCACCCACACGAAAAATAGAGTGCAGATTGACCTGCACTCCACTTGTGAGTATATTTTATTTATTTTTTATCTTTCTACCAACTACCTCACCAGAGAGCACTATTGGCTGTTTTTATTTTCTTTCCTTGAGAATTGGACACCAGGACTCTCCAGGAGGACAAGCACCCCTATAAGCGGAGGGTTATCCGCCGTATGCCCATCATACTAGAGCTGGTCCTAGCTCATGGAAATGTGAGTGTGTAATTTATATTTTAATTTTAAACTATTTATTTATACACTCTGCGCAATTGGCTCTCTCCCATTGTGTCTTTCATATCGTGAGACGGACGACCATTACTAGAAAAAGGAAGACATCATATCAGTTGAGACATCATCCACTATTGGGACTCTTTTTATTTGAACATTCTATTATTTTATCTGGACTTGTTTTAATTTACTCTGGCGCAGCCTTGTTCTTTGTTTTTGTGTATATCCTTACTGTAGAGGGTCAGAGGGTGACCCCCTATAAGGCCGCTGCCTTTTATTTTATTATATTTATTATTAGCGCTAACCTTTTTATCTTTTTTCTATATTTTTACACTTGTGTGTTGTTTGTGTTTTGCTGTAATTTTCCGCTCTCTCATTTACTGTTTCCATACAAATTATATATTGTTTTTTTCAGGACAAAAGGGGCTTTCTTTACATACCATTATATATATATAATCTCATGTAATTTAATTTAAAAAAAAAAAAAAATATATGATGAAAAAAAATCTTTTACTCATCTACAAAAGTGAATGAAAAAAACTGCTAAATAGATTCTAAATTTTGTCCTGAGTTTAAAAATACCCAGTGTTTACGTGCTTTTTTTGCAAGTTATAGGGCTATAGGTACAAGTAGGATATTGCGGTTTCAAAACATACTTTTTTTAAAATTTATCAATAGTGGCATTGTAACACTATTATCTGTCATAAATCTCTGAATAACACCCTGCATGTACATATTTTTTTTAAAGTAGACAACCTAGGGTGTTCAATATGGGGTATGTCCAGTCTTCTTTAGTAGCCACTTAGTCAAAAACACTGGCCAAAATTAGCATTCATATTTGTTTGTGTGTGAAAAAAGTAAAAAACTAAATTGAACGCTAATTTTGGCCAGTGTTTGTGACTAAGTGGTTACTAAAAAAGATTGGACATTAAGGTTTTAAAATGTAATTTCCTATTTTCAATGATCCATCTGTCAGGTTCAGGCACCAACCAGTAGTGGCCATCAGTGTGATCAGATTATTACCTGGGGCTAAATTGTCTTAGGAGTATGACCAGTAAGGGCTGCCATCAGAAATTTTGGGGCCCCTTACACAGCTCAAGGTCTGGGGCCCGCCACCAAATCCACCCACAGGTTCAATCCTTAGTCCGATGATGCAGCATGTGGAGTGAATGTGGTGTGTGTGTGTGGAGTGGATACAGTGTGTGTGTGGAGTGGATGCAGTGTGTGTGTGGGGCAGATGGGTTGTGTGTGGAATGGATTTGGTGTGTGTGTGGAGTGGGTGTGGGGCTCATGTGGAGTGAGGGGCAGCTATATAGACAATATGGTTCTGGCTGGATCTCCTCTGCACTAAACAGGCAGCCGGGGACATATATGCACATTGGGTCTGTGGTACCCTGACAGCACAGCACTGTCGGGCCCATGACAACCGTCATGGTTGTCATCCTCTGATGGCAGACCTGTCATCAGTTCCCTGAGAGAATTTTGTCACGAGCCTGCAGTTAGTGCGTGAATACAGTGCTGATAATGAATATTGCGAGTGAACAAAATCTGCAGCTTTTACATAATCTGTCCTCAGCATTAGTTTGCATAAAAGTCGCTCTCCAGAAAAAAACAAGTTGGTGTGTCTCTGCACCTGTATAACCTGGTAAAGTACTTTAAGTGGCAAAGACTGGTGTCTGTTAGAAAGCATTGGTAGCAGTATTTGAGTGCTTGGACAAAGGGTACAGAAATTTAAAAAAATTAAAAAAAATGCAAAGTGGGAATTCATTCAAAGTGAGAGGCAAGAAGAACAGAATTATATTTTTTTACTAGTTCTATAAACAAGTTGAAAGCACACTAAATTTAAATATATATTCATCCGTGTCTTTATGGAGGTCAATAAAATGCACTAACTTTATTCAGTCCTTTTAAATAGGCATTTTATTTGTCCGTGATTGTGATTGATTTCTCATTTGTTTAAAGTGGAGAGTACTGACCACCATTCTTATCATATTCAGTAAAACAAAATAAGCAACATGTTATATTTTATATATATATATATATATATATATATATATATATGGACTGCTAACATAGAATATTGAATGAAGTCTAAAATACAAAGAGAAAAATCTACCATAGTGCATAGAGATTACAATGGTAACACATGCAGTGCTTTCAAGTCTCGGACTATAATTGGTAATTGTATATATTTCAATAGAATTATTACAAAGTGTAATTTAATCTTTGCATTATTTGTAGACCTTTCACTGACATATAAAATATAAATTATTATTATTATCACCTTACAAACATTTTAGGCCTAATTAATGCATGTCATGCTGTTCTAAAGAGAATGTGAAGTACATTACCCAAGGAATGAAGTGTTTAATTCCGTTCTTATTTCTAGAGAATAGTTCGATGACAGTATATTGGTTGCAATTAGCAATGGGTTGAATGTTTCAGGTTTAATACTTTGCACTGGCATTTTTCAAAAAAATTAAGTATGTTTACCAGAATGTGTTATTTTCACAGGGTTTTAAATGATTCACATCAGACAGCAAACAATGATGTTAATAAGATTGTTAAAATTTTAGGCTGTCACTATAATGAAACAACTGCAAGTTTCACTGTATTTAGAATGGTTTTGTAGGTTTAAGTGTCAAAACTATACTTCATCCTAAAAAGGCTGACGAATGTGGCTGAGTTAACTATGACTTATGTTACAATTACAATTAAATTGCCTTGTTGAACCTTTGTGACATAATTAAGTGGTAAACTGTGAAGAACCTCAAGAAACACTTAAATTGTCCTTTCTGACCACCTGTCATGGGATAAATGTTCTTATCAGAGGAGAAAATGTTGGTAGTTCAGCATCTTACTGAAGAGGTGGAAATATTTTATTTTGCCAATGTAGCTACATAATCAACTTGAAACAAGGAGTCACGTAGAACATGATGTGATAATTGGTTAACTGTCTTCCTGGTGATATAATGGATGTACAATTACAAGCACAACACCGTTATTTACCTTTAAATCAGTGGTTTGTGGAATAATATTCTTGCAATAGTTCTTAAAATGGTAGTGTAGCCCATGGAACAGTGTAGCTAAGGGGAGTGGGCCTTGACAGAGCTAGGAGGCAGGCATATGTAGAGGTGGGGTTTGTTTGTCAGGTGGTTGTGGGGGTGGGGCTTTATTTGAAATCAGTTATTAATAACGGACATTTTAGATTAGGGGTCATTTTAATTAGCGATACTTACCTGTTGTTGTGTGCTGCAGGTTTGTGTGGTTTTTCTGCTTTATTTTTCAGATGGATCCTGGCATGGAGGCTCTGATGGACGGAATCCAGTCTGCTGTTCGTGAGAGGGCACTTTCCTGGCTTCAGGAATGCCTTACTTCCATTGATCCAGGGCCTGGGCCTTCTTCTGCGCTGTTGCGCTGGCCCACTAGCTGGACAAGGCCACCCCAGCAATTGAGCCCCAGTGCAGTTTCCAGGAGACGGCGGAGGAGGAGCCCTTCAGCAGGGCCTGCGACTAGGAGCTGTGCTGGCAGTGGTGAAGCGAGCAGCAGGAGCCCCAGTGTGAGGGGTCGGAGCCTGAGTGTGTCCGCGCCTTGTCTGAAGGGTCCTGTGACAGGGGCGGCCGAGGACACAGTGGATACGATGCCGCGCCCTGAGGCAGACGGCGGGGCGATGGAACGTTGCTGTTATTTACGCTTGCGTTTGTTTTGGCATTCTTTGAGCTTTTCGGGTAAGTGAGTTGGTGAGTGGTAGTCATGCTGGTGGGGGGGCATTCAATTGGAGGATGTTGAGTTGAAGCATGATTGCATTGTCATCAATCTGCGACGGTTGAAAACTGACGTTTTCGGTAAGGGGTGCATGGTTACTCTTTATTTAATACAAGGATCGACAGTGTGTCCGGTTGCCTGTGCTTCCGCCTATTTACAAGCTCGTTCTAGGATTTGGGGTTCTTTTTCTGATGCATGATGATGGGTCATCTTTATCGAAATACCAGTTTTTCCAGGTTTTTTGCTTGGGCTTAGGCTGTTTGGGTTTGGATCCATTACAGTTTGGCACGCATTCCTTTAGGATTTGGGTTGCAACATTAGCAGCAAGGTTGGGCCTAAGGGATGAATTAGTAAGATGAATGGCACATTGGGAATCTGTCAGGTTCCGATCATACGTGAGATTAGACCGTTTGACGTAAATAATAAAAATTTATATTTAAAAAAAAAAATCTACAATGTAGTTGTTCCAAGATGGTAACATGTTTCCTTTTTTTCATAGGTTGGGTCGTCTGGTTGGTGGGCCACTCATTCATTCATTGGGTGCACAAGAGAGCTGCAGTTTGACATCAAGGAGGACAGCTGGGCTTTCCACGGCGCTTGGTCCAATTATTGTGGTTTGGCTATAGGGGTTTTGGATGGAGGGAAGTCTGTGCGGAGATTTTTAGGTCCTCTCTCGAATGAAGGTGGGCACGGACCATGAGATGTGGTTATGTGTCCCGCCTAGCTCTAAGAGTGTGCCTCGCGTCTCGGGCACACTCTTAAAGGGACAGTGGGAGCCAAAAAATGCAATGTGCTCCCATTGGCCCCTGTCGTCCCACATTCCCCAGACACTCACATTTTGGTGGGGTGGATATGACAGGGGCCAATCAAAGTAAAGTTTAGGGTATTTATACTTACCTCTCCCTTAACTCCCTGCCCTATCGTGGTTTCTGTTTCAGTTCCCTTTAGCGCTTGTTGTGTTCAGTTGTGATTTTCGTGCTTGACCTTAGCTTTGTATCTGACTGCGTTTATCTCTCTATCCCTGTTTTGTCTTGTTTGCCGGCTTACTGACTACTGTGTACCAGACCTTGGCTAGTTTTTGTTCTCGCAGTCTCTTTGTTCCCTTGACCTCGGCTTGTTCTTGACTCTGTCTATTCTCTGCTATACTGCGAGTCCGGCCATTCTAAGGTCCGGTAAGTCGTATCTGCTCTATCTGTCGATTGTTGGACTAACTCTTGCGTATAGGGGTAAACTACCGTGACAGGCAGTCACCGGATTTTCTGTTGCTACATGCAGGGGGTAACGATTTGGGTTGGGTACCCCAAAGGGAACTAGTGCACTGTATGAAGCGGGATATAGATAAGTTGAGGGCAATGGTGCCAGGGGTCATTTTAATTTGGTTGGATGGTGCCCCGGTTCCATTGGCGTCATGCTAGGTATCCTGTGGCAGTGACTAGGAGCAGGGGGCAAGTTAATAAGAGGTTGTCCTTTTTTGTTAGACGCACTGGGGGTATAGCTGTGAGGCATGTGGAATTGGAAGCCAGGCTTCCTAATTATCTTCAGCATGATTGGGTGCACCTCTCTGATGTAGGTAACGATTTTCTTAATATGGGTTTTCAGGAAGGCTTGTAGCCGCAGTGTTTATGCGGGGGTGGGGCGCTCAGATAGCATGAGTCAAGCTGTGAGCTGTGGCGGGGGCTGGCTAAGATATTGGGGGGTAGGTAGGTTTGGTAGCTGTGATGTTTGGATGCTTGGTAACAATATTCACATGGCTGAATTTGTTAATTGGTAGGTTGGAGCCTGTAGGTGGTGTAGGGGTATCTCGGTATGCCCCTACAATGTTAAATCACTTGGAGTATAAGGCCTGTTGTGGCCGTGTTTTGTGTTATGTTATTCATATTTGGTTATTAGAATTATTGTTAGCTTATGTTATGGGTCATTGCCAGTGGGTATAGTACTGTTAAATCACAATAGGTGGAGCAGATACAATACTTTCCTCTCTTCTCAATTGGTCCAGCAATGCTGTAAAGACAGAGAGGTATACAATAGTGCAGATAACTCTAAACTGTATTAGTAATTGTGGCTTTATATAGAAATGCACTCACAAGAGTAGAGCCATAAAAATAACCTGGCACTGGTGTGGATAACTTTAGGATCTATAAGGGTGATCCAAATCCCCCTGTGGACGGTCTGGATACCTGGAGCGTTGTAATTTCTTCTCAGCAATTAGTGGCAGGAACTCCAAGTAATGTTAAAACAAAATTTATTATAAGACATATGGATAAAAATAAAATAGAGATAAATACTTGTAATAGTGTCCAAATTGTTGCCAAAATGTGTTTCGCCTGGTGTGGCTTCTTCAGTTGGCTATATTCATATTGTCCAGTCCTTTCCTTCCTTTATATCCTCTAAATTCATTCTTGTTCATGGTCTTTTTCTTCTGTGGAACGCATCCTGCGTTCCACTTGTCCGTTTGTATTTTACTTCCAGGTTGCGTCAATATTCTACTTCCGGGTTATGACGCATCCGGTTACATGGGTGTCAGGAACGCACCTCGCACTTTGATTAATCGGTGGCGTGTGTCCATCCCTAATGAATTTTGTTTTAACATTACTTGGAGTTCCTGCCTCTAATTGCTAAGAAGAAATTACAACGCTCTACGTATCCAGACCGTCCACAGGGAGATTTGGATCACCCTTATAGATCCTAAAGTTATCCACACAGGTGTTAGAGCTTATTGTCCCTAGTAGACATGCCATTTGTGTTTTTCATAGTACTGTTTAAGTTGGGGTGAATTATGTGTCTATGTGAAAATTGGGAATGTTTGGCAATGACCCATTTTGTTATTTATATATTTAATTATATAGAATTTATTAAATCCGTGACATTGTATCCACTTTAAATTGGTGTCCGTGTCTTTTTGGGGGGTTCAAAGGTTATGGTTTAGGAAATATGCACAAAAGGATGACTATGCGCATGACATGGAACAGCATAGCTAAGGGGAGTGGGCCTTGACAGAGCTAGGAGGCAGGCACATGTAGAGGTGAAGTTTATTGGTTAGGTGGTTGTGGGGGCAGGGCTTCATTTGAACTCATTTATTAATTACGGACATTTTAGATTAGGGGCCATTTTAATTAGCCATACTTACCTGTTGTTGTCCCACCCTCCCTCCCTTAAATTTTGGGTTATGGTATTTTAAACTTTATCCCGTTGGGACACGGCGGCGGGGGCTGGATAAGATATTGGGGGGTAAGTAGGTTTGGTAGCTGTGATGTTTGGATGTATGGTAACAATATTCACATGGTTGAATTTGTTAATTGGTAGGTTGGAGCCCGTAGATGGTTTTCAACCTGGTGGGTGTAGGTGTATCTCAGTATGCCCCTACAGTGTAAAATCACTTGGAGTTTAAGGCCTATTGCGGCCGTGTTTTGTGTTAAGTTATTTATATCTGGTTATATGGATTATTGTTATCTTATGCTATGGGTCATTGACAGTGGGTATAGTACTGTTAAAGTTGGGGTGAATTATGTGTCTATGTGAAAATTGGGAATGTTTGGCAATGGCCCATTTTGTTATTCATATACTTAATTATATATATATAATTTATTAAAGCTGTGACATTTTATCCACTTTAAATTGGTGTCTGTGTCTTTTGGGGGGTTCAAAGGTTATGGTTTAGGACATATGCACAAAAGGACGACTATGCGCATGTCATGGTTATGCTGGTTGGAGTAACCCTTTAATTTTGTTTCAGCAAAGCATATTGATATTAGACTATTATAGAACATTGTAGGGAAATAAGGAGTTATCACACACCCAACTGCAGCATTTCATTTATATTGTTTTGAGACATTACAATGTTATCAATTAATGCAAGCTAAGGGTTTTAAGTTAAAGTGAAACTCAACAAACAATTTGTGCAGTCTTTGTCTTTTCTGCATATGCTATCCAAGGTGAGATGTCAACTTACATCATGGTGAAAAAAGAGAGAAAGGGAAAAAAGGCATATTTACCTGGACCAATCTCTCTCCTCAACACTGCCATCTTCTCCAGTCTTGAAATCCAGGTTACTTCGTCAGCCAGAAGTCCTATGTATGATGTACTCTGGAGAATTTCAGTGAAATTCAGAGGTCTTTATAAGTTTTTCATAAAAATTCCATCATTAGAAGAAAAAAAACCTCAAGAGTGAAAATGCCAAACATGAATTAAATATCAGAAAGTTTACTTCAACAGTTGTGAGCAGGTTCATTGTTCAAACATATGTTTTCTAAATTGAACAATTTTGTAAATACATTAAGTAGCCACTTTAGATGTACCTGCTCGTTAATGTAAATATGCAAATCATGCGGCATTAACTCAATGCATTAAGTGTGTAGACATGGTATAGAGACCCATTAGTTCAAATTGAACCCATAATGGGAAACAAATGTTATCTAAGTGACGTTGACAGCAAAATAAGCTCAGAAACTTCTGATCTCCTGGGAATTTCACACACAGCTTTCTTTAAAGTCTAAAATGCATGGTGCAAAAAAAAAAAAAAAAAGAATACAGTATCAGACTTTGGGCTGTATTGGTTCTGGTGTCTATAGCCTGTCCCTGCAGGCTTTTCAATTTGACCATTGTCTTTTCAGATCTTCCTTCTTTCTCATCTTGATTATCTCATTCCTATGGGAAAGCTTTGGATTGTCTGAGATCATCAAGATGAGTAAAATCACCTTTTCAATGCAAATGAGAAGGTAAATGGACCTTATCAGTTAGTTAAACACTATAGTGTTAGGAAGACATGTTTTTATTCCAGACACTTTAGTGTTCCTTTAAAATTTAACTCACATGTCAAGTTCATCAGCCAAATATTTTCCAGATAAGGATGGCCACATAAAATGGTAGCAATATAAAATGTAAGCTATACAGTGAAGTATGGTAAGGTATAGAAAGGAACTAAAATGTTATTGTTCATAATAATATGCCAGGTACCCAGTGATTACAGCTTGCATTCAGTATTTCCCCTTCTTAAATTTGCACCCATATTTAAAAAATAATCGTATAGCTGCTGAATTTCTTTATTTTGCCTTATGTATTTTATATAGGTAATAAGGCTTTTTTTTTTAGATTCTTTATTTTTATTGTGCAAAGAAGAACAAACGGGCTAGTGACGGCACAACAGCGTTGACCAGCTTTCCACTGATTAACAGCAAAAGACATTGCCATGGCACGAGACAATTGCAATTTTTTTTTTTTCATAACCAAAATTAACATGCTAACCAATGCTTTACATTTAAAATATAGAGAAAACAGGCTAGGTATCTGCATTGAATGAGTGAAATAAAGAAGAGATAGAAGGACTTGCATAATACAGGATAGATAATGCACATATTAATTAACGTTATCAGGCTAGGGAGGCTACTCTAGACAGATCAGATTCTATTAATGAAGGTTGTCTAAACTAGTGTTTAACCAAAGCAATAGCTCTAAATAATAGACAATACCGAAAGTCACTTTTTTATAATAGGTGAGAGCAATAAAGGGTTAACACAGTAAGCATAATGATAAAGAATGTATAACACTATTGTGTACATGTACTGACTGTGGAGAGTGAGTATACTATCATTGAGCATAGGAGAAAAGTGTGGTGAAGGACAACATGATGTTAATGAGTTATAAAGCCATACATGTGGCACACTAGTCCTCTGCACTAAGAGCTGTGTGATTACATTCTATGTGTCTGGATGCCTCCAGGGTCTCGGGATCGGGGTTGCAGTGTCAAGATTCCGCATATGCCTGCCACAGGTGGGCTTATAGTAGGTAGGCAGTGTCCACCAAAGGTACCAACTCGGAGAGAGTGAAGCAGGGCTACCTTCCAACCCCAGACCTGCATGGAGGCCAGCATCTTGGTACCACGGAGTCATGTCTCTGTGATACCAAGTCCTTCCCACAATGGAGGTGACAGGAGACTGTGATGGTTCATTGCCGCCTGTGGCGGACAGTCTTCCTTCTACGTGGACGATACTTTGAGGGATTACCCTTGAGGGCCTTCAGCCTAGGTGAGTGCACCTTGCAAGATACAGGTGGCTGTGGCAATGCTGTGTCCGGGGGGGCCCCACTCACCTCCTGTTCGTGATTCTCACGGTTCCCATCTTGTGGTGTAAACAGCATGATGCGTTGGCTTAACCCTCGGGTGAGTGGACGGCAGGTTGGAGACCGGCTCTGAGTGGGTTCCCTGCCCAGAAGAGGGACAAGCGGCTGAGATCACTCTTGGAGTCGGCTGAGCCACTGGAGGGGTGAGTACAGCGTTTCTCTTGGAGATGCAGCACCAGAAATCTTGGCAAATAGCATCGAATTCTGCAAGGAAGAGTTCACTCCACCTCTTGCCTGACGGGACCTTGTGGTCCGGAAAACTGTTCTGTGCATCGTCCATGGTGGCCATGACACGCAGCTTCATAGGTTGCAGTATTGTCAGTTGTGAGTGCAGTGGCGGATCCAGGGGGGCAACGGGGCAATTGCCCCCCCCGAGATCCGATGCTCTCTCCTGCAGTGCAGGTGCTATCCAAGTGCCTTCATGGACCGCAGGCACATTGCTGGGTGGCTGGCAGGGAGAGAGGAGGGAGAGGAGACCAGGGAGCTCTTACCTCCAGCTGAGCTCCACTGGGTCTCTTCTCAAAAGCTCAGAGGGTTTCTGCGGTTACCACGGCAACGCTCCGTTCTCGCGAGAGTGAACTCTAGCCTCAGGAGGTGCAGGCTAGAGTTCACTCCCCACTAGAACCACCAGGGATTCCACCGGACCTCCAGGCATTGGAAATAATATCCCCCCAACCTGGCAAAGGTAAGAAGGGAGGGGGGATATAAATAATATAAAATAATGTATTTTTAATTAAAAAAAATAATTGTTTTGCTCTGCCCCCTCCAACTACACACACACTTCCCCCACAGCCCCCCATACACACAGACATGGGTTAGAGCAGGAGAAGACCATGTTGGGATCTACTCTTACTCTTATATAAGAACCAAGAGCCATGGTCAGTGTCCTCTGTAGTCCAGTTAGCCTTGATAGCAAAGCTGCAGGAACAGGTAAATGATGTGTAACTCTTACTGCTGTCTCAGCTCCTCCATTGTATGTGTGTGAAGCTGGACAGGAAGAGAAAGGGAACACTTCCCACTAACATCTACTAACACAGGAAATGCTTTGCAGGAAGAGCTGGGGGACTGTACACATTGTATTATCACTCCTGCAGCTCCAATATCATCAAGGTGACTGGTCCACAGAAGACTTAGTAGGTTAAGTATTTTGTGAATAACCCTTCAAACTCCAACATTAAAAGCCTAAACATGTAAATAAACCATTTACCTTTATCCTCATGCACCCCAATACTAAATGTAATCAAACTCTAGCCCTAAACTCAATAATCCTCAACAGTCTTTATACTACAACTTTAAACTTTCTCATACTGTTAATCATCTTAACACTAAACACCCTATATGATCTAATTCTGACTTTAACCCCTATCTAAATTTAAACCCCCCTTTACCATTACCATACCTACCATAATCTTTAACCGTGCATGCATTTACACAGCTGTGTGCGCTCACCATACTCACAGATATTCTAGCACAATACATTAAAGGCAGAAATATGCACATGTGTATATTTATACATATGGATATGTATTTTGGATGTTTCTAGGCCTTCAATGTCCAGTTAATAAATTTATTACAGTTACTTTATCTGCTTTATTTTGGGCTGAGGAGCAGGAGGTGCCATAGAATTTTGTGTCAACAGGCACTTTACCAATAAAATCAGCATTGCCCCCATACCTACCACTTTACTATTTCACATGTATACATATATATATATATACGTATTTCTGTTTACTATTTCATATGTATACACAAATGGTTATTTTTAGACATTTTATTTGGTAAGGATGAACAATTCAACTTAACTCTACAAAAATGCTTACATGAAACTATCACTCAAAATTAGACATGGTTCGTCAACATATTTTCCCAATATCCTTATATTTCGTGCAGTCAAATACTTTCATTAAGTTGTCAGTTTAATGTTTGTGATTGCATTGTAAAACGCGTACCTTAATGTATCAACAATTTTCTAATCTCTATAGTTTACAATGTGCTATAAAATGCAATACTAAATACACCCATCATACAGTTTCTTTGGTTACGGGGGACATTGCAACTTCTATGAGGCTATGAGTTCCTTTTCATTTTATAAGCACATTTTTTACAAGATCCATAGTGTATCACTCATAGAGTTAAAATAACATATAAATAATGCTGTCATACAGTTTTTTTTCCCACTGTAGTGGATTGTGCAAAATGAAAAGACTTAATCTACACTTTTTTCTAAGTTGGTAAAGGTCAAACAAACTCAATGGGTAGGACATTTATATTTCATAAAGTTGCATATAGACATATCAATCTAATTAGAGGCCGTAGTATAACATTCCTAGAAGTGAGATCTACCATCTTTTATGAAATGATTAATATGTAAACATTTTGAAATCAATAGGTAGTGCCTTGCAAATACATTTCTTTATTTATTTTATCTATGGGTTATATTGCTGATAGCCTAGTTAAGTACATCAGGCTATCTGAATGAAATTGAGAGAGCACCACGTATTAATAACTGCCAACTGCATTAATAAAATTTTAGAATATTTTATTATTTTTATGATATTGAAATATTATCATACTAATAACATCTAATTACTACTGGGCATGTTTTTACCTTTTTTATGCATAAAAACACTTGGTTATACATGATTTTTTTTTTTTTTTATTATTATTTTTTTCCAATGTTACACATGTATGTTTAATGTCCATACTCAACACATTCTGGGTAAAAATATTTCACAAATTGCCAAGATTTTATGGCTTTTTCCAAAATTATATAACTAGGTATAATAGCATTCTGTTCTATGATAGTGTTTCTTCCAGGCAGACCAAAAGCACGTTAATGTTAAATAAATGGAAACTGCAAATACATGTTGGGATCACGCAGGTAATGTCAATAATTTTATTGACTTGTAAGAAATAAAATGCTGAGTTGAACATATTCTACTGTTGGTGCATCAACTAAATAAACTTCTCAGTAGTTAGTGATATGTTAACTGGTAACCATTCCTTGAACATAAAAGAGTTGAGTAAGACTTTATTGAATACATTTAAAGGGACACTCCACTGCCAAAATTCAAATTACATTAAAATCACTGTTTAGTAAATATACCCCAAATAAAACCTTGCATGCATTTAATTATACATTTTTTCTTTGAGGTTATATCTAAAAGCATCTTGCAAAAGCTGCAGATCTTGTGTCTGAATCCTTTGCAAGACCTCCCCTTCTAACTCCACCCAGACTTTATTTGGCTGCCTAATTACAGACTTCTAAATTAAGCTCAATGAGAAGTATTTGCAAGCAGGTGCTCTGAACAATTGCTGCCTATTGAGTTTAACTCTGCTGAGCTAATCAAACCAGGAACGGGACTGGTTGTTTGTATGACAGCCATGGGGGTGTAGCCAAATTAATTTATAACAGTGTCAATTTCTATGGAAATCTGCACTTTTTGCATAATGAAAAAGAGAAGACACACTCTTTATACATAAAGTTTTTCAGCAAGCTAAAGTGTCTGGAGTGTCCCTTTAAACTGATGCTTCACTATTTCTCCTACATTTATACCTGAAGATATTCTTTCTGAAATCAAAACATATTGGTTCTTAGGGGCACTAAATGGATTTTATAGTGTTAGGAATACAAATCTATATATCTAACACTATAGTGCCCTCTAGTCCCACGATCCTCCCACCCTCCTACCATCCCACTGCTGCAGCACATAAAGGGTTAAATACCTCAGTCAGCCAGTCACCCCAATTGTGGTTGCATAGAGTGAATATCCAGACCAAGGGGAGGAATTGACCGTTAGGGCTTACTATGCCACCCTATGGTGCTAGAATGGTAAATCATGCCCTTCATCATTAGGTGGTTAAAAAAATTGTAGAACGGTCTAGCACTTCCTTTGTTATTAAGGGGTTAAAAAAAATATCAGCAACTTAAAAGTCTTGAAAGCTACTACACTAAAAGTCATTCTATATTTTCTGCTGGGATATGATGAGGACATACATTATATTGGTGATAAGTATTGTGAAGGATTTCCCAGTAACTATTTGGTTATTTCCCCTCCCCAGTACTTAATTCCCTTGTTTATTCATTTTATTTTTCGTTGTTCGGTAAATCATTCGTTTTACTGAACGGAGACCACCATGGGTACTAATTAGAACGTGGAACACTGTGTAACTATACGAAAACCGCAGATTAATTGAATGCACCTAGGTGGCCGCCATTTCATGCATATGAACGCACGTGGTGAGAACAATGGACGGTGGCCATCTTGTCTCCCGAACGCAGCCAGCGGGACTTGGTCATCGAGTGCCTGGAACTGTTTTAGGCATGGCACTCGCACGAACCCCGGTCTTTATGGAAGTTCCATACGTACTACTTCCCAATACGGTAGACGAACGGTGTTCGAGAGTTTCAATCAGACGAACAAGAGGAGCATTCTACACAAATCAGCTTTATTCCATCTATGGCGGTTTTCATATAAATCCACAGAAACCGGCTTTTGCTGCCAATTCTATTGAACTCTTTGTCAGATTTAACCTCGTGGCAGCACGGTCAAACTTCCATACAGTGCCGTTCGAAAACTACCGAACGGATTTGTCTGAATTTTTCATATGTTACTCCCATCAAGCTCAGCTACCCAGGGATATGGGGTTTTTATGTCTGTTTATGGTGTTTCTGGAAAATGTGAAATTGTACATTTTCTCTGGCCAGCAGATAATTGAGTTTAGTATGTTTCCAAAACTCAATTATCTCGTTGGCTCAGAGGAGGAGTTTGATGCTGTATGAATTGAATGCCTTTGCCGACCATTAAACCAGTCTTGTTCCAGCATTAAGCTTTGACTCATGTGTGGATTATTATGTGACACCAGCGACATTTTACCCTGTGGATTATTGGCAATATTGTTTTATGGGAATAAGGGAATGACAGATGGTAACACATATTCAGACTGTCAAAAGTATTAACAGGTTAACATTTTTTTACTTCATTGGTGAATAGTATCGTTTAACAGAGGTTCATGTAGACTGACCAGACCAGCCACAACATTAAAACTACCTGCCTATATCATGTGCTTACAAAACAGTTCTCATGTCATGTCCTGTACATGTCCTGTGGTATCTGGCACCAAAAGATTAGCAGCAAATCCTGCAAATTGCAAGTTTGGATTGGATTGTTCCAGCACATCCCAAAGATGTTCTATTATATTGAGATCTGGGGAAATTGTAGGCCAATGCAACACCTTGAATTCTTTGTTCCTCAAACTATTTCTGAAGAATTTTTGCAGTGTGGCAGGGTTCATTATTCTGCTGAAAAAGGCCACTACCATCAGGGAACACTATTGCCATGAAGGGGTGTATGTGGTCTGCAACAATCGGTAGGGGGTACTTATCCAAGGAACATTCACATGGATGCCAGGCAGGGCCGCTGCAAGGACTTCTGTCTACACAGGTGAAGACACATTTTGCTGCCCCCCAAATTTATCTTCACCTTTTATATTCCCCCTTTTGCCCCTTTTGTGCATCTTACCACATTTTTCTCTTGGGTTCCCTTTTTGTATATTGTATCCCCTGTTTGCCATTCTTTTTTATGTTTTTTATGTGTTTTGTGTCTTCATCCTACTTTTCTTTACCCCCTTGCGTCACACACTCACTCACACATACATACACACATACTGCTTATAAACACTGCTTATAAACACACACACACACACACACACACACTGGCTCTAACGGACACAGTCTCTTACACACTTGCACTGCTTATACACACTCACTAGCTCTAACAGACACCCACAAACAGTCTCTTACACACACTCTTTCGCTGTAACACACAGTCTCTCACACACACACTGCTTTAAACTCAAACAGTCTCTTACACACACAGCTTATAGACACACACACACTGGCTCTAACACTCATACACTAACTCTTACACACACAGACACACACACTAACTCTTACACACACACACTGGCTCTAACACTCACACATTAACTCTTACACACACACACACACACACTAACGCTTACACACACACAGACTTAGTGTTTCTTATAGTTGCTAAACAGAGGTCCCGCTGCACTGTTGTAGCTTTCCTCCGCTCTCCACAGCAGTTGGCCACCGGGATATGATGTCACATATCCCAGCGGCCTGTAGCTCAGGAAGAGATTGGCCACAGTCGCTCCTCGCTGCTCCGCCCCCTTCCCTCGGTGGCTGCACATTTCCCAGCAAGCTGATTAGATTGCTGCAGAAATTGACCGGCGGGAGCGGAGTTCTCCGTGTACCCGCCAGTCACTCTGACATTTTTGCGCCCCTTGGGTCCGTGCGCCCTTCTTCCCATAGTGCATCCTGCTGACATCTTTTCAGCAGGTAGATGATGCACATGCACTGAACCATCCACCTGATCTAAAAGAAAACACGTTTCATTAGACCAGGCAACCTTCTGCGATCACTCCATTGTCCACTTCTGACACACATCCCCTTTGAAAATGCTTTCGGTGGTGGACAGGTATCATTCCCAGCAAATTCTGACTCCTTTCTATTTTGCCCATCATTACGTTTTTCAGCAATTTGAGCTACAGTAGGTCTTCTGTGTTATCGGACCAGATAGGCTATCCTTCACTTCCCACATGCTTCTTACACCAGTTACACCAGTTCATCAGTTGTTCTTCCTTGCACACCCTTTTGGTAGGTACTAACCAACCTAGTCATCTAGCCATCACCATTTGGCCCTTGTCAAAGTCATTCAGATATTTTTGTTGCACATTTTTACTGCTTCTGGCACACGGAATTATGCACAATGCAGTCCATTCTTCATTCCACATTGTTGACAGTTCACGTAATAATATAATATAAAAATGAGTTTTAAAACTACCTATTTGCACTTGTCTGTGAAGCCTAGGGAATTTGATTTTGAATACTCCCAAATGACTGCAGATCCATTCCATGGTGCTCCAGGTGTGATATGAACCACCATTGGGTTCCCTGAGCGCAACACTACCTTTGGGATTGGATAAAGTAATTCTCTGTTCACCTACCTGTATATTCCCCTTAGTACTGAATATGTGCTGCGTTTAAAGCCCTATCACTGGATAATCAGTAAGTTGGTTTAAAAAAAAAAAACCTGTGTATTATTATTATTACTGGTATTTAAATAGCACCAGTATATTTCATAGCCCTTTATAATGTTATCAAAGGGGGAGATTTAACAATAAATGAGACAATTACAAAAACAATATGCTGAAGAGGGCCCTGCTCAAACAAGCTTACAGTCTATAGGAGGTAGGGCTTAAAAACCAACAGGACAGGAGGTATCAATCAAACAAGGTGGAGTGAGGCAGAGCTGGTGGAGAGAATAGAGTGCTGCCTTTTAGGAGAGAGCAAGGGACAGGTATGTGAGGTAGAGGTTACTCTGTGCCATAAGCTTTCCTAAAAGATGGGGTTTGAGTCACTTTTTAAATGATCTAGGGGAGAGCTTGATGGTCATAGTCAGGCTATTCTAAAGGAAGGAGCCACCTGCGAGAAGTCCTGCAAGTGTGAGTTGGCCATATGGGTGCGAGCAGCGGACAGGAGATAGTGATGGGCAGAGCAGAGAGACAGAGAAGGGGTATACCTGCGGATCAGTGAAGAGATATAGGAGGGGCTAGAATTGGTCAGTGCTTTATAGGTGTGGATTAGTACCTTGAATTGACTCCTATTGGATGCAGGAAGCCAATGTAAGGATTGACAGAGGGGAGAGGTGTGAGAGCAGCGACAGCAGAGGCAAATCAGTCTAGCTGCAGCATTCATTACAGACTGTAGCAGGGCAATATGACTTGTGGGACTATTAGGAGAGAGTTACAATAATCCATGAAAGAAATTACTAAAGTAGCATCTTGTGTAAAAGGGCAGATTCGGGCTATGTTTTTTAAGGTGGAATCTACAGGAGTTGGTAACTGACTGGATTTGAGGCTCAAACATACTCGTTTTCCTGGCACTAAAGTGCCCTGAGGGTGCCCCCACTCTCAGGTTCCCCCTCCTGCCGGGCTGGATGGAGAGGAAGGGGTTAAATCTTACCTTTTTTCCAGTGCCGGGCTCCCTCGGCGCGGGGAACTCTCCTCTTCCTTTCCCCGTCATCGACTGAATGCGCATGCACGGCGAGAGCCATGCGCGCTTTCAGCCAGTCCATAGGAAAGCATTCTCAATGCTTTCCTATGGATGCTGGCGTCTTCTCACTGTGAAAATCACAGTGAGAAGCGCGTTAGCGCCTCTAGCGGCTATCAATGAGACAGCCACTAGATGCTGGATTAACCCTTATGTAAACATAGTTTCTCTGAAACTGCTATGTTTACAGCAGAAAGGGTTAATCCTAGGTGGACCTGGCACCCAGACCACTTTAAGGAAGGCACAAGACAATAGAAGAGAGATGTGATAAGGTGAGACGGGAAAGGTTCAAGCGGGCAAGTGGTGGGTCGAGAGGAAAGGAGAAGCACAGCCACCTCTTGTTCAGTAGCCTGGGAGAAAGTCTGAAGGGTAGGAAAGGCATGACCTAGGTGTGGTTGAGAAAGAGAGGGGCAAGGTGGTGAGAATTCTTTTCTTAGCTGCAAGTAGCATGCAAAGCTATCAGGTGTAAGGTTAGTTTGGGGGTTGGCCCAAGCAAGGCAAAGAAGGGAGTTAAAGGTATTAAAAAGATGCCTGGGATTACGGGAGCATGAGCTAATGAGAGAGGAAAAGTATGACTGTTTGCAGTGGTGTACACACGACCCATGGGGCCCCCTCCGTGCTTACACTGCGCGGGTCTGGGCTGCAACACATGGCAGTGGGCACCTGGTGGCAGGGGTTGAAGGGCTACGACCCCTGCGACCACGGTATGTACGCCAGTGCATGCAGATACACACACACTTAAAGGACCACTACAGACGCCCAGATCACATCAGCTCAATTAAGTGGTCTGGGTGCCAGGTCCCTCTAGTTTTAACCCTGCAGCTGAAAACATAACAGTTTCAGAGAAACTGCTATGTTTCACTGAGGGTTAATCCAGCCTCTAGTGGCTGTCTCACTGACAGCCGCAAGAGGCGCTTCCGCGATTCTCACTGTGAAAATCATTGCTTTCCTATGGGCAGTTTTAATGCGCGCGTGGCTCTTGACGCGCATGCGCATTCGGAGCTGAGAGGCGGATCGGGGCGGAGGGATCCCCAGCTCCAAGGCACTGGAGAAACGAACAGACGCATACACACCAGCTAACAGACACCCACATTTACTGACAGACAAACTCAGCGACATACATACATACACTCTCACTGACAAACACACACTCACTAACAGACATCAAACAGACTCAGTAACAGACACACACAGTAACACACTCACTGACACACACACACTCACTGACACACACACTCACTGACACACAAAGTAACACACACACACTGACACTCACTAGCAGACACACACTCCATAACACACACACACTGACACTCACTAGCAGACACACACACAGTAACACACACACACTGACACAAAAACGAACACTACCTTTGGGAGTGCTGATGGGATTCCCTGGGGTCCAGTGGTGTTGCTGGGCGGCCAGTCCTGCGGGCGCGCGAGGGAGCACTGAGATCCGCCTGTTCAGTTCACACGCTGCTTACTGATGCCGGAGCCGGAATATGACGCCATATTACGGCTCTTTCATCAGTGCGGTGTGCGCGAGGGAGCTGGGCAGAGAGCGCTCAGGGGAGAGTGCTCCCTCGCGCGTCCGCAGGACCGGCTGCCCGGTGACACCGGGGCCAGCCTCAGGGGGCCCTGAAGTGGCCAGCTCCTGGGCCCTCCAGGAGAAGAGGCTGGCCACACTGGCGTACATACTGGGTCGCAGGGCAGCCGGGCCCCCTGGTGAGCCAGGCCCGGTCGCAGCCACAACCCCTGCATGTACGCCACTGACTGTTTGGCAAGGGCTGTGCTGTATAAACGCAACATGAATTTGTAATGGAGGATGTCAGACTGGGTGGGTGACTTCCTCCAGCAGCGTTCAGCAAAACAAGAGGATCTTTGCAGGTAGCGTGTTGATTTACTGTGCCATAGTTGGGGGCGTGTTCTCCTCAAGGTGCATGTTTGGAGTGGGGTTGCAGTGTCCAGGGCAGAGGTGAGGGTAGTGTTATATGAGTAGATAGCCAGTGAGGGACAGGAGAAAGTAGGGATGGATGGAAGTTGGGAATCAATATTAGCTGATAGTTGCTGGAGGTCAATATAATTCAGATTTTCTTTTTAATTGAAGGGGGTTAGATTGAGGATGATGGGGTAGGGAGCAAATTGAGAGCAAATAATAAGAGGTGGTGATCTGAGAGAGGTAATGGAGTGTTGCAGAAATTAGAGATTGTACATTCATGAGAGAAAAGAAGATCAAGGGTATTGCCAGCTACATGGGTGGGGACTAAGCACATTTATAGCTTAAGGGAGGAGATCATTGAAAGCAGTTTTGAGGCTACTGAGGACAAGGTTAGTTTAATGGGAATGTTGAAGTCCCCAAGAATTAGGGATGGAATATTAGAGGAGAGGAAGTAGGGAAGCCAAGCAGCAAAGTGGTCAAGGAAGAGGAGGGGGGAACCAGGAGGATGATAGATAACAGGATTGTTAGCAGAGATGGGTTTGAAAAGGCAAATTGAATAAAAAATTCAAATAAGGAGAAAGAGGGAAGGGGGGTGGGTAGAGATTTGAAGGAGCAGTGAGGCAAGAGATACCCTACACCACCACCTTTGCTTTCAGAGTGTCTTGGGTTGTGGGAAAGTTGAAGTCCACCAAAGGATAGAAAGGCAGGGGTAGTGGTGTCAGAGTGAGAGAGACATTTTTCTGTAAAGGCTAGTAATTCTAGGGAGCGAGAAATGAAAAGGTCCTGCACAACAGTGGATTTAGTAACACTGCAAACAGAGCACGCATTCCAGAGGGCAGTTTGGAAGGAAGATTTAAAGGAAGAGTGACATGATATGGGTAGACATTATTGTGATTCCTGGAGTTAGCACATGGTGGGTTTGCAAAGGTGGGGCCAGGATTTGGAGAGACATCACCAGTTGCTAGGAGCAGAAGGATGGAGAGTAAGAGATGATGGGAGTAGAATTTAAAAGTTTTGTGAGTAGAATTTAAACGTTTTGTGTCTAGAAGTTTTAGAAAGAGTTAGTGGAGATAGGCTGGAAAGGTATAAGTAGAGTGCATGGGATTAAAAGAGAGGGGAGGGAAGTAAAGTGGGAACAATGAAAATGGTGTCAGCGGGGACAAGTGAGCAGAGGGATAAAGAGATTTTGCTAATTAGAGAGGTGAGAGTGAAAGAAAAGAATATAAGGGAGAGCATTCTCTAAGGAGAATAAGCACCCGCAGTCAATAGACAGGAATGAAAATGAGGAAGATCTACCATTAAGGTGGGTTGTTAGACGTCAACTCTGTTACCACAAAAAATAGAATAACAATGGAAATAATTTTACATGTTATACTTTATTAATGTAGGTTTAGGCTCATGAGCTATCAGTAGAACAATTGGTAATAATGTAGTGATAACATATTATATTAATAATAAATGATCATTTAGATTGCTATTGCTTTTCTGTTAGCATGATTTATTTTTGTAGTAATAACACATAATTCTATATCATTACATTAAGTAGATTACATGGCTAGTATACGGTTTAAAGATAGTTATGGTAAACAAAAATGTTTATATACAAGAGTACTTAGAATTTATGTAAACATCATAGGATATGTCAGATTTTAATATACTGCTACAACAATTGTGTATGTTATAATGGGTTGGGGTTATTCATCAATTCCAATTTGCACATTTTCCGATTACTGACCATGATTAACCTTTATTAAGATTAGTTGAAAACACCAATTAGGCATTTGGGAATATTTTGTATTGATTGCAAATGTGTCAGGCTTTTTTTTTTTCTTCCATGGCTCAGTAGCTGCTCTGTGCCATATAGGATGATGTGCACTATCAGAAAACAAAACCTGTAATTTTGACAGGTATTTGATTTTGTGTCATTATACGAAAAAAAAAACGTTGGTAATACGACATTATTGACCCTATCATTGAAGCAAGATCAACCAATATTACAGGTTTTAAAGAATCTGCTTAAGCAGATTGCAATCTTTTAATTAATTTTTCCTATGTATATAAAATACCATTTTAAACACATGCATGTTGCATGGTTCTACAATTTAATCTGGATTACTAGTCTCTGTCTGTCTATCTATTTATACACAGCAACACATTTTACTGTCTTACCATTTTATTTGGTGGCAATAACACACAAAAGCATTAGGAAAAAAAATCACAACAATTACAATGCAGTTATTAGATTATCTCCTTTTAACATAAAAAGCATGTGTTATTATACAGCTAGAACCTAAGTTATTGCACCAGGTGACAGTGCTAAATGACACAATGCAGTATATAAATTTGTGCAGAAATTTTAATTCGTGTTCAATGTTGCATTGCAATTTGTATTTATAGTGTTATTGTTCACAGTGAAAAAATAGCGAAAATTGCTCACAGCTCTTGCTCAGATAAAATGATTGTGTTGTGGAGTCCTCTAGGCCCCTTTCTCATGAATACCTAAAAAAAAAATGATATACTTACCTAAAATCCAGTAGAGATGTTTGAGACATGTTTGTTTCCGCTATGTGTCCCAGCACATAGCAAACAAGAAGAATACCCTTCAGGCTGTCCAACAGCAGGGGGTGGGAAACCTTAGCACTTCATAAAATGCTATTTCTCTTGGAATATTGGAAAGTATATAAAGTAGGACAGATAGGATGACCTGTTAACATGTGAAGCACTTCAGCAAGCTGGAGTACTGCAGGCGTTGGAGTGTCCCTTGAATGCTTTAGCAAACACTCATGGATTGATTTGCAAGAGACAATATATACCACGGTGACCCTATGCTAGATATACCTCTTTATTACAAGATAGAGTTATTTGCTGAAAATGAAAAATGAAAGCAGGGCATTAAACTTTCTTGGCATTGGAAATGAAAACAGGGATTAAAGGATAGTAACATAAATAAGGCAAACTGTAACAGAGTGTCAGGTTGAACAAGACAGTCAGTTAATCATAGAACCTACAGACATCTGAGATAAACTGCTCGTTCTTAAACTTGCTACATCTCCACCTACTGTTAGGAGTTTGTCAACATTACATATGAAGATTAAAAGAGTAGATAATTGTTATCCAAAAAGATAAGATCATTTTTTGCTTCCATAACAGTCTTAATTCCTTAGAGAATAACTTCAACAAGATGTAGAGGAGCAATAGTCATGATCCACAAGATGGACACATTTTTTAGGGATTTTGGTCTATGCTGGCTCATTAGCATTAGGAGGTTCCTTTAGATTTTTTTAAACACATTAATACATTAATACTATTTCAGCTCTAATTCTTTAACTGCCCTAATTTCTTGCTATATGGTCTTCCATTCCAATTGTATTCCCTGGTGTCCTGCATCACCAGGAAACTGACCCCAACCAGCACCGTACAAGTTCATCAATAGGTGAGCTCATGCTTTGCTGAGTGCCCTAGGGCCATTCTTAAGGGGTTCAGTTGTGCTCTTTGCATGGCCTAGTCTGAGAAGCCAGCCAAGAGGCTGTCAGTTAACCTGGCATGATTTCACTCTAGTTTGACATGCCCCTTGGGCACCCTGTTAGGAGATATGTAGTAAAGTGATCCACTTATTCGTCATTAAACATAGCATAGGAAAGGTGTTTTTTACCTTCACGGTAATGTCTATTCCTTAAAAAAAATAAAAAATAGTTTATTGTGCTATTTAAAATATACAATTTATCCTTTTCTTTAGTTTAATAAAATAGAAATAATAAATAATTAATAAAATAAATAATAAAAAATAATAAATATTATTTTTATTAAAAATATTTTGTTTCATTTTGTTCTTACCATGAACATGCTTACCTTCAGAATGGATGGTATGTCTCTTTCTATTTCACAAACAATTCTTTACTTTGCACTAAAAAGTTGCCTACTCACACACATACATACAATAAATTTACTTGCATAAGCTTTCTGAATGGTGCAAGGTCATGACAGAAAATATATAATATTTAACAGAATAGGAATGATGTGAAAGGAGTAAAGACTGAAATTAAGACAAATTTAAAAAGGACAATATGTAGTTATATGATATGATATGGGAGACAAAGAGTTCTAGACTTAAGATATAAAAAAGGTGAAAGGTCAAGAGAAGTGTGATGTATATGAATAGCATATCCATAACTGCACAGACTTCTAAAATAAAGAAAATGACAACATTGATGGCACTTGCAATGAATAAAAGATTCCTCAGAAAGATTGTTCCAGTATTGAAAAGTTAAGAGCATATTTGAAGGATGATATCATTTTTCCAGTTGAACCATAACACTTTTAATTATTTACTGCCCTAACACACAGAAAAGGGAAGCATCTTTGGAGCAAAAAAAGCTAATGTCACATCTCTTGGGTGGTGAATGTAACAAAAGGAAAATTAAAATCATGTATAGTGCAAGTCTATAACTGGATCTCTGGAGCACCAGCATGTGAAAGGCACAAGAAGGCAATGGGGGAAACAGTATTGTGCATATGTGATATCGCATGCGCAACATAAGGACAATCCATCTAAACCTGTTCAGCTGAAGCTATTTGCACTTTTTTTTTATTTCTTGGGTACAAGACTCTTATATGTATACATATATCCTTATATGCCTGCATACAAATCAGTGTAAAGAATAACCTTTATTATTTATTAGTAATAGGAGCAGTTTTAGAGCACCTGTAAGGTGAGAGGCAGCAACCTAACAAATATACACAAAAACATGAAAAAAAAAAAAAAAGGATGGCACTAAAACGAATATACAAAAAAATATAAAAAAGCTGCACTATATAATGCGGAAAAGCTCAAAGCATAAACCAAATAATAAAGTTTGCTGTGTATTTAAGACACGAGTGATTATTTTAAATATATAAAGTACAAAAATATAAACCATAAAACTGTACATACAATGGGTGTAATATAACCTTTCAGCAAAGCAAGTGCACTGTGCCAAAACACACTATTAAGTAAAATTTAGGTATAAAGGCTAAGCAGTTTGCAAATTATGCCATGCCTACAGTCAGAAAGCTCACAACGGACTGGATCATGGAACCACGACACTTCAAGCATCTGAACGATGAATACAGAGACTAGCTCTCTGTTTCCAGAGCTGCAAGCCTGCCCTTCAATATAACTAGAGCTCTTTACATACATGCAATGCAAAACCCTATTTATTTTTAAACTATGAATGTTAGTGGGGACATCATGGTTGAGTTTCGACATCACAAAGTCTAGGGTACCCACTGCTGACACTATCCTATTTGTGCTCCTCCTCATCTCCCATAATTAGGTCTCTCTTTCCATTTCATCTCCATCTGAGTCTCTTCTCAATTCTCAACCGCTGTCTGTCTTTGTACCCACATTTTTTTTCTTTTCAACTTCCCACCAGTCTCTGTTTTCTCCTCTAAAGTATTTATCTCATGAACCCAATGTGTAGATGCCCCATATGAGTATTTTCTACCCCTCATCAGTTTTTTCCTCTTTGCCTTTAAGAAAAGATTTGCTTTTCTTTTCCATCTTTCCACTAAACATTAATTTTACTGTTCCCCTAACCATATGTTTCCTTATATTACCACATATCATGACTCAATGAGAAGCTCTATGAAAAATCCTCTGGGAGTTCTAGCATCCCAGATCTCTTCTGTATGTGGGAACTTGGGGAAAGACCACTTTTCCTATTTGTTTAAAAATGTATCATACTTTTAACTATGCCTTTTCCAATGCATGTTCTATCTAATTGTTTTAATAGGTATTTAACTCTACAAGTCATCTGGTTACTATTTGCATTAAAGCAAGCAAGGGGATTAAAAATGGATTTGTGAGATTTTTCTTTTTATTCTTTTGTAATAAATCTTCATATGTCAGAGAATTTAAATTAAATTGCCATGCATAGCTAAATTTGTATACTGCGTGACTCCTTGACAATCAGGCTTTTACAGAAGTTAAGTAGTACTCTGCTATTAATCACACACCGTGTTAAAAACTCAATGCTCTGTGGGCTCTTATCTCTCATAGAGGGATTATCTGCATTTCAGCTACTTTCATTGGGTTGGTATATACTCCTGATGATTCTCCATCTTGTAGGGAGAGATTGTATTTGTGATATGGATTTCACATTTTCCACGTTAATATGTATACTGATCATATTTAAGGGTTTCTCTTAAAAAGGATCACAAATCATTAAAACAAGTCAATTTCATACTAAAGTTATTATTGGTGTGTAAAATAATTATATATTACTACATTTAGAAACAACCCCACATGAGCATCACTATAAAGAGAACCTCCTTTCTAACACCTGCTTCCCAAAAAGAGGAAGATATGAAGGCAGACCAGGGATGGTGTGCCCAAAAATCCTACATGTGACTGAACTGTTGTATGACTAACAAAAAATGGCAAGAACAGAAAGGGGATGTCATTCCACTAAGATGTTAATCCTGCCATCTTGTCAGCCAAAGAAGTAAATGAGATATTGATTGGAATTGTAAACAGTTACAGAAAACCTGGGGTAGATAAGGTCACAAGTGTAATTGGGCCTTTGATGTTCAGCATGTCACAGGGGCTCAGGCAGGGCCAGGCTAGTCTGCGTGAAATCTGAGAGATATCCTGTTGCTTCGGGCCCACCAATTCATGAAAAAATTTGGAGAGAACGTGAAAGGCTGCCTGGTTATCTAACATCCCAGCAGCTAAATGTCAGGCAAGGGTAAGGGGAGCACCAGCATGTGAAAGGCACAAAAAGGCAAGTAGAATTGTCACCTGTGATGTTGCATAAAATGTGCTCCCTGTTAGTGGAGATCATTAGCTTCAGGAGGAAACCACCACAATGACACTCAGCCAACACTGCATAATCACACACAGCCAGAACACACATCCTACTCAGGTATACTGCATACCAGGTGATGAGGGGGGGATATGCACTGGAGCCCTGTGGTTCCTAGTTATGCCCCTATGGATAACTATAATTATATTACAATTACCCTTATTTTGCGGCTAATTGTATGACTCGTCCCAACAGTGTAAAAAGTAGATTAAAAAAAACGGCAAATTGAGAAACGTGACAAAAGCCATGATAGCCAAAGTCAGTTCTGTAATGGAGGCAAGTGTGGTTTCCTTTATCAGGGAATAAACCCTACATTTCTTATGTTGGTAAGCTTTCACTGAGTCCATCCTAAACACATGGGACAAATTAATTTTGCATAGAGCCACAGTTTGTTTGTCAGCTGAATCCATATGTGTGGAATGGTTTTCCTAACCACAGCCAATACCATCTTAATAAACCTGGAGTGATAGACAGCTCTGGAGACAGTAAAACCTGAAAGTGTAAAATGTTTTCAAGGTAAGCTAGCACTTCCACCAGAACTCACCATGCTTTGCTACTACTTATTATATGATAGTACTGTCACGACAAGGGTGCATAATTCATTATTGCACTATAGAATATTGCCTTTTAATGTGGTTTGTGTAGTGCATACATAAATTGGCTACTTGGTAGAGGTGGTATGGCCAATTTGATTGAATAGGATAGTTGTCAGAAGGATTTAATTTAAAGTATATGGGAATGTGATAGAGATCAGAAGATTTACAACTCATTTGAAGCTGTGACTCCAGAGCCCCTCTGCAAGGTGTGAAATGTTGCACATGAGTTGCCTCTGAGTCTACTTTAATGTAAACAAACCCTCTAATTTGCCATATGACTGTATCCCCTTTTAGATAGTGGGGTCTTTTGATATGCTAATGACAATTAGCATTCAAGAGAACCATTGTGTTCCAGTGTCATATCCAAAAGAAACATTAATAATAACTCACAGATGAATAATCATTCCTCTGTCTGTGCATATTTAGAAAGGGGAAAATCCCACCCTTCATAAAGAGTATAAATATGGCTAGCGCAGCTTAAGCTCTTTGGAAGGAATTGTGAAGTCCATTGTATTAAGTCAAAAGTAAAAGGTGTCAATGAACAAACACAAGGAGGATTTTGTTCCCTTTAGACCTGGGGCTGGCTAACCACACTCCAATGGTAAAACAATAATCAGAATCACTTATGCAGAAGTTTTATTGGGAATCTGTAAAAACTCAATGTTTAAATTTCAACAGATATTTTTCAAGCCTTTTTTGAAACTTGAAAAAGATCTCATTTGAGATCAAAACATTGTGTGTTTTTCCTGATTTTCCAAAAAAACTGCTGCATAAGTGATCTTGGACTATATTTATTGTTTTGCTATAAGTAGAACATGTGACATATGTCATGAATGTAAAAATTGCAACAAAGTCATAAATGCAATTTTTATATCTATGGCAAGCACAAAAGAGGAAATAATATTAAAAGTGTATATTTGGATTCATGTTGGTATTGAACACAAGGCTAAGGTCACTTATTGTTCCTATAAGATACGCCCTTTCGTCTACCTATGCCACCTCTGGGCCAACTTGAAAACTTGACATGAATTCAGGAGGTATAAATCGAATACAAGGGGGCAAGTTTGTAAGTTGTCAAGTTTCCTTACCCAAGCAGAAGACACTGTTACTTTTAAAACCTAAGTGAGTAATTAGGACTTCGATTAATTTCTCCTTTTTCTTTTCTTTTATTTGTTGATTGGTGGAAATCATCTGTTTTGTGTATGCACTGTGACTATTGTTTGTTCAGAATAAATATTATTTTATTAGGTTCTGCCTTTGTCTGGTAAAGACTCAAGTTACCTGGTTACACCTTACCTAAAGATACCAAGTTATTTATAATGTGAAATTGCATTGATATTGTGCTAAATTGTATCTGGTGGGTTTTTACTCTAATTTACTTGGGATACCAAGGCATCCCATTTATAAATTGTCTTGGTGTTGGCAACATTAAAAAAAAAAATTGCAATATTTATATCATTATAATTAAATGAGAGTGTTGTTAAGGGGGATTTTTATCATTATTTCCAGTCTAGGGCAGACAAATAGTAAATTCTAACCCTTTCACCAGAAAAAAAGTCGTGCACACTTGGAGTAAGGTACGTTTGTGAGACTCACACTCATGCTATCAAGCCAATGAGCCATGGTCAGTACCCTTATGATAATGAGAGTAATAAGTTAAAAGCAATGTCCAAACATTATGATTGTATTAGCATATCATTTGCTAAGTGATTTAACAAATATAGTAAGTAATCTAATAAGGTACATGGTTATATGGGCTCAGTTGTATTTTCCGTATAGCATACCAAGTGCACAAGGTATAATGTGAAGACAGTCTTTCAAAGATTCCATAAACTAGGTAAATAGTTAAATTATAATATCCACTACGATCCATGATTGTTGCACATCAATATATGTCACTCATCAGTGTGTGTAAATGTATAATTGTCTTTGGTCGAATATATTATTGTAATTTAGCAAATTGATGCAGACTTTGCATAAAAAGAATGACATCAAAAACTTAATTAACATATTTATTTTATTTACTTGACGAAAATGCAATTACATCAGCAACTAACGAGTAGTACCTAGTCATAGGCAGGCAAACCAAACAATTCCGGTTTAAATTCTTCCATCGATTTCAGCAAAAGAGTAGCTCTTCTTGTTAAATCTTGATTTAGATTTTCATCTGGAATCATGACTACTTGCATTCCAGCTGCCAATCCTGCTGCAACACCATTAGGAGCATCTTCAAACACAAGACACTAGAGGAAAAAGGAAAAATATAGTTCACTATATAAATAATGACAATGTTCTTATTTGAGTTTTCGACCAACTGATGAGTATTTGATATTTACACTATACTGTCAGATATTCTATATGACAATTAGCAAGAAACAATACAGTGACAGATGAACCCATAGGACGACATTTCTATACTTATGCTTATAACAACTCTCATCACATGAAACAGAATTGTGGTAAATAAAAAAATAAAACTCAAAGGCAAATCCATTAAAAAATAGTATACGATGGAGTTGGGTATAATAACATGTATACTCCAATATAAATTTAAAATGAGAAAAATCCAAATGTATCCTGCCTCGTAAAATGCTTTAATGTTAATATGATAAAAACTATAAAATATTATGTATTCCTGATATAGAGAAACAGTTGTTTCTGTGTTTTAATAACAATTGAAATACAGTCAAAATAATAAAAAAAAAGACCTAAAAATATGTATATCAAAAGTCACATATTCACTTTAACCTGTGACCTCTCCTGTCATCAGCAAATTAAAAAAAAAAAGTAAAATATTAATATCCATAAATATTTGCATTTCAATAGAAGACAATGTTGATGAATCAGCTCCTTTTGTATATTACCTCTATAGTTCTTCAGGGGAAAAAAAGATTTGCATGGTGAATACTAGCATATGTTCACATTATACATGTAGATCATCTTCGTATATCACCAAGACCAACTTTAAGAAAATGTAAATGTGTTTTACTTGATTCTTTTAACTTTATTGTTTGTTTGGTTTTTTTTTAAACTGGACTCATCCAGCCTGAGAAATACACCTAAAAACTGCCATCATGCCATGGGTTTTAATGAGAACATTAAAATCCTCTGAGTGTAAGTGACTTTTCCAAAGCATACAATAAATTGGTTTATAAGCAGTTGGGTCATTAATTTCACAATTAAAGTAGATTGTAATCTCTGATAAGAAAAACACAAGAGTTAATTAACTTGTATAGTGTAGAATAGAATATAGTAACTACTCGCTCAACACATCATCACTTAATCCATTGTTTTTATTTTACAAATAGTTCAGGTGGAACACCAATCACGGCAAATATGATTTAATTATGCAGGGCTATTTGTGAGCAATCATCACCAGTGCAAACCATGAAAATATGTTTCTGCAAACTTTAATGCAATTTCCAAAAGAGAAGTGCAGTGTGTAAAAACATATAAAAAATTATAAATTGAAGAACTGCACTTTAATTCCAAGGTTTGCGTGAGAAGATAATGTATGAAAAGAACATGGCATCTCATTTTGTCATGAATAATCTCTTTAATTATATAGCCTTTTCATGCATGGTATGAACATATGATTTGTCAGTGTTGCCCTTGTTTGGGGGAGTTCCTACACTGATGTTAATCTCATTATCACAAGTAGATTGATAAGAAAGCACCAGCAAAAGAGAGCAGTCATGGAGAAAAACAAAAACACATTTAACTCAAAATGGCAGTGTTTGCTATCAGATTTATTTTGCAGGGATAAATCAAGACTTCATGATTTCATAAATAAAGTGATAACCCACAAAAATAATTTTATTGGGATGAAAATGACCTAAATATGGTAATTCTACTTTAAGATTTACCTTAAGATTTTTGTCTGCTGTCAAATATTTCTATTTCACATTTACAAATTATTATTATTACTATTAATGCCATTTATATAGCGCCAACTTTTCCACAGCACTTTACAATATTATAAAAAGGGCAACATTTAACAATCAATGGGACAATCTGAAAATGTTACAGGAACAATCGGTTGATTAGGACCGGGCTTTAACTATTAGCCCTTATTGAATCTTAACCATTGATTTAATATAACAAGAACAAGCAATGGTAGACTGCTCCCAAAAAGTAAACTGTTACATTTTAACTAAATTGAGATAATTTATCTATAAGTCATAAGACTTACTATGAATACATAGATTGGCGTTTCGGTCCACGCAGGGACCTTCCTCAGGATCAATGGTCACTTGATCCTGAGGAAGGTCCCTGCGTGGACCGAAACGTCGATCTTTTTACTTAATGGAATAAAGAATTTTCGTGGATAAAGTCTGTGAGTGAAGCCTTTGTTTGTATATTTTTGGTGTACATCAACATCCCCATAAATGACTGCACTCGGCAAGTAAACTATTGCTTTTATGCATATGGATTTTGAGCGTGAGTGCAAGGATTGAAATATTGTTTGTATGTATATATACATACTTGAAAAAAGTAGATGGCTGCACTCATGGTCTTTGAATAAAAATGAACTTTTATTGTGTCATCTTAAAATCAGGATTAACGTTTCAGTCCTCTCCAAGGACTTTCATCATGATCCTGATGAAAGTCCTTGGAGAGGACTGAAACATGCATCTCATTAAAAAGTTACTAAGTGACTGGTGGTACAAAAAACAGCAGGCAGTATAGATCAATATAACCACTCTATATGATGTGAGTTGCTCAATTGCACAAAGGCACACTATACTAATTTGCAAAACAATGGAATACTATGAAATTCTAATGAAAGTTTGTAGATGGGGTAGATTGAGAAAGTACTGGTTTTATGTACAAATCAATTCTCTGTGTGTCCCTGCTCTGATGAATGGTTAACATGTTGATATGTTGAAAGATTATTCTTGCATTGAAAGGTTAATACAATGATATCATGCAGATATTTCCTACAAAAAATGGCTTACAAAAGCAGTCCCCTGCATGATTTCTTTAGAGCAGGTAGATTAACAAAGAAATCTGCAGGTGTTGTGATTGAAAAACCAAGAAACAGTAAATGATGCTAAATATAAATTATTTGTTAGTTATATAACTGCATTTGAAATATACTTAAAATATACTTAACAAAAATAAATTGCTTAGCCTATTGATGTGCTCCCGAGGACCTTGAACAAAGTTTGGAACACTGTTTCTAAAGCTTGCATTGTATAAACAATTCCTGTTTATGTTTTATCTTATTCTATTAACAAGATTGAATTCTTTTATGACAGATACCACCATTTCTTTCTGCGCTACAAGGCTATACATCCTCTAGGAAATCCTTGATTGACCTAAATAACTGATGCTCACACATTTTATTTAATTAATAAAAAAAAAGGTCACAATTATTATGAAGCCAGAATGTTTTGTCATAGCAGTATGGTCCTTAAAGACTCTAAGAACTTGAAATGCCCTTCTCGTTTTCAAACAGCTGGGCACTATATGCTAATGTTAAATAAGTAGAGAATTCTCTGTTGGCATAGGCTCTGCATTTAGAGAGTCATCATGCCTTTTAATGTCACTGATTATTTAAAGGGTTTTACTAAAGTATAAACGTTTAATAATATCAAATCTCTTCAATTGCAATCTAGTACTTGTTCATATTAATTAGAATTCACATCATGGGAAGAGAATACTTCATTATTTGTGTACACTACTATATCAGTAAATCGACTTCTAAAATTGAGCATATGGTCCATAAACAAGGTTTAGTTGATCCTGTTTGTTTAACATTTGCAATGATGAGTTCTACAGGCAATCAATATAAAAAATGTTTAGTGCACCTGTTGTGGCAGGGAAAATATGACTAGTATCTGCGAATAACCATAAACAATTTATAGACTTGGCATGCTTGCATCAAGTTACAAAAAGATCAGGGCAAATATAAAAGAAACAATGTAACTTATTTTCTAGTGTTGAGCAGGCTACAATCCAACACTCATTTAGATTGTAAGCTTGTTTGTACAGGGCCCTCTTGACCTACTGTTCTAATATGTCTGTCTGTACTCCCACCTCTGATGCTCACCTTCAAGACTTCTCCAGGGCTGCACCATTCCTGTGGAACTCACTTTCCTCCTCCATTAGATGCTCACCCAGTCTCCATTCTTTCAAAAAATCATTAAAAACCCACTTCTTCATAAAAGCGTATCAATTAAAATGTTAATAGCTCCCGACTGATTCCTCTCTTGCAACTGTCATTAGTCTAATACTATCCTTACCTTTTGTGTCACTTTACCCCACTCCCTCTAGCATGTAAGCTCACTGAGCAGGGCCCTCAACCCCTCTGTTCCTGTGTGTCCAACTTGTCTGGTTATAACTACATGTCTGTTCGTCCACCAACTGTAAAGCACTGCAGAATTTGTTGGTGCTATATAAATAATAATACTAATAATAATGTTCTGCTAGAATTTAGTCAAAATACACATAAAGGAACAGGGCACACACAAAAAGATATGTTTTACATTTGACAAGGCTACGTACACTGTGGCGTAGTTGTGGGCCTTGTAAAATGTAAAACCATATTTTTGTGTGCGGGCTGTTACTTAATCTGTGTTTTGTTTTTCTCTGCTGAAAAATACAAGTTCCGGGTTTGCAATTGTTCCACAATTGTCCCTTTTCCCCCTATATAATTTAGTGTCTGTTTTATTTACCTATTGTGCAGTTTTGCATAATATTTTGATGCTATATAAAAAAAAATTAAATTATATAGCAGTATTGGTTAATGTTAGCAGTCCCTGATCAATTAAACTTTTTAAATGGGTGAAAGGTCTATTTTCTTTTTTGCTTTCATTAGAATTTAGCGTTTTAGAGTTTAGCAGCAGAAAGCACCTATCTATACCACAATTATTTTTCACTACAGTAATTATTTCCTATTTGTTAAGTGCATGCATGTTTTCTATGCACTTGAGCATGCAAATTGCTAAGTTTTTTTAAATGGAGGGCCAAAATTCAGGTTAGGATTTGAAGAGTCAATTACTTATTTTTATTAATAAACCAATTTCAATGATATTACATACAATAAATGCTTAACGTCATTTCTTTGACTAGGTACTGAAGATGACATCTTTTAAATGGAGCTCCATTTGCTGCTTTGCAAAGTCGGACTCTTTCGATCACATTGTTCATAATATTAGTTAATGTTTAAGGCCCTAGAGCTTGAATTTTTGCACAGATATCATCCTTGATCTGCCCAAGTGTACGCGGTTTGTTCACTTAAAAGAGCTCCTACAGATATCCCCACATGAAGTAATCGGGAGCTGAAAGGTTGAGCAAATGAGGCGGCCAATTTATCTGGGAATTTCTCGCCGACCACTTGTCTCTGTTTTGAAAATAAAATTTCACTATTTTTTATTTCTTGTTTCTTTGTGAAATAACCCATGATGAATCTCCCAAGATTAAATTATAATATGTACCTGCAAAAAAAATAATAACTACTAACAAATTTGTTATCTACCTGTTAAATCCTACTCTGAATTTTGGTGTCTACATAATGTAACAGAAATATTTTATATTTTTAAGAAACATTGTTACATTTTTTCCCTTTTTAAGTTTTAAAGAGATGGAAAAATTTACAATCCATAGAGCAATCCACTGCTTTAGTTACCTTTGATGCATCTAAATACAATGAAGCTTCGCATACAGACATTTATGAAGGTTGATAAATCACTGCTTTAAAGTTTGTTCTTCAGACTTAACATGGCTCATAAAATGGCATTATAAAACTACATTTTAGAGACAGATATAAATAATTAATATAAGAAAAGTATTAGTTGCAAGGGTAGACTGTGCAAACTGGAATTCTTTATGAAGATAATGTGTGCATTGTGTAATATGTTATAAATTATATTTGTGTGGTTTAAAATAGTATCAGGATATTATATATATATATATAATTATTAAAGGATAGCACTCCAAGGACTTTATATAAAATATAACTTTTATTTGCCTTCTAAATAAAAACGGTCAACGTTTCAGCTTGATCCCCTCAAGCTTTCCTCAGGTTCTTGGCTGGACAAGCACCCGGCATTATACTATTTTTTTGGAGTGGAGTGCAAGATTTGTTATTCATATATATATATATACATATATCTTCAAGGCTTCTGCACTCCAACTTTAACAAAGTAAATACCTGGTGCTCAGGTCACATAAAGTATAAATAATGAAAAAAAAATACCGGCACTCCAGGATTTGGTAAAAAAAAGAGATTAGTTCATGTTTATTCTTACAGTTCCAGTCAACGTTTCAGCTCTAGCACAGGCCTTTCATCAGGACATCTCCTGATGAAAGCTCTGTTCTAGAGCTGAAATGTTGACTGGAACTGTAAGAATAAAGATGAACTAATCTCTCTTTTTTACCAAATCCTGGAGTGCCGGTGTTTATTTTCATTATATATATATATATATATATATATATATATATGTAAAAAACAGATAAAATTCTTATCTTGTAATACCTTATTTATTGGACTAACAGAATTTTTTAATGACAAGCTTTCGGGAGAACCTCCCTTTCTCAAGTCTGAAGCATTTCTGAGCAAAACTACACATAGAATTCAAAGTTGAGTTGTGATACAGGGGTTAAAGCGACATGAGTGTAGATAAGACACAGGTTTGTTAGAAAATAGACACCATCTTAGCAGAGGGTCATAAATATTTTGTTGAAGAGCAGAGTGAGGGGGGAGAAAGGGAAAAGAAAAACAAACAAGCAGACAGTGCACAGGATGGTACACTTTATACATGCACACACACAAATATGTATATGTGAACGCATAAACACATGTACACATACATATACATAAACACATGCACATGAACTCATATACACAAATATAAATGCACAGCAAATATATAAGCATTCATGCATATGAGTATGGGAAAGCATAGGTCTACACATAGTACTTTGTATATAGATAGAATAAACATATAGGAATGCATTTTAAAGTGTTGGTACATATGACAGAATAGTAAGATAATGCTGCGAGAGTGTTCATGTAAAGTGTTGGTAGTGGGACAGGAATCCCAAATCAATATTTAGTCCTCTATTCTTGCTGTTAAACCATATGAGTTCATGTGCATGTATGTATATGTGTTTATGTATATGTACATGTGTTTATGCGTTCACATATACATATTTATGTGTGTGTGTGTGCGTGCATGTATAAAGTGTACCATCCTGTGCACTGTCTGCTTGTTTGTTTTTCTTTTCCCTCTCTCCCCCCTCACTCTGCACTCTGGCACAAGCAGTTGTGATTACTATTAGCGTTGAGTTGTAGGATTTTACAGATCAGCTATTTTTGCCTAACTTTTGCCATTAATATTTCATTTACATAAATACAGCATTTTATATTAATATTAGTCAATTTATTGAATTTGCAATATAATGTATACACTGAATTAAAAGATAGATATGATAGAAAATGTACAATATAAGAATGCAAAAGTTGCATGATACACTACAATACATATCATTGTATGTCATCCATTAATAATCTTAAAAAATGTCAAGATAAGGCATTTTAAATACCCATTATTTGATGAATATCAGATTAAAAACAAATCACCCCAGTATATTGTTTGATTTCCTGGACAAAGCTAAAAATCTGGAACCGGTATGGGAAGCAGTGGAAGTAAGATGGATTGATAAGTTAAGGGCGGATAAGGCACTACTGTAGCATAAAATGTGAATAAGAGAGGTCATAGATATTTTGTGCAGACTAGCGATAGTTGAACGATGGATGCTACTGTAAGTGAGTAATGAGAAATGTGTATGTGACAGCAGCTGTATGACTGATAATGTTTTTCCCAGACAAGTACTGGGTGTATTTATTTATCATATATATGTTTTATTAGTTACCTTTTGTATACACTGTGAAGACATAATATAGGGTTTCACAAAAATCTTAAGTTACAAAGTACTAAATTTTCTAATATAAATAATAATAATATGCACTTTGCATTAATAACAATAGATTCCCCTGAGGATAGCGAGATTGTTAAACAAAATATATGCTTGCTTTATAAGAGAATAGGTAAGTGACCAAGCATTACCAGTATGTGTGAATCATGCTATGTGGAGTCCACTACATGGAACTAACTCGACATGGTTTTAAAAGGAACACTATAGTGTCAAGAATACAAACATGTGCTAAAGTGGCTGTTTAGGTGACCACCCCCTCTCGGTGCAGTTAGAGGTGATTTTACTTAGCTTTTTTCCTACGTCAGACTCCCCGTAGCTAGCCCTTCGTGGCTCTGCCTCCATGGCTGAGATAATCAATCTTGATGATCAAAGCCAGTCCAATGCATTTTCATAAGAAAGCATTGAGAGTCTAATGCTCATGCATGGCAAAATGCTCATGCATGTTGTATCACCAATATGCATCTACTAAATGCATCTCTATGGGGAACATTCAGCATCTCGATGCAGAGCTTAGAGACACAAAATGCCAATGAATGAGTAAGCATCTCTAGTGGCGGTCTGAGTGACTGCCACTAGTGGTATTACTAGGCACCAAGTTAAGCACTGCCTTTTCACTGAAAAGGCAGTGTTTACAGTGATAACACTGTAGGGACATGCAATAGACACCAGAACCACTACATTAAGATGTAGCAGTTCGGGTTACTATGGTTTCCCTTTAAGTAGAAGTATTATTATAAGTGCAATGGAATGGTAATATCGGTAAAATTTCTTTACTACACAGAGATTAAACAACAAGGTGTTTTTTTACTGATCTGCATTCATATAAATATAGAACCCACTGTAAAAACATGATAAAAATTGCTTATAAAACAAACAGTCTAAATTAATTCCATAAAAAGGACAATAACTCCTCAAATAAAAGGATACAATGACATTATAGACTAAAGACAATGTCCATATCTATAAGAACCAATATAACACTTGGTAGCTGACTATGGTTCATCTTTTTTTTTTTTTTCCCTAAAGCACACACTGAAAGCAGGAAAGGAAATTTTTGAAGACACTGTATTGTGGAGTTAGAATGCAGGATTAGAGAACACACCTGCGACCACATGTCCCCAGATAGACCTGGAAGTGGCTTCCAAACAGTTTGTGAAACCATAAGAAATTCCACAAAAATGACAACAAATTATAATGTAAATATATATATATATATATATATATATATATATATATATATATAACAGACAATATATTACAGACAAGGTATATTAAGTCAAGGGAGACTGAAAAGTGTCAAATCCACCAGTGAAATCAGGTGACAATTAGGACTGACAGCACAGTATCATAATAATCATAAAATGATCCCAAGTGACAGGCATGAGGAATAATTGAGCACCTCAAGATTGTTAAAGTGCAGGGTTTACTTACAACCTAGAGACATTGGTTGCTATGCTGTTTTAAAGGATTTAACCGTTGATGGTGAAAGATTTATGATTTGCAGAAATGTAAATATTTACATACTTCCTGTGTCTGTTACACTGACATCCACTGGAGGCCCTTCTGCCGTAACAACCCATGTAATTGACGTTGCAGTCCCAGTAGGAAAGCATTGGTGTCAATGTTTGTTTTGTTTTTTTTATGGGGAAGCTGGGATGCGCATCTGGCACTCACTTCGCATGCACTTCAGGTCGTCAATGCTCCTCTATAAAGAGCATTGGTTTGGGCCACGCCTCTTGGTAACCTGGAAAAAAATAAGTAAAAGGCTCTTTCTCTTCTTTTTTTTAAATTTAAATTAATGTCATGGCACACATAGGGGGCTCCACGTGGGACAGGGACACTACCATTACTTTAGAGACAAGGTAGTGTTTACATTGCCCCTAGGGACACTTCCAAGTGCCCACTCCTCAGGTGGCCACTGGAGATGCTTCCTGGTTGCATGGGGATGCTGAAATTTCCTCACTGAGATGCATTGATTCAATGCATTTCTATGAAGAAGTGATGATTGGCCAAAATGTGTTTGGCCCCGCCCCTATCCGCCTCCTTGTTAATTTTAGCCATTTGATTGGCTAAAAATCAGCAATTCTGATTATGTCATCAAGAAGGCGAATCAGGGGTGGGGCCAGCATTGGTGGACCCACGCCGCGCTGGAAATAAGGCGAGTTTTAATTTCTTCTAAGGCGGTTGAGTGGTGGCAAGCCACCTAAATAGTGGGTTTAACACTATATGGTCAAGAAAACATGTTTGTGTTCCTGACCCTATAGTGTTTCTTTAAACCAGAAACCCAATGCATCCAAGCTCACTGGTGCAGATACAGTTGCTTTGACCACATTCTAAACATAATTAGTTTTAATAAACATGAGCATTACCATCACATTCAGAATTTGTTCAGTTTCAGTGGAATTTGACCATCTAGACAAAATATAGTGTTTAGTGATTTAATCAAATCCTGTTTTTGGATGGATCAACCCTTACTGACATGATCCCTCTTCAAAAAAATAAAAATGTGTCTTCAATCATGCACTGAGGCAAAGTTCTCCAAATAGCCCATCCTCCTCTGGTAACATGAATTCCCCTCACTGCAGTAAGGAGGAATGTCAGGGAAGATGTGCTGATGGAAGGACTTGGGCATCATGTGATGAGGACAGATGCCAACTATACACATAATTAAAATTAGTCAACATGGAAGTCTTGTTCGACCCTAATGAAATTACACTGGAGCTGACAAGTTCTACCAGAGTATTTTTATCACCATGGTTCACATAAAAACATTGCATGGATCTTTTACATGTCTCATTTTCTTGTTAGACTGAATATCAATCTACATACACAGAATTGTTATTTTGTCTGTAAGTTTATGTGCCAGCAATACACATCTTAATGGGACACAATAGGCACCCAGAGCACTTCAGCTCATTGAAGTGGTTTGGGTGCACTGTCTCTGTCCCCCTTAGTCCCCATTGTTTACACTGCAGCACTAAGGCTGCCTTTAGTGGGACAACCACGCATCCTGGAGCTTCATGGTGAAACACTGCTGAACGTCCTCATGCTCTGCATGAGGACATCCAGTATCAGGGAAAGTCCCTTAGGAAAGCATGAAGGTAATGTGCACGAGTCACTTACTGCACATGCACATTAGGTTCCCCTATTGGCTAGCATGAGAGAAGATGGAACGCGACCCAGCACAGAAGGACCTTGGCACTGGAATAGGGTGTTGGGGGATGTAGCTGTGGGGGCAGAGGAACGCATTAGTGTTAGAAAAACATCTTTGTATTCCTAAAACTGAAGTTACACAAAATCTGTTTAAAACCAATTAACCCCTTAAGGACACATGACATGTGTGACATGTGTGACATGTCATGATTCCCTTTTATTCCAGAAGTTTGGTCCTTAAGGAGTTAAATAAATTGTGAATGGGGTAATTAAAAATAACTTTATCAAGGGTTTAACAGTTGGTTCTAGATGCTCATTTTACCTTTAAAAAAATAAACAAAAAATACCGCTATATATATATATATATATACACATACACACACCTTCTGACATATCTCTAGTTAATAGTAGCAATTTTCCCCATTCTACTCAGAGAATTAAAACACTCTTCAATAAGAAAAAAAAAAATGGAAGGCTATTTACCCTCTTCCAATGTAGAACCAAACATTATTGTTAAACACTATTAAATATAAGGTATTTTTTGAAGGAGTTGCCAGGCATGATGAATCGCACTGGAGTCCATTTGTTATTGACAGTGCTGGCTGAATGTCCATCAAACTGACAGTGGCTTTTCAGAATCAAAAATTACAAAGTTGAAACAGTCTTTTATCCTTTGCAAGTTAATAAACAACTCCTTAATTAATGGCTTCCACAGATAAACAGAGCATCTTTCCTTCCCTTTTCTCTTTCATTGCCCCTAGTAACTTGCTTTACTAAACTAAAATTTGTATTTCAAGACAACCTAATAACTGTATTTAAATAGAGTTACTTTTTATCCATTATTTTATGTCACGTGCTAAACTTTTACAGTTTTTACTAATGGCTTTTGGTTGAACAATAGAAGCGCGTAAATGGTTTAAATCAATGCTTTTGATACTTAATTCAACTTGAAACCTGAAAAAAAAATGTAAGTTAGACACGCTTTAGCTTAAGTAAAAATGGCACATAAAACAGCATTATTATGGCTTTAAAGAATTATTTTTCCTTATCCCTATACAAAAGATTGTGCTTCACTCATCAGCCATGAAAGTCATAATTGACTTCTGTGATGTCACTGTTCTTATTGTAGAAGGGACAATAATAATTATAATTTGCAAAATGCAGAAAGCATAAGCTTTAAAGTAATCCCTTGAAAATCGAGAAAAATGTAATTCCTGATTACAAAGTACCCATTATTAATCAAATGTTAATGTAATAATGCATGTGAGGAACAATAGATTTACTGCATACATTTTAGCAATAAAAATCCACTACCATAAAATGCTGGAAAACTGTATTTCTCATGGTAATGTTGGCCTCAAGACAGATCCAATACATCTGTCTGGACTACTGGATACATGTGAATCAATCACTCAGACCCTTCAGTGGTGTGGCATATTAATTGTCCATCCCACATCATCAGTGGAAAAACTCCCAGAAACTCCTGAAGTGGCTCTAAATGACTGCCGTGTGTACATTTATGGGTAGGATCATTATCATGCCCTACAGTCTCATGGCTCAATTCTCTACCATTTAGGAGTTAAATCACATTGTGTATGCAACCTAGTCACGCCTCCTGAATGTAATGTGTATAGCTTTCCTAAACATTTCCTGTAAAGTGAAATCTAATGTTTACACTTTATTGCATGGTCTGTTTCATTTACAATTTCTTATTTAGAGAAGGTTTACATCTGTTTGAAAATAAAATATTTTTTGTTTTCACGCAAGCTATGTTATTCACAGCCAGGGGAGATGTGCCTAGGGCTGTATGGACAGAAACAACAGTTACTTTACTCCAGAGGCAGAGGATTGAGCAGTGAGACTTCAGAGGCATGATCTGTACACAAAGCTGCTTCATTAAGCTAAAGTTGTATTGGTGACTATAGTGTCCATTAAAGGAATCATAATAAATGGGTCTGAATAGAGTACACCTCAAAACTGGAAAGCTTGGTCATCTGCTCAAATGCACCACAACAGTTTGTTTTATTATTTGAATGTTTTCTATTTTTTTTTTTGCATATGTCTTAATGTATTATCTATTAGATTTATGCACGGTGAGAAAATTTGGTTTGGCTGAACCATTTTTTCCCAAAATGTAAAATGTTTTAGGCCACATTTAGTTTAGCTTGGCAAATCTTTACTAAAACTGATTTGGTTAGTGAATCAGATAAAATATATACATAAAAATATTCAACCACCATTAAAAATCATGTATATTGTCAACATTTACAGACTTTCAGCTGTATGCAATGAACAAATGAAACAAAAGCTACTAAAATAGCTCAACACAATGAATGCTTCAAGTGGTTTCCCCAAATTCAACTGAAAATGCAACTTATAATGACTTCTTCAGTTTCAAGATTATACAACCCCGTGAATGGAATCCCTCACAACAGCACAGATGTGCAAAACAGGTGTTGTCTCAAGCACACATAAAAACGGGGAAATACCCGAACTGGCTTTGAGTGTCATGTTTGACTGCATGTTAGAAATATGACTAAGTCAAAATAATGGTCCAAAGTGTTAATGAACTAGAGGGTCACTGTTAATGAACATTCTCCTAATGCAGGCTCTATGCTTATAAGGTAAGTGTGGTGAGGATACTTCAAATGCAGCCTCAACATCAGTTGGATCAGTGAGGGTTATCTTAAGATGGTTGGGTCAGTTAGGGTCATAGGGTACAAGCATCTACTAAAGGGACACTACTACCCAATCAAGCAAAAAAATACAAATCACTGTTTAGTAAATACATACCTAATAAGTAAATATATGCATTTTCCATGCATGTATTCATTGGGGGTATATTTAAAAAAAAAAAAAAAAAGCTTGCAAAAGCTATAACTCTTATGAACTGCAGCCTTTGCAAGCCCTCCCCTTTCTCTCAAGAAAAAAATGATCAACAGCAAAAGACTCTGAAGCTATCCCCTCTGTGCATGTCGGCTTATGCATGCACACACACTGCTCAACTTGATGATCTGAGATTGGCGAAGGAGGTATGCAGGGGAAGAAAGACTCTCACTCAAGTAGCATTAAGGCATTATTCCATTTTACTTATTGGTGATGAGGAACACTGAGGATAGGTTGAGATTGTATCATATAACGTTGCTGAGAAAGACGTTTATTGTAGCTCTACCTGATATTTTAAATAATACTATGAAAATTATGGGCATGAATCAACATTATGTTGTATTTCATACATCCGTGATAAAAAAAAAAAATGGAGATGAATGTCACTTTTATAAAATTCACATATGGGAGCAACACGTTATTGGAATTTACCATTAATAAAGTTAGTATGAACATAGACTTCTATGTCAGCACTCTTGGAACTAAATAAAAAATATATGAAAAACATCTTTCAGAAAATGACAGTAGCAAGAAAAAGAAGTCTGTCATTTTTCTGCTTTGCATTGAATGCACACATCAGCGTAAGATGCCACAACTGTGACATGTTTCAAAGGGTAAAATTGTTTTTACTGTTGCCTTACGACAAACTTGACACTGGCATTCAAGCAGACCTCTCAGGGGGCAGCTAAAGTGTATATTCTCTGAGGAGTAAGCTGATTTTTGAAAAATAAAACACGGAATAGCTGATTTTGCTATATTCACGAAAAAAGCTGGGAAATTATTCCAGGGAGAAGGAATATTTTACTTTTTAAATGTTAGGCATAATGCAGTTTCCAAGTATTTAAGGTTTAATTAATTGTTTATTTATCAAGCCTGTTACCAAGGCAGCTTACAGTGAAAAATAAAATTATAGTATGAAATTATATTCCTACCCACATGTAGAAAACTTACACTTTTTGTATAATGATATGCAAGTTCAGACATATTTTCTAGGCAGTTTTGTGTTTTTGATGGACATGTATGGACCTGTCCAAAGTTTTCAATAAATTAATTCTACAAAGGACATCAAATGAATCACTGTTGATAATTAGGTGATTTCTAATGAAAACATGTAAAATGTACATAGTGCATGGCTGCATCATTTGCATACTTTCTTTACTTTTATTATGATTTTTAAAATTCAGGTTTATGCAAGCAGAAGCTCACTTCAACATTTCAAGACCCAGACAGTGATATTCAGTTTGGTGTCTAGCTGTGCCAGTGATATGAATGGGCATCTAAAATCCTACTATATAATACATAAAAATGCAGCATAGCTTAAAGGGGACATTACCGCTCAACAGTCTTTGGATGCCACCACAGCAGTTTGTGTCATACCATTTTTAAGCAGCTGAAAAAACAGGGCTCTCACAGTAGCTAAAGTAAGGCAGAACATACCACTATCTTTTCCAAGCCAGCAAATTTTGGATGACAATAATAGTCTAAGCCAGCATTTCTCAATTGGTGTTCCGCCCCCCAAATTTTTTTTTAAATGCCCGTGGACGGAGAGGTAGCAGTGATCTCCCTGCTCAGCTCCCTCGCGCGCACAGCAGTGATGCTGGAGCCGGAATATGACGCCACTCCAGCTCCGGCATCACTAAGAGGCGCACGAGGGAACTGAGCAGGAAGATCACTGCTCCCTCGCCGCCCGCACGCTAGCCGCTCAGCAGCCCCACTGGACCCCAGGGACTGTTCTCCAGCCACCCAGCAGCCCAGCTGGACCACAGGGACTTCATGTCAGAAGCCCCACTGGATCCCAGGGACTCCATGGCAGCACTCCTAAAGGTAGGGGGGCTGGGTGGAGTAAAATGTAAAAAAAAAAATGTGTGTCGGTTAGGGAGTTTGTATGTGTTTGTCAGTGAGAGTGAATGTGTGCTTGTCAGTGAGTATGTGTTTGTCAGTGAGAATGTATCTGTTCTTGTCAAAGGGTGTATATGTGTTTGTATGTGTTTCTGTAAAAGACTGTGTGTTTGTCAGTGAGAGTGTATGTGTGTCTGTCAGAGTGTGTGTTTGTCAGTGAGAGTATGTGTCCGTCAAAGAGTGTGTGTGTGTTGTCAGTGAGAGTGTATGTCAAAGAGTTTGTGTGTCAGTGTGTATATCTGTGTCAAGGTTTGTGTATGTGTCACTGTGTGCATCTAAGTGTGTGTGTGTATGTTCCTGTGTGTGTGTATCTGTGGGTGCAAGTGTGTATGTCTCTGTGTGTATCTGAGTGTTTGAGTGTGTGTGTGTGAATATTTGTGAGTAAGGATGTGTGTATCTGAGTGTGTGTATCTGTGTGCCAGTGTGTGTGTACATCTGTGTGTCAGATACATATACACACTAACACAGAGATACACACACTGACGCATACAAACACAGATATACACACCTTGACACACACCGGCACATGCAAACCCAGATACACATACCTTGACACATAGATACATGCATACATACACACACACACAGATACACACTGTGTGTTCCACTGTCAGTGTGTGTATCTGTGTGTCCGATTCATACACACTGGCACATACAAACATATATACACACACCTTGATACACAGACACATAAAAACACAGATACACAGACTTTGAAACATAGACACACACACCTTGACACACAGATAGATACATACATACATACACACTGTGTGTCAAGGTGTGTGTGTCTATGTCAGTGTGTGTATCTGTGTGCCACTATCTGCCAGTGTGTATCTGTGTGTCAGATTCATACACACTGGCACATAAAAACACAAATACACAGACCTTGACACACAGATAGATAGATAGATAGATAGATACATACACACACAGATACACACTGTGTGTCAAAGTTCTGTGTATCTGCTAGTGTGTGTATGTGTGTGCCACTATCTACCAGTGTGTGTATCTGTGTGTCAGATTCATACACACTGGCACATACAAACACAGACAACATACAAACACAGATACACACACAGTTACACACTGTGTGTGAATCTGTGTGTCAGATATACAACTTGCACATACAAGCACAGATATACACATACCCATACTCACCTTGACACACACCTGAACATATAAAAAAAAAAAAACTTGCGCAATTGAAAAAAAAAATTTGGGGGGGAGGGGGAGGTATTCACGATGTTGATAGACTATGTCAAAGGGTTCCACAGGAAAAATTAATTGGGAACCCCTGGTCTAAGCAAACCATTCTCAGTATTTACTACCTACTGTTGCCATCTAAGGCTGAACGTATGTCTCGCATGGCAGTGCAAATTAGGGCAACCAGGTCAGAAGCACTTGCCTAATTACTTTATGCATATTTCACTAATCTGGAGTATGAATGCCTAGACCTATATTTAATAGCAATGGAGCTGTGCTCACCCAGTAAACAACATAACACATTCAAAATGAAGTACCTAAATAAAAACGGTCTTACAGTAAACAGAATGTTGTATCAATATCTCTATCTATATCTTTCACTATTCATTCTAATAAGCCAAAAGTGAGAGACAGGAGAGAAGGGCCCAGGACTTATGTTATTGGATGGTAGACCAGAATAAAAAGAGCACTCAAGTACTGAAGGCAAATTTAAAAACTAAATTATAATTGAGTTAATATATTGAACTAGATGTACACAGAACACATAACAGGCAATACTTTGAAACAAAATGTTAAGCATTAAGTATGCAAGGCAAAGTTATGTAATCATGCCAGTCCTTCAGCAGGCTTCAATACATTTGCGTATGGTGGGACAGGACTTGGAAATTGGGACTGCTTTAGTTACCTGGTGTCTGACATCTGGGGACACTAGAGAATTTCCCCCCCCCGACAGGACAACACATGTTAACCATTAGATGCACTAGGACCATGGAGGGACTGCTTTAGTTCTTTTATATGAGCAGAAAGTACTGGAAGGACTGAAGTGCTGGTAAACAGCAAAATTATAGTTTAATTTATTGGGACAAGACGAATTGAATTATAGATGTGACTTGTAGCCCAAGTGAGTCATTTACCATTAAACAATTTTGGAAATGTAAGGTGAAAAGGGCAGAAATGAAAATCAAACAAGAACTCATGAATAAGTCAGCTGATGAAGAAAAACTTCTGTTTTGGAAGAAGCCATTATGTTCCCAATTAAAACATGAAGAGACAACAGCTATGAATCTTAAACAGAACTTCCACAGTAGCTTAACAATTATGAAGAGACACCATGTATATTCAATTTCAGTAAAGTATATTCAATTTCAGTAAACAGATTAATTAGTTATGTTAAATTTACTAACTTAACCTCACAATACTTTTAAAAGTTGCAATCTCAAAAGCAAAATCACAGTTTATGACTTTTTAAATGCCAAACTGCAACCGTTCACTGATCCAGAGCTAATGCTACCTGGAACTTGAACTTTGTTATTTCTAAATGGTTATTTCTTGGAAAAAAATACCGGCCATGCTAATTTGCATAATTAATTATATGTGTGACATCACATGGCATAAGATCACATGGAGAGACATAAGAGAAAAGAAAAATACATTTGTAAGAGGAAAATTATTTTTTGTGTTATCCCACTTCTAAGGGAAAATTGAGGAAAAGTGACTTGGTATAGGTTTTTTAACAGATATAAAAAAGATAGCATGAAAAAAAGAGAACAGATCAAAATATTACCAACATTATTCTACTATATTCAGGGTCGTATTTCTCAAAAGTTGGAGTAGGAACCTGCCTACAGGTGTACAGATGTCCTGTAGGAAATATCTAATGTCAGCATTTATAATATGCCTGGTGGGGAAAGATAAGTACCAGAAGCCTTGTCTGTGTTCCAAATAGTCTAGTCCACTTCCTATGCTTGATAGTAAAGCTACAGAAACAGAAAGTGTAAAACTGAGCACTGTCCTATCTCCTCCAATGTCTGAGTGCGAGGCTGGACAGGAAAGGGAAATGGTTGACTTCCCATCTGCCCAATAAAAGTCTCTCAGGAAGGAAATGTATTAAAAGAGGAGCAAGGACAATGCTGAGTGGCACATTCTGTGTAACAGCTCCTGCATCTCTGGTGTCAATCCAATCACAACGACACATCTGTACATGCATTAGTTTAGCCCTAAATGTAAAGGAACATTTTAAACACAAACCTACTGATGTGTTATGCATGTGTAGAGTGTGTCCTCTTTTTGCATTTTACAAAAAGTACAGATTTTTTTAGGGAAATTGGCACATTGATAAATGGACCTTGTTACCCACAGCCCTTTCCTGGGTGTAAATCAGACAACCAGTGCTTACTTCTGGTAATTAGTTCAGTGGAACTGAACTGAAGAGGCACCAAATATTCAGAACACAGAAAGTCTGGAGCGGGGAAAAGAGGAGGGCTTGCAAAGGGTGCAGACAACAGATCTGCAGCTTTGGTAAACAATTTCTTGGTATACTAGCAATGAAAATGTGCAGTAATACATGCATATATCTACTATGTTTACTTTTTTAATCTATTGGAGTGTCCATTCAAGCAGTAGAGGCCTAAACCTTGATTAAACCTTAACCCCCCCCTATACCATAACCACTTCTAACATTATCTTTAACCCTCCATGCATTTATACAACTGCATACACCCATTATATTCACATATTTAAACACAATATACTGCAAGCAGAAATATGAATATATATTTATATACATAAATATAAATTTTTCAAATATGAATTTTTTTTTTTACATTTTACGCAGGAAATGTTCAGTTAATATATAAATTAATTCACTTTATCTGCCTTTGGTGGTGTGGGTGGGGCATCTTAGAATTCTATGCTTACAGGAACCTGGCATGTAAATTTGGTCCTGAACATATTACCTCCAAACATGTTCTGTAATAAATAAAACATAATGCACAATATTGTTCTCTATAAAACAAAATATCTTTGTGCCAATAATACCTTCTAGAATTTAAGGATGATATATATTATATATATTTATATATATATATATAAACAAATTGTCAAATGCTACTTGGTGTTTTGCAATGTTCTGCTAAAGCGACCCTATTGTGTATTTTTCTTTTGTTGCTTTTTTTGTTTGTTTCCTTTTCTTATACCCCTTGTACCTTAATGATTATACTGACACCACTGCCACTTGCCTTTATCTATATGTATTTTATTTTTTCCTTGCATCAAATTTCAGTATCTGGAACATTTTGTGCTCTTCTGACCTTGGTATTTTTCTTCCTATGAACTTCTTTTAAATTATGGATTGTGGGTGACTTTGATTGGCAAATTAAACTGAAAATTGCTTAAGCTCTGCCCACTGTCAAGTTGTGTCAACTTTATTGCCATACAAACGGAAAAAAAAAATAGTCCTTTTTTTTCCTTAGGCATATTATTGTTGACCATCGTCATTGAATACCATGCATACTGCTCGTTTGTGAATTTACTTCTTTCTATTATGTGCATTTTCCCATGTATTTCTATGCCTTTCGTCTATTATGCCTGTATATGCAGCTGTGGGTCCACAAAGGGGGGGAGGAGGAGCAACTCTGTAAAGTAGAGTTAAGTGAAATGTATTGCTCTGTGCCTCTCGCTCCTCCCCCTTCCTTTTGTGAATATATGGTCTGCCTGTATCTCTCCCCCTTCCCCCTCCCTTTTGCTGTCACAGCAGGACATGGACAAAGGGACGCTGCCAGCTCAGGTTGAAGGGCTGATGTGTCTGTCTTCCATCCGCCTCCTCCCCCCCCATCAGATTCGTGGGATTAAAACCCCTGGTGGATTGTGTTGGACACCCCATGTAGGGGTCTGTGCATGTAAAACCTTGTGTGAAGAAATAAAGAGTCAGTCATTGTTGTACCTCCAGGACTATGTGTTGTCCAGTTACTGGGGGAAAAATGGATGCCTGCTTGTTGTAAGGGTTCCTGAGCGGCTGAAGGAAGGGAATTAGCGGAGGTAACCGGCCGGGTTACACTGGGTCCGCTACACATGTATTTTTTTAAAATAAATATGAATATGCCTTTATGTTTTTTGACAATTCACTCAATTTTTTTAATCTTCCAATCCAGTCTGTCTCTTAATCTTGTAATTTGCATCTTAGAAATCACTCAGAATTGTCCATTTTTAATGTAATGTTCAACCAAGGCATTGTAAGGCATGCAGCAATTTCTGCTTAGACTTCAAAAATTGGTCTCCCACAAACCCACATTGCCCTACAACAATCTGTTCACCTCAGTTTTTATAATCTTTTACACTATCTTTTTGTACACTCTAGCATTTACTGTAACACCTTAAGGACACATGACATGTGTAACATGTCATGATTCCCTTTTATTTGAGAAGTTTGGGGTTAAAGAGACAAGCTAAGCATCAAAGCACTACATCCCGGTTTTGGTGCATAGAAACTACGCTTTGTATGAGAAATGGCAATGTTTGCATTTGCCAAAAAACATGCCTGTAATGGCTGTCAGATTGACAGCTACTAAAGGTATATATTCTTTAAAATTGAAAGTCTTTATGTTTGGCATTATCAAAAGCTCTAAAAAAGACAAATATACGACAATGATATCTATATCTATCCTAATGTCCTGATGAAAGTATTCTGAGTAAAATTGAAATGTTAACATCTTTTTGAAAAACCTGGAATAAAAATAATTTTATATGGTGTTTTTTTTTTTTTTTTTAAATCCTAAGAATACTATCTTTTTGTTTTGTATATATTTTTGCTGAACAGCACCAGGCATTAGTATTTTATTGCTAGGGTCCATGTTTACACTATGTATATATATGGCATGACTTATTGCTAAATAAAACTCCAATGCCTTTAAAATTAAAAAAAAATAAAAAATAATAATAATAATAATATATATATATATATATATATATATATAAAATATATAAGGAAGTCTGGCACTATACCATTAAATGTGTCTGTTTAAATAGACCCTGGTGCTGCACAGCGTGAATAGATATGCAAAACGATGATCTACTACATAAAATTTGTTGAAAAAAATCCTCTGGAGTGCTCTCTTCATCGTTTTGCGCATATACAGAAGGATACAAAATATATATATATATATATATATATATTTTATTATTATTTTTTTTTATTTTTTTTTAAGGCATTGGAATTTTATTTAGCAATAAGTCATTCTTCATAAAAGTTCTTTCTTCATGAAAAACACCAAAAAAAATTACAAATCTGTTTGAAAGTATATTAGCATAAAATAAAGAGGTTTTAAAATGTAGTAATTGATGTAAAATATTTCTCATCAGACAGGTCTCATTTAATTTGCTACCATGTAGATTGGAACAGATTCACTGTGATTGTGAGAAAATGTATAATTCACATTTAATTACAAACATTTCATTACATTACCAATTGCTTATATTAAGCTACCAAACTCCAAAGTCGGGATGATGATCTGAACCTCAACTAACAAATATGCTCAGATCAAACACTATTTTGAGTCATACATTTTTCTTTAGTTTTCGGACTTCTAATAGTAGACTACACTAATACAGCAGTGATGTTTAAGGATAGAAATCTTGAATATATTTATACTCTTATTGCTGTTGGCATATATTAATGTTTTTTTCTTCTTGAACTACTTTGATAATGCTGGATAAAAATATATAACGACAGTAATAAAAACAGCAATCAAAGAAATCAACAGCTCGCTGCATTTCATTATCCATTCTTTTGATATTTTAATAATGCAAACATATTTTATTACCTTCTATGAATAAAAACTACAACTGTTCATAAAGGATGCAAGAAAAAAACAAAAACAATACTACATAAAAAGGTGACCTGGGGGTCTGTTAATTAAAGTGTAAATTGTGTTAGCAAGAACATTTTTTTTATTTTTTTAACAGTTTACAATGCAGGGCTGTGCAATTCCTGTGCTGAGTGCAAAGTCCACGGGTGGCTTAGGAAAGCCAACGTTTGAACCGGTTTAGGATGTCCAACATTAGTAGTGGAGATGGGGAGTGGTACACAGTGGACACCAGGTAAAAAAAAAGTCTAACCATCCAAAAATATAGGTATATTTTTGGATGGTTAGACTTTTTTTACCCAAGTGTCCCTTTTTAGGAGGGACAGCCCCTACTCAGGACCAAACCTTTCTGTCCCTGTTTTCTAGGACCTGCATATTGTTGGTGTGTTTGAGTGTATTACAGAGCTCCACAGCAATAATACTCCCAGTAATGTGTCTTTGTACTACAATAAATGTGCTTAGAAATCAGTCTGTGTAAATAAGATACATTGCCCTTGTTCTAGATTATATTTAAGTTGCAATGATTATTCAATTAAGTCACCTAACATTTGTTAGAACATCCCTTCCACCACCTCCACTCACTCCCTAAAATTAAAGTGTCCCTCTTTGTCCACTTGAAATGTTAGCAGGTATGCAAAAACTCTTCGACTACTTACAATGGCAGGGTGACAGGACACTACTGGTACAGTGAGCTGTAGTGGCTATGGTGCTTGGAGTATAATGTTAAAGTGCTGAAGAAAATGTTGTAACAAAAAATAAAAATCATGGTCAATTAGTCCATTTACCATGGTATATTGCATCAACAGCTTCTTTCTAAATATTGCTATGACATCAGAATAGAGAAAATAAATTCCAGTGATGAAAAGCAGATAGTTTAAAATGTCCTAGTGCATTAATAAAAATTATGCAACAGCAACACAAACTTAAAACAAGAATGAAAAAGGATACAACTCTAATTTAAAGTATCTAAAACTGCAGCATTTTCCCTTAAAAATATTCTAACAGACAAACATCTTCCAGATCAAAAGAGGTTCCATCAATCAAGAGCCTTGCACTGATAGTTTATTTTCATTTTTTTTTTTTTTCAAATCAGGTTATCACTCTAAGGGAATTAGCTAAGCGCTGCACCACCAGGCTTAGCTCAGACAGAGAACTTCGAGCTATAGAAGAGGATGTAGTTGAGTCACGGAAAAGTGTTTTGTGAAATCCAGGTAAGTCAAACTATTCTAAAATGGTGGGGTGGGAGGAGTAGGGGAGGGGAAATGTAAGGGCATTCTGAGCACCATAACCACTAAAGCACATTGTATTGGTTATAGAGCTTGGAGTTTTCCTTTGAAGCGATACACTAGGCACCATAACTGCTCCTGCAAGCCGTATTGTTATGGTGTCATGAGTCCCCTGGCACAGTTTCACTGTAAGCACAGTTTCCCTTCTAGTTCCACAGGAGAGAGCAGTATATTCTGCAGTTCTCTGGAATTATTAATTGTTCTGGAGCAGGTACTCTTGATCTCATTAGGCATTGCATTTAAGCAACGTAAATGGCTTTTTTCACTGTGTCTATGGTTTCTTATGGAAAAAGATATGTAATTTAGTTACTTTTAAGTGTACAACATAACAAAAAGGTTGGTGATAGGTTAAGATATGTTCAGATGAGATAGATGAATTATGTTATTATTGGATATTGTTTATAAGACCACCCCTGTTTCCTTTTGAATAAAATCTGTTGTACCACCTATTAAACGTCAGAAGCACCTCGAACCTTACACTGTGTTGTATTGTTCATTAGAGCTTCTCACCAGCTGTTTGGGGATGAGGAGAAATACAGAGAGTTCCAAATTGATGAAAGTCCATGGCATGAGATAGTGATATTGCTGACCTAGAAATTCTTCACTTTCTAACAGTTGAATTCGAGAAAATCAAGCTGTAAATATATTTCTTCATATTACAAGTTTTTATAGGAAAACGTATTATATATAATTATGGAAAATAGTCTAAAACTAGTAAAACGTGTCTTATCTGGTCAAACAACAATAAAGAGCAACCGTGACTATCAGTTGAAGCCTGCCGAGAGACACTTTACAAAATATTTACTAAATGCTATAGATGTATATCCTCAGCAATTGCCACATCATTGACAAAAATTGCCAAAATCTAAAAAAAAAAAAATCTCTATATTGTCAGGTTCACAAAGGGTTAACATTCACAAATTGCATACATTTGATCTACTAATCTAATCTACACATAATTTGATGTGTTTTTTTTTGTTTTGTTTCTTTACATCTGAATATGATTTATGTTTTGAGAGAAAGCCATTAATTAACAATATACTCATTTATATGCATGTCATTAAAAAAGTAACAATTAAGCATTGTTCATGCCAACATTCAGTAGATGTTTGCAGCAAAAAAAAGTATTGACAGATATCCTTGATATCTTTTTTTTTTAAATTTAAAATATATTGATAGTTTGCATTTGCTAACTTGTTGGTTTCACTGTATACCTAGATAAATTGACTGTGAGCTAGTGACTACATCCAACACAGAGGTACTTTTTTACAGTCATCTTCCTTGGAAATCAGGTGTTACTTAGTAGTTTTCTCTCATATTAATGTCTTTGGGAGAGGTTTAAACTTTTACCAGCCACTGATCAACAGTTATTAGGAGTAGGGTTAGGGTTAGGAGTAGGGTTGGGTTAGAAGTAGGGTTAGGGGTAGAGGTACCCTAACCCTACTCCTAACCCTAACCTAACCAGAACCTTAACCCTACTCCTTACCCAACCCTAACCCTACTCCTAACCCAACCCTAATCATACTCCGTTCCCAACTCTAACCCAAACCATTCTCCTTACCCAACCCTAACCCAAACCCTATTCCTAACCCTACCCTAACCCTACCACTACTTCTAACCCTACCCTAACCATACTCCTAACCCAAGCCCTACTCTTTACACACCCTTACCAAAACCCTACCCCTAACCCTATCCCTACCCTAACCCTACTCCTAACCCAACCCTTACACTACTCATAACCCTACCCCAACCCCTATCCATAACCCTACACCAATCCCAATCCAACCCTATCCATTTTGCCACTTTTCAGAAGCTCGAAGCACTTAAGTACTTCCGAAATTCGGCACTTCAACACTTCCGAAATTCAGCAATTCAGCACTTCGGCCATTAGGAAGCATCCGAATGTTTGAATGTCCGAAATTCGTCAAAATTTCCATTCGGACCAAATCGAATTGCACATGTCTAGATTGAAATAGGCAAAGAAACAAGCCTAATGTTTTATGCCAGTTGATAAATATGTTAGTGGATTTGAATGGGTGTCAGAATAGACTGATCCCCAACACGCATAACCCAAATTAACAAATACAGAATACCAGGAAACCCTAAAACGTATTACCGGACTTTAGAATGGCTGCATGTAAAAACTAGAACTAAAAGCCAAGGTCAGGAGGACAGAGAGAAGGTGAACAGTGAAACAAGCCAAGGATAATAGAGGTCGGAATAATCAAGGTACAAGCCAAAAGCCAGTTATACAGAGGAATCAACAAAAAGACATGCTCTCTGATTTACCAGAAATGGAAACTATGACAGGGCACTGAACAAATGTCTAACTAAAGTTTAAATAGTCATAGCAGTTATTAGTAATGATCATCAGGTTAAAGTAAAAAATATTCCAGATTTCAATGTATCTTTATGGGAAGTTCTGGAACAGAACTGGAGTAGGAGAAATATCTTCAACTGCCTTATCCCTCAAACAGTTTGGGTCTTCTTAAACTATGGTATCCGATATTCCTCTACACAATGCAGGACATGTATGACGAGATTATATTGAAGAGACTATGCAAATAATGACCTTATGTCACATTTCTTTAATATTTATACATGGTTTATTTATTTTATTTTGCTCTCATCAAATATGTACATTGTTTTAAGTATGATTGAATAACTACAAATTTTAATAGCAATAAAGCTCACAAATTTCAGTATATGTAGAGTTGTATTTGTGTGGAGTGTCAAACATCAATGTAGAGAAACATCCATGTGGATTCTCACTGTGTGTCTGTGGTCGGGTGTAAATGAGGAGGTACATTTGTTTGAAATATCAGTGTGTTTGAATGTAGAGGCATATGCATGGAATCTTTGTGTATGTGGATTTGAATGCAGTGGTGTCAGTATGTGTGCAAATGTGTGGAGTGTTTCTATATACAGGGCTATTCAATTCTTCCACCTACTGCCCCTCTTACTTTTGCTTTCTATTCCTCTGTCATTTTCCACATAACATTCATTTGCCCCCAAAATTTCTCCTTCTCCTCTTAAAACATATCTATATTCACCTCCTTTTTTCCAACTCCTGTCATTCCTAGCCATACCGCCAGCTTTTACCAGTCATACCTCCAGCTTCATCATCAATTACTTTAGATCCTGACTCTCCTCTGCCATATCTCCAGCTCCATATCCTCACCAGTCCTACCTCCAGCTCTCTACCCTCACTAGCCCTTCTTCCAGCTCTCTACCCTCACCAACCTTATCACCAGCTCTCTACCCTCACCAGCCCTACCTTCAGCTCTCACTCTCACCAGTTCTACCTCCAGCCCTTCCTCAAGCTCTCTACCCTCACGAGCCCTACTCCTGCCCTACCACCAGCTCTCTACCCTTACCAGTCCTACCTGCAGCTTCCAATCTTCACCAGCCTGCCTTCAGCCCTCTACCCTCACTAGCCCTACCTCCAGATCTCTACCCCCACCAGCCCATCCTCCAGCTCTCTACCTTTGCCTGCTCTACCTCCAGCCCTACCTCCAGTTCTTTAACCTCACTAGCTCTACCTCCAGCCCCACCTCAAACTCTCTACCCTCACCAGCCCAATCATAATCTTTCTACCCTCACCAGCCCTATCTGCAGCTTCCTATCCTCACCAACTTGCCTCCAGCTCTCTACCCTCACCAGACGTACTTCAAGCTCTTTACCATCACCAGCTCCCATCACTCACAGCTCTACCTCCAGTCCTACTTCATCTCTCTACTCTCACAAGCTCTACCTCCAGCCCTCCCTCCATCTCTCTACTTTCACCAGACCTACATCCAGCTCTCTACCCTCACCAGCCTTACCTCCAGCTCTCTACCCTCACTATCTCTACCTCCAGCTTACTGCCATCACCAGTCCTACCTTCAGCTCTCTACCCTCACTAGTCCAACCTCCAGCTTTCTACCCTCATCAGTCCTACCTCCAGCTCCCTACCCTCTCCAGACCTACCTCCAGCTCCCCGTAAATTCTTACTGTGGGAAATACATACAGTAATGTAGCCTACCAAAATGTCTGCTCTTTCACTGTACAAGCATGATAGAATACATGTTATATCTAACATCATATTTGTTGTGTAAATTTGCAATTAACATTACTTTTAATACTATTATAGAGCATGTAATAATAGTATTAAACTTTACTTTGGGAACCAGGTTTACACAGCATGATTTTATTGATTTATATATTTCTTTGTTTCTGCATTACTAAAACTGTTAAACTAAATTTTATATATATTAGAAACTCTCTTAAAAAGTGTTGCTCCTATCTCAATAATGTTATAGTTGGCTTTTAGTGAATGACATCTAAAAGCATAACTGTAGCTGCCACTAGATATGCTTTTTAAATTTAAATAGTATTTCCCTAGGTGCGTCAAGAATCTTTTCTTATTTCCAAATGTGCATTTTTATTTTAAAGATCACCAAACTAATAAACAATCATGGAATAAACTCACTCATTAGCTAGAACTGTCCTCTGCTCTTTCAGTGAACATCTCAGTTAAGTGTTTTTCCTAATGTTTGATATTTATACAGTGATTACAGTTAATGCAATAAAAAACCATCGAGTCTGATTGCATGGATTTATCAGATGTAAATAATTTAACTCATAAATGGCAAGGAATTGAGCAGTAGGACTGCAGGGGCATGATCTATACACCAAGACTGCTTCATTAAGCCTGTTGTTTTTGTGCCTACTCACTTTAAGTGGGTAAGTCCAACAAATTAGGGGCAAAGTTTACAGACACAGGCCTAGCAGCCCATCATTTGAAAACATTGACAGTCGTCACGGTTTCCTACAGTTTTCAGCCCATGCTAGTTTGCTAGTCTCCTAGTGTTCTGTTTCTAGCTACATACAATATATGATTTTGACAATCTGACAAAGGGATTATGGTGGCACACTTTAAAATCCATTTGAGCTCTCTAGACCCACAGGAGCATTACAAGTAAATCCTGCTCTGTTTGGGGGCTCTGCAAGTGTTGGAGCCATGATTTTTTTGGTTCTCACACAGCCATCCTGAATGCCGGGCAATGCTTTCATGAAATCTGGAGGGAAACAGTGTGAGGTGTGTGACTTAGAGGCAGCAAAATGGATCTTTGTCTGTGAAGCCAAACGTCTTTCTGACATGCCTGAGTAAGTGTTTTTAGATTGTAAAACCTGTTTAAAGGACCACTATAGTGCCAGGAAAACATACTCGTTTTCCTGGCACTATAGGGTCTCTAGGTCCCCCCCACCCTCTGGGTCCCCCTCCCGCCAGGCTCTAGTTGGAAGGAAGGGGATGGGCGGTGGGGACTCCCCGCCTCCTTTCCCGTCATCGGCTGAATGCGCATGCACGAGAAGAGCCTCCAGCCAGTCTCATAGGAAAGCATTCTCAATAGGATGCATGTATTGTAATCACCATTCTCCCACAATTCAGTGCTTCTCATAAGGAAGCATTGAATCCAATTCTTCTTGATAAGAAACATTGGCTGCTCTTGGCATTTGACTGTGAAGACCTTTGAAAATTATTTTCTTCTACGAGCTCTAGTCACTGGCAGTCACAAAATGTAAACACTGCTGGTTCAAAGAAAATACATTGGTATAGATTTCCAAATGAAAAATAAATGGTTTTAGGGGAAGTGTTAGTGGTTAATAGGACATATTTAAAATTAGGTGTCCCCATGTAGCCTGATATTAAAAAGAGTTAGATTTCCAGGCAGCAATTATATTATATCAGCTCATATTATTTTCGATTAAATTTAATTTTACCTTTAAGGTAGTGTAGGGGTTAATCATTTTAGTATAATGATGCTTTTCAGGTTTATACCTAATGTCAGTATAGAGCAGGGATTATTGGTTAGTGTTAGTGTAGTGTATGGGTTAATGTTTAGTGATAGAGTAATGTGGAGATGATTGATTGAATGAAGGACTTCAATATATGCATACAAACAACAATGAACAATTATAACATAATACATGTGAGCATGTGTTAATATTTTTGTATTTACATGAAAAAGGACTACAATGGCTTTGTGCTGTTGTAAATAACCAACAAAAGCACTGAAAAGTGGAGCAGCCTGGTAATATGTACTACGTTAGGCTTATCACAGCTGAAGAGCAAACATTTTGCAATGGCACTTAAAAAGCAGTAAATCTGCAGATACAAGTCTCCAATAGAAGTCTTTACATGCCTCACTTGTCCTTCACTAACGTAGTAATTATAAGAACTTTTTTTGCATTTGCAGTTGATATATGACAGAACTAGGAGGTCAAGACCTGAAAAGATATTACACAAAATTGTACCAAAAAAAGTAAGTTTTTAGGGATTGGCAGTTTAAATAGAATAAGCAAGCAGAGAACCAGAAACACAGGGAAAGAATTACAAATTTTCGCTTCCAAACAGGATTCAATCAAGTGAAAGAATGTGCTTCTGTGAATGACAGTTAGACAGAGACACTGTGACTCTATGTAGTAATGAGAAGGTCACATTTACATGGGAGGTTACTGTGATCATTCCGGATGGTTGGAGAATTCTTTTCATAGAGGGCTGTGTGTAGAGGACAACACTAAGGACTTTGTAAGGTTTCTTGAGTCACAGGGCCTAAGAAATTCCCAGGAACTCCTTAGACAGTATTCAATTATATTACATATAGTGATCGGAGCTTCATCAACAGATGCCTAAAGGAGTTATAGAGAGGCATTGTTCTTCCTTAAGGTCAATAAGACGTTTCCCTAATATGGTTCATGATGTGTACATCTGATTGCTTAATACTCTGTATACGACAGCATATTATTTGCTCTGACATTAACTGCCTGTCTGTGGGTTAGTCAGCTATATAACATTGCATAGCTAGGAATTCACCACATTAGCCTTTGCTGTTGGATTAATGCAAAAAAAAAAAAAAAAAAAGTATTATGAAAACGAACAGATAAAAATAGCTAAATTTAAATGAATATTCCATTAAGCTTAAAATAGTACCCATCATTAAAATGATGTTCAGATTTTCTAAATACCACATTTAACAGACACTTTCTATCATTCTACAAAAATGTATGGCTGGAGTTAACTGTTTTCACTGTATTTGGTGCCTCCTACAGGGAGTATCGGGAATTTCAACCACAGTAAATCATTATTATAACAGTTGGAAGGTACTGTCAAGCAGGGTTATTACCCATGTTACAAATACAATAGCATAGCATTACAGTCACTACTTAATTCTTCACCCGCAAGGGGCCAACACTATATTAATAGTGACATTAAGGAAAAAAAAGTATATTTTTAGAGATACCGATAAACTAGGATAGAGGTAAAAATATAGATAGAAAGCAGCCTGTCGACTGATGACAAAGAAAGCTACTGTGTAATCACTCTGTATTGATAGCATGGTTGTCTAGTGAACCCTGGCCGTAGAAATGTTAAAATTGAGCATAGATAGGTTTCACAAAAGGAGAAATCGTTTTAACTGCATTTTTGAGATTGTCGAAGCTAAATTACCTGTCACAAGTACAATTATAAAGCAATTATGGAATTCATTTCTCTGCTTGCCTTCCTGCTTTACTGCTAACAGAATGAAATAGCATGAACAATGCAGGTAACAACACTACCAAAAGAAAAAATAATACTCTCTTCTAAAATGATGGTTTCTGTGCTGCAGTTGAAATGCAGAGATAAAAGATTTCAACTGGAAAACACGGTCTCATCTAGGGATTCAGTCAAAATTTTCTACTGACAGAAGATCTGTCACCATCCATTTATGTCTATTCATTTCACACATTTATAGGTTTACATAAAGTGACAATTCACATACAATGCAACACAAATGGATGCAGCAACTTTCCATGCTTTTTTCATGTAAAAAGCTTTTTTTTTCAAATTTGTTTGGTTTCTATTAACTGTTATTTTATTACAGGCTATCTTTTGTCAATAAGAGATTAAGGGTTTATAATATAATCCTGTTAAATTTACTGTGATTCCATATTTTACAGCATGCACCTGCAACTCAAACGCATACTGTTGCTATGTCCGTGATTTGTGTTCTCAGTAAAACATAACATTTGAATGCTGTCACTTTATCAAACGACTTTGGATGTTAGATATTCCCACTGGGGAGAGATGCAAGAAAAATCGAAACATACGAAAAACAGAGTTCTGTTGTAAATTATGAAATTACTTTTAAATAATAGAATATATAGAAATGCATGCTGTATGAGCCTTTTTTATTCTCTGGGACAGGTGAACTTCTTGTCCACCTCTCATGGCTGCATTTAATGTTTAAGCCCTCCAGCCTTGAAAATGTAATGGATTGCAATATGTTTAATGCAGACTGTGTGGTATAAAATATATTCTCCACTCCATGTAATGTCATATCTATCTTATAGATAATGTTGTAAAGCGCTACGGAATATGCTGGCGCTATATAAATACCAGTAATAATAATAATAATAATAATAGTACTCGCAATTTAATTTTTGTTACAGAATAAAGTACTAGAGTTGGATATTTGTTTTGTTCTGATCTGCAATTCGTCTTAATTTTGGGCAATTGGATGAATGAAATTCAGATTTCAGCACTGCAATATGCAAGAATCACAGAACAAATTACTTGCGCAATACTTTAGCTTTGATTCAGATTGTTGTTCCTTGCACCAGCAAAAAAGAAAGATGGAATGAAGAACCACAGTTTGTTTGTTTTTTTTTGGTACAGGCAAATAAAAAAAACTTAATTTGCTATCATGGATAAGACATCATGAGGGCTGTATCTCCTTTCCAATCAAGAGGTAAGTTGGAGAACAAGATTGCCTGTGTCATTGATCTAAGTGTGATATTAGGTTTAAGGTACAGATGTATCTACCTAGCTAGCAGTATAGCTAATGTCTCTCAGTAGTACTTAAACAAATTTAACTGGATGATCCGAGATTTCCTGGTTAATTGATCCTACTGTAATTGATCCTACTGTCAGACTAGGAGACCAATTTACAGTTTCAAAAAGTAGTTTTCATAGAGAGAAAATTATTTTTGGGAAGTGTGTTGCTCAGTAAAAAAGAAAAAAGTTCCTTTTGCCTAGCTATTGCCACAGAGACACTCACACAAAGTTTGAGTGGTAGTGAAACTGGTGGTTACATTTAGTGCTGTGTGTACCGAGTACAGAGTAGATGCCTGCGAACCCACCCAAACACTGGCATGCATTCCTATACATATACATTATGACATTTATATATTTTGGTCACTTAATTTTGCAAGTAGGTTTGTAATTCAATGTAACTCACTCTTTAGTGAAAAAACCTTGTTGTTAATGAACATAGGTATCAATCTGTACATACAACAAATACTCTAATTACTTTTGTATTTTAGAACATTAGTATTCTCCTGCATTTGCTCATTGTTATAAGTGTTTTACTTGGTCAACCTTCCTGCTACATGGCAGAAGCGTTTCTTACAAAGATAGCTTGTTTCTATTTGTACCTGGGGAAGAAATTAAATATATCACATCTGTTTGTGTGTTTTCCTTTGATTTTGTTTTATTTGACTTCTACATGATCTGTATACCAAAGCTGCTCCATTAAGCTGAAGTTGTTTTGCTGCTTCTAGTGTGATTGAGCCGCTCAGATTTCTTTTCTATCCTGAAATGCCATTCACTTTCAAACCCTTGTTTGCAAACGTATTGTGCAATTGGTCAGTTGAGAGAGCAAGTCATTCAGCACTATGCATGAAAAGGGTCAGTGGTTAATTAAGGGGAGTTATACTTAAAATACCCAACACTTTATGGGATCAACATTTACCAAAAACATTAAAGGGATCAGTGTCCAGCAATGAGCAGGCACTCCAATCATCATAATCGCTTGAACTTGCTGTGATGATTATGTTGCTTGGAATATCAGGACTGGATGCCTCTCGTACAGAAATTTAAGGTAAACCCTGCTCTCCCCTGCCACAAAAAAATGGGCGTGTTTAATAATCTTAACTAAACATTTAACAAAACATTTAAAATATATTTAGATCTGCTAATTATATATGTTGGAAGGCCATTTGGCCTGAATTTGTGGGAGGAGTTATGATCCTATATAAACCCTAGCCCCCTACTTACCTTTGCCGTTCAAGCTGTTTTGACTTCCATAGTTACCTGCACTTCCGGTCCGTTGTTCCCGCCAGTTTTTCCTCAAACAAGCAGTCAGGCTTCTGCAGCTCCAGCCGTCGACCTCCGGGCTTTGGTTTTAAGCATTTTAATATTTAAGTATGTTCCTCTATGTATTTTTTTATTACATATGTTCACTACATTTTCCCTTAATCTAAATGGCACTATTCGCCACTCATTATCACAATTAATTAGGCATATATTCCCAGTGGTATTCTCTAAAAAAAGTTAACCCCTTTATGGTTTGTTTTTCCTCTCTCAATGGTCTGAGCCCCATCAAACCTCTTAAATTCATCAAGCTCCATGCTCAAATTTTTCAGTAGCTCTTATTTATTAATCTCTGTTTATATTGAAGCACTATACTCAGGTTACTTATTCTTACTAAATAAAATGTTTTAGGTTGTACTACTCTTTCTTCAAGAAGACTCCAGGAGGTGGTTCCAGTATACTGTTTCATGGTATCAGGTAAAAAAAGTTAAAATTTTAGCCTCATTTCAGCCTCCACTGCCTTTTTTACAATACCCTTCCACCTCCCAAAGTGGGTTCAAATCTTTAAACACACCTGATTTAAAGATGCCTCACTCTCCATGTTACTATTACATTAAGTGTTAATTCTGTTTTAATTTCTACATATCATTACTTAGACCTGAACCATTGCACAGATTCACTGCGCCTTCAACGACCATCAGGCTACCTGGTTCACGACGTTTCAGTATCAGATATCCTTAAATCTTACTCACTACAATTACGTCCTTCTAAGGCCTCACTTCGCCTTCACATCCGTCACAAATAGTGTGCCGAACGGTTCGTCACAGATGGCTAACAGAAATATAAAATTTGACCCTGTACCTCACAGTCAGCAGACACATTTCAGCCAATCAGCAGCAGACCCTCCCTCCCACACCCTCCCACCTCCTGGACAGCATCCATTTTACATTCATTGTGAAGCTGCATTCTTAGTGAGCTGTCCAGGAGGTGGGAGGGAGGTTCTGCTGCTGATTGGCTGGAATGTGTCTGCTGACTGTGAGGTACAGGGTCAAAGTTTATGTTTCTGTTCGCCATCCGCGGCGAACCGTTCGGGACATCACTGGTCACAAATACTACTCAGTTGTGGGAACCCAGGGGCTTGTATCAAAAAAATAATAATTTGGGACTAACGTTCAGGTCCCTCTGATTACACAGGTGTTTACGATACAGTTTCACTGTTACACACCATTCCATACATTCTACATTTTTACACTTGGCATACCAATAGCACGCCTCAGGCCTAGTAGCATCTTTCTTACCCCTAGGTTCCTGGACTGGACCTGTTCTTCACAGTATATATAGACATATATATTGAAGTCACCTTGAGCATTGTCTAAATATACAGGACAAACACTCACGGTCAGTATCTACATACGTTCAGGGCCGGCGCTTCCTATAAGGCGAACTAGGCAGCCGCCTAGGGCGCCATATAGGAGGGGGCGCCCTGCGCCCCCATCGCCGGCCCTTTAAATTCTGCAGCCGCCTGAGCGCTCTATAGAGAGCGCTCAGGCGGCTGCCGCAGTGCCTCACCTCCCCTGCCCTGTAGTGGCCGAGCTCCTACCCGGTCCGCGACTGACAGGAAGTGCACACTCAGTGTGCACTTCCTGTCAGTCCCGCCGGGTCGCGGGACCGGAAAGGAGCTCGGCCACGCTACAGGGCAGGGGAGGTGAGGTGAGGAGAAGCTGGGGGGAGATCATTTGATGGGATGGAGGGAGGGAGGGCGTGAGACCATTTGATGGGAGGGGGGAGATAATTTGATTGCAGGGAGGGAGGGTGAGATAATTTGATTGCAGGGAGGGAGGGAGGGGGCATAATTTGATTGCAGGGGAGGGAGGGGTGAGACCATTTGATTGCAGGGGAGGGTGTCATTTGATTGGGGAGGGTGAGACCATTTGATTGGGGGAGGGAGATCATTTGATTGCAGGGAGGGAGGGGGTGAGACCATTTGATTGCAGGGGAGGGAGGGAATAATTTGATTGCAGGGATCATTTGATGGGATGGGGAGATCATTTGATGGGATAGGGGAGAATCATTTGATGGGATGGGGAAGTATTGATTGAGGGAGATCATTTGATGGGGGAGAGGGGGGGAATATGGTGATGGGAGGGAGGGAGATGATTTGATGGGAGGGAGGGAGGGAGATGATTTGATGGGAGGGAGGGAGGGGAATGATTTGATGGGAGGGAGGGGGTGGGAGTTTGATGGGAGGGAGGAGATGATTTGATGGGAGGGTATTTGATGGGAGGGAGGGTGGTTGTGATGGGAGGGGAATGATTTGATGGGAGGGAGGGGAATGATTTGATGGGGAGATGATTTGATGGGAGGGAGAGGGGTGATTTGATGGGGGTGGTTGTGGGGAGATGATTTGATGGGAGGGGAATGATTTGATGGGAGGGAGATGATTTGATGGGAGGGAGATGATTTGTGGGAGGGAGATGATTTGATGGGAGGGAGATGATTTGATGGGAGGGAGATGATTTGATGGGGGGGAGATGATTTGATGGGAGAGAAGGAGGGGGGAGATGATTAGGGGGGGAAAAGAAGAGAAGATTATGGGGGAGAAGAAGCGATTACAGGGAGGGAAGGGGGGAGAAGAAAAGATAACAGGGGGGAGAAGAAGAGGAAAACACAGGGGGAGAAGAAGAGGAGAACACGAGGGGTGGGAGATGAGAACGTAGGGGAGGGAGAGACCACTAAAGGAGGGAGGGGGCGGTGGAGAGACCACTAGGGGAGGGGTGTGAGGTGAGACCGCTAATGGAGGGGGGTGGAGGATAGACCACTAGGGGAGGGTGGGGGGAGAGGAGAGACCACTAAGGGGCAGGGGAGATCTCTAAGGAATGGAAGGGAGAGCACTATAGGACAGGGGGACAGGGAGCTCTTTCACACCACGCGCGCACACACACACACACACACACAATGCATCCCTATACACACAGAAACACAACATGCTTCCCTTACACACAGAGAAACACACAATGCAACCCTTACACATAAAGACAATGCAACCTTTGCACATATACACAGAAACACACAATGCATCCCTTACACACACATGCAAACACACACTGCTTCTCTTACACACACAGAAACACAATGCATCTTACACACACTCAACGCACCCCTTACAGACACACACACTGCATCCCTTACATACAAAGAAACACACTTTGCATCCCTTATGCATACAAACATAGATTCACACAATGCATCCCTTACACACAACAAGAAACACACAATACATCCCTTATACACACACACACTGCTTCCACTACACACAAACACACTGCATCACCTACACAAACTGGTATCCCTATACACTACATTCCGTAAGCACACACATTAGATCCTCTACAGTAACACATAACAAATCCACTACACACTCTACTCCCTGTGAGTTCATGGGTGGAACATGTAGGTGGACTTATGGGTGGGCTTTATGGGCATACTCACCGTCAGGCCCTGGGGCCCAGACCTTGAGCTATGTAAGAGGCCCCAAAAAATGGAGCTGCTTCCCGTTCTCCCAGAACATTGAATTTTGTGACCACAGTTACAAACAGCCTCCAGAGATCCTGTTCTACACCAGACCAGTGGAGCCAGACTGCAGCCAGAGCCCATCACCATCCTCATCTGATTGTAAGTAGGCAATCTAGTATATTATTAGTGACACTAATCTCTAATTTACCTCACATTAAATGGACACTATAGTCCCCAGAACCACTGCAGCTTAATAAAGTTGTTCTGGTGTCTATAGTTTGTCCCTGCAGGCTTTTCAATGTAAACACACACTGTGTGCAGCACTGGCATTAGTTCATATGGGTGGGGCATTGCGATGTTCCGGGGGGGAGGGGGGGCGGCAAATCCTTCTTTTGCCTAGGGCGGCAAAAATCCTTGCACCGGCCCTGCATACGTTATATATTTCCTTCAAGAGACAAGCCCCTGTCAGGGTAGAGAACTGGCTTTCAGGGTCAGGTGCTGGCCCTAGCTTCCCCTAATAATACTGTGGTCAGCGAGGTCTACACCCCTAACTCATACATGGAGGTTCAGCCCCACGACCAAATAATAGCTAGCCACCTCGCTCGCTCTTCTTTAGGGCTACAGTTAGGGCTTCCCATGTCACGGCCACACGTTTTTGAATCTCTTACAGTCACAGAGAGGCCGACATCCTGCCACCTCGTTCTGGTGGCCACAAAACCCACTTGGCCCAAATCATAGAAAGAGCCTCTCACCACCGCTTGGCAATAGCAGGGCCTCACCTGTCACTTGGTTCTAATTATAATTCTTCGCTTCAGCATTAGCTAGCAGGCCAGTTATCCGGAGGTCTCATCCCACCTCCACTATACCCTACTTATCCATATCATTATTCCTTTCAGAATGTCTCAAGAACCAATCATCGATCCCCCATCAGACGATGTACCCAGCATGCCAGCCAGGCCTGGGTCTCCAGAGGAATCCCTCACTCCTTCTACTCCTAGATCCCTAAGATATTGGACAATTTCAAAAATATCGGCTGAGCTCAGGCTCAGGGGGATCCCCTTTCCAGCCACCGCCAGAACTTTATAAACTGCTGACGACTCAGGTCAACGACCCAAGGCCTGGCACGAGTTCACAAGAGCCTCCAGTTGGCTACTCTGATTCCACCCAGGAAACTCTGGCAGCTATACTGGCTAATCTGCAATCCATTAACAGCAGGTTGCTAAAGGTGGAATCTGCCATAGCCACTCCAGGTGACTTAACAGCCCCAGCAGTCGCTACACCGGTGACCTCGACCGCTCTGACTGCCATACACCTCATCTGCCCTCCCCCTACCCCACGCCTCACCAGCCCACTCTGTCCTGGCTTCCATCAATTTAATGTCTCTCCTCAAAGCCTCCCAAGACATCCTAGAAAATAGAGCATATAACTACAGGGACATTTCGGTTGTCTTAAGAGCTAGAGACCCACGTTTGAATAAAAAAACTCACCATCCCACAGTTGGTTATCACGTTTGCGATGTTATCTGCATGGTGTACCCACATAGGAGAGAAGAGCTTGATTTATATATGCACAAGGTGGTTGATTTGGGCATCAAGTACGGAGGGTCCTCATTTTAAGATTACCACAAATCAGTTTCGGCCAAGGCAGCTACTCATCTGACACAATTCAATATTAGAATTGATTGGTGTCAGATAGATACTGAGTTATTCTGCCGTCATTTTGCTGGTTTAAGGCCCCCGTCTTGTGCCTCTTGTGGTTCCACTTCACACTCCACCGATCTATGCCCTGAGGATGCAGACCCTTCCACTTCCACTTTCTCACCCCACCACCCCCTCACCCCACTCCCAAGACAGTAAGGTGTCCAGAGAGACAAGCTGGGTAGACCCATCACATTTTTGGGTAAGCCGCAGGTGTGCAATAACTTTAACACAGGCGTATGCAGCTACAGCGCATGCAGGTTGTTGCACATCTGCTCCATATGCTTCAGAGCCCACACCAAGACCATGTGCCCAACCCGTCTGACACCTAACAAATAAGCTGGTTCATCACGCACCCCCCTATCAACTGGGCGCCACAGAATTAGCTGGTCCAGGGTCCTACCCAAAGGCTCACACGGGTCTCACGACCTTCCCCTCACTCTTCAAATCACTCAACCTACACCAGGTGCTACCCGCATCTATGGTATCACGTCCGGTGGTCCACCGATTGTCCTCAAATCATATGACAACACCACGTCCAGACCATGTCCCATCCCAGTCGCATCCTAACCCGTCACACGGGGCTGCTTACTTGCACTCCAAGTAATAAAAGCTGTTATTGACATTTCATATCTTTTTCCTTTCCCTCCAGATCCTGGAGTAGTTTCTCTCATACCCAATGTATAATTTTGTTGTAATTTGCCTACATTCTACTATTCCAGCATGTAGGGATACACGGTTATGTAAAATAGATATATCTTACACCTCCTCTATTCAGCTACTAACACTCTTTCATGCTCTTAAATTTCAGGTCTCCGGCCAGGCTCTCCCTCCGGCCCACCTCCAATCAGCCGGGACACCATTGTTTCACCAGCTAACCCTGGTTTAAACAAACTTTTACTCCACGCACAAACACTCATGCACCACGCTCTGTCTCCCAACACCACTATCTCTTACACTAGGGCACTGACTATCTTTAACAAATTCACAGCCGAGTTTTGCTTACAAGGTGATCTTTCCATCAAAACCATGGTGGCTTTTGCCTCCTTTTGCCATTTACACCTAAAACTTTCACATAATACCATCAAACTCTACCTTACCGCAGTACAACACCACATCCTCACTAACTTCCCTAACCACACTTTTCTTTCTTCCTGCCCCATTAAGAAAATCCTTAAAGGTATTTTCAAGGTCACAGTCCCTCCTAGCATGAGTAGGCTACCAATAGACGGTCCAATATTCCGGCTCCTTAGCGACCTATTGGACAAATCCCTGTTTGACCATAATACTAATTTAGTCATGAAATCTGCCATCTTTTTGGCTTTCTACGGTTTCCTCAGACCTAGAGAGTTCACAGTGATACATCAAGGAAACACAGTACGATGCCTCAAACTTTCTCACTTAAAGAAAGTAGACAACCATTATGTACTCTCTTTGCCTTCCACCAAAACTAATCACTCTGTCTATCCCAGTATCATTCCCCTCTTCCCTACCGAGAATTTGTGGTGCCCTGTACATGTTCTGGATATGCTCCTGGTTTCTCACCTCACGCACTCACCAGACACTCCACTACGTCTACTCCAAGGACACCCACTCACCACAGCTGAATTTATGTCACACATCAGAACTCTATTGTCAAGGTTAGGCTACAACCCAGCTTCCTTCTCTGGTCACTCGTTTCGCATCGGCGCAGCATCATCAGCTTCAAGCACTAACACTCCGGTACACATCATTAGGAGACTGGGAAGATGGAAATCCTCAATATACAACTCCTACATCCCTCGACCAGAAAGGGAGCTCAGGCAGGCTTTCAGAAATCTTGCAGTTTAAACTTGCAATAAAGTGTGTTTACTTTCAATTAATTTTTGCCCTCTTTTTACAGGCCTATTCGTACGTTGGTTTCGGCACACCTCAACCAACTTTGCTTCTCCTCTACATTCCATTTACATAATAGAGATTCCGAGCACAAGTTGGAAGGCCATTTGGCCTGAATTTGTGGGAGGAGTTAAGATCCTATATAAACCCTACTCACCTACTTACCTTTGCCGTTCAAGCTGTTTTGACCCCACCCACCTACACCCTTTCACTTTGTAGGCCCTCTTTTTACAGGCCTACTCGTATGTTTGTTTCGGCACACCTCAACCAACTTTGCTTCTCCTCTACATTCCATTTACATAATAGAGATTCCGAGCACAAATATATATATATATATATATATATATATATACACACACACGTCCTATATGTGGCCTATTATATAAAAGCAGACATACATGTGTGTGTGTATATATCTTCTCTATATAATAAGTGCTGATAAGTACCTGTTTTCTCTAGAGAAGAATATGGGTCCTCAAGTCTCTGTCAAATCCAGATTCAACATTACCTCTTTAGGTACAGCCAGCTTGCCATTGCCATGTTTCAATGTAATCATGCTTCATGAGTGGTGTTATCCAGCAGGAAGAAAGGAGGATTGAACCCACAAATCCAAAAAGAATCATCTGTATGTAGAGTAGCCTGTTTGCTTAATCACAAGATTATCTTAGAAACTTGGAAAATTTAACATTCCAAAGGACTAGACCTCCTTTCAGCGGTAAATAAATGGACAGCATTTTTAAGTGGATAATGACAAATGTTTTTCAAAGCCAACCACATTGTTACCAGATGACCTACTGTTATTTATGTGAGTATTTGCTACTTAGCTTATGGCAATAAAGTCATCTAAAATAAAATAGCCACAGGCAGCCAGACGGCTTTTCTATAGAACACAGCTGAGATAGTGAGAGTAAATCTTATTTTGTGATAATATTGCCTGTAAAGTGTGTTATTAATGGACTTGTATGTGTCACATTAAAAGCAAAGTAATTATACTGCAACATATAGAGTTCTTTGCACAGGGTATTTCTAAACCAAACACAACTTATTATTTTGGTAATATTGCTTATAGGTAAAACTTTACTATATCAAAAGTAACAGTGATTAGGACAAAGATGGATGCATGGTGATCTAAAGCAATCTTACATGAAACATCATTTAAAGTTTTCACGTTTTGTCTTTTGTCATCTATAATCTAACTGTATAATATTCCGAATCACATTTATTTTCAGTCTTTATGTTTGCTCTGCTTGCAAAATCCCGTTTTAGATTTTAGCTTTCTCAGCAAAATAATTTCACATTAACCACACATTTCATTTTATAGGTCAATGATTTAATGAACAGTTACAGTAGCTATCTTTAACTTTACAAGTTAAATATCATACTAAATACATTTTTGCATTCTTATAATGTAGTCAAATATATGATATATTGACAATATTGATCTATTTCTCTGGAAGAAGGTATCAACAGGTAAAATACAAAATATGGAACAGAAGTGATTTGAGTTGTATTTATGCTAAATCTAATTATTATATAACTGAATCTTCCCCAAGAGTCAAGTAAATTATTTATCATTCATTAATTATTTTAAAAAAGGCCTGTCACCAGCATAGTACATTGTGATGCAGTTGAAAAAAATAAACAAAAAATATTAGTGATGACCTAGGATCCTGTAATAACAAGTAGGGTGAAAGATTAGCCCTGGACTTCTTTCACTGCATGTGTTGGAAGTGAAGGGTTAACATTACGTGCAAACCCACAAACCCCAGCACCAGATGGAGGATGTTACAATTTCATTATTATGTTTTACACGAAAACTACAAAAGGAGCCTATAGGCACCCAGACCACTTCAGCTCATTGAAGTTGTCTGGGTGCAGTTTCGCTTTTGCACTTAGTGCTGCAGTGTAAAACATTGCCGTTTCAGAGAAACGACAATGTTACATTGCAGCAGTAAGTCTTCTTCCAGTGGCTGTCTCCAGACAGCCACTGTGGGCGCTTCATGGATCAAAACGTACCTTTGGTCTCGTATCTGATGCTGGATGTCCACACGAGGACATCCAGCATTAGATTTTTTTTTCCTATAGGAAAGCATTGATTCAATGCTTACCTATGGGGAGGACTAATGTGCGCGTGGGACTAGCCGCGCATGTGTATTAGCGCCAGCTCGTCATTGGACAGAGGGTGCTGAGCCGTTAACCAGTGCAGATGGTCATCGGCGCTGGGATAAGGTAAGTAAATAGAGGGGTTTTAACCCTTTATTCCACTGTCGGGCTTGAGGAAGGGAGGAGGCAGGGAGAGCGATAGTGCCAGGAATACAGCTTTGTACTCCTGGCACTACAGTATCCCTTTAATGAGGAGGAAAGTATCTACTCCTTACTTTCCCTCACAATATGTGCCAGGAGCGAAGGGTTGAAATTGTGTACTTGCCCCCAAAATACTAGTGAAAGTGGGAGAATGATACAACTTTATCATTATATTATGTCCTAAAGCTCAAACAAAAGTGTGAAGTTGAACTGAGAAACACCTTGAAATGATGATTCCTTTGTGATATGGAAAATTAACTTACTTGCTACATACACTGTGATAGGCCTGGATAGTTGCTATTGCTCTCACAAACAAAACACCATGCAGAATATCAAAGATGTGTTTCCTGTCCTGTAGGGCTCCCTTAAGCAAATCAGTTTGGAGGCTTCCAGCTGAGTCTCAACAACCGCAAATAATGAACATACAAAGATCGCGGTGATACAGTAGAATTTCGTGGTTATATCATTAGGCCTGTATCACAGAAGGCAGTTATAAGGAGTTGATTTATATATGTTATGCTAATTTATCACAATTCTGTCTGCTTATAAAGCAAGTAAAAAGATGTTATTTAATATTTAATAAATCTGATAGGATTGTAACCTTATGATCCTAATCATGACTGGTACAGGAGAAAACTGTTGTGAAATTGTAAAGCCAGCCTACGTAAGGAATTTGAAGAATGGGCATGTTGATGTCGACGTCGGCGTGTGTGGGACGTCACACAGCAGATGCGCACGCATGTTCTGGGGTCAAAGGCTGATTTTGGATGATCACATTTGTAAAGGGCTTATTTAAACACAATTTTACTTTTCATCATTGTCCTGTCATGGTCTCCCAGTTATAACAGAAATATGAGCGTATGGTGTTACTGGGATGATGTTATTCATATGTAAGCAGTTAAAAAAAAAAAAAAAAAAATTATATTTGTTTTGTAAATTAGCATAATTATTCTAGTTAAAGCTATCTGTCAGCATGTTTGACTTACTATTTTTTTAAATCCTCTACTAATTTTATCTATACATTATTCTAGTCAAATTGCTAGCAAATATATAGATTTCTATTAAAAATGCAGCAAATATTGCTCTCCATCTCCCTCAGGGCAGAAAGCCTATTGGCATAAACTCTGTGCCGATAGTCTGCCTGCCTTCATACATGCCTACAGACAGTGTGTAAGCTGTTCTTATGGCCATGGGTCTGAGACTGGCATGGGGAAGTAATCACAGGCTTACCTGAGACAGTACAAAGAAGAGGCTTCTGTACTTATTTCCATTTCAAGATCGTGAAAGAAAGCCATTTTCTATAATTATGCAGCTACAGAATAAACGTAAACTACATTTTAAATATAGGCAACAGTTTCACTTTAAACATTACAACTTAATTCAATATGATTATATTTATTAAACAAATGGGATTTGAAGCAAACAGAATAAAAAAAAAAAAACCTAAATGAATGTTATGGATTAATTGCAATAAATAAAAGTTCCAAAAGGAAAACAAAACATGGAAAACCTTTGCCATGTAAGACTGTCCCAATATTAATGAATTTACCAATTAGAATTCACTTTTTATTTTGGCCTGGAGCAGTAGTTACAATGCCTACAGAATTTTTCACTAAACAGCAAATTGACCAGGGATTTTAACATTTCAACTACAATAACTAAGATGAAAAATGGCTAGTTTGCAGAATATTTCCAATTTGGCCTATAATTCCCCAGCTAATTCCTGACAATTTCCGGTTTAGTGAATGACCTTGACAACTACATGTAGTTGATTAAATCTTTAATATTTCTAACAACAGTATATGCAAAACTCACAGTTTGATGCTATAATCTCAAAAGGTATTCTGCTAGTACATTGTATGCAATAAAGTGAGCCAAAGGTAATTTAGATCCAATTGGGTTGTTTCTTTTTGGAGTTTTTACATATTTATTTTACTAAATACACACTGCTACAAAAATAAATACATGTTATTTTTCCTCTTTGATATTGCTTTTGAGTTTTGCATAGTTCTGATGGACTGCCAGTAGAGCCTTGTCCAAAATGATAAGTTGGCTGTGTGAGTAATGTTGTGTCCTGAACATTCTGCTCTTCAAACTTGGACACTAACAGTAGTCATGAGTCATGGCTATACTGCTGATATTTGGAATGGTATCACACAACCTGGCAGGTGCTTATACAGTAACAAATATGCAATCTGAATACATTTGATACTTTTCTAGCACAAAATCAAGTTTAACCTTTTCTCTGACAGAGAGAAGAGAGCTCCTGAATGCTCCAATGTCAAGTACAATACAATTCATGTTCTATTTTGTGGTTTAAAAATGAGTTACAGATAACTATAAATGTAATCATATATAAATGAAGTATACGATTTAACGAAATTGTTAAGCCAGCCTACGTAAGGAATTTGAAGAATCTGAGATCAGAAAAAAGACTGGTGTTTAGGTAAGTAGACTAACTTTGCAAATGAATGTTGCAAATTCAACGTTACAAATGCTACTAAACACAAATGTATTTTTCGCAAGTAAAAGCTGCCACCTAAAAAAAAAAAAAAAAAAAAAGTAAAATAATGGCAAGATTAAACACATTCCTCACAGCCTACTAGATGAACTGTGTGCAATGGTACTAACAGGGTGAATATTTGGCATGAGGTTTACACCATAAAAAACAATTGAAGGCATCAGGATGTGCATTCTAATTTCTGAAATATTGACCCAGAGAACATCACTTTTTTTAGACTGACTGTTTATAATGCCACACATATCCCATCGGATTTCTATCCTCACAGATCATAATTTTTATTCAAGTAATTGCAATGCAGAAGTTATTTTAATGCCATTTTGTCAAATCATTTATAATCTATAAGTAGCTATACCGCTCTTCCATAGTCCTATCATTGTATAGTATAGTTCTATCACAAATGCCCAGTAGGCATGCCAACAAACAAGGCTCTACAATGTCCATTACTAAGCCACAGAAAATAAACAGAAAAAGGGAAATAGCCATCAAATGCAACTTTGGAGTTTTGCAGCTTGAAATCTTTGCTCATACGCCATAATACCCACAATTCATGTATATTAAACATTCCATTCCATATCTCAACGTAGTAGGCTACAATAGCCTTAATTTAAAAAGCTTTCTAAATGATTCAATACTTAATAACTTCCAAGTGATTTATCTACAGAATTCACCATTACAGTCTTTGGAAATGTTTGTAGAGAAATCTTTTGGAAATTTTGAATCATTTTGAAAGCTTATTAAAATATTTATACACTAAACAAAATTATAAACGCAACACTTTTGTTTTTGCTCCCATTTTTCATGAGCTGAACTTTTTCTATGTACACAAAAGGCCCATTTCTCTCAAATATTGTTCATAAATCTGTCTAAATCTGTGTTAGTGATCACTTCTCCTTTGCAGAGATAATCCATCCACCTCACAGGTGTGGCATATCAAGAGGCTGATTAGACAGCATGATTATTGCAAAGGTGTGCCTTACGCTGGCCACAATAAAAGGCCACTCTAAAATGTGCAGTTTTATCACACAGTACAATGCCACAGATGTTGCAAGATTTGAGGGAGCGTGCAATTGGCATGCTGACTGCAGGAATGTCCACTAGAGCTGTTGCCCATGTATTGAATGTTAATTTTTCTACCATAAGCCATCTCCAAAGGCGTTTCAGAGAATTTGGCAGTACATCCAACTGGCCTCACAACCGCAGACCACGTGTAACCACACCAGCCCTGGACATCATCTTCACCTCCAAGTTCGTCTGAGACCAGCCATCCGGACAGCTGCTGCAACAATCTGTTTGCATAACCAAAGAATTTCTGCACAAACTGTCAGAAACCATATCAGGGAAGCTCATCTGCATGCTGGTCGACCTCATTGGGGTCTCGACCTGACTGCTCAAATTTGATGGCGTATGGCACTTTGAAGAGGTGTTCTCTTCATGGATTAATCCCGGTTTTCACTGTACAGGGCAGAGGGTAGACAGTGTGTATGGTGTCATGTAGGTGAGCGGTTTGCTGATGTCAAAAACCCCCAGTACAGTAAAACTGCACATTTTAGATTGGCCTTTTATTGTGGCCAGCCTAAGGCACACCTGTGCAATAATCATGCCGTCTAATCAGCATCTTGATATCCCACACCTGTGAGGTGGATGGATTATCTTGGCAAAGGAGAAGTGCTCACTAACAGATCTAGACAGATTTGTGAACAATATTTGAGAGAAATAGGCCTTTTGTGTACATTGAAAAAGTCTTAGATCTTTCAGTTCAGCTCATGAAAAATGGGGGCAAAAACAAAAGTGTTGTGTTTATAATTTTGTCCAGTGTAGCATTTATATCAGTATTCTTCATATCACCCTAAATAGTATTACTGACATCTTCCCGTTGCAAATCCAAAGAGTAAACCTAGTGCAATACTGCATAACTTAAAGTAAAAAAAAGATATTTACAAACCATGGTCTTGACTTAATTATTTTGGATAAGTTTTTCAAATAATCACAATCTGTTAGAAATGATTGCTGTACAAAATTTCCCAAAGACGTTAATGGTGAGTTCTGTAGATAAATCATCTGAAGAGTGTCTAAAATAATTCAATCAAAGTCCTAGTTAGGTACATATAGCAAAAAATTGGAGATGTATACAACAGAACAATGGGAATAAGTGTGGTAGCTAAGACGCCACAAACCACCTGAGTGGGAAACCCCTCACACCACTCAATATAACACTAATAAATACATACAATAGTAGGTAAGTCACACTTCTGGGTATGTCTGTAAAAGATATATGTAACACACAAAATAGTGTAATACAGTCTATGCAAATAGGCAATGTAAGGTTTAAGTGAAGTACTCACAAGCCTAGAGCCAAATATATGTGGCTCTCACTGATGTCGCCTTGGAACTTTTTCAAGGATGTCCCTCTCCTCAGTGGCGTACATACCAGGGTCGCAGGGGTCGCGGCTGCGACCGGGCCCGGCCCACCAGGGGGCCCGGCCGCCCCTGCGACCCGGTATGTACGCCCAGGGCCAGCCTCTTCCCCTTGGGGGGCCCAGGAGCCGACCACCCCAGGGCCCCCCCGAGGCTGGCCCTGCTGACCCCGGGTAGCCGGTCGGGCAGGCAGGCGGGCGCGCGAGGGAGCACTCAGTGCTTCCTCTTCAGCTTCCTCGCGCACCGCACTTATACCGGAGCCAGAAGATGATGTCATCTTCCGGCGCCGGCATCCCTGCGCGGCGCGCAAGGGAGCTGAAGAGGAAGCATTGAGTGCTCCCTCGCGCGCCCGCCTGCCCTGCCGGCCAGGAGCCCAGCAGCACCACTGGACCCCAGGGAATAATCCTCCCAGCACTCCAAAAGGTAAGGAGGCTGGGGGGATTATATTAAAAAAAAAACTAGTGTGTGTGTGTGAGTGTTAGTGTGTGAGTGTTAGTGTGAGTGAGTGTTAGAGTGAGTGAGTGTTAGTGTGTGTGACTGTTAGTGTGTGTGACTGTTAGAGTGAGTGTTAGTGTTTGAGTGTGTGTGTGTGAGTGTTAGTGTGAGTGTTAGTGTGTGTGAGTGTTAGTGTGTGAGTGTTAGTGTGTGTGTGTGTTAGTGTGAGTGTTAGTGTGTGTGTCTGCTAGTGAGTGTTAGTGTGTGAGTGTTAGAGTGAGTGTTAGTGTGTGTGAGTGTTAGAGTGAGTGTTAGTGTGTCTGCTAGTGAGTGTCAGTGAGTGTGTTACTGTGTGTGTCTTACTGAGTGTGTGTGTTAGTGAGTCTGTTTGATGTCTGTTAGTGAGTGTGTGTTTGTCAATGAGAGTGTATGTTTTGTAAGTGTGTATGTATGTCTGTCGCTGACTGTGTCTCTGTCAGTAAATGTGTGTGTCTGTTAGCTAGTGTGTATGTAAGTGTGTGTGTGTGTCTTCAGCACTTACCTTTCTCCAGCGCCGGACTCCCTTGGCGCTGAGGATCCCTCAGCCTCTCAGCTCCGAATGCGACCGTGCACGCATTCAAACCGCCCATAGGAAAGCATTACTCAATGCTTTCCTATGGACGTTCAGTGTGCTCCTCTAGCGGCTGTCAGTGAGACAGCCACTAGAGGCTGGATTAACCCTCAGTGAAACATAGCAGTTTCTCTGAAACTGCTATGTTTTCAGCTGCAGGGTTAAAACTAGAGGGACCTGACACCCAGACAACTTCATTGAACTGATGTGATCTGGGTGTCTGTAGTGGTCCTTTAAAGGACCACTATAGTGCCAGGAAAACATACTCGTTTTCCTGGCACTATAGTGCCCTGAGGGTGCCCCCACCCTCAGGGACCCCCTCCCGCCCGGCTCTGGAAAGGGGTAAAACTTACCTTTTTCCACCGCTGGGCGGAGAGCTCTCCTCCTCCGATCCTCCTCTTCTCCTCCCGTCGGCTGTATGCGCACGCGCGGCAAGAGCTGCGCGCGCATTCAGCCGGTCACATAGGAAAGCATTCATAATGCTTTCCTATGGACGCTGGCGTGCTCTCACTGTGAAAATTACAGTGAGAAGCACGCAAGCGCCTCTAGTGGCTGTCAATGAGACAGCCACTAGAGGAAATAGGGGAAGGCTTAACCCATTCATAAACATAGCAGTTTCTCTGAAACTGCTATGTTTATGAAAAAATGGGTTAACCCTAGCTGGACCATGCACCCAGACCACTTAATTAAGCTGAAGTGGTCTGGGTGCCTAGAGTGGTCCTTTAAGTGTGTGTGCATCTGCAAGCACTGGCGTACATACCGCGGTCGCAGGAGTCGCAGCCCTGTAACCCCTGCGACCAGGTGCCCACCGCCATGTGTTGCGGCCCGCACGCGGGGGAGAGGGGCCACGGATCAATTTTCGCACCGGGGCCCCATGGGTCATGTGTACGCCACTGCCTCTCCTGTTACCACGTGGCTGGATTGCTGGTCCCACTTGGCTTTGAAGGGGTTCCAAGATGAATGGATATTCTCACTTAATTTGCCAGAATTCCCAAAAAGATCAAACTTCTCAATAGAAGATTCAATATGGGATATACAGCCAAATATTTATTCAAAAAAATATTAAAAATGCATTATTGTTTTTTTTTATTGATTATTTTATAATGCATTTTAAATATTTTTTTGAATAAATATTTGGCTGTATATCCCATATTGAATCTTCTATTGAGAAGTTTGATCTTTTTGGGAATTCTGGCAAATTAAGTGAGAATATCCATTCATCTTGGAACCCCTTCAAAGCCAAGTGGGACCAGCAATCCAGCCACGTGGTAACAGGAGAGGGACATCCTTGAAAAAGTCCCAAGGCGACATCAGTGAGAGCCACATATATTTGGCTCTAGGCTTGTGAGTACTTCACTTAAACCTTACATTGCCTATTTGCATAGACTGTATTACACTATTTTGTGTGTTACATATATCTTTTACAGACATACCCAGAAGTGTGACCTACCTACTATTGTATGTATTTATTCAAGTTAGGTAAATGATGCAAGATCTTTAATGATGGTAAATCGTTATATTATCAGAAACAATGATTTTATACCAGTGTTTCGTGACATCTGAGATTGAATTTTCATATGATTTTGGATATATTATATAAACACACAAAAGTAGTGACTGTCTTTTATTTTTCTTTCATGTGACAGGGCAGGTAGCGATTATTTATGTCTAAAATAAAACTGTGTTTCAAGATGATTAACTCAACCATTCAATATCAAGGCTGTTGTTTCTATCAAGCTTCTGCAAAAGAAATCATGATTGAAAAATTAGCATGAACTAACCTTACAAAACCACCGTGATGTTGTCAAGGATATGTCCACCCTCACAGCAGAGAGCTTTGCTTATTGAGAACAGCAACAGGGATCGAGAAAAGAATCAAACTGAACAACATTGACAGAGCTGGCAACAAGATAATGTATGCAAGCATAACTGTTGGTGTACTGACAAATTTATGAAAAATAGCTTGCCTGAAGGATGCAAAGTGTAATCTAAAATGTACCAGAAAACTAATCTGTAGAATTATGATGAGAAATTACATATCATTTTTGTGAGCATATCTCCTTTATGATACAAAAATTGTTTTAAAAAGGCTAATAATTATAGACCCACATACCCTAATAAACAACTTTAAAAAAATAAAAAAAATAATACAGTGAAACCCACTTTGTAAAATACAAGCATGTCTCTTTCAGTGTTACAATTCACTTATGGGGTTTGTGACATTCTGTATTTGTGTTTTGCCAAATTAATGGTGGAAGTTTTGCAAAGTATATATAATGTATGTCTGATGTTCTATGAGTTGAGATCCAAAAGACTAGTCACTGCTTGCTAAATCAAATAGCAGAAGTCCATACTGATGCTATTGCAGGCATGCTCAAAATTGACCTACATTGTTTTGTTTTCTCTGTTGGTGCTAAGTGTGTTTATATGCTCACTCTATTTATAGTTTGTCTAGTCTGTCATACAGTAAAATAGTGTTCCTACTGTTATGAATAAAGGTAAATTTAATGTTTTAAGTTTTCTTATCGGACTTATCTATACAACTGTTCAAACACTAGTTCTGTAAATGGTATTACATAGTAACTCTTTCAAGTTGACAGTGTGATAGACACAGTGTTATCTTTTATATACTTGTTGTATACTTTCAAAATACCATTATGGCATCAGATGTGGTCTGTTCAAACCAAAGGCCTGGTACAGCTGTGGTTGTAACTGTAAAATAACACCAAAACCCATACTTTTGTTATTCATATAATAGAGTTAGGATCACTTTCTGACCATTTATATCAATACCACATACCACATTGTTGCTGATTATATGTTATTTGGTCATTACCCTCATTTACAAAAAAATGGGAATCCCTCAAATAGAGATGCTAAATAGATTATCTGGCTGTAGACTGGCCAATAAAACTAAATATAAATAAAGACAGAGACTAAGACAAGGTCTGGGTTATAAAAGCATAACTAGTCGGGTCAGGATTCTAGAAATACCCAAATTCAGAAACAGGCTGCGTATTGATGCCAAAAATATAAAAAAAGTCAAATACAAACCAAGGTCAAGATCAGAATATCAAGAAAAACTTACTATAAGCCCTAAACGTGTATATGGGCAGAAACCATGATAGGGCATTGCATAAGGGCACAGATAAGCATTATATAGACTTGCAAATGTTCTAATTGGTCCATGTCATCTCTGCAACTCAAAAAGTATGAAAATGGGGTCTCCAAGATCACGTGGTCAATGGTAGGTGTGGTGTCACATGCATTCAAACTATATAAGGTTGTGCCATTAAAGTGAGCAGCATTCAATTTAATACCAGGAAATAGAGGCTGTCTGTTGGATGTGGCCCATGCTAACCAGGAGTAAGAGAAGTTCGAAGGCCCCAAATTGGTATATTATGATTCGCTATTTTCATGCCAGTGTGGAGCATTCGGCCTGCGCAACCTAAGGAGGGGAGCAGCTCGTGTTGTTACATTGTAGGTATCCCCTTATATCCATATTATACAAGTTTCCAAATGGACACTTATGAAAGGGCAGCATCCCTTGTCATTTTCATATGCAAGACTGTTTTGCAGACCAAGGCATTTTATACAGTTTACTGAAGGTTGTCATCATGCATTCCGAGTAGTAAATCTTGGGAAGAAGATCACCACACATGCAAGGATTCCCTGCAAAAGGACAGCATTTGTCACTCATCAGGTTGGTAGAGAAAAATCATTTGCAAGTATTTCTGCTGCACATGTTACACAGGTAAGCTGTTTAGTAATGTTTGCTACCAATGAAGTCTGGGGTAGCTTGGGAATCCCCCCCTTGCAGGTCTGGTTGAAAATTAAATAAATCACTTGGACTACTGATATTTCTGTTTGAGAAATTGTGTGCCATGATTATCTGCATTTTATATTCATAGATTTATTGATGACTAGAAGTATAGCTTGTTTGTACAAAGCATTTCATGGGGTTGAGTGGGTGGAGCCCAAAAAGACAGGAGGGGCAGTACCCTGCCATCTTTAAACCTCAGCAACCATCACGGTTTGTTACACCAAGATCAAATGAAGTACTACTCAACATAGATCTGATTTCATCTCTCCACTACAGAGAGTTCTAGTGCTCATGGTGCCATGAATTTCCGATGTAACTAGTCAAACTGGTTTATAATTGTTTGACTTTTTACCTCTGGTCTGCTGAAAGTGCCATTCCCCGCCAACACTACAGTCTTCAGAAAGACAGACTCCCTCTGTCTGAGCTAAGTTCAACAGTGCAGGAATCAGCTGAAACGCCAAAACCACTTTAAAGACTATAATGGAGATGGAGAGCACCAGGGCACCCCTAGCACCATAACCACAACAGTGAATACCTAAAAGTGATTCTATTTGTGAAAGCAAACTGAATTGCAGAGACTGGTTTGTGGCATCTGTCAGTAATAAGGAGGTGGGTGGAGCATTGCAACAGACGAGAGCGGTCATGCAGCTCCCATTGTGCCGAGATGTTCACCCACAAAAACTATGAACAAAAGGTTGGAAAAGCTTGGGGATCATGTGCCCCTCCAAACAACTGCTAAACATCTGTAGAAGCTACACACAGATATTGCCAGCAGCTGACAAATGAAGCTGCCATTTGCAGACCAGTTATCCAAGATGGTGTAGGAGGTAGACTCAGAGAGCCTCAAGGTCCCCTTGAGGGCTCCCAAGACCACGCACATCGGCTGGAGGTGAAGGTTGTATGCAGAAAAACGTTAGACCCATTCTGCAAGAATTAAAGGACCACTATAGGCACCCAGACCACTTCAGCTTAATGAAGTGGTCTGGGTGCCTGGTCCAGCTAGGATTAACCCTTTCTTCTATAAACATAGCAGTTTCAGAGAAACTGCTATGTTTGCAATAGGGTTAATCCAGCCTCTAGTGGCTGTCTCATTGACAGCCGCTAGAGGCGCTTCCGCGCTTCTCACTGTGATTTTCACTGGCTGATTGCGCGTGCAGCTCTTGCTGTGCATGCGCATTCAGCCGGTGACAGAAGAAGAGGGAGAAGAGTCTCCAGCGCCGAGGGAGCCTGGCGCTGGAAAAGAGGTAAGGGATTAACCCCTTCCTCCCCCCTCAGCGCCACGGGAGTGGGAACCTGAGGGTGGGGGCACCCTCAGGGCACTATAGTGCCAGGAAAGAGAGTATGTTTTCCTGGCACTATAGTGGTCCTTTAAGTGATATCAAGGCACTCACCACAGAATTTAAGCCAGAACTGGGTTCCCACATAGACTTGTTGGAAGGCTATGTAGATGAAAAAATCATTCACCACAACAACCTCAATGATCACCACAAGGTTTTAATAACTGAGGTAAAACAACTAAAGCTTACATAAACTTGCCTAGAGGATCGGTCCAGCAGGAACAATTTCAGGATTAGAGACAGAGCAGAAGACATAAAACCAGCATAACTGTCACCATATGTCTTACCCTTTCTAACCTCTCCCTTGCCTGAAAGCAAAAGAGACTCAGCACTGTTAGACAGAAAACAGACTGTCACATAACTGACACCAGACCACCAAAAGTGACCTTTAGAGACATAATCAACAGAGTCCACTTTTATAATATTAAAGTGCAATTCAGGTTAGATAGGGGGATAGCATCTATATTTGGAAATGCTTAGAGTTTTTATTAGTACCTTGAGGCGTAGATGAGGTAGAACTTTTCCCACTACCCACCATTAGGTACCAGTTATATATATACACACACACTTAAGAAACTGGGAGAGAGGAGGGAATATCTGGGTCTCATACCTCTGCAAAAAAAAGTAAAATTTTACATAGAGCAATGGTGATGGTAAACCTCATACACATACTTTCACTTCATCATTCCCTTCTAATTATTCTATATCAGAGAGGATCTAAGAGGGGATAGGGTGGGATGGGATAAATCATTGATAAAATGAGGCAGGGGTACTATGAATTCTTTTATGCAAGCCCCCTACCTTTTGGTAAATTGTTTTGGCACCTTACTGTTACGAATATTTTCCTGTATAGCTAAATGTTATTTTCAGAGAATACTGAGAACGGAAAACAGCTAAAATAGCCTGCCCTTTGGTGGGTCCCCCCTCAGATCTCAAGCTGGTTTTTAGCTCATGTTATGCCATTACAAAAAGAACCTGGCCATTTGTATATCAGACTGATCCCACCCAAAAGGGCAGAACAGATACAAAATGCAGACCGATTCTCTCTGCACGAGAGATACAGCAACCACAGATGATCATTTCAACCTTGTTAGGCATCGACAGTGAGGTATAGTCGATATACCTCTAGGCAACCTGAGTAAGGGGTCCACGTCTGGATTACCCTTTAAATTTAGGGAGAGCAAAAAATGGGGTGCAAAATAATGTTATTTTCCTCAAATGGAACTGAACCCCCTCCCTCTTTCCCCGGGAACTGTGCTAAAGTAGTGCAATCACGGGTCAACAGAGCTCAAGTGCTCAAACTATCCTCATTCAATAAGCATAGTAGGTTGGTATATAGTTTATTGCTCTATATGTCTGATGTTTCTATCATTATGGACCTTACTGTTAAAAGACTGTAAACTTGAAACACAGGAAGGCCCCACTCAGACAACACCCATGAGGCATGTACATCAGGAGCTATCTTGTCTGACTTTCTGGAGCCTAGACAACAGATCACAGAATATATCTCATACTCATTACTTTACTCATGAGTGTCAACTTCTTATCGATAAATTCAGGGAGCTTGAACACACCTTACAAAGTACATCAACTCTTTAGAATAGTTTACAAGGTCATGGCCCAGGACATTGTAGTGCAGGAAACACACCTCACAAAACTGTCTAAATCATTCCTTCATAACCCTATAAATTTGGTAGGATATAACTCCATTGCATTAACTAAAAACTTGATTTTATTTCATAAGAACCTCTCCTTTCTCCAAACAAACTGATGGAAGGGGGTGTCACCTAATCTTTAACGGCCTGATTAATAATGCTAACTTATATTACCCCCCACATGGGGCAAGTGCAATTCCTTAGCAATGTATTTAGCAATTTCTTTCACAGGGAACCCAAAAGGTTATCATTTGCAGGCATTTCACCATACAAATAGATCACAGATTATGCACATCAGTCAGGGGGTAATAAAATTATATATGAAATTTGTGGGCACAAGGAACCCACAGGCTCAATGTCTGTCATTCTCATGTGGTGGAAGATGTCTGGAGGAGTGAGAACCCTAAAACCAAAGATTTTATATTTCACCCCCAGAAGCATCTGAGCCACTGCAGAATAGACATTGTTTCCAGTCAACAAGTATACAAAAGGTAAACAATTTCACCATATGAGCACCCTCATAATCAGACCATTAACCCATCATTCTCTGCCCTGTGTACTGTACTCCTCTGTAAGGAAAAGGGGTCTGGAAAAAACAATGATTCAATGCTAGCTGATGATCAGTTTCAAAAAGAAGTGGAGGAAGTGATATAATTATTTTTTTAAAGGAAAACACATTAACCATTTGGTTCACATATGAAGCAATAGTGCTGGGACACCAGACCTAGCTGCACCCAAAGATGGCACTGTGGAATATATATCTAGTCTCAATCCGAAAACATGCAAAACAATTATCTTGAAAGAGTTATGTATGCAATACTGACAGACTTCCTCAAGTCCAACTCTCCGCTTCAGTCTGGTTTCCATGCTAAGCACTCTGTGTAAACAAAACTGACCAAAGTATCCAATGATCTACTCACTGCAAAATTGCGTGGTCACTACTCTATCCTCATTCTCCTTTACCTTTCTGCGGCTTTTGACACGGTTGATCATCAACAGCTTCTTCTCATCCTCCGCAATATTAGTCTACAAGATATTGCTCTCTCCTGGTGCTCCTCCTACCTCTCCCAGTGCTCTTTCAGTGTTTCTTTCTCTGGCTTTGCTTCTTTTCGCCAACTTCTCTCTGTTGGTGTCCCCCAAGGTTCAGTCCTTGGTCCCCTACTGTTCTCCATCTATACTGCCTCCCTGTCACGGGGTGGCAGTCCGGTGCCCGGGACCCAGACACCGTCCGGGCGGTGGTGCATGAACCGGGACCCATGTATGCCTGATGTTCAGAGTAGGAGTCACAGTGTGGAGGTGGATTAGCAGGGTCTGGTGCAGGGCAACCGCACGTCCCCTGGTGTTGAGCACCAGCGTTTGTGCAGCCACATACCAGAACCCTGATTCAGCTTATGGGAATCCCAGGAACTAGGAGCAGGTAATTAATCAGACCTCCCAGGAGCTGAGTAGGGATGCTCTGCAGCAGGGATGTATCCAGTAATGAAGCAAGGCAAAACTAGGAGAGCAAGGCACCATACAAGAAAACAAGACCAAACTAGGAGAACAAGGCAAGACTAGAAATAGACACCATACATGAAAACAAGACAAAACTAGGAGAGCCCAGAACCGGAGCAGGACAGAAAGCATAACCTAGAACATGTACACAAGACATGAGGAAAACAAGAACATAACATGGGCATGACTGGACAGGACTGTACATGGACTGGGATTACAAGACCAAGTAAAACAAGACAAGAGATACAAGGTAAAACAAGAGGAAACATAGCTAAGCACTAATTATGAAAAGTATGGGGATTTAGTCACATCATATGATCATACATTGCACAAGCCTGCCAACAACGCCAATGTATCTGGCAGGTCCTACACTGCCTAATGTATACTAAAACAGCCACACTAAACCACAATAGCACTTACCTGCAAGAAAGGGCAGAGACATGAAACACTGCTGCAGGTCCAATCTAAAACAAAAGGAAAGTGGAAAACAAACGGGTGTGGCAACATAAAACAAACATTTAAGTGAATCCAAGAGACTGGGAAATCCAGGGACGGAATATAAGAAAGAACCCAGAAACAGAAAACCAGACATAGACCAGAAAACCAAGCATGGACAGCAAAAAGAGTACTGGATACCAGAAGCCATTGCCAGAATGATCCGCAGCGAGGAACAGGATGTGACACTCCCTTGGTAAACTCATTAGCTCTTTTGGCTTCCAATATCATTTCTATGCGAATGACATGCATATCTATCTGTCCTCTCCTGATCTCTCCCTGTCCCTCTTGACTAGTCTCTCTGACTGTCTTTCTGCTATTTCTAACTGAATGGCTGCCCACTTCCTTAAACTCAACTTGACCAAAACTGAAATTCTGGTCTTTCCTCACTCAAGTGTTGCTACTCCTGTGTCTGTCTTCCTCCAAGTCAACAGTGCTAACATCAGCTCCATCACGCATGCTCGCTGCCTAGGTGTTCTCTTTGACTCCAACCTCTCCTTCACGCCTCATGTTCAGTCTATCGCCAAATCATGTCGCTTCCATCTCAAAAACATTGTGCGCATCCGACCCTACTTAATGCCAGATGCGACTATCTTCTGTCCGTACTCCCACCTCTGATGCTCGCATTCAAGACTTCTTGAGGGCTGCACCGTTCCTGTGGAACTCACTTCCCTCCTTTGTTAGATGCTCACCCAGTCTCCACTCGTTAAAAACCCACTTCTTCATAAAAGCATATCAATTAAACTGTTAAAGGACCACTATAGGCACCCAGACCATTTCAGCTTAATGTGGTGGTCTGGGTGCCTGGTCCATCTAGGGTTAACCCTTTTTTCTATAAACATAGCAGTTTCAGAGAAACTGCTATGTTTATGTTAGAGTTAATCCAGCCTCTAGTGGCTGTCTCATTGACAGCCGCTAGAGGGCTTAGGCGTTTCCTATGGACTGGCTGAATGCACGCGCGGCTCCTGCCGCGCATGTGCATTCAACCGAAGAGGGAGGAGAGGAGGAGGAGAGTAATCCTGCCGCGCATGTGCATTCAACCGAAGAGGGAGGAGAGGAGGAGGAGTGCCTCAGGGCACTATAGTGCCAGGAAAACGAGTATGTTTTCCTGGCACTATAGTGGTCCTTTAATAGCTCCCAATTGATTCCTCTCTTACAACTGTCATTAGTCACTTTACCCCACTCCCTCTAGCATGTAAGCTCATTGAGCAGGGCCCTCAACCCCTCTGTTCCTGTGTGCCCATCTTGTCTGGTTACAACTACATGTTTGTTCATCCACCCACTGTAAAGCACTGAGGAATTTATTGGCGCTATATAAATAATAACATAATAATAATAATAATAATAATAATAATAATAATATCTTTCTGGCCACAAAAATGAACATCAGAAATCCCCAATCTTGCAGCAACACTTAAATATCTGATAGAAATTAGACAATGGGAATAAATGTTTCATAGGAGAAACCATACTATGAAGCAGTTCCACAAGGTGTTTGCTGTATTCAACATCTTTGAAACACAACTTAGGAAAAGATGCAAAGCCAGTGAACCACTCATGGACAGTTGTTTTATTGTTAATGCAAATCATCAGTATGAGGTTGGTTACTGGCTTGCTATTGCATACTTGTGTATATACACACACACACACACACACACACACACACACAGTATATACACACACACACATATATATATATACACACACACACACACACACACACAGAGACACTCCTCACTTACCAACCGGGTTCCATTCCTACGACCGGTTGTATTGAATTGGTCGGTAAGTGAGGAGTTAAGGGATTCCCTGCTCAGGTGCGCTTTTCGGTGTTTGGGGAAATTTCCCTGAACATAGATTAGAGTGATTCCCTGCTCTTGTGCATTTGTCTATGTTCGGGGAAGTTGCCCCGAACATAGACATGCGCACCAGCAGGGAATCCCCATGACCGCTCGCAATTATGCCTGGTCGTAAGTGCCAGCTGTCGTAAAACAGGAAGGTTGCTATATAAGGACCACCTGTATATATATATATATATATATATATATATATATATATATATATATATATGTAAACACACACACAGATTTTTGTGTAGACTTCTCTCTGTTATGTAACCACAGAATATACAAACCAATGTAATGGTTTGAAGATATTACCAATGTTTTATCTGCTTGCAAAATCCAATAAACTTATAATTAGAAAACAGATAAGGAATAAGTCCTACACAGCTTTCCAAGGATAATCTGTAAATAAATGCCATATTTTAAGAACTGAGAATATTTCAATCAATCAGTGTTTACTTAGTTTCATATATCAAGTAAGCAAACTGAAAAACTGCAAGTGATATATTTTCCTAAAGCCATAATATCATTATAGTGTTTTTTATAATGTTCCTTTAATATAGCTGATATGAAATATTTCATGGTCAGTATCACAAATTAAATGTGCCATGGACTGCAAATTATAGATAAAACTATAAAACAAATATTAAAATATATTATACTAAACTATAAACGTGGCAATGCTGTGCTGCTGCGACTGCTGTTAAATAGTAGCAAAAAATGAATAATGCTTATAATTTCAGAAATTGTATAAGCTACAGCTTCCCTAAGGTCTTATTAGGATATCGAGCTCCTGTGTCCTTCATATATAACAATCTTATTATAAAGCAAATGACTCGGCTCATACAGTTCAGGATCATCTTTAGATGGATAGATAGATAGATAGATAGATAGATAGATAGATAGAAAGAATATATATATATATCCTTTGGCAACATTTCATTTACATTGACCCCTTCACTACAGTTCTACACAGTGCATATGCTTGTGTAGGTTTTAAATCTTAAATCTATGTTATCCATAACCCCCATATTTCAACCCCTTAATCAAACCAATGCATTTAATAACCCTGTGTAAGTTAGTTCCAATATCTCTCAGCCTATTTTTGTGTTTGCCTACGCGTGTCTTTTCGATATCTGCCATGTCAGCCAGCTTCTTTTGAGACTGTCAACCCTCTTGACCTGGTTTTCCATGTTACCATCCCAATATATTTCACAAAGCCATGTAACACCGAGTCATTTTTATCTCTACGGTATTAACTCCTCCATTAATCACATTGACGTTCTCATATTCAATCTTTCCTTCACATATTTTAAAAAGGCCTTAACCGTTTTCTAAACAAAGATGTTAGTTTACATAATACACATTCATATCCAAAATTTATTTTAAGAATAAAGGAAACAGACCACCCATAATCAATGTTGCTTCTTCTTAATCCAAAAAAGAAATTGGGGAATGGTAGGGGAAGGAGTTGTGTTCCCCAATCCACCATCAGCAGTTTTACCATGGCCTTTCAGAGTCTTAATATCTCTTCCTTGGCCACAAGGATTGCTGACAGCACTACCACCACTACCACTATAAATAAATACCACTGTGTGCACTTGCTTGGTGCATCTTTGCCACCTTGTCTAACTCTCCAGTTAGCATTTGTCTACCAAGTGCTAGTAAACTGGCTCATGTTGCAACAATTCACACTGCCACTAATGATAATCCATCCACATCTTCATGACCGACAAGGAAAAGGGTGGAAGCCAATGTATTGTGCCAAAGCAAAGCTGGCAGATCACTTTAAGAGCCTCCAAGAAGGAGAAATTGCAATGTATAAATTGTGTGGCAAGAAAGAGAGTAAGGGGAGGATGCTCACTAGTGTCAATCCAAAGCAACATATGCAAAGACACCACAAGTATTTATTACTGCGTGAAGAGGGTATTACTATGAGACGGCAAAGGTATCAGATTTTCCATCACCATTACCATGGGCAGAGAAGGGCAGATGTTGAGCATAGTACAAATAGGTTACTCCCATTCCTCATTTTGACAGGGAAGTGGACCACATCTCACTCTTGAACATTTTGTTGGAGTTTAATTCATGTGGCATTAAAATAGTATGGTTAAAAGGGGGTTGGGCCTGTCAGGCAACTGAGTCAGTTGCATGGTGCTGGAGCTCCTCAGGGAAAACATTTTCTTGAGCCAATAATTGCACTAATTGTGGCTACAGTCCTGTTCTCAACCCTGGGAACTACCCTCATTTGTTATTGGCACTCTCCTGCCCACACCAAGGGGGCATAGCCCAAGCCTAGTGTTAGCAGTTTCACGGACGGTCAGGGAAGTGGCTGATCCTCGGCCTTTACTTGGGACTTGCATGCTCTGCGCCCTCTCCACCCCAATCGCTCTGAACTGGCAGGGGATATCCCAGTCCCCACTGGAAACCCTTGAACAAACACCTACCCAAGAGTTACGACTTACTGGTGAGCTTGAGTATTGAGGCCCTGAAGTCAAGATGGCCACCATGGCCTGCAGACCTGGGAACATCCCCGCAGTCACCTATCCTTGTACTACTGCTGCTCGAGGCATTTGACTGCATCAGTGACCAGTTTTGGGCCAAGCTGTCTGCAAGGGGGCTTACCTCTACACCTGCTACTTGAGTACTTGAGCCATGGCGTCCCTGAACCGCCCTGCTGGTTGCCGCCACATGTCTCAACGTGGATCTAGAGTGGTGCGTTACAGAGGTCGGCACAAGTTACTGCTTAATTAGCAGTAATTAGTATAGTCTATTAGACTTCAATATAGGTTTGACAGAGCAGGTGATTCCTGTTGTTGGAAAGTAACACAGTCTTTTAACTTGAACCAGAAAATATTGGCAATGATATATATATCCTGGTATGAGTAGTGGTTATAGTCTTTTTTACTCCAATAATAATAATTAACAAAAATGAGAAATTTAGCAAATTAGATTTTCAATAGAGGTAGCATACATTTACATTTTGAATGCTCATGTCTGAATTGTGCTCTAGGCTGTATAATGTAGCTGTATATTACCTGTATTTTACCAGCACCACAATAAACCAAAGAGATTGACAAATAAAAATAAGTCATAGAATGTTTCTGTAGAGTACAGTTTATTTTTTCAATACCATTGTCCAGTAAACATTTTCTCCAGGCATATACTCAAAGAATGAAGTGGACTCAGAAGTTTAGGTGATAATCCCAACACCCAACATGCAGAGTCCCAAGGTGAAGCGCTATCTTAGTTTCACTTACCCCTTAGTACATTTGTAGGGGATTTTCTCACATATATATAGAGAGATAAAGAAAATATAATAGTATAATACGGTTTCTGAAAAATAACCTTTAAATTTGAGTGAGTGTTCAATTGAGAAAGCCCACATAAGCGACGAAATGCGTCATGGACTCAGAGGAGGACTAAAGAAGGACTTTTTATATTTATATTTTATATTTGTTTTCTATACTTTTGTTTTACAATTAAAAGTCTTATCTTGGATAAAGTTCCCTATCTATTCCTGATCCTTTCCGGTTCCTGAAAGGGCAGTGTTACCCTACAATTTGGCACTAAGTGGATATTTTGGAACCAGTTATCAAACAGGCTCCTAATAAGGTGAGCGGTTCACTCATATATTCCTTTCCACAGTCTGTGAAAACAGTTCCACCTAGATTTTTGTGTTTTCGGTTTTATCTCTATATTTAATGTATTCACTCCCCGTAGTAAAGAAGGTCTTCTGGTGCACCTGAAAATCCAGATCCACTCTCTGTTCTGAGCCGATAACGAAAAAGGGTCAGTAAAATGTGAGTTTATGTCTACACTCACTCGAATTTAAAGGTTATTTTTCAAAAACAGTATTATACTATTATATTTTCTTTATCTCTCTATATATATATGTGAGAAAATCCCCAACAAATGAACTAAGGGGTAAGTGAAACTAAGATAGCGCTTCACCTTGGGACTCTGCATGTTGGGTGATGGGATTATCACCTAAACTTCTGAGTCCACTTCCTTGTTTTCATTCTGCAATTCTAGTGGATTTTTTGAGATATCCACTAATGGTGTTATAGCTGCTGACATTAGATTTGACGTTTGTTAGACACCAAGAAGCCCCTTATATACACTGTATTAAGATATTTGTGTTTCCATATACTCAAAGAATAATGCCCCACCATATGAACCTAGAGCTCAAAGTTCTTCTACTCACAAAATGCTCAGCTAGCGTAGAAAGTATGAACACAAGCATAAAACCACCTCAAACCTTCACAATATATGTAAATTGGTTCTTTTGGCCAGATAGGACAGTTTAGGTGTAACATACAATTACAAAAGCTGTAGATTTATTTAGCATTGATGGGTTTAGCAAATCAGTGGAAAGGAAGGAAAAATAATTAACCGTTAGAATCCACGCAATAAAATTGAGAATTTTTGGACAGTTAAAATTAAAATCAGTATTTTCCGAAAGAAAAAAAGGATATCATAATTTAAAAACAAGTGCAACATGTTGTGAAGAAGACTGGAATGTAAAATATGTTTCATTGCTAGGTAATCTGTTTTTATTAACTTGTTTGATTTGTTTAAGACTACATAGTAATGATATGCAGACAGATGGTGCTGTAATATAATTCTCCTAATCTAAAGGTGAAAATGACAATTTTGCTGAAATAAAGACAAAATACGCTACTTAACAGTCATTATGGCCCTGATGACAAGGATATAATGGTTTTCATTACCTGCTTGGTATAATTCCACAGGCGGTGCACTGTTAAATATTACTGTGTGCCATCAAGATTTCATTGTGGAGTATTTAGTATACTGAAAGAAAACCATTTGTATAACCCCCTTTATGTAACCCTTTATGTGCAAGGAGTGCGATATTTATTTGTAAGCACAATGTTGCATGGTGGGGAAAAAAAACAGACAAAAAATAAAACCGAACACTGGGCAAATTAGTTTATTTTTACTTAAAAAAACACCAAACTGTTATTTGTATATATATTATATACATACACACACACACACAGAATATATAATCCAGCGCACTCACTTATTCACTAAACAATGGTTTCAAATCTTACAGATTGTAATAGTTTTATTTAAAAACACCTCACCTAGGCAAAAAATAATGAGGGTTTAGTTACATTATATGATCATATATTGCATAAAACTGCCACAAAGTCAATGTACCCCACCATTGGCAGGTCCTACTCTAGTAGCCTTATGCCTGCTCTTGTGAGATTAATCCACTTACTTGGGAAATTCTTCCTCCTGGGGCTCCTGGAATGAGGCACCTGAGACAGAGATTTAGCAGTGAGACTGCAGGGGCATACACCAAAGTTAATTAATTCGGTCCTTACGGCTGGTGAGCAGACATGCCCCCACTCATGGCATGGAAAATGGTGGCACAAGTAAGGTATATAACTTATCACCTTCTCAAAGCTCCAGCTCTCCATGCCGTGAGTGGGTGCATGTCTGCTAAATAGAGAGCAGCTGCTTACTGTAATAAAAAAAAAAACAACTAGTAAATGGGCAGTTATTTCTGCTCAGTCACAAGTAAGTTGTTGATTATGCCCCAACACCCCCATACCCCTACCCAATGACATCAGGAGGAGCTTTAATTTAAAGAATGAGAGGTTGACAGATCACTGATCACCCCTGTGCCCACACAGTGGGTCTAATATAATAAAATAAAGCAGGGGGACATAGCGTCCCCTGTGCCCCCATGGTAGGGCTCCATAAATATTGTGGTAAAACATATTTGATAGGAGTTACCTTTTGTCCTCCCCAGCCCTCCCCATTTGGCTTTGGGTAGGAACTTTAATATTTAATAATGTGGTGACCACTTAGTCTCCACTAATTTATGTAAGGTAGGGGTTTTAATTAAGAATACAAGGGCGGGGGGGCATGTTGAGAGAAGGGGGACATGATGACGTGAAGACAGGACTGTAACCATGCATCGGGAGGTGGGGTTTAGGGGGTGAATGGACTGGCAACTGAATTCACCACGAGCAACGGCGTCTGTGTAAAGGGGATCACGGCAGGAGATTAGAGCCCACAACTAGAAGCCTTTTGCAGGGCAACAAGTGACTGGTAATCTGCATTGGAATATGCAAGACACTAAGGAGATCTGACCAAACGAAATAACGGCAGCTTGCTGACAATGAAAAAAGGTCCAGAAAATTCCAGTTAAAAGCAATTATAAACACTTGTTTATACAAGTTTATATTGTTTATTAGTGTTTAGAACTGAACAATCTGAGATAATAAAATAACAGCTAATAACTTGTATATAACTGGTTATATATATATATATATATATATATATTTATATATATATATATATATATATTTATATATATATGCAAAAAATAAGAGATGCACTCTAAGGACTTGTATAATCAAAAAATGCAGTATTTATTAAAAAGAAGGATTACATAATACGATCGACGTTTCGACCCCTCAGGGTCTTCCTCAAAATCAATATGTCAAAATCAGTGAAATCAATAAATAGTGAAATAAGAAAAGTACTCACCAATGGTGAATTGACTCCCTCACCCTCTCCGTGCGAACCCGGAAGTGAACCCGCGGTCACGTGGTGTGGCGTAATGCCGACGTGATGACGTGTCACTGGTTGCTAAGATACCAGTGAAACAAGTGGTAAATAAGAGCGTGTATAGTACACGCTGGATAAAGCAATGTATAACAGTGTGCCCATGTTGCAAAATGACCAGTATATTGTGTATCACGATACACAGACAAAGTGACAAGTGCTGATGAATAAGTGCCAGTGCAGAAATAGAAAATGTGATAACACATTACAAATATGTGATTGCATGAATCCAAGTGCTTAATGTGCTACTACCTTCTGTAAATAGGTCAAAAAGTACAAGGAAGAATCACACATAATTATAATTATAATAGACATCACCTAAGGCTAAAGCTGAGTTTCAGTTTAACAAGACAAACAGGGCAGTATAAAACAAGACTACAATAGAACCTGTATATGTGATCTTAAAGATATATAAGCATAAATAAGTAAGAGAACAAAAAGTAAATCATTAGATGAGACCATTAATGCTCATTCTCATGGAGCTCTATACTATTGATCCATACCTCACTGATACTAAATGAGAAAGATTTTTTCTATATAATTAAGAAACTGTTAATCATTAATAAGAGTGGTCACAGACCACACCATATAATATATATAGTAATGTGTACGGACAGTCACAGAAACACAGAAAATGCAATGTTTTCATTCAGCCCTTTCGGGGCAACCGTGTCCAGTCGGTGTATCCATTGAGCCTCACGCTGTAACAACATCCTGGATCTATCTCCACCCCTAGGCATTGGAGGAATATGATCGATGGCAGTGAACCTTAAAGAAGGTAATCTGTGTCCCATGACCAAAGAATGTTTAGCTACAGGCTTATCGCTCCGTTGATCTCTGAATGCCGTCATAATGGTAGACCGGTGTCCTCTTATCCGGTCTCGTACTGTTAAGTCAGTCTTCCCCACATATGAGAGACCGCAGGGACACGTGATCATGTATATCACATGGTCAGTGGTACAGGTAATGAACTGTGATATTTTAATTTTTTGACCGGAATGTGGGTGTGCAAAAGTCGTACCACTGACCATGTGACCACACGTCACACATCCACTGCATTTGAAGCATCCCTTTTTGGAGATAGTAGTGGCTTTACGGTAACATGCTACTGGATCATTTTTCACCAAGAGATCTTTAAGATTTTTACTCCTTTTATAACTTAAAACTGGCATCTCCTGGAACGAATCTGGTAATGTTTTATCAGATCGAAGTATTCCCCAATGCTTATGGATGGATTGTCTGATTTTGAGTGTACCAGTATGAAATGTCAGCGGAAGGTAAATCCTAGGTTTAGATGATTTGCCTGATGTATTTCTCCTTGTTAGGTCATTTCTCTCCTTGTTCCAAATTTCCAATGCTCTCGTTTTGGCCAATTTTAATACACGTGATGAATATGTTTTTTGTTTTTTATATATATATATATATATATATATAAATAAAATCATATACCAGTTATATACAACTTGGAAAGTCAAACTGAAACATTTAAAAAAAGAAATTAATAATAGCACATGTCAACTAAAACTACAAATAGAAGAAATTGGTGCAAAAATAACCAAGATGGAAAAAAAAAATATGAAAAAAATGGAGTTCCAATACAAGACGGTCACTGAGGTGCAAGAAGGAATGAAAAATGAAGTAAATACCTTGGAACAAAGTATACATTTATTGGAAGATAGGCAAAGAATAAAGAACATCAGACTGGAAAAATTTCCCTGAATCCATTACTTGTGAAAACACCAAAGAATTTGTGCTTGAATTTATTTTAGCCTTAGACATCAACATATAAAACAAGGAAATTGTGATAGAAAACATATATCATGTGAGAAAACCACCAAATATTCCAGAAATAAGTCAGAGGGATCTGGTAGTTGTATTTTATTATTTTCAAATGAAACAAGCTATTCAAGCAAGTAGAGTAAAGAAACTAACAGAAGGAAGATTTAAAGATATTGTAATGTACAAGGACTTACCATATACATAAATGTGGAGAAATACCTTTTTACAGCCCTGATACCACTTAAACAACAAAATATAAGATATTGATGGGGGCCAAACAAATTAAAGGATCACTATAGGGTCAGGAACACAAACATGTATTTCTGACCCTATAGTGTTAAAACCACCATGTAGACCCCCTGGGCCCCTCATGCCTTGATAAATAAAGCAAAATCTTACTTTATTCAAGCCAGAAGCTGTAAATCTGCATGTTTGCCTAAAAAAAAAAACAAAAAAAAAAAAACAAGCAGTATGCTGACATCATCAGAAGTGGTAGCCTGATCCAATCACAGTGCTTCCCCACAGGATTGACTGAGACTGACAAAGAGGCAGATCAGGGGCAGAACCAGCATAATTCAAACACAGCCCTGGCCAATCAGCATCTCCTCATAGAGATGAATTGAATCAATGAATCTCTATGAGGAAACGTCTGTGTCTGCATGCAGAGGGAGGAGACACTGAATGTTTGGATGCATTTTAGGCAGCCATGACCCAGGGAGAATCTTTAACAGCTATCGGAGGAGTGGCCAGTGAAGTTATCACTAGGCTGTAATGCAAACACTGCATTTTGTCTGAAAAGACAGTGTTTACAGCAAAAAGCCTGAAGGTAATGACTCTACTCACCAGAACAAATTCAATAAGATGCAGTTGTTTTAATGACTATAATGTCTCTTTAATAACAGTGTTCTGGAAAGACCCTAAGAAAATATTTTTTGAACCAAAGGAATTTGAGGAATGGGCAAAGGGACAAATAAAGTGAAAAAAGAAGAAGGGAGAAGAAACTAGAAGGAAAGAGAGGATCTTTTTTATAATAACTGCATTAAAAGAGACAACATATACAGAGGAACATAAGAAGAGTGGCAGGAAAAGAAATAAGAATTTTTTTTCCTCTCTCTCTCTCCTCTTTTTAAAGTATATATGTAGGGTTAGGGACAAGATAAATAGTGAGTTAGAAATTTGAAACACATGAGTTACAGAACACATTAAGTGAGTAATATAAACACAATACAATAGAACTGAAGAGATAAGAGTGAAATGGGGACATTTTCACAAATACGAGATACGACAAAAAACAATATTATATCTTTGTTTTAATTGTTACACGAAATAGATAATGAAATGTTTTAAACACTTCTCGCTTTGAAGACAGAAAAAAGATAGCCAAGACACTTGCCATTTGGAAATGTATAGATAAAAAAGGGGAGGGAAGGAGAGAAGGGGAAAGGGAGGAAATAATTTTAAAAAGGCACATAATATTAAAGGTAATATAGAATAAGTTTGAGAAATATAATTTGTGTCATGAATGGGTGTGTTTAATTAAAGGGTGATTATAAAGCTGAATAGGTGTAAAGTCTGCTCTCCAATGTAAAGTCTACGTTTGCCACAGACTCCTGTTCAGACTTGTAGATTTCAGGATTTTTTTGTACTAGGTTTTGTTTTTTTACTCTTCCTCTCTTTCTTTGGGCATAAAGTTGGGCATAAACTTCAAATAATATTTATTTATAAACCCTTTACCACCCGTAAAGGGTTTATAAATAAATATTATTTGAAGTGCTGGTCCATGCCAACCCCCTAAAAATACCCCTGCTTGGAGATCTTATTAAAGATCTTCACTAGTGACATTATGGAGTATAATGTCTCTATGTTACTCTAAGAGACTTAGACTTTTTGTCACTCTTTGTGTAAGTTAGGATGTATGTAGTTATGCCTTCAATAGAAGGGAATTTCCATGTTGGGTGATTAGGTTTTTTAACCTAAAAAACAAACACCCCATGTAAAAGAAAACTTTTTCACAAATTACTTAGAAAAGAACAAATAGACATAGCTATGATACAAGAGACTCAGTGGAAAAGTGAAGAGAAAGTTAGATGGAAGTATAAATTGTAGGAAGAAGCAATACATGCTTCTGTGGAGGAAAAAAAAAAAGCTGAATTGTCATTATCTTTTCAAAACGGATGATTAAGGAAATAGAATATACAGAGTTGGATAGCGAAGGAAGATACCAAATTCTAGAATGCAGGACAGACTCAGTAACATATACCCTTGGTAATCTTTATTTGACAAAAAAATAACCAACAAAATATCTAAAAAAGTAATGGATAGGGTTGAAAAAGTTAAAATGGGAATATTGGTTGTCACAGGGGATTTTAATTGTGTCCCGGATACGGAGCTAGATAAGAAAATAAAAGATAACAAAAGATAAAAATTAACCTCTTAAGGATGGCGGGCGTTCTATGCCATCCTTTTTTGGGTAGTCCTCAATACCGGAGGGCAGCATAAAACGTCGCCCAGGGGACTTACCAGGCCCCGCAGACCCCACATCGACGGTCGCGATCCGGGGGCTGCCTGGGAGCCCAGGCAGCCCGCTTCTGCATGATCCAGCCCTCCAGGGCCATGTGATCGCGGGGTCCTTGCAATCACATGGCTGGAATAGCTGGCTCAGCTGGCTCATGCAGTGCCAGCAGGGGTGCTGCCTGAATTCTCAGGCTGTCCCCCTGCTGCCTGTAAAAAAGTTTTAAGACTTAGAAAAAGTTAAAAAAAAAGTTTAATAATGTAAATTAAAGTACTAAGATCATATATATAGTATATATATACACACACACACACACACACACATATATATGTATATGATCCAAGTACTTTTATATGCACATATACACAAAAACTATTATTCTAAGTGTATATATATAAAGTATTGAAATACACTCACAATAATTTTATATATAAATACAAATATATATATATATATATATATATATATATATATATATATATATATATATATATATATATATATATATATATATTAAGAAAATTGAAAACAAAAAGGAGAAAATAAAATAAATAATAAACTTTTTTTTAAATATTAACAAAAGATGTTGGTACTTTGGGTAAAACCCTAGTTAGAGTTAAGAAAAACGTCCATAATATAATTTTGATTGAAACTTATTTTAGAGTATGTAATAGGTGGTACTTGGCTCGACCAGATTAAACAAAATGGACATTAGTGTCTCAAATGTACACTGGAGAAGCTTGAGGGCGGTTGGAAGCTATCTTCACATATGATGGAGCTGCCCAAAAATTAAAACTATATGAGATCAGGTTTATAATATACTTTATGATACGCATAAGATTAAAATTGAAAAAAGGCAGATAACAGCATTACTGCATATGGGTTGGCCTGATTTAACAACAACAAATTATTATCTGGTTACACATAGTTTCCTATAGACAAATAAAAAAAGGGTAAGGGTGCGCCTAAAGTGTATAGTAAACCATATATAATGTATAAAATATAACAATTATATAAAATATAGAATTTAAAATTATAAGATAAGTGAAATAATAGTCCAAAACACTTATCGAATGTTCATAATAGCAGATTCTCCTTGTAGAGACAGCAAATCTTAGGACGTCAGACGGAGTTGAAACTTCACAGTAGTGTGCTTGGATCCGGTGAGGTATATATAAAAGGAAAGCAGAAAAAAGAAACTCCAATGAGGCGAAACGCGTCTAGATACTATTATTTTAAATTTATTTCTAATAAAGAATTTTATTTGGCATAAAATATTTTATTGCCATTTTTCTTTATATTTTCTTATTTTATTTATTTTATTCTCTGCACCTGACCTACATCTACAAGAAATTGAAAGAATCCAGGGGTGGGGATTGTACCACCTAAGCGTTTATATCGAGCAGTAAAAGTGCTCTACACAATGTAAGTAATTTACTTTATATCACTTTTATATTACAAACAGAGAGCACTATATTTGTATTCTCTCAATTTTGGGTTAAACCAATTGGAACGCCGAGCGTGGACTAGAAATTCTCCAATCAAACACTACTCTACATATCCGTGAGTGGGGATTATTCCACTTCATGCGCATAAATTGAGCTAAGTTCTAGCTCCATAAAGTGTGAGTAGGACCATTTGCACTATTTCAAAATTTATATTTTGACTGATATACTGTACCACTGGAGTTTCTTTTTTCTGCTTTTCTTTTATATATACACCTCACCGGATCCAAGCACACTACTGTGAAGTTTCAACTCAGTCTGACGTCCTAAGATTTGCTGTCTCTACAAGGAGAATCTGCTATTACGAACTTTCGATAAGTGTTTTGGACTATTATTTCACTTATCTTATAATTTTAAATTCTATATAATTTTTATATTTTATACATTATATATGGTTTACTATACACCTTAGGTGCACCCTTACCCTTTTTTTATTTGTCTATTGTTTTACATAATCTAGGGGATCATAGGGGACTCCCCTTTGAGGTGTGCTGCCTTTTTACCATTTTTGTGTGGCAGTTGAGTGCTAATTTTTTCCTTTTTTACACATAGTTTCCTGGCTGTGAAGATTCTTATAGCGAGAGAATGGAAACAACCCATAGAAATTAGTTACTATCAATGGGCAAAACAACTAACTTTCCAATTAAAGATGTAATTAGGTGTATGTTGGAGAAATTATTCTTCGGTCGAATGTATTATGTATGAGTAAATGTTAAGACTTTGTACGCTAATGTTATATTTATTTTATACTTAATTTTGTATGATAAAAACCCAAATACAGAATATTTAAAAAAAAAAAAAATACAAGAGGGGTGGGCATGTCATTGCCCACCTCCAAAAAGGTTTCCTAAGTCCCAGGATGCTATGGGTCCTCAAGGCACTACCCACCTTCCTTCAAATAAAACTACCATACTTAAACCCCTTTAATCTAATGATGGTGATGGGAGCCAATAAAAAGAATGCCTGTTAAAAAAAAAAAATCATACATCAGATAACTTCTCTTTTCTAAGTCTACTATTCTTCAGCATCAATAAATGGCAAAATAAAATAATAATGCAGTGCAACAATCAAAAAAAAAAAAAAAAAGATGAATTCGAAAAATAAATTACAGAGAAAAGCAAACCTTTCGGAAAATGTCCCATGCTATACAATATCAAATCGATATATTTAATATTTAAAATCACAAGATCAAATATCAAGATATATAAAAAAAGGAATCAGACGAGTTAGTAAAAAGAATGTATTCCCTTTACAGTTTTACTAGACAAAAGTCTAACATTTGCGGCTGGTTTGGTGGCTTGTATGGATGATCAATTTCAAGTTTATAGTATACATATCGTTAATATTTTACTCTATAACTGAAATATCTACACATATGCTCTATTCAGGGTTTTGTGCTTGGTCACCTTTGTTATTGCTTGCAGCTATATTTTGTTTTGTTTGCATTTTACATTTCTACACTTTACTCTACATTACGCCTTATATCCTTGCTTTGTCCTCTCTACTGAACCAAGCTAGGAAGTCTTTGCTTTCTAACACTGCCTATGCATCTGAAATCAGAGCACATTCTTGATTTATTACATGTGCGTGAACCTCTAACATTGCTCATCTGTATTTACACTAAAAGCAAATAGAAATCTTTGTTTTGTGTTTGTCTTTCCTTCTAGTTGTTTTGGATTTCACATTGTAAGAGGAAGCTTAAAAAGATTCTTATTTCTCTGCATTTTTAATCAAATCTATAATTATGTAGATCAAATCACTTAACCCTTTAGTGACCAGACCGTTTTTCAATTTTCTTACCGTTAAGGACCAGGGCTGTTTTTACATTTCTGCAGTGTTTGTGTTTAGCTGTAATTTTCCTCTTACTCATTTACTGTACCCACATATATTATATATATATATATATTTTATTGCCATTAAATGGTCTTTCTAAAGATACCATTATTTTCATCAGATCACATAATTTACTATAAAAAATTATAACATTTGATGGAAAAATGTAAAAAAAACACACTTTTTCTACCTTTGACTCCCAAAATCTGTTACACATCTACAACCACCAAAAACACCCATGCTAAATAGTTTCTTAATTTTGTCCTGAGTTTAGAAATACCCAATGTTAACATGTTCTTAGCTTTTTTTTTTTTTGCAATTTATAGGGCTATAAGTACAAGTAGGACATTTCTGTTCAAAATACATATATTTTTAATTGATCAGTAGTGACATTGTAACACTTATCTGTCAAATCTCTGAATCACACCTCACATATTTTTTTTAATGTAGACATCCAGTCTTTTTTAGTAGCCACTTAGTCACAAACACTGGCCAAAGTTAGCATTTATATGTGTTTGTGTGTTAAAAATGCAAAAACCAATTAGGAACTAAAAAATAAGACTGAACTTACCCCATGTGCAATACCTGGGGTTGTCTTCTTTTGCAAATAGTATGCCATGATGGGGGTAAATCTCATTTGTGGGCTACCATACGCTCTGAAAGGGAACATAACCAATCTGGCAAATTTCAATGTGAAAAAAATGGAAAAATCAAACCTTATATTTGACCCTGTAACTTTCAAAAACACTATAAACTTGTACATGGGGGGTACTGTTATACTCCGGAGACTAAAACATTAAAACGTATCACAACAATGATATCATCAGTGAAAGTGCTGTTTGTGTTTGAATAATGCAAAAAACCTCACAAAAAACCTCACAGTCACTGACAATATCATCGCTGTGATATGTTTTACTGTTTTAAAACACTAATATTTGTGTTCAGTGAAGTCTCCTGAGTAAAACAGTACCCCCCATGTACAGGTTTTAGGGTGTCATGGAAAGTTAAAGGGTTAAATACAGTGCTGGTAAATTAAATTCTCTGGACTTTCGGCCTGGGTTGTCTGGCAGGTCCCTAAAAGTGCAACCAATAAAATTACTTAATTATGTTAAAATATTACATAAATATGCAAATAGAATTACAATATATATACTTTTGAAATCTATGTGTAAATTTATGAAATTATTTATGTAATTATGTATATGGATATATACATTTCATATTTTATTTATCTATACATAGATATATAATTTCAATCTAAGAGTATGTTGATATAAATATATATCTATTAATATCAAAATAATTAAAATATAGTTAGAATAAAATTACATATATAGTTTATTATTTTTAACTTTTTTATTGTATTTACTTATTTATATTTTATAATATATATATATACACACACACACACACACACACACACACACACTATAGTTATTATATATATACACACACACACACACACGTATGCGTAATTTAATTATAAGTGTATTTTTATATATCTAAAAATACACTTAGTATGATATATATATATATATATATATATATATATATAAAAGATATAATATATGCATATATCATATGTATACATATACATTTTTATTTTTATTTTATTTTTTACATTTATTAACATTTTTTTTTCTATTTTACAGCAGCAGAGAGACTGGCTGTCAGTTTAGCACTATGTACGCCATGTGATCAGAGTGATCACATGGCCCGCGAGGACCTTATTTGCTGAGGGGGGACTATCTGAGCTGTCAGGCAGTCCCCCCCCCAGACTGGGAGCAACACCGATCGCCGTTGGGGGAACAGTGGCGATCGGGTAAGTAATAAGGATGTGCCGGACATACTAGGTATGTCCGCGGTCATTAAGGACTGTTTTCTGTTGGACGTACCTAGTATGTCAGTGGTCCTTAAGGAGTTAAATATTTAGCCACCATACATTTGGGCAAAGTTCTGCCATTGCTCTTTTAACATATTAAAATACAGTCAGGTCCATAAATATTGGGACATCGACACAATTCTAATCTTTTTGGCTCTATACACCAACACAATGGGTTTGAAATAACACAAACAAGATGTGCTTTAACTGCAGACTTTCACCTTTAATTTGAGGGTATTTACATCCAAATCAGGTGAACGGTGTAGGAATTACAACAGTTTGTATGTGTGCCTCCCACTATTTAAGGGACCAAAAGTAATGGGACAGATTAACAGTGATAAATCAAACTTTCACTTTTTAATACATGGTTGCAAATCCTTTGCAGTCAATTAAGGCCTGAAGTCTGGAACGCATAGACATCACCAGACGCTGGCTTTCATCCCTGGTGATGCTCTGTCTTCAGTTCCTGCTTGTTCTCAGGGAATTTTCCCTTCAGTTTTGTCTTCATCAAGTGAAATGCATGCTCAGTCGGATTCAGGTCAGGTGATTGACTTGGCCATTGCATAACATTCCACTTCTTTCCCTTTAAAAAACTCTTTGGTTGCTTTTGCAGTATGCTTCGGGTCATTGTCCATCTGCACTGTGAAGCGCCGTCCAATGAGCTCTGAAGCATTTGGCTGAATATGAGCAGATAATATTGCCCGAAACACTTCAGAATTCATCCTGCTGCTTTTGTCAGCAGTCACATCATCAATAAATACAAGAGAACCAGTTCCATTGGCAGCCATACATGCCCACGCCATGACACTACCACCACCATGCTTCACTGATGAGGTGGTATGCTTTGTATCATGAGCAGTTCCTTTCTTTCTCCATACTCTTCTCTTCCCATCACTCTGGTACAAGTTGATCTTGGTCTCATTTGTCCATAGGATGTTGTTCCAGAACTGTGGTGGCTTTTTTAGATGTTGTCTGGCAAACTCTAATCTGGTCTTCCTGTTTTTGAGGCTCACCAATGATTTACATCTTGTGGTGAACCCTCTGTATTCACTCTGGTGAAGTCTTCTCTTGATTGTTGACTTTGACAAACATACACCTACCTCCTGGAGAGTGTTCTTGATCTGGCCAACTGTTGTGAAGGGTGTTTTTTCTTCACCAGGGAAAGAATTCTTCGATCATCCACCACAGTTGTTTTCCGTGGTCTTCCGGGTCTTTTGGTGTTGCTGAGCTCACTGGTGCGTTCTCTCTTTTTAAGGATGTTCCAAACAGTTGATTTGACCACACCTAATGTTTTTGCTATCTCTCTGATGGATTTGTTTTGTTTTTTCAGCCTAATGATGGCTTGCTTCACTGTTAGTGACAGCTCTTTGGATCTCATATTGAGAGTTGACAGCAACCGATTCCAAATGCAAATAGCACACTTGAAATGAACTCTGGACCTTTTATCTGCTCCTTGTAAATGGAATAATGAGGGAATAACACACACCTGGCCATGGAACAGCTGAGAAGCCAATTGTCCCATTACTTTTGGTCCCTTGAAAAGTGGGAGGCACATATACAAACTGTTGTAAATACTACACCGTTCACCTGATTTGGATGTAAATACCCTCAAATTAAAGCTGAAAGTCTTCAGTTAAAGCACATCTTGTTCATTTCATTTAAAATCCATTGTGGTGGTGTATAGAGCCAAAAAGATTAGAATTGTGTTGATGTCCCAATATTTATGGACCTGACTGTATATATTGTATAAGCCTGGTATTTACTTAACCCCTTCAGGACGGGTGACGGACGAGGTCCGTCACGCAGGGGAGACCCTTAACGACGGGTGACGGACCTCGTCCGTCACGCGGTAAAATTAACCCCGGATCGCCGCTATTGCAGCGATCGCGGGGTTAATGGTGCTCCCGGTATGCCTCTGCATTAGAGGCATACCGGGAGCACCCGGTCAAGCTGCCCAGCACATGTGCTCGCTCTGACCACAAGTCTGAGCGAGCACATGTGCTCAGTATACTCACCTACCGGCTCCCTGCACTTCCGGGTTCTGTGTGAAGTGCAGGGAGCCGGATCAGTGCTGATCCTGCCCCCTGCTGTTAAAAAAAATAAAGTTTATTTAAAGTGTCCCCCCCCTTACCCATTTTAATAAAAAATTAACCCATTCCCTGCCAATTGATCACTGACTACAGTGATCAGTTGGCAGGGATTACATTTTACTATGATCTGATTTTTTTTTTTAACCCCTGAGGGTTAATTCTTTTTTTTTTAACCCTCAGGGGTTAAATTAATTAAATTAATTAATTAAATTATTTTATAATTATATATTTAGATAGCTGGGGTGGGTGGAAGTTAGTGGGGAATTGGGGGATTTGGCGTTAGGCTAACTAGGGGTTAACGTTAAAAAAAAGTTTTAAAAGAAACTTTAAAAAGTTAAAAATTAAACTTAAAAAATGTTTTAATAACATTTAAGTAAAAAAACACACACTTTACCTAGTCCAAATAAAAATTAACCCCTTCCCTGCCAGTCGATCACTGCCTACAGCGATCAAATAGAGATCACAGTATTATACTGTGATCTAATTTTTTTTAACCCCTGAGGATTAACTTTAATTCATTTTTTTAACCCTCAGGGGTTCAATTTATTTAATTAATTAATTTAAATATTTTATAACTATATATTTTGCTAGCTGGGGTGGGTGGGAGTTATGGGAAAATGGGGAATTTACTGTTAGTGCTGCATACTGCTAGTTAGGGGTTAACGGTAAAAGAAAAAGCTTAGAAAAATGTTAAATCTGTAAAAAAGTTTTAAGAAAGTTTAGGAAAGTTTAAAAATAATTTATAAGCAAAACAAAAGTTTAAAAACTAGTTTTTAAAAGTAAAAAAGTTATAAAAAGTAAAAAAATACATTTTAAAAACGCTCATTACCACTACACCTGGAGCAAACTAGAGAAAAAAATTATCCCACGCCAAGGTTCAGAATATGCCTTTTGAATTACCCCAGGGTGTATTCTTTAATAAATAGTATGTGTTTGTGGGGAAGTTTCAATAACCAACCGTTTAAACTACTTCAAATTGGAACATGGACTTCAAAGTTAGAAAAAAACTGAATGGCTGCGTCTCAAATGCGCCCCTTCAACATCCACATATACCTGGCAAAGGTACATACGGGAGTATTGCTGTACTCAGCCGACATAGCTGAGCAACATATGAAGTATTATACAGTCATAGTACACATAAGGTTTGCAAAATATGCTGCGCAAACTCACTTTGTATGTCAAAAAGGCAGAAAAAAATGCTTATTACCACTACACTTGGTACAAGCTAGCAGAAAAATGATCCCACGCTAAGGTTCAAAATATGCCTTTTGAAATACCCTGGGATGTCTTCTTTAAGAAATGGTATGGCTTTATGGGGAATTTGGATTATATAGCCTGGTAAAATACTCTAACATGGGACATAGGCACAGCATAAAAATTCAAAGTTTGAAAAAAACTGGAATGGCTGTGTCCCAAATGTGCCCCTCCGATGTCCACACATACCTGGCAAAGGTACATACGGGGGTATTGCTGTACTCAGCCGACATAGCTGAGCAACATATGAAGTATTATACAGTCGTAGCACACATAAGGTTTGCAAAATATACTGTGCAAACTCACTTTGTATGTCAAAAAGGCAGAAAAAACGCTTATTACCACTACATCTGGTACAAGCTAGCGGAAAAATGATCCCACGCTAAGGTTCAAACTATACCTTTTGAAACACCCTGGGGTGTCTACTTTAAGAAATGGTAGGCCTTTGTGGGGTAGTTTGAATTTAAAACCTGCGAAGATGCTTGGAAATTGCACATAGGCACAGCGTCAAAATTCAAAGTTTGGTAAAAACGGATATGGCTTGGTCTCCTATATGGCACTGTAGCTTCACAAAATAGTGACAAAGACATTCATTGGGGGTGTATTTTTACTCAAAAGACTTAGCTGAGCATAATTTGGGAGGTTTGAACTTAGTGGCACATATGAAATATACAAAACGCCCAGCAAAAATGCAATCCGTATGTAAAAAATGCACAAAATTATTTTTTACCACATACTTTGGCATATATTGGTGAAAAAATGGGGGCATGTTAAGGCACAATATGCACCTTATGAGATACCCTGGAGTGTCTACTTTTACAAATGGTAGGCCTTTGTGGGGTTTTTTTGAACAGTCAAACTGTTATAATACCCCAAATGGAAGCTAAGGCTCATTAAATCCATCTCTCAAAATTCTACTGTGAATACTGTAAAGGACAGGTCTCCTATATGGCACTGTAGCTTCACGAAATAGTGCCAAAGACATTCATATGGGGTGTCATTTTACTCAGAAGACTTAGCTGAGCATAATTTGGGGGGTTTGAACTTAGTGGCACATATGAAATATACAAAACGCCCAGCAAAAATGCAATCCGTATGTAAAAAATGCACAAAATTATTTTTTACCACATACTTTGGCATATATTGGTGAAAAAATGGGGGCATGTTAAGGCACAATATGCACCTTATAAGATACCCTGGAGTGTCTACTTTTACAAATGGTAGGCCTTTGTGGGTTTTTTTTGAACAGTCAAACTGTTATAATACCCCAAATGGAAGCTAAGGCTCATTAAATCCATCTCTCAAAATTCTACTGTGAATACTGTAAAGGACAGGTCTCCTATATGGGACTGTAGCTTCACGAAATAGTGACAAAGACATTCATATGGGGTGTCATTTTACTCAGAAGACTTAGCTGAGCATAATTTGGGGGGTTTGAACTTAGTGGCACATATGAAATATACAAAACGCCCAGCAAAAATGCAATCCGTATGTAAAAAATGCACAAAATTATTTTTTACCACATACTTTGGCATATATTGGTGAAAAAATGGGGGCATGTTAAGGCACAATATGCACCTTATAAGATACCCTGGAGTGTCTACTTTTACAAATGGTAGGCCTTTGTGGGGGTTTTTTGAACAGTCAAACTGTTATAATACCCCAAATGGAAGCTAAGGCTCATTAAATCCATCTCTCAAAATTCTACTGTGAATACTGAAAAGGACAGGTATCCTGTATGGCACTGTAACTTCACGAAATAGTGCAAAAGACATACAATGGGGGTGTCATTTTACCCAGCAGATGTAACTGAACACAAAATAAAACTTTGTACAGGAATAGCACACACCAATTTTACAAAATATACACGAGAATTTCTCTGTTATAAGTTTGTGTGCCAAAAACCAAAAAGAACACAATTTTACTCCAATATTTAGCAGAGGTTGGCGGTAATATGGCTACGTAGAAAGTGTCAAAACAACCTTAGGTAAATAGCCCGTGATGTCTACTTTATATAAATATATACTTTTGTGTGGCAATTTTGTTTTCTTTTATGGCTATTAAGCTTACAAGACAAACATACCAAATTCTAAAATCGCTCCACATTAAAAGTTTATTTTACTCCTTGTGCTTTGTGACCTGTAACTACCAAAAAAAACTTAAAATCCCAGACACATTATATATTCTGTAAATCAGAACAACTAAATGAATTTATTTTTAATTACTTTCCTTAACCTGCACTAATTATGCACACATTATTATTGCAAAAACTGTAAAAAAAAACAATATTTTTCATTTTTTTTTGCATTTTTCTGTATTTTTTTTATAATAAGTAAGCATTTATATATATATATGTTATATCAAATTAAAGCCCTTTCTGTCCTTTAAAAACAGTATATAATATGTGTCGGTGCAATAAATGAGAGAGATGCAAATTGCAGTTGAACGCAAACAGCAAGAAAATGCAAAAATTGCTTGTGTCATTAAGCGTAAGTCAAGCTTCTGAAGCTGTGTCCTTAAGGGGTTAATGCATAAAAGGTAAATTACTATAACAGAATGAGCACAATTAAAATTGAGCTAATTATTTTATTTAAATCTGTATGCTTATAGTTGGATTGTTTATGTCTTTTCATGGTTATATTCTAGAAGATGTATCATCTATATTTTCTTTTATATTTAGATCATTATATTTACACTTTCATTAATTACACGGTATAGCAGTTATTTCAGCATATTCAATACATTAAAAACACTTGATTGCATCATATAACCTGAATAAAAAATAAACAACTTTGAAGTATCTTAAATTGACATTTCTAAACATTTGACACTTGCCATTGTTCGTTAGCTGAATTATCATAAATACTATAGAGATTTTAATGGAAACATAGTCAATTAATAGGTATTATTATTACAATAAGAATTTATTATAGCCTTGTGACTTAAAACTTTAGGGCTTAGGGTTTTCATCCTACACTTAATTATACTAAGAATTAGGTGACACAGAAAGTTGTAATTTAACAAATATTAATAGGGTAAAGGCCAGATAATATGGAGGTATGAATATAAGGCTGCCCTTGACAATTTCATGAAACTTAGCAAAGTGTGACTATTGATTGGTGCATTTAATTAACAAAGAAAGTTTTGAATCAACAGACAGCTGTAGTCTTTATTTATCCCTTCTAGCTAGTAAACAATGGTAACGTGAACATGCAATTAACATCAGCTTATGGAATGTGATAATATATAAAGATTAATAACTGTAATTACTGAGAGCATTAAAACAAAAAAATATGAATATATGAAGTTTGTCTTGTAAAAGATGCAGTTAGAGATACTTCTACATTTACAGTGAAGGAGAACAATATATGTCTTTTCTTTTTATTAGTTTAGTTACGGTTAGTGACAACTACTTTATGATAAATACACCATTATCGAGCTACTTTATAACATATCAAATGAATTTAGATAGGTAGCTACATTTTCTTCCACACTCATAGTGCGTACAAAAAAAAATATAAAACCAACCTGCAGAGCATCAGTTTTTTTAAATTTAGATAAATGGTATACATTTTCTAATGTGACCTTTAGTTATTAACTTCTTAAAGGAGCACAATAGGGTCAGGAACACATACATGTATTCCTGACCCTATAGGGTTAAAACCACCATCTAACCACCCTTTTTGCCTCATGACTCCCTAAATATAGTAAAATCTACAGCTGCTTATTTTGTGCCTGTTTCCTTTAGACCTGCCCACTGCCTTCTGACATCATCAGAAGTGGTAGCCTGATCCAATCACAATGCTTCCCCATAGGATTGGCTGAGACTGACAAAGTGGCAGATCAGGGGAAGAGCCAGCACAATTCAAACACAGCCCTGGCCAAATCAGCATCTCCTAATAGAGATGAATTGAATCAATGAATATCTATGAGGAAAGTTCAGTGTCTGCATGCAGAGGGAGGAAACACTGAATGTTTGGATGCATTTTAGGCAGCCATGACCCAGGAAGGATCTCTAACAGCCATCTGAGGAGTGGCCAGTGAAGTTATCACTAGGCTGTAATGTAAACACTGCATTTTGTCTGAAAAGACAGTGTTTACAGCAAAAGTAATGATTCTACTCAACAGAACAAATTCAAATTTTTCTGGTGACTATAGACCAAGGCTATTTTGAGATTCAACACATTTGTGACCAAGGTGTTTTCAGGACTTTTGCCATGTGTTTATTCCACCACAAATTTCTTGCTGTTTAAGTGCACCCATACATATTATATAGCACGCTTTACAGAAGAAAAACAAAACAGGGCTTTCTTTTGGAACCTTATGTTTATAATTAACTCAATATTACATATGAATAAAATGTTTAGAAAGTTGAAACTGCAACTAAAGAAAACTAACTGTTACACTACTTGGGGTGATTTGGATTGGAACTCAACTGCAGCTTGTAAACTCCCTAATTACAATAGTGAAGAAATGGAGAATCTTTAGAGTAACAATACTGTAGCTTTAAGAGAAGAGAGAATCACTGGTAACTTGATTCAGCCGAAGTTTTAATTAGTGTGAAACTTAAATGAATTGCATTTAGGCAATAATCCAATAAGAAGAAGTGCAAGTAATCAACAACACAAAGTTCATTATTAAGTATTTCTTCAGAGATGCATTAAGTAACATTCTTTAAGTTAATGAGAATAATCTTCAATAGAAACAATAAGCAAGTAGCTAAGAATATTTGCAGAGCAAGAACAGTTCATAGTGAATAAGCATGATGGGAGTTGTCCTCCATATAATTAGTAGCTTGTAGCAATGAAGATTTGAGTAAGCAAACATTAGTTCATTATTAAATGATATTGTAGACAAATAGCTGAAAGATATACTTAAGGTTAATATGTATAGTCCTCCAGTAGTTCAGAGATATGGTCCACTTGTAAAGTAGCAAAGGATCCGTTCTCCAGTAATCCTTTATGGCATGCAGCAATCCTTGCATTGGCTCAAAGGCTGGAACGGCTTGTCTGAGCTTGTGGAGAGGTAAGTCTGGTGGCAGTAGCTCCCCCAGTAGCTGAGCCTGTGGAGCCCGCGGAGGCAGCTCACACACAATCACCAAGCACCCTCTCTCTGGCCCAGTCTCCCTAAATACTGTCAGAGCTGTGTCAGAGGGGGGCGGGGTCCAGCTCCTCACCGCTGAGTGCCGAACCCGGAAGTGTTATTCCATGACACTAACAACATACATTCACTAATTCGTCTTGAATGTTAAAATGCCAAATATGGTTAGGATTTTAAATAGTTTTCAGATGTTATAAAACCAGTATTGTAAGGAAAGCAATACAGTTTTAAAGCTACGATTCTGCAAAATCCAACATGCTGAGATTACAACTTTTATAGTAGTCACGCAATCCAAAACCACTACCCAAAAATATATGTTTGTAGAAAGTGCATCCCCAGCCTAACTAAGAGCATTTTGACACTTTTCACACAAAGCTTGGTGAAAATATATATTTTTCTGTGTTTTCACACGTGTTTTATTTTGGTGAAATTCAAAGACCACATGTCACACTACTGTATTTGTATTTTGCTACGGTTACCAAGTAGTACAATTAAACACATGTATAACCATTGTCCTAATCTGACCCTTAATCCAACCTCTAATCCAACCATTAGTCCTGCCAACCTATAACTCTCTCCATATATCCAATGCATTTTCCTAAACCTAATCTACGCCATAATCCAAATTTTTAATCCTACCCATCATCCAAATCCTAATCCTTATATAATCCTACTTTTAATTCATGTCCTAATTCTGCCACTAATGCCGCCCCTCTTTCCCATCCCCTAATCCTACCTTTGAAAGATTCTCTCTGATGTCAGTACTGACATCAGTGGAGAAATTTCATAGTTCCAAAAGTACAGAGGACCATCTGAGCACTCTGTGATTGCTGAAGCTCCAGTAACTGTGGTTGGTACTAGGCAGCTGGCAAAAGCCAGCACTGATCACAGGGCTAAGGGAGGCCTCTCCATGGTCTTCATACTGTCGGGGTATCTCTGATACTGGTAAGAATCAATGTCAGGTTATGGTGACACAATTTAAAATCTGGCATAGTTACAATTATAGGCAGCTGAGTACAACCACAATCAGCCTCAGTACCACACTGCCGTGCTCACTTGGAGTGCTGCATATTACTTGTCTGTCACTAACAGTGGCCACAACTGATAGAGGGGACCTTCAGGTAATGGTCCCTAATTACTTAATGCAGCAGGCTGGGGGCACACATAGAAATACCACAGATGAGCAAGATCAATTTAAAGGGCTATGCGTGGTGCTCACTTTGAGCTTATCTGTCAGTCTGGGGCCAGCAATTAGGCTGGCAGAAGGGGTCCATAGGTATCAAATGATGCTTGCTGGTAGTTTTATTGCATGAAGGTCTGTGCCATAAATGGACATTAGCCTGATGGCAGAGAATGTCATGCAGTCCTTAAGTGGTTAAAAAGGTCTGGTAACTAGATACTTGTCTCATTACCTTATTGTAACAGAGCTTCCTGTACCCTGGTTGGGTACTTCCACCAGCGGATGCCCCTAGTGCTCACCGAGAAATCCAAGCACTCCTCCAGACACCGTAAGCGCTGCAGACCCCACTACCCCAGCAGCTTGGTTGGGGTCTCACCGTCTCCTACCCACCCTGGACCTAGTACAAGGCTCCAGGTTCCAGTGGGTGAACCTCTCTTCCTCCAGAGAGTCAAGCAGGAATAGCTCCTACAAGAACTCAGAGAATACAAGGGAGTATAGTAATTATAGCAATCCCTTGTAGTGATACAGCAGTTTCTCCCAATAAGAGACAAGACTTTAGAATGAGGGTGAAGTAAGTCTGTTTAATGGAAGCCACAGCTGGCCTTTTATGCAAGTCCCCAAGCAAGGTATACACCCACATGGACCTTGTGGGGGACAGGGACACAAAGCTTACAAACCAATCAGAACAGTAATTAAATGTGCAAATTATCTCCAGGCAGAAAAAACACATTTTATAAAGTACCATAAGTAGCAAACACAACACATCCCCATACATTTTACACCTCCTGATAGCCCTGAACAACATATCCCAAAATTACCCAGATCAGATAAGGGGTTCATAAATTTTATGGAAGTCATATTTTTGCCCAGGCGCAGGCATGGTCCCATGCCCAAAACAGTTCCATAGAATCGCGGCTAAGTGTCACTGGAGAAACGACTGGCAACCACAAGGTTTTCATGCCGAAAATAGTTCCAGGGCATTCATAGCTAAGTCCCCCTGAACAAAATGGCCGCCACCTCGTGGCCATCTATAGGAATTGCGGCCACCCAGGCGAACACTTAGACCACAGAGGTTGGAATTGCAACCATGTATCAATTAAGCTTAATAAGCTCCAGGGTGGTCTCCGGTTTGTGCGGCTGTTCGGTAAACGGTCCATATAGCCCCAAGAGCCTGTTATAAGTCCAAGGGGCACAATTGGTGTTTTAACACAGGGGCCATAGTCACAGGGTAGGAGGCTGGCAAACAAGCCCCTCTAAAAGCCAGTGGCGAGGCCACACATATTGTTTACATTCGAGTATTACCCCCAAGATATGGATACATTTTTCTTTCAGATTAACCCCTTAACGCCGTTACGGCGTTCTATGCCGTTGCGGCTTTAATGGGCTTTAAAGCCGTCGCGGCGGCATAGAACGCCGTAACGGCTTAAGCCCCCAGAGGACCAGCGGTACTCACCTCCGCCGCGATCCTCTTGTGGAGGGCTGCCTGACCGCCCAGGCAGCCCTCGTCCGGTGAATGAGGCCCCCGGGGGCCATGTGATCGCTCTCAGAGAGCGATCACATGGCCCCTATAGCTGGCTGTGGATCTGCCAGCAGGGGGGCTGTCTGAAATATCAGACAGTCCCCCTGTTGGTGGGAAACTGTAAAAAAAATAAATTAACATGTTATAAAATAAATTCAATATATTTATATATCTATAATATATGTATATATATATATATATATATATATATATATATATATATGTATATACACCCACATGGACCTTGTGGGGGACAGGGACACAAAGCTTACAAACCAATCAGAACAGTAATTAAATGTGCAAATTATCTCCAGGCAGAAAAAACACATTTTATAAAGTACCATAAGTACCAAACACAACACATCCCCATACATTTTACACCTCCTGATAGCCCTGAACAACATATCCCAAAATTACCCAGATCAGATAAGGGGTTCATAAATTTTATGGAAGTCATATTTTTGCCCAGGCGCAGGCATGGTCCCATGCCCAAAACAGTTCCATAGAATCGCGGCTAAGTGTCACTGGAGAAACGACTGGCAACCACAAGGTTTTCATGCCGAAAATAGTTCCAGGGCATTCATAGCTAAGTCCCCCTGAACAAAATGGCCGCCACCTCGTGGCCATCTATAGGAATTGCGGCCACCCAGGCGAACACTTAGACCACAGAGGTTGGAATTGCAACCATGTATCAATTATATATATATATAACGTCATACGTTGTGTATTTTAATACTAATATTAGTATATATATATATTAGTATTAAAATACACTTAGAATTACGTTACATATATATAATATGTATATATATTATATATAATAGATATATACACATATATTATATATATATATATACGTATAATTACAATAATAAATAAAATAAAATAAATACGTAAAATATTGAAACAAAATTTTATTAAAATTATATATTCATATGTAATTTCATTCTAACTGTATTTTGTTATTAATATATATATATATATTGGTAACAAAATACACTTAGAATGACATTCTATATATATCTATCTACATATAAAATACAAATAACTGCAAATATATATATAAATACATATAATTACATAAAAGATAACATTAGTATACACGTAGAATTTAAATACCTATAAATGCATATATATTAAAATTCTACGTGTATATTTAAGTAATCTTTTAACATAATTATGTGATTTGATTAATTAAAATGTGATTGCCATGCCTGACAACACAGGGAGAAAGTGCAGAGAATTTAATTCGCAAGCACTATATTTGACCCTGTAACTCTCCAAGACACCATAAAACCTGTACATAGGGGGTACTGTTTTACTCGGGAGACTTCGCTGAACTCAAATATTAGTGTTTCAAACTGGTAAATTGTATTACAACGATGATATTTTAAGTAAAAGTGCATTTTTTGCATTTTTTACAAACAAACAGCACTTTTATGGACTATATTATTGTTGTAATATGTTTTACTGTTTTAAAACACTAATATTTGTGTTTAGTGAAGTCTCCCGAGAATAACAATACCCCCCATGTACAGGTTTTATTGTGTTTTGGAAAGTTAGAGAGTCACATATAAGGCTTGCATTTCATTTTTTTTACATTGAAATTTGCCAGATTGGTTATGTTGCCTTTGAGAGCGTATGGTAGCCCAGGAATAAGAATTACCCCCATGATGGCATACCATTTGCAAAAGTAGACAACCCAAGGTATTGCAAATGGGGTATGTCCAGTTATTTTTAGTAGCCACTTAGTCACAAACACTGGCCAACTATTAGTTTTTTGCTTTTTTCACACAAAAACAAATATGAACGCTAACTTTGGCCAGTGTTTGTGACTAAGTGGCTACTAAAAAGACTAAACATACCCCACTTTCAATACCTTGGGTTGTCTACTTTTTCAAATGGTATGCCATTATGGGGGTAATTCTCATTCCTGGGCTACTACACTGTCTCAAAGGTAACATTACTAATCTGGCAAATTTCAATTTGAAAATGGAACGTTCTATATTTGACCCTGTAACTTTCCAAAACATCATAAAACCTGTTAATGGGGGGTACTGTTGTACTCGTGAGACATCGCTGATTACAAATATGGGCATTCTTTTGCAGTAATACCTAACAATATTATGACATTAACAGCTAAAATGTCAGACGTAAATACAAATTAAAAAAAAAATCTTATTTTCTCAATTTTTTAAAACTTTTATTCATAACAAATTATGTTCCATATATGAATAGTTAATGATAAATTAAAGCCCTGTTTCTCCTGAACAAAATGATATATAATAAGTGTGGGTGCACTTAATGTGACAGCGGTGAATTACGGTTGAACAGACATATAGCGCAAATTCCAGTTTTTGGTTACGTTTTGTTTTGATCAGAACGTGTACTATTGACTCCGTCCTGAAGGGGTTAAGAAATATAATCAAAACAAAAATATAAGCAACTACTTGCAATTACAGTCAGTTCGTAATGATACATAAAAATACCTGGGCTGTTTTAAATTGCAAACATGTAGTAGCTCGATTTAAAAAAAAATGCATAAACCATCAAATAACACCTGGTGGGTGCATCCATTGAATGATACTGGCCCCTAATGTAATATGGGGGTCCAGAAGTACTTTAAAAGAATACAATGAAAGCTTACATATCTCCATTTATTTCTAGTTGATGTCTGCCTGCCTTGCATTGTTTAAAGTATGGAAGAGCTATCTAATATTGTAGCCATGGGAGATGTAGTCTACAACATCTGAAGTGCCATAGGTTGCCAACCCCTGGACAAGGATGCAAATAATGCTGCTAGTTTTAATGTGACCTACCAAATCTAATTTAAGAGTAAAGAAAGGTACTGGTATAAACTGATCAGACACAACATGAATAACATTGATTATATCATTATAATGTTACCTGTCAAACAGTGGGATAACTTAGGCAGCATCAGACAGTTCTTGAACTCCATGTGTTAGAAGTAGGAAAAATGGACAAGTGAAAAGTGACTTTGACAAGGGCCAGATTATGATGGCTAGATGACTGGGTCACAGCATCTCCAAAAGTGGGGTCTTGTGGGGTGTTCCCGGTATGCAGTGGTTAGCACCTACAAAAAGTGGTGCAAGGAAGGACAACTGGTAAGCTGGCATTAGGGTTATGGGGGTCCAAGGCTTATTGATGCATGTGGGGAGTCAAGGCTAGCTGTCTGGTTCAATCACACAGAAGTGCTCCTGTAGTTCAAATTGCTGGAAAAGCATAATGTTGGCGATGATAGAAAGGTGTCATAACATAAAGGGCATCACAGTTTAGTGCACATGGAGCTACATAACCGCGGACCAGTCAAAGTGCCCATGATGACCCCTGTGCAATATAATCCATGGAGGCCCCACCTCGCAACACAGGATGTAAGGGATCTGCTGCTACTGTATTGGTGCCAGATACCACAATACACACTCAGAGGTTTTGTGAAGTCCATGCCTCAAGGCATCAACAAAGTGGACCTACACAATATTAGGCAGGTGATTTTAATTTTGTGGTTGATCAATGTATATGTCTTTCATGGTGCTATGAAAATCTTACTCTAAGATTTGCTTCATGTGAATGAAGGTTGTGGTCCTAGGCTAAAATTAAAAGGAGCTGCTCCAGCATTTCTGCCAGTGCTGCTCACATCGACTGGGAGGCAATGGCATCTGAATCTGGTCTTCATTAGATATCCGGATGCATTTTAGGCAGCCATGACCCAGGAAGGATCTCCAGCAGCCATCTGAGGAGTGGCCAGTGAAGTTATCACTAGGCTGTAATGTAAACACTGCATTTTCTCTGAAAAGACAGTGTTTACAGCAAAAAGCCTGAAGGTAAAGATTCTACTCACCAGAACAAATTCAATAAGCTGTAGTTGTTCTGGTGACTATAGTGTCCCTTTAAGGGGTTAACATAGCTAGAGGGGTTCCGTGAGCCTCTCTCTCACATGTGTCTGCTTCTTCATCGGCAGGGCCGTCTTTAACGCGGGGCAAACGGGGCAGCTGCCCCGGGCCCTGTCCTTGCTGGGGGGCCCGAGGTAACTACCCTGTTTGCCCTCTGCCCGCAAACTATGGGGGCCCATCGGGTGGCCCATGCACTTAGGGCCACCCGGTGGGCAGGGCCGGACTGGCCCACCAGGATATCGGGAAATTTCCCGGTGGGCCGTCGGCACCTGGGGCCTGCCCTTTAAATACTGCAGCCGCCTGAGAGCTCTGTGAAGAGCCTCAGGCAGCTGCAGCTTCTCCCCTGTAGCGTGGCCGAGCTGCACTCCGGTCCGCGGTGGCCGG
>OW240912.1:90028326-90051680 GCA_933207985.1 Pelobates cultripes | reverse complement strand
GAGCTGCTTCCAATTCTCCCAGAACATTGAATTTTATGACCACAGTTGCAAACAGCCTCCAGAGATCCTGTTCTACACCAGACCAGTGGAGCCAAACTGCAGCCCATCATCATCCTCATCTGCTTGTAAGAAGGCAATCTAGTATATTATTAGTGACACTAATCTATAATTTACCTCACATTAAAGGGACACTATAGCTTAATGAAGTGGTTCTGGTGTCTATAGCTGGTCCCTGCAGGCTTTTAAATGTAAACACACACTGTGTGCAGCACTGGCGTTAGTTCATATGGCAGATCATATGGGTGGGGCATTGTGATGTGACATGTGGGGGCAGCAAATTTTTATTTTGTCTAGGGCGGCAAAAATCCTTGCACCGGCTCTGATCCTGGGCAGGTGCACCAGTCTACTTGACTGGTTTTTCCCCCCAGGCCTAAGGCTGCCAGCCCTCCCTGGCCGCTGGGGAGGTCTTTTGGCGGCCGCTGGCGGACTTGTCCTGGCGGCCGCTGAGGGAGCTGCGCTGGCTCTGCTCCCCAGCACGCAGCTGAATGAGACCAGCGCCGGAATATGACGTCATATTCCGGCGCCAGTCTCATTCAGCAGCGCGCGAGGGCGGGAGGGCACTAACACAGGAAGCACCTCTAGTGACCGTCTGAGTGACTGTCACTAGCAATGTCACTTTGAAGCAATGTAAACACTGCCTTTTCTCTGAAAAGTCAGTGTTTACGTTGAAAAGCCTGTAGCGACATGCTATAGACACCAGTAACACCACATTAAGCTGTGTGTCCGTCTGCTAGTGAGTGAGCATGCTTGCATGTGTGTGCCTGCTAGTGAGTGAGCTTGTGTTTTTATGTCAATGAGCTGATGTATATCAGTAAGATTGTTTGTCTATGAGGCTGTGTATCACTGAGCTTGTGTGTGTCATTGAGATGTCAGTGAAATTGCTTGTGTCTGCATGTGAGTATGCTTACTGTATAATTAAACGTTTTACCCTGAAAGGAATTCAATATTTTATATTAGAAAAAGCAATATATATATAGAGTATAGGTATATATATATATATATATATATATATATATATATATATATATATAAGATATATATATGGGCACATATATATATATATATATATATATTATATATTACTCAATCATCTGTCCTGGCAAGACATAGCCTTACATATTACACGCGACAATATATGGCGCAGTGACTTATGGGGCTGGCACAAATTTTTTTTCCAGGGCTGCTTTGTATCCCCAGTCCGGCCCTGCCGGTGGGCCTGTGTCAGCAGGGGCCCGGTCGGGCGCTGTGGCGCTTTAACAGCGTGACCGGGCCCTTGCTTTTCGGCAGCACTGGGAGGAAGTGACAGCCGTGCGTCACTTCCTCCCACAGAAACAGGAGCCGCGCGGGAGGAAGGCGGACCAGCTGTTCCGGAGGGGGCCAGGCCGGGAGAGCTTAACTCCCAGCCACCCCAGCCAGCCCACTGGACCCCAGGGAAGCCACCCTCCAGGACAAGGTAAGAAACTGGAGGGTGGTTATCAAAGTCTGTCAGTGTATCTGTATGTCTGGATGTGTGTTTGTCTGTCAGTGTCTGTGTAGTTCAGTATGTCTGTATGTGTGTATGTCTGTCAGTGTGTCAGTATGTCTGTGTGTGAGTCTATCAGTGTCTGTGGTTCAGTGTGTATGTGTGTTTCAGTATGGCTGTCTGTGTATGTCAAAATGTCTGGATGTGTGTTTGTCTGTCAGTGTCTGTGTGTATGTGTGTTTCAGCATGTCTGTCTGTCTGTCTGTGTGCCAGAATGTCTGTCTGTGTGCCAGAATGTCTGTCTGTGTGCCAGAATGTCTGTCTGTGTGCCAGTATGTCTGTCAGTGTGTCAGTATGCCTGTGTCTGTGAGTCTCAGTGTCTGTGTGTTTCAGTATGGCTGTCTGTGAGTTTCAAAATGTCTGTATGTGTGTATATCTGTCAGTGTCTGTGTCTGTGTGTTTCAGTCTGTCTGTGTGTGTGCCAGAATGTGTGTATGTCTGTCAATATGTCTATGTGTGAGTCTGTCAGTGTGGTTCTGTATGTCTGTGTTTGTCAATATGTCTGTCAATGTCTGTGTGTATGTGTGTTTCAGTATGTCCGTCTGTCTGTGTGTATATGTGCCAGTATGTCTGTCGGTGTATCTGTATGTCTGTGTGTGTGAGAGTCCATCAATGTCTGTGTGATTCAGTATGTCTTTGTGTATGTGTGTTCCAGTATGGTTTTCTGTGTGTGAGTCTGTGTCAGTACGTCTGTCAGAATGTGTCTCTGTATCTGTATGTTGTCCATTTGTATTTGTGTGTGTGTATCTGTATGTGTCAGTGTTTGTATCTGTATATCTGCATGTGTGTCAGGTTGTGTATCTATAAGTAGTCAGTGTGTGTACCTTTGTATCTGCATGTATGTCAGTGTTTGTATCTGTATGTGTGTCTATGTGTGTGTCAGTGTATCTATATGTAGTCTGTGTGTATCTGTATGTTCTTGTGTGTATCTATATGTGGTCAGTGTGTATCTGCATATGTGTCAGGTAGTGTATTTGTGTGTATCTAGACGTAGTCAGGGGGCCCAAGTAAATGCTCGCCCAGGGTCCAATCTAAATTAAAGACGGCCCTGTTCATCGGTACAGTCAGGAAGTTCAAATTTCTTTGCTGATCAGGAAATCAGAGATATCTAATGAAAACCAGATTCAGTATCTCCTCCCTCTGCATGCAGACACTGAACTTTCCTCATAGAGATTCATTGATTCAATTCATCTTTATGATTAGATGTTGCTTGGCCAGGGCTGTGTTTGAATTGTGCTGGCTCTGCCCCTGATCTGCCTCCTTGTCAGTCTCAGCCAATCCTATGGGGAAGCATTGTGATTGGATCAGGCTACCACTTCTGATGATGTCAGCAGACTGCTTGTTTTTCTGAGTCAAACAGCATGCAGTGCTACAGCTTCAGGCTTGAATAAAAGTAAGATTTTGCTATTTTTAGGGAGGCATGAGGGTCCCCAGAGTGCACCACAATATTTAAATAACGTTTTAGCTGCATGATCATTGTCATTTTTGTATTGGTTCCTCTTTCAGTGCACTATTTATTGTGTTGTCTGTTTTTTTTTTCTTGTATTTAGACTTTGGCTAGCTTTTTAGCCTTGCTGACCTAGTTATATTATCCTCTTGTATTTCTGTCATGTTGATCTAGGCTAAATTTGCCAAATTTACTGTTTTCCTTATTTATCTTTATACGTTAAGATTGACATAGGCATTGTTGCATTGTATTATGTTTTTTTGTTTCTCACAAAGACTTGCATTATACACTGTTGTATGTATTACTTTGTGTATTTCTGTGAATACCTGACACAATACATTTATGAATATGTATCATATATAGTATAATATAATAAATAAATAGCACATCTTCTTGATTTACAGGAAACAGTTAACTTTGCCATACAGCTATAAAAAAAATCAACTTAACAGTAATTGAGTTTGCCTAATAAATGCACAGCCAGTGTAAGTGGTGTACTCTGCAAGTAGGCTGTGCAGATTCCAGAAACATTTAATAAGTAAGCTCTGATATTAGCCGGTTATCAGATAACTGCTTAACATTTTTTTTTCTTTTTGCAAAACACATTATCATGTTATTAAAAGCAAGTAATTGAATTTAGGTTTAAAAATTAACATTGCTAATCCATTAAATGCAAATATTTATGTAACTATTGTATTTGTTAAATAATACAATTTCACTAATTTAATGTGGTGCTTAATGATATTACATTCTGTTTTCAATATAAACATTGTGGCACTCAATTAATGTCACTGTGCTTTTGAAAATCAGTTTAGTAAAGTAAGTAGTTATGTCATGCTGGTGTAAGACCATTGGGAAGATGCATCATCTAACTCAAAGGCTTGCAAATCAGACAAATAGTAATTAATTGATCTTGAAACCTGAAAGGTTTATTTTTCAAAGATGGATCCTGGCAGTACATTATGGAGGAGTCCACTGAGATTAATGTGATGAATGAAGATTGTGCCCCAAGGAAAATGTCTTTCTTTCCAAACTCATTCCATCGTATTCAATATCTTGTGCATTGATACCATGTATGTCCTATGTAATAAATACTTCCTAACGCTCCCTGGCCAGGTAAATAAAGGGTTAAAAACTCTTTATTTACTTACCTTATCCAAGCGTTGATGTCCCTCAGTGCTGGGTTATGACTCCTCCTCCTATGAGTGGGCTTATTAGACCTCCCCGTAGGAAAGCATTGAATCAATGCTTTCCTGAATCAATGCTTTCCTATGGGGAAAAATAATGAGGATGTCCAGCGTCAGATACTGGACCAAAGGTCTGGGAGACAGTCACTGAAGGCAGACTTAGAGCTGCACTGTAAACATTGCAATTTTACTTGCAGCACTAAGTGCAAAATGGACACTGCACCCAGATCACTTCAATGAACTGAAGTGGTCTGGGTGCCTATAGTGGCTCTTTAAGCATGTCTTACTTCTTAGTCTTATACCTAGCCATGGTTTTTGTATTTTTTTTTTTATTTCAGTTCAGTTGCAGCAATATCATATTCTATTATTTCAATAACTTATGTATAACACAGTTACAATTCTAATAACCAGCATCGAAATCTCAATTCTCATTTACAATCCTAGAAGATAAATATGTTTTTCATACCTTTAAATAATCAATTTTCAATAAATATAACTATCATTAACATTGCTATAAGTACTCTCATTTGTACATCGCCTCTGCTCAAAATGTTGTTACAACTCTTACCATAGATACATTATTACATATAATTAGATTTAAAAATTGTATTACACTAGTGTTATTTTCGTCTTCTGATGACTATTGTTTTAATTATAGTGCAAGGGTAAAGAGTAAATATATTATTAATGGTGCTGAGTAACGTATCGTAATTTTTCTTATAGCTCATTATTTGTATGTGAACTACAGGATGACCTTGGCCATCAATTAACTTTAATATTTAATCATGTAAGAGATGACCATAAAATGTTAAAGGACAATAATCCTAATGTTTAATGTTAATACTAAATTATTATTATACCTTACAGGCACATCTGCATTTCATTTTCTTTTTATAGCAAATTTAGCAAGTCATTTACACAGTACTTGGCATCAGATTCATTCTTAGAACCCCATTTTTTTCTTTTGGATATAAACTCAATAGTCTTCCCTCTAGGATTAGGCTATTTACACTTTGTATGAGGACTGTGACATTTACATACCACAACCAAACCCGGTTATTAAAGGACCACTATAGTGCCAGGAAAACATACTCGTTTTCCTGGCACTGTAGTGCCCTGAGGGTGCCCCTCTGGGGAGATGAAGGGGTTAAAATCTTACCTTTCTCCAGCGCCGGGCGGGGAGCTCTCCTCCTCCTCTCCTCCTTCATAGCGACGTCATCGGCTGAATGAGTCATAGGCTGAATGCTTTCCTATGGACGCTGGCGTCTTCTCACTGTGATTTTCACAGTGAGAAGCACACAAGTGCCTCTAGCGGCCGTTAATGAGACAGCCACTAGAGGCTGGATTAACCCTATTATAAACATAGCAGTTTCTCTGAAACTGCTATGTTTATTAAAAAAAAGGGTTAACCCTAGCTGGACCTGGCACCCAGACCACTTCATTAAGCTGAAGTGGTCTGGTTGCCTATAGTGGTCCTTTAATGTTTTACAAGATTATGTCCACTGTAAGAAAATGTCCTTGCCGCAGCCTTAATACCAGAATCGAGTATCACCATTTTTGTTTTTGGGATTTATTAGTCCCAAAAAGCCTTACTTACCCTCCAAGCAGATCAGACTTACAGTACTTTTTATGGACAATATTATTCCAGGCTGATAACTACCTACCTTAGAGACTCCACAGATATTTACTGGTTTGGGTATAACCTTATTTAGCATATTGTTTCACTCAAACTGTGCTGTGGAATTTTTGGATTAATAAGAGACTGTATATTTGATTTGCTACTATATTTGCATGTTTTTTGTTTCAGTAAATGAGTTTGTTTTTTATATATATTTTGTATTACTTTGTATGAGCTCAGCATGCTTTGCTTTTTGCATTGTTTTTTACACTGTGTTTCTATTTGTTTCAATAAATGATTATTTTAGTCTGTCAGAAATATATGATTTAACTGTATTTACTGTATGTAGGCGTTATACTGAAACATATATATTCTTTTTGCATTCTGTTGTCAATTTTAGTAAGCTGTACAGCTAGTAATAGCTCCAAGGTCCTTACGTATACCTGTAAGCATGGTATTTGACCATTTTTATTTACCTATTTTTAGCACATCTTTTATATGCAAAAAGACTTGCATTTTTGCTTTTACATTAAAATTTCCAAACCTGTTTGAACAATTACAAAAGGATACTATATACGGTCTAAATATTTAATTTCTGATATATTTCTATGAAAGAGGAACAAATCAGTGAAAATTGTGTAAATTTAAACATTTTTCATTTTGAATTTTGGCTTTAAAGCAATTTATACACATATTGATATGCTGGCTATCCCTTGCTTCGAATACATGCTATGCTAATATTTTTTCAATCAAAAAGTGCTCAGTAGTGAAGGGATAAATGATGCAAAAAATCCTTTGTTGTAGCTACAGAGAAAGCTATAGCTGTATCAGAGGATTTATTTATTTTTGTGCGTGTGTTATCATTTTATGCATGTGTATTGGTCTTTAAACATGCGAGCAAGTAAGCTGCAGACAGGTAGTTAATGCCAGTTTTGCTGGCCATATTTATTATTAAAGAGTATCTGTCATATCCCAAGCAAGTTATGCCTGTTAGCTTGAGCATAGAATTCTATCTATACATTGTGTGATCAAACGCATAGATCAGAAGAAAAACCTAGGTTTTTCTCCCAACTGTTGATCAATGCCTCGGTGTGCGCACAGGTGGTCCTTCTGCTCTCCTAAGCATAACAACCACAGCAAATATGCATTGGTTGCTATGGAAATTCAAGCGCTGGCTAGGGAGTATAGAAACGGAGTAACGTCACATCTCTCCATTCCAATGCTGGCAACGAAGCCAGCATGCTGACATCATTGAGATGGTTTGCCCTGCTTAGGGATGCATCCTCAAGAAGGGCAAATCAAAGAAGAATGGAGGCGTACCGAAGGAGGAGCAGACGACAGCATGGAGGTGGATGTTACATGAAGAGTAACATCCATGAAGCTTGAAGATGGCGGTGCTACAAAAAGGAGGTGAGCAAATCTCTATATTTTACTTTGAATACATAATGCATCTTTGTGACATGTGGTGTATTTAATGTATATGGGAATTATTTTAGGCAAGTTGATTTTTTTTCGCAACATGTTTACTTTAATACCTTTATTGATGCATGGTAGGGCTCTGTAAAAATCATTTTGATGATGGCATGTATCACAACTAGTAAAGACCTGAAAAGCAGTGTGTTTTCTTTTCATATAAAAATAAGTAATTTACTTATTCATCTAAAGTTAGAGAGAACAAAAATATCTTCCGTGCTAGAAATTTTAACTCATTCAAGAATAATAGATAAATGAGAATTCCGAGCAGTAGTAATGGACATAGCATTTCTTGTGATTCACAGTCTCTTTTCTAGGTGGGGCAATTAATTCCTAACTGGCTGCCAGGTATTCATTTACTGAAGCGAGCTTGCCTTTATATATTTACAAGATGATTTTTTTTAACATTAATACTCCCCTCAACCAGTGGCGTATACATAACCTATGGGGCCCTGGGGCGAAACTGATCCATGCCGTCCCCCCCTCCCTGTGCCCTCAACACAGGTAATGAGTCTAAATATGTTTTATGTTTAATTACATAAATCCAGTTGATGTTAAGACACGTTTTTTTTTTTTTTACACAAATGTATGGATTTTCTATTTTCTCTTTTAATCCATTAAGTAATTATTGCAAATGTGAATGAGCATTTTGGCACTTTTGCTGTAAATAGAGAATTGTACATACGTTCATATTCTGCTGCTGACATGCCTTGAGAGGGACGTGAAGACCAGATACATTTTGGAACAAGAAATGTACTAAAATGACAGTAGGGGCATACAGAGACCACTGCTTAGAAGTGTGACTCATTAATTCTGTCTCTCCCATTACTCATATGCCAAGAGAAGGGTAGTAGAGAGAACTTACAATCACCTATTTTACATTAGTTCTAGAGTTAAATTTGGAAAATGGGGTTATAAATACAATAGGTATTGTTGCGTTCATTGATGCATTCCATGTATTGTCACTAAATCAGTTACTGCTCAGGTCTATTGCAAACTGCAGCACAGCATGTAACTGCAGCAAACTTCTAAAACCTAGAGTACTTCAGAGTCAAGGCCTACACCGTTAGTGCACTAGAATCTTTAAATGACCCCTGCTGTCGCCGAGCACTGACAAATCTGTTTCAAGATATAATCTTAACACAGCAATTTTTTATATAGAGTACTTTTTACCCAGAGGTAGCTGGCTATTCAACGCATTATGAAAATCAGGGCTCAAATAGAGATAAGCATTACTTTCTACTCTTTGTGATAAAGCATTGCTGTGGAACAAAGCCATTTCATTGTGATAGGATTGTATTATATAAAAAAAATCAAAGATAATATCCTTCTTAAAACTTGGCAGAGTGGCAGTTTTATCTGTCTTAGAAATAAAATATTTTCACCTACCTATGCCTCTAATTATTTTACTGAAAATGTATTCATTATGCAAGTCAATCAAGTAAAAATCATAATGGATTTCTTTTTCAATATATGATATTGAATTGTATGTCATTGAATATATTAAAATATTTAGCTGAAATTTGTATTTATACGTTTTTGTACATTTACAGTTTGAAGAGCATGGGTTACTCTGTATTTAGTGAATTGTATTAAAGGACCACTCTAGGCACCCAGACCACTTCAGCTTAATGAAGTGGTCTGGGTGCCAGGTCCCTCTAGGATTAACCCTTTTTTTTATAAACCTAGCAGTTTCAGAGAAACTGCTATGTTTATACTGAGGGTTAATCCAGCCTCCAGAGCCTCTAGTGGCTGTCTCATTGACAGCCGCTAGAGGCGCTTGCGTGCTTCTCACTGTGAAAATCACAGTGAGAGCACGCAAGCGTCCATAGGAAAGCATTGTAAATGTTTTCCTATCCGACCGGCTGAATGCGCGCGCAGCTCCTGCCGCGAATGCGCATTCAGCCGATGACGTCGCGAGCAAGGAGGAGAGGAGGAGCACAGCTCCCCGCCCGGCGCTGGAGAAAGGTAAGTGTTTAACCCCTTCCTCTCCCCAGAGCCGGGCGGGAGGGGGACCCTGAGGGTGGGGGCACCCTCAGGGCACTATAGTGCCAGGAAAACGAGTATGTTTTCCTGGCACTATAGTGGTCCTTTAATTACAAAAACAGCTAATGGTGAAGACCATGGTATATGAGAAATAAAATAAAGACTTTTTATGGCATAATTCATTTTGATAATATAAAAAAAAATTATAAACCTATGTATATGTTGGAATTTGTACAAAGTATTCCACACAATTATTCAAAGCCATCAGTTTGGGTGATTCTAGGAAGGTTAATCAGATCCTCTGTACATTCTTTTAGGCACTGACATCTTTACAAAATTTAATTACAGCTACCTATGTCAATGAACTGATAGTAATACACAGTAAGTCACAAAAATAGTAACTTATTTCATGTGTGTTTGTGCTTACTTGTGTCTGAGCTTTCAGTAGAGATGTCCAGCAATCTATGAAGCTAGTATACTAAGTGTTAGGATACTTGTAATAGAGCCTAAAAGTCTGAATTTGATTTATTTATTGATATATATGGATATAGTTCCAGAAGCCCCACAATAAGTAGTGAAACCAGTCTAGTACGTTTTCATAACTTACCTGGGTCCCGCTGTTCACAGCAGGTGAATCCTTATTGCATTATAAAGCAAAACAGGGCATGCAAGATCACATTCAATGATTGAGTGTGTCAGCTTAGTGCTCTTAGCCAATGAGCACAGTTCTCTATGAACAGTGCTTTAGTCTAAAGAAATATCCTGCTTCTCGTGCTTGGGTTTTTAAACCTTACTTAAATGATTGTACTTCTTATCCTGATCAGCATCAGAACACTTCCGATTCGATAATCAATATAGCAGGGTGTAGTGGTTATGGTGCTTGGAATTTTCCTTTATTTTAGAATTCTAAACAAAGTACTGCTTTCAGATCATGCCTGGAACCAGGAATATTCACAAAATAGGTTTACCTACTTCTTGGAGGTAAATCTCTTTAAAATCCACAAACAAATAATAAAGAGAAGTGTTACTGCTACTGGTTGAAAAACACCAACATAGCAAGTTTTATAAATGGCGGTGATTTCTATTCAATATTGCACTAATTGTTGGGCTGCTAGGATCTTTTTTTGTAGATGTGCATTGAATGAGTGGTGGGTAGGTACTATTCATTACATAGATAAAGGGGCCTAGTGTCTACTAGCCCATCCCAAGAGCGTCAGGAGGAGATTATTATTATAATAAATGTGGAACCTAGAGTCCCTCAAACCCCCAACCAATGGGGCACAGTTGGAGTCTTTTTGAAAGATATTAAAGGGGTAGACATGTCTATATTCACCCCCACCCCAATCCATAGGATTATTAATGACAGTTGGTGGGGTGGACATACCATTGCCTATCTTCCAAAAATTGTGGCCAGGACCTGCCCCCCCCCCCCACCACTGGGTGGGTTAGTGGTCCCCAAGACCCTAGCCATCAACCTATGTTAAAAAATGAAAATCTAATCTGTAAAATACAATATAAGATTTCGTCCTCTTTCTTAAATCTTCTTTTCCTTAGCTACACAAAAAGTCAAAAGAAAATTCAGACGGGTGGGGCCAAACTACTATGCCAGATGGACGCAATGAACCATAGCTCCTCTGATATTTTGTTTATTTGTTTACTTACTGGCAATAATAAATGTAATCTTTTACTTTTGATGAGAACCTCTGATCTAGCAAAGAGTCTGATGCTACTGGGCAGATTGAGACCTGGTTTGGCCTGAGCGCATGGAGACTGCAGTTCCTGCGATTGAGGCTTAGCAAGGTAACAGAGTGATGAAGGCAGCCACTCAATCATATTACAGCACCTCAGCATTCTAGCTTATTGATTTGGTATCTGATGCTGTATATAAGATCTCCAACTTAGTGCCCAACCGCCCTTTGGACCAGCAGGCGTTATCCTTGAAGGTGGAAGGGTTATCCTCAAGGTGGAGGCTGCTAGGTAGTGTGACTGATGGCCATCACCCTGCCTTAGTTTAGCATCAGGGCTTGTTGCAAGATAGTTGTGTGCGTTGGCTTATTGGAATCTGGCTTATATGCATATATTCTTACATATGCATTGGATATTCTATCCACATTTCATTTTCATTGTATTTGAAAGAGGCTAAGCTGTATCAGTGACAGGTCCAAAAACAGTCTGATACACAACTGTAACTTGTATATCTGCTACTTGCAGCAACAATTCTCCAAAGCAGAACCTACCCTGGTTAAAAGAAAAGCCAGGTTTGTCACAGTTTATCCACCCACATCCATAGAGGATCATTTTGAGGAGACGGAGATGCCACAACCTGCGTTCTTGATCCCTGCATGGTCCCTCTGGTGGAAAGAACTTGAGCACTATACATTGAAGGGTCTGCAGTGATACGGTGCTGACTTTTTATGGTGTTCTTCCATGGGTTCCTAATTGTGCTCACACAAGTGAAATTCACTGAATTGTTAAACCCATACCTAGCTTGGGAATCGGTTGGCTGTTTTAATATCTTTAGCAAGCTGGCTCAATTTTTAGGCCCTTTTCTTGGTGCCTCTTTTTTCTGCACCTTGTATACTCTCCTAATGCAGCCAGTACCTATGGTTTATGTGAGGCCTCCCTGTGGTCTATATAGTTTTCTGTTGTTCTACATTTTAAGTGTCTTTTACTCTTAAATCTAAAAAAAAACAAAAAACATACTCCACTTGCTATCTTGCTATTATTTACACAGTGATAATGCGTTAATGCGCATTGTGATATTCATATTGTGTCACTATATGTATATTTCCCAATTGTAGATTGAGACAAATAAAAAAATAAAATAAAAAATTCCAGAATAACTGGCGCAACTATGGAAAATAAAAAAAAGACCCATAGAAATGCAGCCTGACTTGTGAGCATAACTGATCTCAGCCGGCAGATCTATTTCCCTAGCGCAAGTGCTCACAAAACGTTAACAGAAAAGGGAAATAACAGGTATGTACCGGTCATTTATAGTGCCAAACAGCAACACTTTGCTAATGTTTGCAGCTATAATCACACAAATAGTAAAAACAAAGGACATTCTATCATCAAAAGGTGTGTGAGTGTAAGGAGAAAAACAAAAATGGGTAGTCTTGGTAAGGAAAGACATAACACTGAGTGAGAATTGAACAGAGAATCTTAACATTATTTTCATTTGGGGGGATTGTCAACAGTCAATTTCACCCTAGGTGCCTGATACAATCTATTCCTTGTTTTCCTCTTTATTCATGCTTACTGTGTCTTAACTGTGTTTCTCCCAAGTGTGAAGATAACACAGGCACATAATTATTTAGCATAATGCTGCTTTATGTGGATTAAATTATACTTAGAATCCTTAATAGACTTCCTTATGCACAAATATACACACATATCATAAGCAAGTCGAGGAAAAAAAAACATAACTTGTTACTGCTTTTGAAGACCCAAAGGATAACATACACTAATTACTAATCATTTCAATAAAAAAAATTGCTATGAACATGTCGAACATTTTCTCGCTATTTTCCACAAATGCAAAAATAGGTAAACAAATTAAAGCATTTAATATTCTTTTTTTTCCCAACACCATAAACAACAGATATGCAATGAAGAGCACATATGGTTACTATATGGTCTCTCTCTTTTAGAGGTCAACTGAAAAGGGAATTTATATTAGGAGAATAAGCTGATCTGGTATAATTTTTGCTTTGCTGTTTAGAGATATTTATCTTGTTAAAAATAAAGAGTGTGCAAGTACATAAATCTAGTTCTCATTTAATAGGCTACGGCATAACAAGGCCAAACAAAAACATACTAAATGCATGTGACAAAAAAAAAAAAATACAAAAGGATTTATTCACTATTATTATTAATATTATTATTATTGGCATTTATATAGCTCCAATTTATTCCACAGTGCTTTACAATATAATATAAAGGATGAATTTAACAATAAATGAAACAATTACAAAATGTTACAGGAACAATAGGTTGATGAGGACCCTGCTTAAACAAGCTTACAGTCTAGACTCTGATTTAAAACACTCAGACTAAAATGGTCATATTGTGACTATATCCGAGTTAGAGAATATTTCCAAGTCAGCTATATCTTCCAAAGACTATATATTACTAAAGGAACATCCTAAACATATAAAGCACTTCAGCTTTCAGTATGTACTCATTAATGTTATATAAAAATGTAGATTTTAACAGAAATTGGTCCTTTTATAAATTAACCCTGTTACAGGAGATGTGTCTTCCTGCCTGTTTAGCGATGTTAAAGTCAGCGGCAGGTGTTATGCAGTATGCTTACCTTGCACTTCATGGTGTATTACAAAAAGAAGCCAGTGATTGGACAGCTACATACAGGGCCGGCCTTAGGCCTTTGCGTGCCCTGTGCGAAAAATCTTCACAGCGCAGACAGTCATACATAGGCAGTCACACTCACAGAGGCAGACAGCCACACACAGACAGCCACACACAAACACACACAAACACACAGGCAGACAGCCACACACACAAACACACAGGCAGACAGCCGCACACAAACACAGAGGCAGACAGCCGCACACAAACACAGAGGCAGACAGCCACACACAAACACAGAGGCAGGCAGCCACACACAAACACAGAGGCAGACAGCCACACACACACAGACAGCCACACACAAACACACAGGCAGACAGCCACACACACACACACACACACAGGCCTACATAGAAACATAGAATGTGACGGCAGATAAGAACCATTCGTCCCATCTAGTCTGCCCAGACAGTCACACATAGGCAGCCACACACACACAGGCAGACAGTCACACACACACACACAGGCAGATAGTTTCACACACAGACACAGTCAGATACACAGACAGTCACACACACACAAGCAGACAATCATACGCATAGGCAGACAGTCAAACACAGACAGTCACACACACAGGCAGACAGCCACACACACACACACACACACACACGTAGATAGTTTCACACACAGACACAGTCAGATACACAGACAGTCACACACACACAAGCAGACAATCAAACACATAGGTAGACAGTCAAACACACAGATAGTCACACAAACAGGGAGACAATCATACACATAGGCAGACAAACACACAGACAGTCACACAAACAGGCAGACAATCACACATAGTTACCTCTGTTCCTTGTGGAGGCAGACAGGCAGTGCAGCTCCTGGATTCTGGTTGTTGGGGAAGCAGGGACTCCTTCCTGCTTCCTCTGCAGCAGTTACACTGCACTTTTAGCCATGTGTGAGCTGTGTCGGCCGCACGGTGCCCCCTGCTTCATGGCGCCCTGTGCAGCTGCACACCTCGCACACCCCTAAGGCTACATACATAAGTAGCTGATCCACAGGACTTCTCAATTAAAAGCCTCTGGTTATTCTCCCTGTCATAATGGGAAGTTTTCATACAAATTAAAAGCATTTTATACTGCTTTATATTATTAAGGTTGCATAGTGTTAGGTAGAATATGTTCTTTGATAGTTGCACTTGCCATTTGTACCCTGGTGTAATTACGTAATTTTGAAAGTATATTCAAAATATATTAGTGACATTTAAATCATGTATTAGACTATTCATTTATTTGGATATATTAGTGATATTCAAATCATTTATTAGACTATTCATTTATTTGGATATATTAGTGATATTTAAATCATTTATTAGACTATTTATTTGGATATATTAGTGATATTTAAATCATTTATTAGACTATTCATTTATTTGGATAACCAGTGAAATGCACTTGATACATCAATCAGTTTTCACATTTGCTTAATTCCTCCAGACAATAGCTTTGTGACTGTTTTAACCTAAATCATCAGTGGCTGCACAGCATAAAGCCACCTGGGGACTAAAACGTTAGTTACTGCCTTTAAAATAGCAGCAGCTGTTTTCGTGAGTGACTACTATTTAAAGCCTTTCTAGCACAAACTAAGTGTGCAATAAAACTACTGGCCACAAAGGTACTATAAGAAATGGAGCAAGAATAGCTCCTACAGAAAAGCTTCAGAATGTACTGAACACAAGTCTTCAAAAAGCTTGATTTCTACTCCTCCAGTACTGAGATAAACAGTAATTCTTTAATTAGTAACATGGATCTTGTTCCCATTTCTCCAGGGGTGAGTCTGGAGCCTTCAGCACCCCATGTGAGTGTTGCCACTTTAATCTATCCTCATTGTGCGCACATTTTTTATGCCTAATTCTTTTTTCACTAATGGCTGGATTAACATTATGGGAAATTCATGGATGTATATAGCAATGTTTAAACACAACATTGCAGATGTGCCTGGACAATATTTCCCATTATGCTGAACTAGCAAAGCCATCGTGCACAAGCTATGTCGGATCATGGCAGTTTGTGTAACAAATGGTCGGTAATGTTGATCCAAATTAAGTGTAGACTAATCATCATCATTAGTCCACAAGCATCTCTGTAGTCTATAAAAACGTTAGGTCTGAGAAAGGCTTAAAATCTGGTGAAAAATGCATCTTTGCCTGTATAGCCTAAAATCCTTACATCCTGCAGGAGAGGATCAGAAAATTCTGGATTTCGAAAACATGACTTTCTACTAATTTACAATTTGATAATAAAAGCAAAATGTTATATCTGTCTAATAACAAAACAAACCAAAGCTACAAATAAACAACTAAACCTTTATGTTTACAATTTGGAAAAGGAATCCAGTGTAAAAGTGATCGCATTCGAAATATAAGTGCTAGAAAATAAAAAATAAAAAGGAAAATGGCATTTAAAGGTAAATTGCTGATCAAAATGATGAATGGGAAGCCTACATCTTTTCCGTTAGTCTCTGATGTCCCTATATCAGGCGTTCGTATTTGGAACAACTGTACAACAAATACCAAGGGAGCCATTTTAATGAATCTTTTTATGTTCTAAGGGAATAAGATATAAAAGTCTATTGTATTAGTCCCTTACTATCTGTAAAGTTAATCAGGTTGCTTTCAACAATGTCCAAGAAAGATTCATTTTGCTCTGGTGACACATGATGGGGAATTTCGCTGAAAGATCTTGAGATTGAAATTGTGATACTGGAAAGAACAATCCGGTATTCTTGGGGACATATAGAGATTAATGTAATACTTAAGCTAAAGTCACATAAAACAAGTAGAGGTTGATAGTAAAGCCTGTATCAAAGTGCTGCTTTAGATCTATGAGCAGATGTCATATTTGCATAATTTTAACCCCTTAAGGACACATATGTGTGACATGTCATGATTCCCTTTTATTCCAGAAGTTTGGTCCTTAAGGGGTTAAAGCAACAGATCTTGTAAAAATCTCTTTCCATTCTGCTGTCATTTTCCCCAGTGTGATATTTCTATCAACCCGGAAAGGAGCCATGATCTGGCTCTAGTCTTCAGTCATCATGGTCTTATGTTAGGTATATCAATGCTGAAAAAAAATTTTTTTTTAAATGTAAAAGGCATGTAGTATACCGTGAATGCTACCTTATGCTGGAGGCAGGGGAAGAGGGAGCTGGCAACATCTGGACTGAGGGGGAACATCAAGAAAAAACTAAATTGTTAAAAATATATACACAGATCTCTTCTGGATGGACTTTGGACGTGTGATATGAATTTGACAGTGGAAAACGTCTGGTGTTTCAAGTTGAACAATCATATATTTGAATGAGATCACAGATCTATGACACAGACTACATTATCTGTGACTCGATTGTTATCAATAAAGACTGCTGCATGCTATTAATATATCAAGCTCTCTCACTGTGAGGGCTGCTATATATATACATAGGATAGTCACGCAGCCTAGGTGAGCAGTATCCCAGATATAGTCCAGTGGTTCTAATTCAGGCAGGGACATTGGACCATTCGGGCTAGCAAAGGGTATGCACAATTCTTTCTTGCTCCCACACTCTTGCACTGCTCAGCCAACTGGCCTTGTCAATGCATCTTCCTTCTAACCCCCCTAACTCAACCATAGATGTTTTCCTGCGTGGGGTAACCTTGGGACTCTACTATCACAGGTAATTACAGCTGAATCTGCAGCAGATACTTCTTCTCATCTCTTGTTTGAAGCAAACTATTTACTCTTGACTGCACCTCTTTGCCTCCAGTCAATATATAATAGTTTTTTTTTTGTTTGTTTTTTTAATTAAAGTGGCACTGTCATGGCATTGTCATGGCACTGTCATTTTTTTACCCACAATCCTGACCCCTCTACACAATCTCTTCCAAATAAAATTCCAAACTGAAAATAATCACAAAAAACGAATGGACAAACTCTCAACATTCTGGTGAAAGAAAGGCCCTTCAGAACACGGAGCAGGGTGAGTATTGTGGGAAAACTTTTTTTGACATAGGAAATGGAGCTGACTTAAGCTCCTCCTTGTGTCAAAGAGAATCAAGTGTAAGATAAAGTAGTCCCTACTATGTCTTGTGTTTTAAAGAAAACTATATCAGAAATAAAGAAAAGAATGACAGGTTTTGAGAGGAAGAGAAGAGGAATTGATTGGGAAAGGTTCTGCGTGGCAGTATTGCTTTAATTCTTAGCTTAGCTGTGGGTTCTGGCTATACACCATGAGCACTCTGCACCACTTATTTGTTAACAGGTACTTCAATTTTTTCTTACATCTAACAACTAAGTTAGTTACAGGTAACTCTTGTCTTCTATTCTTTTAAAAGCTTTCAATAAAGATTTGCATTTTTATTAACATTACCCCCTTCCTTCCCCTATCTGGAAACTATCTCGTTTTATAATGACCAGTTTGACATTTCTTTCCAAAACTGTGCGGAGACCATGCCTTAAACTTCCCTATGCCTAAAACTAAAGCAAGAGGGACTGAAATTAAGGACAACAACCTCAAATAGAAGCAGACATTTATATATTTTTGCTGCCTAAAACAGTTAAGATTCTAGCCTTACACCTAACTTCAATTTAAAAAATAAACAAATCATGTGATATGTAAGACAGATAATGGAGATAAGTTTATTGGGGGGGGGGGGAATACAATAGTTAGACAGACTGCTATTTCATTAGGAACTCATATGTTGATTCAAACACTCTGAATTTATAAAGAAATATCAAAAGAGCAATGAATCAGCTATACCAATGCTGAAATGTTTTGTTAGATGGTTATGCGCTTTGTTAAACAGAACAGTTATGTAAGCTCTCGTAAATTGCAGATTGATTAAACGCCGTCTTTGGAGGCCAACACATTATTGGATTCTGTCTGGATGGTCTTTCAGTTAGTGTGTGGAATATTGTTTGACCCCAGTTAGCGCTCTCCAGGCCATTTTGTTCATGTCTTTTTGGGAAACTAACAGCTCATGAAACCAACCTATATGTCTAACAAGGCTGATGTGTACTTGTAATGGCTGCATCTAGACAGTGAAATAGAAAATATAATAGTCTTACCCAGTTACAATAGTTCCTTTGTTTACATGCATTTATTGTAGATAATGTGTTTTATTTCTGATTTAATTTTACACTATTAAACATTTCCTTTACTTTCTTCTCTTTTTAATAAAATTACAAAAAAAATTTAAATTCTTTATTTTTCATGGTTGTATCAGATAAAGCAGACATGTAATGTCATAAGTACCACACATTTCTGTTTAGTAAGTAGTCATATAAACCAGACATATTGGAATGTAAATTCTGCGTAAAATAAAAAGAAAACAATAAAGACAAAAATAAACAAGCAAGGGAAGTGTAAGGCAAACAAGAGTGTCTTAACAGTATGCGTGTGATGTAGGAACCTCGGAATTACCCCTTTGGCCTTTGGGCATGGATCCTCACAGAGCAGGGATGTTTTCCATGTGGCCAAACTTGGCCATCATAGTGACAGGCACTCTAGGTTTCCATGCACCGGCTTCTCCCCGATTCCATACATGCCCCAGCCCAATTATATGTTTCCTAGGGAGGCAATAAAATGGGCAGGCATTTTACTCCTAAGGAGGCACACAGTATTTTATTGTATTGAACTTAGAGAAGAAAATTAAATAAAAAGTGAGGAAAATTATAAGACAGAAAGACAGCCTGTTTCAAGTCTTGCAATGGCCACTGGTTTGGAATAAGCCCAGTAGAGTCCACAGGGCAGCTTGAGTGTCTTGGGTTCCCTTCTGGGCTATTGGTCTTTGGGTGGAGACTTTAGCAGTCAGGTTGGTAGCTGTTCCCCGTCGCTCCTGTGAAGGCAGCTTTGGAAAACTGGATCCTCTTCTGCAGACACCGATTCTCTCTGAGGCACCACCAAGGTCCCTGATGCTCCCCACCGGTATCGAACGCTGTGTTGTCTGAGTATCCTGGTGGTTGGCATGAATCTGCGCCGCTCCATCAATACCGCAAACGGCAGGTCGTCGAAGATTTTCACCGGACTATCCCCCACTATGACATTAGGGTGGTGTTTCTGGAATGCGCCTTGATAGCGGTCTTCACAGATATCTCGGGTGACAGCTATGACATCCCTTGGTGCAGCTGCCGGGCGGTGGGAGCTTTTTAGATTCTGAATGCTCTTAGTATTGGCAGTGCATCCCAGTTTCTCCTCACCCCCAATGCCCCCGCTATCTTTTTAGCATAGCTAAGCAGGGCTAACCAGTGCACGCTGTATTTTCACATTTCTCTGACAGTGCCTCGCCTCCAGCGATGCCACTGTATGTGTAAGACGCTGGACCTGCTCTGATTTTGTGTCCATGTGGGATCGGGCTTACACTAGCTGGCTCTCTCATTCCCTTTCTTGGGATTCCACTTCACCTATGCAGCGGTTTAGGCCACTGATTTCTATTTGTACCCCAGCTAAGTCGGCCTTCCACACTGCACAAAGGTCAAGTAACAGCCTCTTGATGTCCTCCTTGGTGGACAGAGAGGTGTCTCTGTAGGAATCTGTCTGCCGATGTACTCTGCTGGGCCCCTCTGAGGTGATGGAGCTTTCCTTACCTTTCGAGTTGTCTGATTCACTCGAGACTCATGGTCTCCTAGGCACCACCTTGGGTAAGGCCAGTGGTTATGGCCTGCCCAAGGATTTGTGGATATCAGGCTGTAGAGAGCTCTCCAGGAGGGCTAATCATTTTTGCTTGCGCCCCATTTCGCTCTGGAGGGTCCAGGTTGTAGTTTGTCTTGGCTAATTACGCTAAATTTGTGGCAAAAAGATTAACTATGATCTTATGGGTCTAGAGCTCCTCTCAAACGAATATATTTATTTTTTTTACATTGCATTTACTTATGAATATTCATTATTCTACCAAACTGCGCATAAATGTATAATTCTGTTCCTTTCAAAATACAACTGTTCATTAATGTGCTATTACATGAAATTCATATGCAGAGGAAGAGTTTAATAGCCTTATTACCCATGCATTGAGTTCAGTAGGCACAAACCAATTTTTAGAAAATACAATCCCTGCCCTAACCTGGTAAGAACTTTTTTTTTTTTTACTTTGTTAACATGCAAAACAAAAAAAGCGATTTTGTAAGTTTTGTTCAACAATAATTTTCCACTTTTACTTATAGTATACCTATGCATGTTTATATTATGTATAAATATGTATATTTTGTCTCTTAAATGACAAATATGGCTTTCGATTTACACTCCGTGTATATGTGACATGTTTTTATATCAATAAGTTATAGAACATTAAAAAAAAGTGGAAAATGTATTTTGTAACAATTTGGTCTATTAGATTTTGTACATAAATATTTGAACTTTAGAACAATACCAGAAAATAACTGCAATATCTAATAAGCTCAAAAAATATCAATGTGACCAAAGGTAAAACAACATTCAAAAATATACTGATCAGCTACAATATTAAAACCACCTGCCTAATATAATGTAGGTCCCCTTCGTGCTGTCAAAACAGATCTGACGCATCAAGGCATGGATTACACAAGATTTCTGAACATATCCTGTGTTATCTGGTACCAAGACATTAGCATCCAGGTAAATGATGCACATGCCATCCACCTGATCTAAAAGATTCATCAGACTATGAAACATTCTTCCATTGCTCCATGGTCCATTTCCCAGGAACCTATCCCCAAAAGTTCCTTAACATGGACATAAAGAAAACATTTGCAATGGGAAAATGGCATAGGATCTAGAAACAATTATTATACAATACAATAGTGTAACACCATTAAGTAAGTTAATCTCCTCAAGATAATTGCACTGACAATCAGCAAGCATGAATAAGCACATCAAGGTTACTGATATAGATGGGGGGCAAAGCAGTTCACAACCTTTGGGAACTGGATCACCTGATCCTTCCAAGAATTCCAGCCAGGATGGATATTTGGTCAAAGTTAAAATTTATTTTCCACAAACAGTAAAAATAAAAACTGTGCAAATGGTCCTCTTAGTAGACGTCTTCAGGGACTACAGATAAATTGGTCCCTTCCTCTGTGGTAAGAAATAAAAGCTAAATTAGAAAACCATAAGTTGTATAAAGCCGTCCTCCTGAGTCACATTAAACGTCCTGCACTTTAATCCCATTTGTCCAGCTATCGGCATGGCTCCTCTTCAGGAAGTCCTATGATTGCATTCTGGTTCATCACATAATGTGTTTTACTCGTAGCTCCTCTTAGATCAGGAATGCTTACATTTTAACATCTAACTTATCAGCCTTTGTAGATTTGTTTGTACAACAATATACACAAGAAGCACAATCTTATTTCAAAGATATCACAGACATACTAAAACAATAGGAGAATATTAAGTGGCAAAAATACTTCAAATGGGCCACATTATATTTAACATTATTGTAACGGAGCTTCCTGTCCCCCGGTTGAGTACCTCCACCGACGGATGCTCCTAGTGCTCACCAAGGACAATCAGCACTGCATCAGACACCATAACCACTGCAGACCTCACAAATGGGGTCTCGCCGTCTCCTTCCCACCCTGGACCTATGACAAGGCTCCAGAATTCAGTGGGTGAACCTCTCTTCCTCCAGAGAGTGAAGCAGGAACAGCTCTTAGAAGAGCTAGTGATTATTCAAGGGAGTATGAAGAGCATAGCAATCCCTTGTAGCAGTTTCCCACAATAAGGGACAGAACTCAGTATTGAGGGTGAAGTAGAACAGAAGGTTTATTGAACACACTGGTCTTTTATACAGTTTTCACAGCAAAGGTGACGCCCAGGTGGACCTAGTTGGGCACGAACACAAAACATACAGGCCAATCAGAAACAGTGTGATCATGAATAACACTCCCACATACTGTACACAATCCCTCCCCTCTGCCTGTGAAATAATTACTGAAGACAATGGACTAACTCAATTAACTCTAACAGAAAAAAACACACATTTTTACAAACCCCAAAAAGTACCCCAAAATACAACATTTCCCCACAAATCCCCTGATAGCCCCGATCTGGGTGAACAACATATCAAAAAAATCACCCAGATCGGTTCAGGCGTTCAGGAATCTTCTGGAAGTCTTATTTTTGCCCCACCGTGCACATGGTCCCATGCCCAAAACAGTTCCATACACTCGACGACCAAACACTGCTGGTCAATTTAAGATGGCCGCTGCCACATGTTTGAATCTGTTCCAGTTAAAAGTCCAAGGGGCAGAAACATTACTTTTGAAAATGGGTTATCACAGGGCCCATAGCCCCAGGGTAGGAGGCTGGCATTCAGGCCCCTCCAAAAACCAGTGGCGAAGTTGCTTTCTTCACACATCATCCCTGAACAGGAAGCTCTGTTACAATTATTATACACAGTAATAAAACATAATTAAGGAATTAAAATAATAAAAAGCTACTTATTGGAAGATAAGAATATGCCTAGTACATTCATTTTATTTTGAAAACACAATTTTTTACTTTGATGAGAAGTGTTTTTTACATATCACAGGGTCCACCAGTTATGCCAACATCTTCATGAGGAGATGGAATGATCAACATATTTGGTTTATACAGGTCTGGTAGGCAAACTTGGTCTTATGGTGCCATTTTATTGATGATGGTCTTACAATTTGGAAATGGTCTAAATTAAATTTTGAAACCAAGATTCTAAATTATATTAATCAAAATAAAAAAGAATTAATCTTT